>CM074725.1:74524491-75724491 GCA_037306005.1 Rhinophrynus dorsalis
TAGGCAATGCACCTCTGAAAAAGTACAGATAAGCCAGAAATATGGACCTTGACAAAACTAAGACTAAGTCCTTTCTGAAGACCATCCTGAAGAAAAGTCAAAAATAGCTGGAAAAAGAAAGGAATGCTGGCCAAGATCCCTGGTCTTCACACTTGAAAAGAGGATTTTAGTCTTACCTGTTAAATCCTTTTGTCTTAGTCCATGTGACATACAGGTACCATGGGGAAGTGACAGCTCCTCCCTGTAGGTTGGAACAATTCTAGAAGAAGTTGTGGGTGGAGCCTCCCATTCCTCCTTATCAGGCTATCTCACTATCCCTGCCCCAGATAGACTTCAGACAAGCCTACTAAGTAGGACAGCAAGAAAGAAGAAAGAGAAAACTCCTGTGAGCAACAGACTCAAGAGGAATCCCACATCCAGCACCTGAAGATCAAGCATGGTGCCTTTCATGGGAGACAGGTAAGACTAAACTCCTCTTTTGTTTTGATTGCAATAGTACAGTGGTTCTCAATCTTTTTTGCTCAAGGACTAACATGCAATCTGGAATTTTCCAGGCACCCCTAGTATTTTAGAGGTAACATCTCAAAGAATCAGTGAAGATGAAAATATATAAATATTCAGTTATTCTTAGGTCTCACAAAATGAAAAAGGAGCATCCTGTGCATAATAATTTCCATTAATATTCATTAGAAACTCAAGTGCTGTGATACTTTGGTGTTCTGTGGATACCCCAGAGCTGGTATCCACAGAACACCAAAGTATCACAGCACTGGGCCACATGTGCAAAGCAAAGAAGAGCAATTCTGGAGAATACCCCACCATACCATTACAGAAAATCCCAACTGATGTAAATGGGACTTAATCCCTTAACCCCTTAAGGACTGGCAACTGTCCTGACACATCACCAGTGTCCGTCCTTTAAGGACCGGTGACTGTCCTGACACATCATGGGTTATGAGATCTGCTGCGATCACTACAGAAGTCTGAAACTGCTCC
Organism: Rhinophrynus dorsalis; assembly: GCA_037306005.1. NCBI lineage: Eukaryota > Metazoa > Chordata > Amphibia > Anura > Rhinophrynidae > Rhinophrynus > Rhinophrynus dorsalis. Next base: position 74,525,488 of record CM074725.1, read on the forward strand.
ATGATGTGTGGTCAGTTTCAATCTCCTGTCTGGTGAGTTGGTACACGTGATCATTCACGAGCGTCAGCTGGTCGAAGTACGTCTATGCAGTTCTTAAGGGTTAACCAATCCCCAGGTTTGCTGGATGTTAAGAAATTAAAGCAGAGGTGACCATGTTTTTTCAGCTGTGGGTCACATGGTCAGAAAGAGAGCCATCTTTTTCCTTTTATATTTTAATGATGAATATAGGATTTACTGATCTATCAAGTCATTGACAATACTGCAATTTAACATACAACTGTTCTTGAACTGTAAGGTGCTGGCAACTGGTTAGGCCAGAGCCCAGGTTCAGTCCTCAAGGGCCACCAACAGGCCAGGATGTAAGGATTTTGATGATTAAGCATAGGTGAGTTAATCAGTGGATCATTCATTGTGACTGACTCACCTGTGCTTAATCAGGGAAATCCCTAAATCCTGGCCTGTTGGTGGCCCTTGAGGACTGAACTTGGAGAGACGTGAATTAAGCCATTAGGCCTTACTAGTTCATGCACACTAGTTAATTATGCTTTTGTTGAAACTCTCAGGACAGCCACAAGCAAGAGCATACTCACACATCCAACAATGTTTACTGTAACACAGACCAGCAGATATTCATATCTGCTACATTTCAGTAGGTGACATGAGAATCTCTCGCTGTCATGTAGTGAGAGATTCTCATGTCGCCATTTTTATTATGGCGGCATGGTTACTGTGTGAAAAGGTTGCACGCTCTTTTGTGTGCTACCTTTTAAAAGTAAACCCCCTGGTGTCAGGCGGGCAACATTTGGCTCACACGCCTCACGCTGGACACCCATGCCTTAAAGGGATAGTAACCCTTTACTTTGCATAATTCTACACTGCAAACATCCATAACAGTAAGCTCTCAGGATCTCTGTTTTCAGAGAGTTTCCTGGACCATCCACCATCAAAACAGGACAGTGAAACAATGTAACATTAACTATGCAGAACTAAGTGCTCTGTATGCTATATCATTTGCATTGCATATTTTATATCCTGTATCAAGATATCTTCTTTCATAGCCTGTGACAGAAAGCTCCCTGGAAACAGATCCAGAGAGCTCAATGTTAGGGACATAAAAGTGTATAGAAAAAAAGGAAGATGGGTAATTGGATTTCACATGAAACAGTCATATACTACAGGGATATCTTTTAGAAAAACAAGGGTAGTCCCAAAGTTGGCAGATGCTTTTGTTCTAAAATAAGCGCAATTCAAACTTTTTATTATATGTAACTGTTACGAAACAGCACCACCTTCTGTCTAGACAGTTCATATGGTGTCCAGATAGTTATTGTATGCATTCTACTGGAAAGGAGAATCACTGGCTACAGTCTCCATAGAATGTGATAGTAACAGCTCTACCACTTCTTCATAGTTTGCACTGTTATAACTTTATTTTAATAATAAAACATTGTTGATGCTAGAGATTGTAATGTGTTGGAAACCAACCCATCACCTTATAAATCAATGGTAAATCTGTGAACTTTTTTTGTCCCTTGTTGCGCAATAGGTTTACTTTAGCTATGTCAATACAACCTTGTTATGATCATTAAAGGGGAACTATCACCACTATACAAGTTTACCTCATTGTCATCCTCATATAGCGAGGACCTTTAATCGCTATTTTTTTTGTTCTTGTTATAAAATGCATCCTGTGGCAAAATTGACATTATTAAAAATGAGTCTGTGCCTTACTTCCGGACAGACTGCGGTTACATCTCTGTACCACAGGCTGTCAATCATCTTCTGTTCGTCCCCAAGTATTGCTGCATTCCAACCTCCTCCAATGGCAGAGGATTTCTCAATGTAAGGTGGCTGGAACGTGACAATACTTGGGGAGGAACAGAAGAAGGTTGACAGGCTGTGGTATAAAGCTGTAACCGTAGTTGGTCTGGAAGTAAGGCCACGGCTCATTTTTAATAATGTAAATTTTGCCATAGCATGCATTTTAAATATATATAAAAAACAACGATTAAAGGTCCTCGTTATATAAGGATGACCATGAGGTAAACTTGTATAGGGGTGACAGCTCCCCTTTAACACTGAGTGTCAGATGAGCACACAACACACAGTTGCTTCATCGTGGAACCAGTCAGCAATTAAAATCAAATTATTAAGGTTAGCTGCGCACCAGACATATTTGGTTTGGTTGGTAATTCTATGCACAGTATGCTAACTGGTTCTGTTTAAGACTAAATTTATCACTCGCTGTGTAATTAAAATGGCCCATTTTGTATAATTATGCACGCACGTTATGACTCAAATTGTATTGTAAGGACAACTTCACAAAATGATAATGACTTGCATTGTAGAAAAGCAATTAAAACAGCAGCAGTGACTGTAAATTATTCAGATAATGTGTGAAGGTGGGTCATGTTATCTAGGTTAAGTTGCTAAAGGTGGTTTAGGGAGTTTGTTCCTTTTCGCTCTCTCTCTCGCTCTCTTTTTAAAGGGATAGCAATACTTCATTTTAACTATGTTTAATATTGTACGTATAAAAAAATAAAGCAAGTGATGTAAGTACCGTTGCTCAAGTTTTTATCGTTTTAGAGAAATAAGCTTGTAAAGTTCCCCCCTCCCGCTCTTTTTAAACACATCAGCGCTCTAGCTGACAGACTGAGATCCTGGTCCCGGGACCGGATGGCTCATCTGCAGAGCTGAAATAACACTGTAATCAAAGGAATTCTTCATTAGAATGGTCTACAAACCAGGCACACTTTGTAGACCATTCTAATGAAGAATTTCTTTGTGTACAACGCTATTTGGCTCTACAGACGAGCCGTCCAGTCCCGGGACCAGGCTCTCAGTCTGTCAGCTAGAGCGCTGACGTATTTAAAAAGGGCGGGAGGGGGGAACCCAATTTGTAATGTAAGAGATTTACGTGGGGAGGATAGTATGTGTTGCGCGTTGTGATTTTCCATATGTCTATAAGATGACCTGCAGTGTATGCAAACCTCCCAACATTTCAAATGGTCAAAAAGGGACACTTAATTTAGGAGATGTTATTGGGAGCGTGACTGGTGAGTGGGGCATTAATGAGAATTTTTAGGTTATTTCATGACCTATCAACACTTTGTGTAACTAAATGATTTAGAACAAGGCCAAAGTATTTTATTTATACAGACTAATGTGTAAACACACATACTAAAGCTTATACACACAATAATGTGAGTTTTATTACTATGGAGCAATGTTATACACACACCACAGTCTGATCTCCTAAAAAGAGGGACACTTGGGAGGTATGTTGAGGTACTCATGATTATTCTTTCTGTGGGCAGAAAAGTGTCTGACCAAAAGTACCAGGGTGTAATGATTCCCCCCCGCGCTTTCATCCTCTAACCCCCATTTTTCTCGGACTTCATTTGCCCAACAATGTACTACAGAAAATCACAGCTGAGCACTGAAGTCAGCTGCCTCTGTCAACCAACGCTTTGCAATGCGTTGGATACCTCTGGCACTCGATGGGTTAAGTTGCAATATAAGTGTTTATTGGCCATATAGATGCTAAAGCAGAACTACCATGTCACAAAATGTTTAGCTTAACTAAGTCCCCTCCTGGCGACTAGCTGCTTAGTAGCACTAGTCACCAGAATTATTACCTGATTTAATAGATATATGCTTTATTCCCCAGCTGTCAGTAGCACGGATCGCGGACATCTTGCCAGAATGACGTCCGCGCGTCTTCGCTGTCAGTACCAGCTGGAGCCGAGTGGCTCCTAGCAACGCCTCCTAGACCTGGCTGGACTGACAGCGCAGGTGCGTGGACATCTTACCAGAATGCTACTGACAGCTGGGGAATAAAGCATATACCTATATCTATTAAATATCTATTAAATCAAGTAATAATTCTGGCGACTAGCCAGAAGGGGACTTGGTTAAGCTAAACATTTTGTGACATGGTAGTTCCGCTTTAAATGTTCAACAGAAGGAAATGCTGCAGTCTGTTCTACTACTAGATGGTATAAATAAACAGGAAGCATATCCACATCAGCTCTGAATGGCTGTCTTTAGTTGTGGGAGGCCGACGCCACTCTCACTTCATTAAGAGTTTCTGGAGAGAATGGGAATGGTTACATAATCGGTCAACGTCATTCTAGCCATTGTAATCATTATGGACGTCAAAGTCTGCTTTGTCTTCAGCTATCTAGAAGTACACTCAGGGGACGCAATACCACTCTGTCTTTGAGAAAGAGTGCAACAGGTCTGGGTTTATTTGTTCTTCTCTGCATGGTTTCATGACAACCTACTAGGGTCTGCAGCCACTGCAAAAAAAAAAAATGTAAGCCTAACATGACAAAGCTGCTGTGCTTTTATTTCATTTTCATTTGAGTGGTTGTCTTGCCAACCATAATTAGTACCCTCTTATACCTACTATATACCTCTGCATAAACAGTATCAGAATATTTATAGCTTGAGGATGCTCTTAAAGCTGAAATACTTTCTTTTTCACAGAAAAAATGGATTACTTTTCAAAAGGATTCTCTGAAAACATCTTACAAGTTAATTGTTCACATGAGATTTTTTTTCCTAGTTTTTCATTTTGTTGTTCCACATAACATCTCTTGATCTCTTATATAATTGTGTAGAGTACATTAAGCCCTCGAAACAAACCAGTAGGAGGTGTACGGGCCTATTTTCTTGCTGTGTGAGAAATAATTTCCTGCTGTTTTCTTTGATCTGGAGCCAATGTAATAATTACAGAATAAAGCTGTAAACAAAGATAAAACTAAGTATGTGGTTGAATGTTTACAATAGACATTAAACTGAAAGAACAAAAGTGCCTCCATTTCTACAGCTGACATATGTTGTGCTATTCCGAAATCCATTCTTCCTGAGAACTTTAAAAATTATTATAATGGTAAAAAAGGAGGCCAGTGGGTGCTAACTATTAGGGGTACTTATTAAAGGGATAGTAATATTTCGTTTTATCTTTATTTTATTTTGTAGGCATTAAAAAAAATGAAGAACGATATAAGTCTTATCTCTCAAACCTTTATGGTTTAAGAGATATTCACAAGCAAAGTATCCCCCCCCCCCGTTCAGCCAGATCAGAAGGGAGGTGCCCAGGTAGATTGCAGAGAGGGACAATCTTCAATTAAGATAAGGGAAAAAGCTGAAAAACTTGTCAAGGGGGGAAGGGCTTTCACTGTTTTCATGCAAAGAAGATTGTCCCCTGCTGTTATCTATCTGGTCTTACAACCAGATTCACATCTGAGAAGAGATGGCTTACACTAGTAAAAAGGGGCGGGAGGGGGGAAACTTTGCTTGTGAATATCTCATAAACCATAAAGGTTTGAGAGATAAGACTTATATCGTTCTTCATGTTTTTTTAATGCCTACAAAATAAAATAAAGATAAAACGAAGTATTACTATCCCTTTAAAGAAACAATTGGTATTTTCTTTTCAATTTAGGGCACTGTGCAAAATTTTTTTCACACACAATTTTTTGCATGTTAGAGAGAAACTAGCTGTAACAAATCACTATCTTGTTGCAGCTAGGGTTGCTATCCAGCCGGTATTTTACCGGCAGGCTGGTAAAAAATTGTCTTCTGTCCAATGTTAAGTCTATGGAGGGAATGCCATGGCCGGTATTTTTTGGAAGAAAAGGTGGCAACCCTGGTTGGATGGTCGTATGCACAACGTATGTGCAAACGCTAAAAGAGCTGTAAAAAATCCCAAAAATAGTGATTGTGTGTATATTTTGTTTGGATTGTGCTTGCTTTTTTGAGCATTTGCTAATGCCTGCATTTTTTTGGAGTTAATGCCTAAAAAGGGGGCGTGGCTTTATCCTGCACTAATCTGGTAACAAAATTGTGTTTGCATTTATAAAATTATGCATGCATTATAAAATCATAGAACAAAGAATTTTGTACTGGCGCTCGGATAGCTGATATAGTACATATAATAAAAGAAAAAATAAATTGTTTATGCCATTTAGAGTTTTATTGTTTTAGGCCTGTTTAGCTTTGAGAAAGCGTCCTCCAGCCACGAAATGCGTTAGCATGTAAAGCCTGTTATTTAGACAAATAGTGTCTATTTGAAGAATCTACGATAAGAGAAAGGTGACCCGAACGGAGGCGGGAACATTTCTCCATATGCCTTCAAGTCAGTTGACTCTGATAACAGAGCCCTGACATCACCTAAATGTGAGTGTGTTTTATTCCTTCACATTGAATAGCTACTTAAGTTAACATACTTCACCATAGGTGCTCCTGCCTTGTTTTTTTTCTATTATATATCCTGCCACTAAGGGAGAGAGTGTTCTATAAGGGAGCTGCCGTGGACTAAACATCCTACATCTGAAACTATACTGTTTCTGGAGACAGTTTAATATATTCCAGTTGCCTGTTCAGTCAGTGTTGGTATACACCATACCTGATACTGTACACTTGTGAGTACGCACATTAGGGTGCAGTGGTGATATATTACTTTTAAGTCTGATACACACAAGGGGCGTCAATTGTTTTTTTGTCCCCCCCCCCTTTTTTTGTCTTTCACTGATATAGTACAGTTCCTAAGAGAATGGAGGAGAGTAAAAGACTAATGTAACAATATTAGGACACTAAAACAAGTGTTTACTGTAACTGAAATGTATAGTCTAGACCACCAATTCAATAATCTAACTATATAGCCCAATAATAAATGATGGAGAAATGTCAATGTTAAACAAAAGATGTTTAGGTGACTATCCTGGTGCCCGTATTGATAGATGGGTCCATATAATGCAACCAATTCCCCTGAAGCCTCAGATCTAAGCGGCATTCATGTAAAAGAGCACAAAAAATGGGTGGGGGGGGAGTACGTATAGCGGTTTAATACCATAAGAACAACAATAACTAAAAGTAAGCAGTATAAGTATAAAATAAAGATAAATAACAATAAAGATAATATTTTTAATAGTATAAAAAAAATCAATAAAAAACATAGATCCTAAATTATACTTTCATATTAAAAAGCATCTGTATATATGTAACAAACAGATGAAATAGGGAGAGTAATTGTTTGTTTGTTTTTTTTTTATTTTATAGGCATTAAAAAAACATGAAGAACGATATAAGTATTATCTCTCAAACCTTTATGGTTTGAGAGATATTCACAAGCAAAGTTTCCCCTTCCGCCCCTTTTACCTAGTGTAAGCCATCTCTTCTCAGATGTGGGATGCAGTCCATAGACCAGAGAGGTAACAGCAGGGGACAATCTTCTTCCTATGAGAACAATGAAAGCCCTGCCCCCCTTGACAAGTTTTTCAGGCTTTTCCCTTATCTTAATTGAAGATTGTCCCCTCTCTGCTCTGGCTGAGCAGTGTTACATCAGTAAATGGGGCGGGAGGGGGATACTTTGTCATTGAATTACTCTTGAACTATAACCCTGACAGAATTGAAATAACACTCTCCAAAGTCAAAATACTATGATGATTAATTAGAGCTGCTTTTATTATGAAACATTACTATCCCTTTAAACTCAAACAGATATGAAAACACTGGTATAAAATCGAAGGCAAAAAAGGCGAAAAAATGCAAATATGTTATCCACAGAAACACTATAATAAGAGTGTCTGGGAAAACAGTTTGTTAGTAAGTAGCAGCGAAAATATATGTATCAATCTAGAAAGGTGTAAACATTGATAGACTATATCAGCTCTGATAAACAGGAGACAGATGGCCCCTTACTCGATATCCACTACATAAAGCGCCCATAAAGACCAGTGCTGCCTGATCCTTCTTGCCGTCTCCACCACTGTTCCCCGTGGTGAGCCCTTCCGTAAGCAGTATTCAATAGTGGGTCGGCTGAATCAGCACTCTTCTCATTGACAAACTGTGTGTACACGACACTAGAGTCTCTTATTCTGGGGCCCGATTGTCTCTGTCTCCTTGCGTGAATGCACACAGCTGCTGGATACTAAACTGGAACTTTTTTAACAATTACTGGAACAGTCTTGCACCTGTATAGCTCTACGCGTTTCGGTGTTCTAAACATGTATTTCTCTGGAGCATGTTTATAAAATCATGCACGCAAAACAACAAGATAAAGATACACCTCTCCTCATGTTCAGAAGCAAAATACCTGCTCTCTATGTGCTGTTTCATGAAGAAAAGTAAACCTTCATGAAGAACAGTAAGCAAACAAAATTCACCTATTTTTCATGAGCAAACAGAGTTCTAGAAAGGATGCAAAAGATCTTATAGACCAGGGGTTCTCAACCCGTGCCCTCAGTGGCCACTAACAGGCCAGGACTTAGGAATTCCCCTGCTAGAGCACAAGTGTGTTAATCAGAGGTTCATTCACATTGATTAACTCACCTGTGCTTTCACAAGGAAATCCTCAAATCCTGGTCTGTTAGTGGCCACTGAGGGCACGGGTCGAGAACCACTGCTATAGACTAAACTCAAGAGCAAGAACTTTTTCATTTACAAACTGTGTTTCGCTCTCAGATACTCTTTCTGGAAACAGCAAATAGGGCCTTAGCCAAATAAAAGTTGCAAAACAACTGCACAACAGGGAAAAAAAAAATATTTAAACTAAATAAGCCTTTAACCACGTGAAAGCTAGCAAAGTCTGACACCGCTCTAGTATGCAAGGTGATAGGAGTAATTTAAATCAATGGGATGTTTAGGTTCTCACCTATGGCATACTTGGCTTGTTACAGAAGTGCTCCTCATTCCTTTTGTGTCTGTTAAAATATATATACAGTGAATTGCAAATATACATGTTGGCAGGTGTCAAATCCAACCTGTTTGCACAAACAGGAGAGAATTATATATATGATTTCTCTCCATCATATGCAGTAAATGATAGACTCTCGGACAAGTTCCACAGAATTTAAACCAATAGGAAATAAACACGCATAAAATAAGGAAATAAAAGCAGGATTAGAAGTGGGAGTGTCCAAATGACGTGGCTTTTGTGTCGCGTTATGGGTGGATTTTAATATAAGTAGGCTTTTATGGGATCAAGGAAGGCAGGGTTTTCCCCAGACATGGGCATAATGGGGCAAGGAGTGGGTGGAGTGGTTGGGTGATGTGGGTGGAGTTACCACAGATCTCACTAACCCAGTGATTCACCCTCTGTCCTAGGAGACTCTGTATTTAAGTCAGAACACAGGAGTCGCCAGGCAGATATGGAGAGTCCCCAAGAATACATATACATGATCAAAATATTATTTGATTTAGTGCTAATAACTAATTTAACACATTCTATCCAAATAAAAGTTAAAACAAAAACCTGGCTACTCCAAAATACAATAAATAAAATGCTGGTTTTAGGCTATGTTCACACAAACAACTTTAGCATGAGGGCCTGGGGGTTTTTTTCCCCATCATCCACTACATAGCAACACTCTATGAGTGTAAGAGGGACATGCAACACATTGCTTTGCAGTTTGTTGCATACCCCTCTGGCACTCATAGGGTTAAGAAACAAAATTATATAAGTTGATACATTTAAATATCCAGTTCTTACAGCTAGCATATGTAAAATGTATTATTTATATGTTGCATCTCTAAAATATCATTCTTAATTTCTGTTTAACTCCTAGAATGCCATAAAAATCACCAGAGCAATCCGCTGGGCAAGTCCCTGGCATCCAGGGGATTCCTGCTTGTGTAAATTGTCCTGTTCAGGGAGTAGTTATTTAATCTGTTATATAATATTATTATTGATAACAGCTAATGTGCGTTAACTGATTGTGGTTAGTGGCCACTGCTCTTGTACTGTTACTTACATCAGCCCATTCACAGGCAATCCCGGGAAATCAATTGAAGCCCAAGAAAAGGCAGGAATGTCTGCTCCCTCAAAGCATACTTATGACTGGATTTTAGGCTTCGGAAAACAGAGCATTTATACAGATACTAGTATTTTAGGTATTAGTGTTCCTTTAAGTGGTAGTAACCTTATAATTTGACTTTACATATACCTCAAGTGCATAATATAAAAAGTCATGCTGCCTATATGTAGATAAACAGGTGCAGCCGCACTCACAGGATCCGCAAAGATACGCCCTGCAGCTAAGTTGAAGGATTTCCCCTTCTGGTCATCCCGGTGATAGAGTGCCTTACTGTTTAATCATGGGGATGAGCAAAAGGGGAAATCCTCACACATCACAGACAGTCTGCGATAAAGGATCCAATGGTAATACTGACGTCAGATACACCCGAGTATAAATTGCATCTCTTACAGCACACTGAAGTGATATAATCCATATTGTATATTATTGATCAATTAATTAGTTGCAATTATTATTGCATAGCAAGGGTGTAAGGCACCAAGTGGCTGCTCTTTCTTAACTCTGTGAATGCTCAACCCACATATTGGCTTGGATCACTATTGCTATAATGTTGTCTTCTCTTGTACGTATTTGCCTGCATGTACATGCACCGGACAGCCACCGATGCACTCCAATACCATATCATTACATGCTTATTATACACACTCAAGGGGTTAATAGAATACCCTTAGCAGGACATGGAAAACCAAATTGGTTTTCCATGATGTACGGAGGGCATTGTATTAGCCCCTTGAATGCAAAACTGATGAGCTGATGGCAAAATCTTCTAAGGACATTGTATTAACCTGTATGGATGGTGGTCTCCCCGGTGAGCTGCTGTGGGTGATGTGGGAGATAGTTGAGGGTAGCCTTTTGATAGAATGCGGCGAAAGTCAGCCATGTTATTTTTTTTTTGCAGTAGCGGATGTTAGGGGCAGGCCAAATCCTTGCAGAGATTTTCACAGGAGTAGGCAGGGGCCGAATCACGCCTTTCTCTATGTAAAGGACCGGGAGTTTTGAGGAGATCTGAATATCTCTTCCTTACTGCCACCGAAGTGTGTGAGCAGAGAGACGCAGGTTTTATCTTTTGTGTGTGTATATATATATATATATATATATATATATATATATATATATATATAATTTTATTTATTTTTTTAATGCAGGAAAAACACAAGTAATCTTCACATATGAATAACATATCAAACTAGCTGCTAAAAAAAAAAAAAAAAAAAAAAAAAAAAAGTCACCCTTGTGAACCCACCATAAAGTACTGTGGCTAATGAGTGCCCCAATGCAGATCTTGCTTATAACAATATAAGATCTGCTGCTAAACAGATAATTCCTCAAATATATGGAACCTCTAAATACTGCAAGGAGTCATGCCCCAAATCTGAACTTTCCAACTGAAGGGTGGATTAAGGATAACCATTTCCAAGCAGGGCAATGAACGGAAGACTGGTAAGAGGGAGTACGCTTTCTGGACACAGTTCAGTATCTACTTCATTGTAAGCCACTACTATCCCTTCACAAAAACACATATTGTCAGCAGCTGTGGAGATCAGTTAGGTTGCTCAATATCCTTCTACGAGAACATCAATGATTTATTGCAAGGGGGAAAGGAGAAATGAGCCTGCTGGGTCTACACTTAACCTCCTCAACTGATCTCTGACCATGTTCTGTTTGTGTTATTCAATATACAGTCATTTAGAATGAGCAAACAAACCCCAGTCTCATAGCGAGAATGGGTGTAATAATAGTTAATCACCATAGTGGCAAGGCACCACTTTGGTCCTCATGCAAGAAAGCAAAACATAAGCAATTCTGAAACAAACCAAAAGGCAGCATGGGGTTTCACATTAATGTAATTAGATTTTTAACCCCCGGATTGCTAGAGGTCTCCAACACATTGCTAGAATTCCAGGAGTTAAAAGCCCAATTTAAATCAATACGAATCTGGGGAATTTTTATTTCTCCTCTGTGGTGCAAATGGTACACTCCAGAATTGTACATCTTTTGCGAAGCGGCTTATGTAAGAGAAAAAGATGAGAAATTCTGTATCAAATAAACTGAACATCAACCAAAAAGGAATAATGCAATTCCAGGGGTTGGGGAATTGTCAAGTAAAATAAATTTTGTGTTATGCAACAAGCTACGATATCATCAATGCAAAAAATGTAAAACATTAATTATTTTGTTGGACTACGGACTTTCCACAATGGACTGTCAACCAAACTCTTAGGATTGGGGACTTCATAGATAGGGGGAGGATAGCATTGTTTGATTCTTTATGGACCCGCTTCGATCTGTCTTCCGAAGAGATGTGGAAGTTTTTTCGGATACAGCATTTTTTAGACTCTACAGCAGTTAAGCGGGGATGGTCTCGACCACCTACAAAGTTTGAATCACTTCTTTTACGCCCTATTGCTAAGGGTCGTTTTCTTAGCAAAATATATGATATATATTGTCCGATTCCGCCTCCTCATCGAAACTACAGTATGTACAATCATGGGAATCAGAAATAGGGGACACTTTGTCGGATGCCAACTGGCAGTGTATCTGGCGCACCTCTAAATCCTGTTCTATCTCAGCTCAGCTTTTGGAATCCCATTTTAAATTTCTCAGCAGATGTCACTACTCCCCAGTGCGGCTGCGTGCTATGTTCCTCACGGTTAGTGACAGGTGTTGAAGGTGTCACGGGGGGTTGGGGTTGCCGCTCTATCTTTGGTGGACACGCCCTCTCTTGAAGGACTATTGGAGGAATTGCTTGGACTGCATTGACCGTAGATTGAATATCAAGCTGTCTAGGGACCCTTGGCAAATTCTTTTTTTATAACCATTTACCCCCTCTGCATCCTGGTCCACGTCAAATCTTAATAGCTCTATTAGGTTTGGCCAAGGCGCGGATACCAGTTCACTGGAAATCTGTTGACCCGCCAACCTATTCCGAGTGGGTTTCGAAATCTAGAGACCACATCACCATGCTAAGGCTCACGATCCTGAAAATGGGGAGAGACCCCAACTTTATTAATGACTTCTTTGCAAATCATTTCCAACCATAGGACACCTGGCTTCTTGCAACATGTCTCCGTGAGAGGTACCTGTTCCCTTTCCCCTCCCCTTCTACAACACGCTTTCAGTTCTTCTCTCTCTACTTTTCTCTATGCTTGTCCTCTCCACTCCATCCCCTTTCCTCCCCGATTCTCTCTCTTTTATTATCTTCAGTGCTTATGGCTTTACTTATTGCCAGAAGTTTATGCTTCCCCAACATGTGATTAGGCTATGTCATGCATTTAAGTGCAATCTATCATTGCTGGGGCTTTAATCTAATGTTTGACGATCTTTAATCTCTTTCATCCCTGTATCACTCACCGTATTGTACACTTTGATTCTGCACGTCTTTCTGTTTTGTACTGTATTTACTTTTGCTCAATAAAGCGTTCCTTAATCCCTTAACGTTGATCGGCGCGGCGAGTTAAGGACCACGGAGCATTTTTTTTTTTTTTTAATTTCCGCTTCTGGACTCCCCGAACGGCGTGCAGCCACGGGGGAAGCCTGGAATTCCATTACGGTCATAGTACGTCATGGGTCGTTAAGTCGGATTGACCCATGATGTACTATGACCATCAAGGGTCGTTAAGGGTTTTAAAAAAAAAAAAAAAAAAAAAAAAAAAAAAAAAAATTAATTATTTTGCTAATATCACTCACTATATATCTATAACATTTATGTTGGTTGTGAAAGTATAAATTATTTTTAAAAGCCCTGAATCCCAAATATGCATAGTTTTACCCACATGCATGGTCTGCACAGGCTTTTAACCCCTTAACGACCCTTGACAGTCATAGTACGCCAAGGGTCGATCTGACTGAACGACCCATGACGTACTATGACCGTCATGGAGTTCCGGGGTCCCCCCGCGGCTGCACGCCGTTCGGGGAGTCCGTAACCAGAAAACGAAAAAAAAAAAGCTCCGTGGACGTTCAGTCACGTCCCGGCGCAGATTCCCCGGTCGTTAAGGGGTTAATTAACAGTAGCAAAAAAGGATATTTTCAACTTTATGAATTAAAATTCACATTCAATTGGAAAGAACTGTGGTACCCAAACTTTTTCACTTAACGTCCCCTGGTTTTTATCCTATCCCAACGAACCCTCCCTTCTTTTTCATCAAAATAAATAAGATCCTTTCCATGTGCAGATATATTGTTATTCATTTGCAAGGTATTTTCAAGAAACCAGTTTGCTAAAAATCCTTTTCTTAGCCACAGACATTTCATCAATATATATTGGCTCCCTGTCAATGTATACTTATCACAAATACAAAACCAACCTTCCCAAACTTCTGACCATGATTGTTTATTTCACAAAATGGATGATGTTGCACTGTAACATAGACGTTTCATGCTGAAACAAAGCCTCACCCCTTCCCGTCCAAAGTACCTCACCCCTCTCCAAAGGGCACGCCCCCCCTCTAGAAAAAAATGGATTAGATGGAAAAACTGCCCTAAAACAGCTCAATCACTATACAAAACCACGCATATAAAATACTAACTTACGTATTAGATAATGGCTGAAGTTTCTGTAACTACATAAAATGATTAAGCAAGGACATTTTGTTAAAATTGTGTTTTTTAGAAAGATTTCAGAACTTCACAGTACAATCACAAATTACTGCACAACAGCTCAAGCAAAATTAGAGGAACAAACAAAAACGTATGAAAATGTTTGCCATGTATCTCCTAAGTACACCAATACTCAGTTTGTATAGGCACATAAAGGTATGTCCTTCCCTCAGGCCCCATATTTGTAAAAGCACAGAAGATAACCCTGAATGACATTTTTATAGATAACTCAAATGCTCCAAACATAGTTTGAAGTCTTTATTATCACGTAACATCAAAACAACTCTCTAAAAGCATACATTTTTCTGAAAACCGATATATCTCAATGCATCAAATGAGCAGTCATTTGTCTTTCTACATCTAGCCTGGTATGCACAAATGTTTCGAGAAGATTGAGCTAAATAAAAAAATAGGCATTTCTTTTACGATTTCCACCACTTCAAAAGCACTTAAAATTTTGTAAACTATGGAATTTCCTTGTCTAATCATTAGCTATTGCTTTCTTGAGACAAATAACACCTCACTAATATGAAATGACATACTGGAGTGAATAGCAGAAGCACAAAACTACGCCAAATGTAACCTTTCATTTTGCTTACATTTTTCAAATATGACTGCCTGTAGAGTTATTTTACAGTTCTACCTCTTTAAAGGGGTACAACCAGTTTGGAAGCACTACTCCTGAATAGTCCATTCACCTGGTTGCTATAGTGCTTGGGAGATCTTAGTACAAATGAAGAAAGATGTGCCACCACTCTCAGGACTTTTGCAAATGTGATTTTATTGCAGCAAGTGTCAACGTTTAAATGTGATTTACACATTTTCGTCAGGAATGTAATGTTTCACAATAAAAGCAGCTCCAATTAATCTTCATAGTATTTGGGCCATAAAGAATGTTATTTCAGTACTGTCAGAGTTGTAGTTCAAAACTAATTAAATGATAAAGTATTCCCCTCCCACCCCTTTTACTGATGCAACACTGCTCACCTCAGAGCAGCAAGACTGTCCGGATGGATCGCAGAGAGGGACAATCTTCAGTGACCATAAGGAAAAACCTGTCAAGGGGACCAGGGTTTTCCTTATGTTCACAGTAAGAAGACTGCCCCTTGCTGTGAGCTGTCTGGTCTGAAGAATATATTCCACATCTGAGGGGAGGTGGCTTACACTAGGTAAAAGGGGTGGGAGGGGGATACTTTATCATCCAATTACTCTTGAACTACAACTCTGACAGTATTGAAAGAACACTCTCTATGGCTCAAATACTAAGAAGATTAATTGGAGCTGCTGTTTTTGTGAAACATTACTATTGCTTTAAAGATACAGACAGCTTTGAAAACCATGAAATGTCCTACTATAGTAATTAGCTACTGCTCTCCCAATAAAAATGGCATCTTGATGCTATGAGTTCACATACTACAGGGGGTGCCAGAAGCACACCATTTTGGAAAATAGACAACCAGTCACATCGAATGAGGCATCATCTGTCTTTCTACCCAAAGGATAGTTAAGATAGTGCACAAACCTATTTTGAGAAAATGATGCTATGAGGAAACACATACTTTTTTCTAAGCTAACATTGTGTCACAGACAATAAAATCTATCAACGCCTACTGTATTTGGTGCCTAGTGTCAGCCCCAGAAAATGGTACTCCATCAGTGTGATTTGACAAACCATAGCTGTGACAGAAGCATGGCTACTAGTGGAACATGTCAGGGAAACATTGTTTGTGTGACTCCAGCTACCAATGGGATACGGCTGGGATGTCAAAAAATTGAACAACACTGGAATGTCAAAATGAGTATTTATGGATATATGGTTACCAGTGGAACAGTGGCAAAGGCTGGGGTGGCATACAGCGCATGTGTGGTTCTGTGGCAACCAGTTGGATGAGGCTGGAGAAGTAGGAGGTTAATGTATGTTTATGAAGTTACCAGCAGAATAAGACTGGGGATGCTGCGTGTGGTTCTATTCAAATCAACGGACAGTGAAAAAGGCTTAGGATATACACAGTGTATGTGAGAATTTGTGGTAACCAGTGGGAAGTGGAACAAGGTTGGAATGTCAGACAATGTATGTGTAGTTCTGTGACTACATGTGAACAGTGGACAAGGCTGTGAAAACAGGCAATATGTGTGTGTAGCTGATAAATGGGGTGTCCAATGCATGGCAACAAATGAGTTGGACAACTCTTTGGCACATGCAGGATTAATGCTCTATTTCATTATTTTCAGACCTCTTTACAGGGCATCAGGACCCCTTCAGGACATTACTACATTAAGTACATTGCAAGAGTGCACAACTGCAGCTGCAACTAGTTTGGTCATGTGGGTACTCATGGACAAAACCGTACATGCTGTGAGCCTGCACGCTAAAAGTTAAATGAAGTTTTTAGCCACTTAAATGCTACAGAGTTCTCCAAAGCATTGTTTCTCATTCAAGGAGTTAATATTCCCATATTAAAAAATGGAAGTTTGGTGAATTTTTATTTAGTGTAAACTGGTATGCTTTCTGCATTAGGTCCTAAGAACACTATAAAAAGGTAGTTTTTATTTTCTCCCTACTGTATGCCTCTTTAGGCAATGCTCTGCAGGACCAGACTGAATTAATTACACTGTTATGTTAAATAAATTAAGATTGGGTGACAGATGCCTTATAAATACTTAGGCTTGACTGGATCTGGTGTGGGTTTTCAATTACAACAGCAGATTATTGCCAATCAAGTCCTCCATCTGAAAAGTGGAGCTATTTGATTTTTTTCATCCCAAGGCTTATCCTGTATGTCAATATACAAAAAGACATAGTAAATAGTTATTTAAAGGGCAACTCAAACAAATGTTCAAGTTAACATCTGAGGGGATTAACCGCATGAATACTAGAGATGTTTAGACCTCTATAGTAATAGATACATCTGATTTTTCATCATTCATCTGTAAAATGTGCAATTATCATTAATCCAACTTAACCCATTAACAATGGGGGATGTACCTGGACAGAATTCCAGCCTTTGTGGACAGACGACAGTCCTGGAGCGTCATGGGTTAAGGATCACAGGTTGCCTCACTATCTGAGAGTGGCGGGACAGCTATAGCTGACTGCTCCAGAACCAGAGCTGTCAATATCAGTCTCTCTCGGGTGGTTCCGCACATGTGATCGCTGCTACAGAAATCACATGTGCAAAAGGAGCCACATGCAATGTTTGTAAACAGTGCCTTTGTCACTGTCTTCTGCCTCTCTCCTCCTCACTCTGATTATGAGGCAGAGAGAGATAGAGAGCATACCTCCCAACACTTCAAATGACCATAGAGGGAGAACCTTTGTTTTAAAGGGGATCTATATATAGTGATCAGATTGAAAACGGTTTTCATTTTTTTTTTTTTTTTTTAAATCATTAATTTTGCCCAAATTAAATGTCTAAAGATTACCCTCAACTTCCTTCCGGACAGACTGCGGGTACCAGCTATTGACCGCAGTCTGTCACTCTTCCTCTGCTCCCCTTTCTCGATCCAGCCTCCTCCAATGACGTAGGTTTTCTGCATGTAAGCTGTGTGGAGATGTTTAATTTGGGCAAAATAACAAAAAAAAAAAAAGTAAAGTTTTCAATCTAATTGCTATAAAAAAAACTAACATATTATACAGACATGTTTAGGGGTGATAGATCCCCTTTAAGTGGTGTAGCTGGGGATAGGAGTGGTGGGTAAAAGCAATAAAAATATTTTTACCCCCTTAACCCCTTAAGTACCCATGACGGTCCTGGCACATCATGGGGTGGCGTACAATAAGAACCCACGACGTGCCAGGACTGTCATGGATTTCAGGGCTCCCCGCATGGCTGCACACCATTCCGGGAGCCCTGATTCGGACAGCATGCAAAAAAAAAAAAAAAAAAAAAAAAAAACTCTTAAGGACCCTTGACGGTCCTGGTACATCATGGCTGTATTTGCTTTAAGGATCGAAGACATACCAGGACCGTCACGTTATTCCAGGCTCCCCGTTCAGGAAGTCCGGAATTGGATTAAAAAAAAAAATGCTCCATGGACCTTAAGTGACAGCTGTGTGCATGCGCAGCCGGTCCTTAAGGAGTTAAGTGCCTGCCGCATACTCATGCAGCAGGTCCTTAAAGGGCTAAGGACCATGTGACGTGCCAGGACCATCACTGGTTCTTTCCATTAAGGACCAGAGACGGTGCTGGCACGTCACATACTATTTACTTACAGCACTCCAGTGGGAGCACTGCAAGTTAAAACGGGGTTTGAAAATGACTACTCCAAGACTGGATTGGTCTCTCTCAGACCCCTGCTCGGTGTGCTGGCAAACATGATCAGTGACTTGTGAAGGTGTGCCAAACTTCTCTATCTGGTCCTTAACAGGACTCCCCCCCCCCCCCCCAGGACCGATGGTCCTTAAGGGGTTAGGTTCATGATCTACTGACACCTCTTTGTGTAACTGAATTATTTAGAACAAGATCAAATTATTTTATTTACACAGACAAACACAAAAACACATATACTGAAGTTTAAACAAACCTTTAAAGAGATTGTAATGTCACAAAAATGTACATCTGATTGGTCAATGAATAGTATGTTCTGAAAATCCTTTACTCTCATATCTGGCTTGAAAATGCAATTAAACGTTTCCTCCTCCAGCCATTTTTCAGCACGTTATGCTGATTTCCAGCATATCCGAAAGATGGTCGTTTGACCAGACGAAATCGCAGAAATCCTAAATAGATCTCACATAGGAAGCAGACTTGAGGTATGTTCAAGATGTATTTCCAATGACGATGTGCCACGTGTTAGGTATATAGGTACTCTTAGCAACACTACTCTAATTTGGATGTATTTGATGACAACTTGTACCTGCACAATACATGAATGTCTGTGGAGCTTGATCCTTTGAGCTATCTTCTGAGATCTATTTAGAATTTCTGCCTGCTGCAAGATTTAACTATCTACTTAAACAATGACTTATGAGAATCGAGTTGAAGTCTATTTCTTTATGTCTTTCAAGTACACTTTGGACTCACTAGATGTAATTTTTGGCATCTTTCTCTTGCCTTGGCAATATGCGGACGCTTGCTACTATGCATTGCATACTTGAACTTCATTACTATGTTGCGACACTATGACTATGTATCGCTGTACATTTCCAAAATGTTCTTGATTGACCCCATTGATATACACACTATACATTCATTTTGTTCTCCTCACTCCTAGCTTTCAATGTTAGAGCGATTGCTCTGTTCACTCTGTATGCCTAGCACTATATGTTTTTTAGTCCCAGATTTATTTTGGATATTCTCCCTTATATGGCATTATTGCTGTTTATGAACAGTTAGCAACATTAGTTACTGTATTATGTACTGAGGGTATGTGGAGACACACTTAGGAAATGGATGCAATTCGTTCTTTATTCATATTAGCCATGCGATCCATCATTGTTGCTCTAGTTTCCAGTGTCTGTTGCGTGATGCACCAGAACACACGCTCATGTTTACATACCACCGCTGGTTATAGTGCGACTCTGGATGCGAGGTATGATCTCCATCTACATATGACACTTACGGTTTACCACATTTGGGTGTACATATGTGTTTACAATACCAGTTGTTACATTTGGACACAGATGATATTGAATGCAGATACGTTGCAATGTGCGGTAGTCCGCATACCTGGGTTTACTCAGCTCTTTATGTTATCTGCTTTATTTTTTATATGTTTATGGGCATACATATGAACTTAAGATTCCTGGCCCTGCTATTATATATATCCTATATAATAATTCGCTAATATATGTCTGTCAGAAGCTGTCATGCACAGTACAGATGGCTTCATTCGCTGCAGTCATGCGCAGTACAGACTGCCCACGCCGCGGCTGATAATGGAGCGGGGCTCCGAATTCAGAATGTGAGGACTACGGTCTGAATTCAGAGCACCCTGCTCCGTTATCAGCCGTGGTGCTGGCAGTCTCTACTGTGCATGACTGCACTGCGACCATTGCTGCCTGGAACTGTGGCCCGTGTACACGGGCTGTTCACTATTATATGTACATTATGATATTTGGTAACATATTGACGATCACTTCTATTCTGAGGCGATGTCTTTCTTTCCTTTTCCTTCCCTTGCAATTTAGTAAGGGCATATGAATGCAGTTCTTTTACTGTTTTTAATTTTTCTTTTCATGTATGACCACCCTTTTATGATATGTTTTAGGGCTCATGCAAATTTATTCCACAATACTGGTTTTGAGTGGTTGCATCTCCTTTGCACTTAGCATTGTTCTTGGCTCCAATTTTAAGTGGATGTAGGCTTAGGGTATTTAAGGTCTGTGTCACGTGTATGCTATAAGTCTTGATAAAGGCCACTGTGCTGGCCGAAATGTCGATTTGATAAAACTATTTGTTTGTTCATCATTGAAAAGTATCAATTTTAGCTAGCCTAATTGCTTGTTTGCAGATTTTATTACATTCTTTATAATTTTTAAATGATGCATCTGACTTCACTCTTTGAGTGCCAGAGGGGTACGGAACACAATGCGTACCTCTCTGGTACTCAAAGGGTTAAACACTGCTTCATAGTTCTCATTTCCCTGCAAAGCTTATTATTAAACCACATTGGTCTCAATTTACTCCTCTTGTGTAGTTTTACAAAAGCATTTGTGGATTAAAATGAAAGCAGATTTTCTTTAACACAGTTTTTGAGACAAAATACCATATTCAATAAACTATATTCTGCAGAAGAGCAGATACACAGGGAAAGAATGAAAGTTCCCAAAATTTTCTTAGATTTCAAAGGGGATTTTAATCGCTTGAATGCTAGACATGTCACCGACCCATTGAGAAAAAATGTTTGGAGACCTCTCTAGCATTCAAGGGGTTAAAAGCTCAATTTCAAAAGAAATTTTAAGAGGAATTGATTTGTTGCAGAATCACACCTCTTTAGTTTATTAAATAGGACCCTACTTGTTCTTAATTTAAAAAGATAATTTTAATAAAGCAGACCTGATTTTGAAACCAGTTGATTTAAAGGGGATGTATCACCCCTATACAAGTTAGCCTTAATAGTTAAAGGGTGAGTAATGTAAAAAAAAAGTTTTTTGCATTTAGAAGAGCTTAAAAAGTTGAACTGAATGCAAAAAAACATCTCTCTCAAACCGCTATGGTTTGAGAGATACAGGCATTTAAAGTTCGATGTCTCCTGCTGACAGCTGTAAAGCTGTCAGCAGGATATCCGTGTTGGTTAACACGGAGGTTCTGCAGCAGAGCCTCAATCATGTTATTGACAAAAAATCTCTTCATTGGAATGGTCTAAAATGTGTGCTTGCAAACCAGACCATTCCAATGAAGGGATTTGTTGTCAATAACATTATTGCGGCTCTGCTGCAGAGCCTCCGTGTTAACCAACACGGATTTCCTGCTGACAGCTTTACAGCTGTCAGCAGGAGACATCGAACTTTAAATGTTGACCGAGTTAGTGGTTTGAGAGATACTTTTTTGCATTGAGCTCAACTTTTTAAGCTCTTCTAAATGCAAAAAACTTTTTTTTTACATTACTAACCCTTTAAAGCAAATAGCAAATGTGTGCAAACGTGTTTTGTCAAAATTGAAGTAATAAAAGCTGCTGTGCACCTACTTCCGCAAAGACTGCGGTCAACTGCTCTGTAACTGCAGTGCGTCACTCTGCCTCTGCTCCCCTCCCTCTATCCAGCCTCCTCCAATGATGGAGGTTTTCTGCCTGTAAGCTAGAGTGGTCTCATTTGCTAGATATCGATCTGTCAATGAGACCACTCCAACTTAAAAGCAGAAAGCCTCGGTCATCAGAGGAGGCTAGATAGAGGGACAGGAGCAGAGGAAGAGCGACGGACTGCGGCTATAGAGCAGGTAACCGCAGTCTACGCGCAGTCTATGCGGAAGTAGGTACAGGGCAGCTTTCATTACTTCAATTTTTACAAAACAGAGCTTTCAAAAAATAAATTAATACATGTCTGCACACATTCGCTATATACTCTATTAAGGCTAACTTGTATAGGTGTGATACATCCCCTTTAACCCCTTAACGACGGGGGAATCCGGACGCGGACACGACTGAATGACAACGGAGCATTTTTTTTTTTTATTGCTCCGTTGCATTCCGGACTCCCCGAACGGTGTGCAGCCGCGGGGGGAGCCTGGAATTCGATGATGGTCATAGTACATCATCGGTCGTTCAGTCAAATCGACCCTTGACGTACTATGACCGTCAAGGGTCGTTAAGGGGTTAAAGAGATAGACAGTAATAGATTGTTTTTATTTCAATGTAATGTAAAGTATTACAATGGGTGACTGATGTCAGTCACCTTTTTTAACTCTCTGAATGCAGAGAGGTAGCAAACGCACTGTGCTGAAATGCATTAGATACCTCTCCAGCACTCGAAGGGTTAATGCTGTTTAGTTTAAGTTATTGAGGATTTAACATCCCCTTCCCTCTCTAGTATTTAAGTGGTTAAAAGCCCCAACTAAATAAATAGGAATTGTTCCCTGCAATACAGTTGATTTACTCCAGACTTACTCCTCTTTTTGTGCACATGGCCCTGGAATAAGGTACATGAATCGAAATCAGTGTGGTGCAATTATTTTGCTCCTAATTTACTGAACTTTGCTTTCTACATATATATGTTCAAGGGATGTTTTCTTTTGATACATACTTTGCAACTGTTGTGCACCTCATTTACCAAACTTTTACCTTGATAAATAAGCCCTAAGATGATTTTCTTTTCCTTTCTAAAAACTGAACTTTGGATGACCTCTCTGCTTTCTCTGACATGTCAAACTTCTAGCACACCGTGCTGCTGGAGCACTCCCTATAGTGGTTCAAAATAAAGGTATTAAAAAATATATACTGTATCTTTTTATAAGCGTATTAGTATATTCCCACTGCACCTCATCCTCACCTTTCACAAGTGATGTTTGACCCGTAAGACATTAGAGAGATCTCTCTCCATTATCCAAGGGGATAATGCAGTGGTGGGCAAATTGTGCTCCCCAAGCTGTTGTTGGACTACAGCGGTCATTATCTTCAGCCAATCATAAACTGGCTGGGGATGCTAGGAGTTGAAGTCCAACAACAGCTGTGGAGCTGCCAATTGTTCACATATAGGCTATGGTATATATACAAATTAAAGGGACAGTAATGGCTGCTGTTAACAAAATGTAATATTTTAGATATTAAAAAAAATAAATCAAATGATGTAAATCCGGTCTCTCAAACATGTATAGTTTGAGAGATATACGGTTCTAAAGTTCCCCCCTCCCACCCCATCCACAGACGTCCGCGCTGTAGCTGACAGCAGGAGATCCTGGTCATGGGGCCAGATGGCGGCTCTTCAGCAGAGCCGAAATAGCGCTATCTAATAAGAAATACTTAATTGGAACAGTCTACAAAGTGTGCTTGCAAACCAGGCACACTTGTAGATCATTCCTATGACGTATTTCTTTTTAGATAGCTCTATTTCGGCTCTGCTGAAGAGCCGCCGTCCGGTCACATGACCAGAATCTCATGCTGTCAGCTACAGCGCGGACGTCTGTGGATGGGGCGGAAGGGGGGAACTTTAGAACCGTATATCTCTCAAACTATACATGTTTGCAAGACCGGATTTACATCATTTAATTTATTTTTTTAATATGTAAAATATTACATTTTCTTAAGAGCAGCCATTACTATCCCTTTAAAGAAAGAAACATGTGTTTCCTAGAAGTGACCAGGGGATCGAAACCATATGGGCCATCAAGCTTGCTCAGTTCACTGCCATGAAAACACAGCCCCCTGCTAGTCCCTGTACAAACATTGCCAGTGTAAAGAATACTGCTAAAACAAAAGCAGGCTGTCATGGCCCTGAGCTAAATATATCTCATGAAGTAAAACGTTCCAGCAGAGATTAGGCCAGTGCTTACAGTCAGAAGCACAGTGATGACTGAAGACAAAGACGTGAAACTTGCTCCAGTGTTTAAGTGAGTGTATCACTAAAAATAACAATTATTAACATTTCATATGTTTTGAATGTTAATACAGCTCAACTGATCTATATAAAGAAATATTAGTGCACGCATTAATCAAAAGATAAATATATTTTGTTTAACTATCCCAAGGCTCAGACATGTCAGACACTGGGGTCTGTTGTGTAGCTGACACATACCATTACTGTCCATGTCACCATGCTAAGCTGACAAATGACTCAGTAGGCCTTATGTATCAATGCAAACCTGAATAATTCTAGGGTAGGGGTATCCAAGTTTGGTCCTCAAGGGTTACCAACAGGTCAGGATGTAAGGATTTCACAGTCTGAGCACAGGCTGCCAATCAAAATGAATGACACACTGATTAACTCACCTGTGCATAATCATGGAAATCCTTAACCCCTTAATGCAGGTGGTCCTAGGGTAGAATCACCCTTAAAGGGATAGTAATACTTATATTTTACTATCCCCCATCTTGTAGCTCTTAAAAAACAGAATTAAATGAGCCCAACGGCATCTCTCAAACCTTTATGTTTTGAGAGCTTTTTTCCCTCTCCCCTGATGTTAGCGTTCTAGCTGACTGCAGGGGAATCCGGTCCCTGAGCAAGTGGAGGCTCTTCAGCAGAGCCGAGATCGCGTTATGTTAGAAGAAATCCTTCACTGAAATGATCTTCTATGTGTGCTTGGTCTGCAAAAGGTATTACAGTTCAAATTATCATAATGAGGAAACGCTGTTAGTCACATTGTCATTTACATTTTAAAAAAGGACAGTTTGAGCTGTAATAACATTTTAAAGAAGCATTTCTAGCAGCTGAAGAGGAAAGCAGGAAAACCCTTCATACATTATATTAGCAAAAGAAGAACAGCATTGCAAGTGCAAGAAGAGAAGAGATATTCCACTCTCCACTGATAGTTACAGATCCACACTTCACTATCTGCTACCCAAGCCTTTATCCACTGTCCACTGGCAAACATAGAACTACACCCATTCTTCCAGCCCAGCTTTATTCCACTGTCCATTCTAAGTCACGGACTCACAAATACATAGTATGACACCCCAAGCCTTGTTCTACTGTCCACTGGCAGTCATTGAACCAGATATATATATTGTCTTCTAGCCCTGCTGAGACAGCCAGGGGAGTCTCTGTAACATTGTCTAGTGGGTAACTTGGTTCCTTCTAGTCTGTCTTCCAGAATGAACCAATTTACTCAATGAGAAAAGTTACAGAGACTCTCCCAGCTGGATCAGACACCTCGTCACCTGCCAGGAAGCATATTAGATAAAGAAGTTGCCATGGGTACGAAGGGTGGTTGGGAGATGGGTTTAATACTTTCAGTGCCAGAGGGGTGGTCAACGCATTACACATCAAGGTGTTGCCCACCTCTCTGGCATTCAAAGGGTTAATACTGTCACTGCAAGAGTAACAGTTAACTTTTGAGGGTGCAAAGGATGGAAGCGCAGCTCATGGTTGGCCACAATGCTGATGGCACGCAACATGGGGAACATAACAATTACTCATGGGACAGTGAAAATGTAGAGGGAAAGCCTTATTAACCCCTTGAGTACTATATATAAATCATACTTGGGAACTCTCCAGATCTGCCCCAGAGGACTCTGGTTTTCAGACTGCATTACCAGGTGTCTGGGGACAGAGGCCGATTCTCTGGCGGTGGCGAGTTTCTTCTCCTTCCCTCCCACTTCTCCTCTTTCCCATCCTGTTCTGCCCACTTCCCACCCACTTTATGACATACATACACACAAGCCCAACCCCTTTTATGACAATCGGATTATTGACATTCCCTGTCCAGCAGCACATGATCCCTCTCTGGGACTCAAAGAAAACAAGTTCCCAGATATGCATATTATGATTCCTTGTTACTAGACATTAGGAACCTAAACTGCTCCCACTGAAGTTTTCCTTTCTTCCTAAACAAACTTCAGTTGGCAGAATTTGAGGTCATGGAATCCTTCAAAAATGTCTGCCTCCATGTAAACAATATATTTTGCTAATTAAATATTCAGAACTGATCCATAGCGGCCATTAGGATTTTCTACCCAGTCAGTTGCAAGTAAAAGACTTATTTGATCTGTGATGATATATGCTCACATTATTAGTGGGTCAGGAACCTTAATGCCTCACACATTGTGGAGCTACTGGTACTGATATAGACATTTCTACACTTCCTTTCTTGGCGTTTTTCAACATCGTGGCATAGCTACTACTAAAATCATTGGATTTCCTGTCAGGCAGAGATAGTGACATCTTATCAAGACAAGTCCCATAATTCTAAGTTCTCAGTGTGGCCACTGCTCTGCAACAGGTGTCTGTTTAGGATATCTACTTTTGTATGTCCAACTTACATACTAATGCTGCCAGTTTATCAATACTTAAAGGGATAGTAATACTTCGTTTTAACTTTATTTTATTTTGTAGGCATTAAAAAAACATGAAGAATGATATAAGTCTTATCTCTCAAACCTTTATGGTTTATGAGATATTCACAAGCAAAGTTCCCCTCCCCGCCCCTTTTACCTAGTGTAAGCCATCTCTTCTCAGATGTGAATCTGGTTGTATGACTAGAAAGATAACAGAAGGGGACAATTTTCTTTGTATGAAAACAATGAAAGCCCTTCCCCCCTTGACAGGTTTTTCAGCTTTTTCCCTTATCTTAATTGAAGATTGTCCCTCTCTGCAGTCTACCTGGGCACCTCCCTTCTGATCTGGTTGAACAGGGGGGGGATACTTTGTTTGTGAATATCTCTTAAACCATAAAGGTTTCAGAGATAAGACTTATATCATTCTTCAAGTTTTTTTAATGCCTACAAAATAAAATAAAGTTAAAATGAAGTATTACTATCCCTTTAAGGTCATTTTATGTTTCCAATTTATATTCCAGGGTATTTTCTGTGCAAGGACACAGTGGAGGGGTTGTGGGAGAAGTCATAGGCAGGACTACAAGCAACTAAAGTACACTGCCTAGAGCAGAGGTAGTCAACAATACTACAATAAATAAAAAGAAACAGAAGGCGCTTCTTGTGCAATAGCTTCAGTAATCTATCTGGAACACTACGCCAGCACCATCCACGGAAACAAAATTACAAGTATGCTATCAATTTAATTGGTCCAATCAGAGAGTGAAGAGTCTTTAAATGTGTGTGTACAAGTTAGCAAACTCCTTTTGTTGTAGGATACCTGTTATCTTGATAAATCAGTGAAGTGCGCTGTGAAGGACGTAGATGTACAGGTAGTGCTCATGTTTTAAATGTCCTAATACTTTTAAAATAAGGACATTATTATTAGAGTTGCTGCTGGTTCGTGGAGCGGTTCTTTGGATGGAAAAGAAGTCTATTTTCGTAAACGAGCAGAGACAGTAGGAATTTCTCTGCATGCTTTGCTGCTATGTATATTCATAAGTGTATAACACAGCCATTTTACAATGTGAGAGTGAATGATCTATTTTATATTAACATTTTGTGTCCATTGTGATAAGGCACTATTGGCGCCTCCTTTTTTTTTGTTTCAACAATACTACAATACTCATCATCCCCAACCAGCCCACATCGGGTTGAGGAAGATGGAAGTTGTAGTGTCAAGGTTGCCTAACCCTGGCTTAGATGCATTTGAGATGTTCCTCAGTCACTGAACAATGGTTACCAACTTGACTTTAGCCATAGTGGCAAATGAACACCAAATTATACATTTTATATGGGGGGGGGGGGCATTCCGATTGATTTGGCATGCATGGATGTATGAGACATATGGCAATAGATTTAACCCTTTGGATGTCTAAAATTGCTTTGAAACAGTTAATGGTCCTTTAGGACTAAAGACTGGTCACATATACATATAAGGCAATGAAGTGTAATCAACTTGGGTATTGATGCATTATGTAGCTATGTTGTTATTAACACTGCGGTATCTAATACTCTGTACATACACTTACTATTATTCTTATCTATATGTATTGATTTTCAGTGTTTTACAATTTGCTTTTCATATTCTATATATGGTATCCTATATGGAGTAGTGACTGACAAAACAACAAAGTGATGTATTCCTGGGGAAAACTAACTGCACCACTGGGAACAAATTAACATTCCACTGCTCTGAATGGGTGTCAGATCCCTACAGAAGTGATGCATTGGTAACCTCTCTAATATTTAATAGGATCTATGGAAATGGAGTTACTTCCTCCAACACTGCACATGGTTTCTTAGAATATCAGCTAAAGTCACGTTAGGTCTTGAGTCAAAGGTAAATAAAAATGTAAAATGAGTCTACATACAAAAAACAGGCACAATCATGTGGCAAACCAACTATACCATAGCGTACAAATGCCAATTCCCATTGATCTATACAGGGTTTTTAACCCCTTGAGTGCAAGAGGTCTCCAACGAATTGAGAAGAAATGTGTTTGAGACATCTCTAGCATTCAACAAGTTAAAAAACACATTTAGATCAACGGGAATTGTGAATTGTACCATATGGTAGAAGCTAGCTCTTCTTTTAATTGGTGCACACTGTCATAAAGGTTTTAGGAGCCGGTGAAAGAGTGCATGCATAGAGATGTGAGAGAGTGTTGCACCTATAGTGAAACAGTCCAACATTTTAGCTACAGTAATCACTAAATTCAGGGTAAAATAACAAACAAGACACCATAAGTTTAAGGCTAAAGTCTGATTTTGTAGGAGGGGCTGGAGGCTTTATAAACCCTCCATCCCAGCAGCACCTCACGCATGCAGCTACGTTACCTCACCCTCCTACACCCTCACCCTTACTATTTTCCTTAAAGGGATAGTAATACTTCATTTTAACTTTATTTTATTTTGTAGGCATTAAAAAAACATGAAGAATGATATAAGTCTTATCTCTGAAACCTTTATGGTTTAAGAGATATTCACAAAGTATCCCCCCCCTGTTCAACCAGATCAGAAGGGAGATGCCCAGGTAGACTGCAGAGAGGGACAATCTTCAATTAAGATAAGGGAAAAAGCTGAAAAACTTGTCAAGGGGGGAAGGGCTTTCATTGTTTTCATACAAAGAAAATTGTCCCCTTCTGTTATCTGTACTGTCATACAACCAGACTCACATCTGAGAAGAGATGGCTTACACTAGGTAAAAGGGGCGGGGAGGGGAACTTTGCTTGTGAATATCTCATAAACCATAAAGGTTTGAGAGATAAGACTTATATCATTCTTCGTGTTTTTTTAATGCCTACAAAATAAAATAAAGTTAAAACGAAGCATTACTATCCCTTTAAGGTGAGGCCACTAACCGCCTTACTGCTCCTCACGACCCTTGGCTTAGCTACAGTCCAGGGTTTTAACCCCTTAACGACCCTTGACGGTCGTAGTTCGTCATGGGTCGATCTGAGTTAACGACCCATGACGTACTATGACCATCATGGAATTTCAGGTTCCCTCCGCGGCTGCACACCGTTCGGGGAGTTCGGAACCGGAATTTTGAAAAAAAAAAAAAAAATGCTCGGTCATCCTCAACTGACCGCGCCTATTGGCCGGTCGTTAAGGGGTTAAGCCACACTCCTGTAACCTCACGCGTTTACTATCCATTATCATTATCTGCCCCCTAAGCCCTGAATACAAGCTACAGTTATATGAAAGCAGAAGTGGGTAGATAGAGTGTGCTGGGCCTCTGCACGTCAACATCCGCAATCCAGAGATAGCCCAGGAGAGGTGAAGAGAGCCATGTAGGATAAAACCTTCAATCAAAGTGATCTCAAAAACTCCAGAGCCATGTAAGTGTCATTATTGCAGCACACACACACCAGGCCATACACAAAAAAGAAAAACGGACCAGTTCTTGCAGTTAATCTACAGGGAATACAAATGCTCAGACCTCACACTGAGTTAAACAAGGCTTATAACCCTTTGAATAACCCATGGGACACCTCTTCATCGTTCAAGGAATTAAAAGCACAGTTGAAATGAAAGGCCAGGTTTATTTATTTGTGTGCAGTTCATTTGCTCCAGAATTGTTCTTTTTCTTTGGTGCATATGGCTCACACTTAAAGGAGAAGTAAATGATTTTCTAAATGAAAACACATTATTGGGTTTTTGCTGATTAATAAAACTAGGGTTCTCCCGCTGCTGTGTAATTTTTCAAATGTAATAAAGTTCAATCATATATACTTTTTATTATTTCATTTTATTTTTTAAATGAAGACCTTATGGGAGAGCTTGAGTCATTGACTATGGCTCTGTACAGCAAATGATTGTAATAACACTACCTGGTAAACAAGATAGCAAACTGCAGTTTAACTAGAATGAAAAAATTAACGTTGATAAATGTAAAATAATGCACTTGGGACATAAAAATCCAAAGGAAAAATATACCATTAAGGGTACTGTGCTGTCAGAGACAACAGAGGAAAGGGATTTGGGAGTAATTATTTCTAATGACTTAAAGGTAAGCAGGCAATGTAATAAAGCAATGGGGAATGCAAGCAGGGCACTGGGTTGTATAGCTAGGGGCATTAGTAGCAGAAAAAGGGAAGTAGTCATGCCACTGTACAGATCTCTAGTTAGACCTCACCTAGAATATTGTGTACAGTACTGGAGACCCCATCTCCAGAAGGATATTGATACTCTAGAGAAAATTCAAAGAAGGGCTACTAAAATGGTGACTGGTCTACAGGAAAAGAAATATCAGGATAGACTAAAGGATCTGAATATGTATAGCTTGGAGGAGAGGAGAGAGAGAGGGGATATGATAGAAACATTCAAATACATGAAGGGATTCAACAAAGTACAGGATGGAAGTATATTTCAAAAGAGTAAAAACTTTAGGACAAGAGGCCATAGTCTAAAACTAGAGGGACACAGGTTTAGATGTAATGTAAGAAAGTTTTACTTCACTGAGAGGGTAATAGACAAGTGGAATAGCCTACCAGCAGAAGTGGTAGATGTCAATACAGTGACAGAATTTAAGCATGCATGGGATAGGCATAAGGCGGTCCTTAACATAAGAAAAGACCAAGGACCAAAAAAGGTTTGAGGTTTTTTTTTTTTTTTTTTTTTTTTTTTTTTTTTTTAACACAGTAGGAAATTGGGCAGACTAGATGGGCCGATTGGTTCTTATCTGCCGTCAAATTCTATGTTTCTATGTAAAGTGATCACTTAAATTAAAAATGTCCCAGATGGAAATACCATTGCTTAACCCCTTAAGGACCAGGAAAATCTGAGGTCGTTTTCACTTAAGGACCAGAGCAATTCTGACCTTTTTGACTATGTCTTTGTTCAACAGTGTTTTCCCTCTTAGGCTTTTATTCCACCCCCATAAATTATATACTGTTTTTTTAAGCACAAATAGAGCTTTCATTTGATACCCTATTTATATGGATAACCCACCATTCACTTTATTAAAATAAAAAATAAAAAAAAGGTAAAAAAAAAAACATTTTTGATTTTTCTCTTGGGATCAATTGGCCACAAAGGGTTAAATTTTTATGGAAACTGCACGAAAAGTATGACCGGTCAGTCATACCTACAAAATGCGCAGTTTAAAGTGGCCACTGTCCCCCCTGGGTGAAAATCCCCAAGTCCCTTTTTCCCACCCTATTTTGACACTTTTTTGTCCCTGCCATTTGGTGGTGTATATAAGTGTATTACATGGCTCCACAACAATCACACTTGCAATATTGTTTAATTATATATATATTTTTTTTAAATAATTTTTTTTTTTTTTTTTTTTACAAAAACAAGTGTGTTGTGTTTAAAAAAAAAAAAAAAAAAAAAGTGTATATTTGTAGGTCAAAAATTGACCTGCATTTAGACAGCCTCCTGCACCAGCAGTGAAGGGGTTAATACCCCCAGCTGCTGTATTTTTTTTTAACCACTAGGTATCTCCCGTCTACTTCTGTCTCCCTTACTTTGAGAGCAAGGGAGACAGAGGCAGACGAGACAGGCACAGACAGCATGCTTTGCATGCTGCCTCTGTCTGTCACTATGCCGGTACATGTGATCGCTGATACAGCGATCGCATGAACCGGCAGAAGCAAGAAGGGCTGAGACTGAATGCCCCGGTCTCGGAGCGCTCAGTCTCAGCCTGGAATTAATGATAGCAGCGTGCACGGAGGCACGCTGCTATCATTTAAGCCATGACGGTCCTGGACCATCATGGGTCGTTAAGGGTATAACAACCCATGATGGTGCAGGACCGTCATGGGTCCTTAAGGAGTTAAAAGCCACACAACATTTTTTCATAAAACACTTTAGTGCTCCTTGATATTCAGTGATAATTCCCCTTTAAAGGGATAGTAACGTCCGCTTATAAGTTGCTGCTATATTGTAGATTAAAAAAAAAAAATAAAGTATCTTGAGCAAGTCCCATCTCTCAAAACTTTATGGTTTGAAAGATACATATTTTTAAAGATCCCCCTCTTCCCTTTCCCTGATGTCAGCTGTAAAGCTGACATAAGGAGATCCATGTTGGCTGACCCGAGATGGCTCTTCAGCAGAGCCAAAATAGCGATATTTAAAAATTACTACTGTATTGAAACTGTCTACAAAGTGTGCTTGCAAACCAGGCACACTTTGCAGACCGTTCCAATGAAGTATTTCTTTTTAAATAACGCTATTTCGGCTCTGCAGAAGAGCCGCCGGCTGGTCCCAGGACCGGGATCTCTTGCTGTCAGTAGAGCGCTGACATCAGTGCAAGAGGGGGAGCTTTAGCTGCGAATAGCATTCAGACCATAAAGGTTTGAGACATGGGACTTGCTAAAGATACTTTATTTTATTTTAAATCTACAATATAGCAGCAACTTCTAAGCGGGCATTACTAACCCTTTGAGTGCCAGTGCAAAGCAATGTGTTGCGTACCACTCTGGCACTCAGAGAGTTAACCTCATCTTACGTTTAGTTATATGTTCCCTTTAAGTAAAAGGGAATACTGAAAACTTACCTTATGTTCAATGGTGAGATTAAATCAAACAAACGAATATTTTGTTTGAGGTTATATAAAATGCTCCATCATTCGTCTCCTGCACATAATAAATGTTTTCTATAAATACGGAGGTTATGTTTAGATTAATTGATTGAGAGCCCAGCTCAGGCACAGCTTGCAAAGACTCATATTACTCAGCAAACACTGTAAGCAGATGTAGTCATAGGAGTAAAGTTCATTAAGGAGTGTCAGCTTGAAAAGCAGATGAATGAGTGCTTCAACATCGTACTTGGGCTTATTATGGTTTCCTGTACAGTTCTAAGGTTCTCTAATGTAGCTTTAGTTACTGTATTTACTTGAATAAAAGGCAAATGTTTTTCTGTAAGTTCAGTGTGAAAAAACAAAATTTCCTTATATTCAAAGTCATCTTACAATCAGTTCCCTTTTTGCCATTTATTAGTATCTTACATTGGAAGATAAGATATCCTGTTTTTTGGTGGTTCGAAATAGGGTTTCCACTCATGTAGAACTTGAACATTTCTGAACTCCAGGCTGCCTTTATGCCTACATAATGTGACTTGGCACTAGGGTGACCACATTTCCATTCTGCCATTCTGGGACATGTGGTCACCCTAGTCCCGCGGTTGAGGCTCCCGCCAGTGCTGACCATCTTTCTGAGGCTGACAGAGTAAGAGTTCCCAGTGGGAACTCTTACTCTGTGTCAGCCTCAGAAAGATAGTCAGCGCCGGCAGGAGCCTCAGCAGTGGGTCTCACTTGCAGCACCAGCATACCTGCTCCACCCCAGCTGTCTCGCACGTACCAGTCCAGCCAGCTAATGAAATGTATTTGCTATATGGTCTTCATTGGCTGGCTCAGCCAGCCAATGAGGACCATACAGCAAATACATTTCATTGGCTGGCTGGACTGGTGTGTGTTGCTCAATTTCGGGACACTCTGTTGTCCCGGGGTGGTGGCCCAGGATGCTGGACACAGACCCCCAATAAGGGACAGTCCCAGGCATTCCGAGACGTGTGGTCACCCTACCTGGCACTCAGAGGGCAAAATTACTGGGTCAGGGCTTAGTCTTTGCATCACTACAGTCAATACAATTCAGGCGCTGAATAGCAGAACACAGAATGAGAAATAATCTCTCCATTAAAATGTTTATTTCTTCAGTTTAAAATCACTCCATGAGATTCACAATACACAGAAAAAGTTCTCCTCCACTACAGACTTTGACTGCATGTCAACACATGCACTAATATGTCTTCGTCATCAAATCCCTGCGAACCCACTGCAAATGTGCCAACATTGCCATGAATCTGCCATGCCTTCACTAGGTTTACGATTTTGAAGGAACTAATTTGATAATGGCTCATTTACATTTTGTAATGCAGCTTAATGAGCCACTGTTGTATTCCTGTGGGTGTGTTTATATGTTAATGTGGCACTTCACCACGTGCACTAATTTCCCATAGCTGCCAATGCAGTCGAAGGTTGGTGAAGTTGGGATCTCCCCACATTCACAACACACTGCTCACCCCTGAAGCACTCAAATATTTAAGGTGCTTCCTGCCTTCCTTGAACTGCTGTAACAAAAGCCACACATCTGGCTGATTAACCCCTTGAGCGCCACATCTCCTCTCCTCAAAATATATACTGTAAAATATTGCATATAATATGCACAATTTTGCCCCTATTCACCTTATGCGATGTGGGGGTGCTTATTATACGGGGTAAAAAAAAATGCTTTTTTTTTTGTTTGTTTTGCTTCCCTTTGCCTCAGACGGGCCACAACATGGGGTTAGAGGGGCCGCATTCGGCCCGTGGGCCACATATTGGATGCCAGAGCTATATCTTTATGAATCTGATGCATTTGTTTTACTTCCTAAATTCTACACTTATAAATATTCCCCTCTCTATCAATGTAGCAATGTTGGGGGCAATCGGGCAAAAAATATTATACCTTATAAACCAAAGAAAAATCCAAGTTTAAATCACTGAGTGTTCATTAGACACATAAAGCACCAATGTATTCTCCCAGATATTGCATTGATACATAGGGTGCAAATTGTTCACAGTGACTTTGCCCTAGTTTTGCACCTAGGAGATTATGGTACAAAGCCCTGTATAGAGGTAAAAAAAAAACTTTATTACAGAAAAAAACAACATATAGTATAGTGCATTTGCTGCAGAATAAAACAAGGGCACCCCACAGCTGGCAGGTGTTTTATTAAAAAGTTATAACCATTCAAACTATCAGGAAGTGATGAAGCTGTTACTATCACATTTAATGAAAGACTGTAGCCAGAGACTTACTTCTCCCATAGAATGCAAAGAAATTACTGTCTTGAAACTAGGTGAATTTTAGGTGAACTCTCATAACACCAGAGGGCATGGTTACTGTAAAAAAAACTGTTTAAATGGTTCTGACTTTGGAAAAAAACCTCTCCCAGCAGTTGGAGTACCCTTGTTTAATCCAGCAGGAAAAGACTTACAATATATGTGTTTTTATAATAAAGACTGTAGTACTAAACATATGACAAATGATACAATGCATTTGAAAATAACTTCTATCCCAGTGATTCTCTGCTCAGGTCCTTGGGGCACACCAAGATTTTAAAGATATCAAGCAGAGGTGGAGCAATCACATTGCCTGAGTCACTGATTACACACCTGTTAACGTGCATATTATATAAATTCAAATGGACTTCACCTATTTTTTTTTTTTTTTTACTTTTATGTCCTTGTCAGTAAACTCCCTGAATGTGTTTCCTCATAGCTTTGAAAGCAGGTATACAATGCAAAAAAGATAGCATACAGATCACTAGCATCACTAGACTGCTTTGAAGTGGATCTATCACCCCTATACATGTTGGTCTAAATAGTTAGTTTATGTAGCGACCAGAGGCTGAGTTCTATTGCAGGTACTAATTTTACAACTGCTTTTATCTCTAGTTTTCCCCATAGACTTCAATAGGAAAATGTTTGATAAAATGGGTGTTAACATTTAACACCTGCAACAGAATCCAGCCCCAAATGTTATAACAATTTCATTTTTTTTAATAAAATCTCTATTTTACTGAAAATAAAAGAGTAAATATTGCCCTGTGCCCTACTTCCGGACAGACCGCGGTTACCAGCTGAGCACCACACAGTCTGCCACTCTTCCTCTGCTCCTCTTCATCGATCCAGCCTCCTGGAGTGGTCTTATTGGCTAGAGATCGCTCCAGCTTACATGCAGAAATCCTCCGTCATCGGAGGAGGCTGGATAGAGGAAGGGAAGCAGAGGAAGGCTGGCAGACTGCGGTACAGAGCTGGTAACCCCAGTCGGTCCAGAAGTAGGGCAATATTATTTGTTTATTTTCAGCAAAATAGTGATTTTATTAAAAAAATGAAACCGTTACAACATCTAGTCGCTACATAAACTAACTATTTAGGCGAACATATATAGGAGGTGATAGATCCCCTTTAATGGTGGACTAACCAGAAAGCTCCCTCTGAAAACCCAGGGAGCTCACTTTGGGGGACATTAGAAAAAAGAAAATACATAAATTATAAGTAATTTGTCTTTACTTATCATGCATTAGATCAAGTGAAGTTAAAATAAGAAGCTACTGCCCATTAACAAAAATAAAATGTTAAAAAAAAACCAAATCCAAATTAAATAATACAAAATAATAAGAGTCACACTAACAAAAAAGCCACAGTTCATA
This sequence comes from Rhinophrynus dorsalis, assembly GCA_037306005.1. Taxonomy (NCBI): domain Eukaryota; kingdom Metazoa; phylum Chordata; class Amphibia; order Anura; family Rhinophrynidae; genus Rhinophrynus; species Rhinophrynus dorsalis. The sequence goes on from CM074725.1 coordinate 74,562,519, forward strand.
AAAAGTAGCATCTACTAGGATTTATCATTACATTAAGTAATAATTTGTAAACAAATCGTGAAATGTAGTAAGTTTTCTGCACTTAAATTAATCTAAAATGACTTTATTTTATCACTATTTTGGAATAACACTAACATGACCATAGTAAATGTGGGACAATATTGGAAGAATTATGTATGAATATGACTAAATAGTATTGCTCATGCTCATTGATGATTTCTGAGGCAAATCAACTGCACCATAAGGATGAGAAACATTTTGCTTGATTTAAAGGGGAACAATCACCTTCTGGAAAGTCCTTCTTATTTGAATCTTGCTGGCCAATAAATGTTCAAACCGTTTTTCTTTTTTTTTTAAATGCTGTATTAACGGAGATATAAGATTTAGATTAACCTCATGACGTTACTTCGGGACAGGTTGCTGCGCATCGATGCCCCTCATCCTGTCAATCTTCGATTCTTCCCCTCCCCAGTAGTTTCCCCTTTGCCACCTCCTCCTCTGATGGACGAATCCAGTATGTGACCTAGTGTGCTCTCTGGTGGCAATGGGGAAACTACAGGGAAGAAGAGAAGACTGACAAGCTGTGGGGCAGAGGGGCGCCGCAGCCTGTCCTGAAGTGACTTCACACGGTTAGATTCTAAATCTTATATCTCCGTTCATACAGCATTTTTTAAAAAAGAAAACCAGTATGAACATTTATTGGCCAGCAAGATTCAAATAAGAAGAACTTTCCAGAAGGTGACTGTTCCCCTTTAAAGGGATAGTAATACTTCGTTATACTTCATTTTATCTTTATTTTATTTTGTAGGCATTAAGAAAAACATGAAGAATTATATGTCTTACCTCTCAAACCTTTATGGTTTGAGAGATATTCACAAGCAAAGTTTCCCCTCCCGCCCCTTTTACCTAGTGTAAGCCATCTCTTCTCAGATGCGGAATGCAGTCCACAGACCAGAGAGATAACAGAAGGGGACAATCTTCTTCCTATGAGAACAATGAAGATCCTGCCCCCCCTTGACAAGTTTTTCAGGTTTTTCCCTCATCTTAATTGAAGATTGTCCCTCTCTGCAGTCTACCTGGGTACCTCCCTTCTGCTCTGGCTGAACAGTGTTACATCAGTAAAAGGGGAGGGAGGGGGATACTTTGTCACTGAATTACTCTTGTAGTACAAATCTGACTGTACTGAAATAACACTCTCCAAAGTCCAAATACTATGATGACTAAAGCTGCTTTTATTATGAAACATTACTATCAATTTAAGTGTGACTTTTAACCCTTTGAGTGCCAGAGAGGGCACACAATGCATTGCAGGCCAATGCGTTGCATACCCCTTCTGGCACTCAGAGAGTTAAACCCTGGCTTGTGAAAGCAGTCTCCAGTGTAATACAAAGCAATGTCTTGGAGTCCTTCCTATCATTCTAGGGGAGGAAAGCCCCATTTAAACCATTGGGGATTTGGGGGAATTTGATGTGTCCCCTATGATGAGGTTGGTTTGATCCAGTTTTTACTACATCAACCTCTTAAAGTTTGCAAATATTGCAGGACAACTCGGCAGCTACACACAGCTTGCTATAAAATTAGTTGCCACCTGTCTGTTCGCCATTCATGCCAGTGCCAAAAATAGTTTTCATTGACCTCTTACTGAAGTACTCTTGACAGATATTTCATGTATCTATATTATCGTTAAGTAGTATGTGCTTTGTTTCTTTTATACTTAGATGAAGTGGTGTTCATTTAAAATATTTATAACATAAGAAGAAAAGGATTGGAAAATAAATCTACTCAGCAGAAAGGTCACAGTTACAAAACAATGGATGTCTGCTCTTGATTCAAACTTGCTCTATAAATTTAAATAAGTCTATGTTTAAGAAAGTTAATCAAACTTGCTCCAGGTTGTGTGTGTATCTGTGTTTATTAACCCCTTAAAGGGGAACTTTCACCCCTATACAAGTTTCTCTTAAAATTTAGGTTATATAGCGAATAGGTGGAATAATGTATTAATTTATTTTTTAAAGGGCAACATTCACATAAGGAAAACTTTTGTGCATGGGCTTTAATTAGTAAAACTAGATTAGCGTTGTTTTTTTTTGTTTTGTTTTTTTAATTTTACTGACCTACTATTGGAGATACGAAGAGTTAAAATCAGGCACTTTTCCGTATTCTGCGGCATGGGTGGATTGTCCTATCGGGGGATTGGGCATCCCCTGGTGGGCCGCTAGATCATGGGCCGGTGGGCGAGATCAGAGGATCTCTCCTCACAATGCCACGATATTTTGCAAGACAGGTCTGTGTTGCCACTGGCACAGACACTCTCTGTGACAGCCTTCAATGACGCACAGTGAACACAAGGGGGCGTTGATAGGGACGTTGGTGCAGCTAGTGGGCTGCTTTAATCCTTTGAGTGCCAGAGGGGTACGGAATGCATTGCTTTGCAATGCATTCCATACCCCTCTGGCACTCAAAGAGTTAAAAAAATGCCCAGGCTGGTATTCCCCTACAATCTACCACTGTTCTGCGGCACCCTGTATGTGAGGCACAACGCCGCAGGACTTCCATGCTCAGTAGCATGGTAAATGGATCTTGCTGTAACGTTAGCCCACATAAATGCCACCATGAAGGGAAGCGCGAACGTGCTCCCTGAGGCAGCTGGGAGGGAGGTGGGAAGTCCTGAGGAGTTGTGTTGCACATACAGGGTGCAGTAGAATGCAGAAGTGCCACATTTTAACTCTTCATATCTCCAATAGCAGGTCAGTAAAAAAAAACAAAACACTAATCTAGTTTTACTAATTAAAACCTATGCACAAAAGTTTTTCTAATGTGAATGTTCCCCTTTAAAATCGCTATCTGGCTGAAATTCAATGAATAAATACTGCCTGCTCCCTACTTCCAGACAGACTGCTGTTACCAGCTCTGTACCGCAGTCTTTCGCTCTTCCTCTGCTCCCCTCACTCTATCCAGCCTTCTACAATGACAGAGGTTTTCTGCCTGTAAGCTGGAGCACTCTCATTGGCCAGAGATCGTTCAGCTTACATGCAGAAAGCCTAAATCATTGGAGGAGGCTGGATAGAGGGAGGGGAGCAGAGGCAGAGTGACATATTGTGGTACTTAGCTGGTAACCGCAGTCTGTCCGGAAGTAGGTGCAGGGCAATATTTATTCAGTGAATTTTGGCCAAATAGAGATTTTAAAAAGGAAATTAATACAGTATTCCACCTATTCTCTATATAACTTACATTTTAAGAGAAACTTGTATAGGGGAGATAGATCCCCTTTAAGGACCAGAGGCCTGTGCAATGCATTGCACACCCCTCTGGCCCTTAAGGGGTTAAAATTGTCTGTGTATATCAAACTTGTGCAATTCTGGAGCAAACAAACTGAACCATAGGGAGAGGATTCCATAACTTATAACTGACTGAAATGGGAGTCCTGTGAATGCTAGACAGGTGTCCAACAGATTGCAAAGCAATGCATTGGGGCACTCCCTAGTATTCAAGGGATTAAAAACTCCATTTAAAGTGGAACTTTCACTCAAATTAAAGTGCCCCCTAATCATTATGCACATAGCGATATACATATCGATACTAGTATTATCCTGAATAAGTCCGGCATTATTGAGAAATCCAACTTGTTCCGAGAAGTACATGCAGGCATCTTGCCGTATCGGAATCTGTGCTCCTGCACCGTCAGTCCCTTCCTGTACCTAAAGGTACAATGCAACTCCCCCTCACCAATCATAGAGGAGACCGGGATGGACAGTGCAGGTGCACAGATGTCACTTTGGCAAGATGCCTGGGCGTCGCTGAACAAGTTGGATTTCTAAAAAACACTGGTCCTATTTAGGATAATACTACTGATATGCATATCACTATGTGCATAATGATTTGGGGGGGGGGGCTTTAATTTGAATGAAAGTTCAAAGGGAGTTTTAATTTCTCCACTATGGTTCAATTGGTTTGCCTCTCTAGCAATCAGGGGGTTAAAGAAAATCAATGGAGATCTGTAGAATCTTCATTTCTCTCCTTTGGTGCTGTTGGTTTGTGCCAGTTCCACTTGCTGTATTAAGCCCTCAATTCCAAGACCCAGTAGGTTCTAGTTAAGCCCCAGATATCAGGGAATTTGCTGGGTACTGGCACTAATGCTTAAAGTCACGGGTTCTGCTGCCAGCTTTAGGCATGTAATGGTGCTAATCTAACTAGTAATAATGCAATTGGGCTGCACAGTGCACGAATAATATATAAAGCTGGACAAAGCCTCAGATCTCTTTGGAACCTTCTGAAAATAGGAGGGAAAGAAACTGCAGGCTTGGGAGCCCAAATCTGCTGGAGCTTTTCCAGGTAAGCTTTTAAAGTAAGTTCGGTCTTTTCTGCATAAACCGTGTTTTGCCTTATCATATGTAGTGCTGTAAGTTTTAAGTGTTTATAAACAGCTACAACTATGAGACGCTAAAAGGATGTTCTTTTTTATTAAAGAAAAAGTAGTATTTAGAAATATTGTCATGAGAAGGCTCAAATGTACAAGCCCTTCTTTAAACGAGCAGTAAACTTTTTTTTAGGAAAACACATATTTTACAGAGCATTTCCTGTTGATTAAAACAAGGTCACTCCCATTGCTGACAGAGGTTTTATTCAAAATTTATAGCAGTTTAAATAATCAGGAAGTGAATTTACTGTGTTTACTTCCTGATAGTTCTAACTGACAGGAAGTGACAGGACGTTTCTATCACATTCTATGGAGAACTGTTGGGTTGCACCGATACTGATACTGGTATCGGTGCCGATACCAGCATTTGCACGAGTACTTGTACTCGCGCAAATGCAGCCGATGCCAGCACAGATACCCTGTGTCAAGGTCGGTGCTGCAGTGAGGGAGCCCAGGGAGCTGCTCACAATGCTCCCCGGTTGCCTCTCTCCCTCCTGCAGCGTTGGAGCGTTGCAGCGGGTTACCATGGCAACGCTCCGACGCTGACTTCTGCCGGGGCTCACGAGAGAACAGCGAGCACCCGGGAGAGGAGGGTAAAGGAGGCAAGATGGGACATTGAGCGGGTGGTGAAAGAGGCAGAGAGGGGGGCCAAGAGGGAGAAAGAGGCAAAAGGGTCTGAGGAAAAAAGAAAAAAAAAAAAAAAGAGGAAAAAGGAGGAAAGATCAGGAGACAAAAGGAGGGGGAACAAGAAGAGGCAAAAAGGAGGGGGGATCAGGAGGGAGAGAGAGGCAAAAGAGTGGGATCAAGAGTCAAGGAGGGGGACAAAGGGGGATCAAAATGGAGAGAAATAGCCAAGGCAAAAGGAGGGAGCTCAAGAGGGTGAGAATGAAGTAAAAGGTGGGAATCAAGAGGGGGAGAAAGAGGCAAAAGGGAACAGTCAAGAGGTGGTGTGTGTGTGTGTATATATTTAAAGTACTCACCAATACTTTTTTTTTGTGGTCATTTGCCAGTTTTCCAAGTACCTAAAGCATATATATATATATATATATAGATATATATATATATATATATATATATATATATATATATATATATATATATACTCTGTAAGTACTTGGGAAAACTGGCAAATGACCGCAAAAAAAAAGGTATCGGTAATTGGTATCGGTAAGTACTTGAAAAAAGTATCGGTACTCGTACTCAGTCTTAAAAAAAGAGGTATCGGTGCATCTCTAGAGAACTGTATGCCTCTGACTTTTCTGACTTTCCTCTCCATTAGAATCTAACAGGAAATCTAATTAGAATTTGACCACTAGAGGGCACTGTTAATGTAAAAAACATGGGTTTAAACTGTAATAACCCTGGAAATATAAATATCTCCGCAATGGGAGTACCCTTATTTTACTCAATAGGAAAATCCCTACAATATATATTTTTTCATAAAAAAAGTTTACTGCTCCTTTAAAGCGGAACTACCACCCAATAATAACATTGCACCACATAATTGCCCATCTGGCGACTATCTGCTCAGTAGTGCTAGTCGCCAGAATTATTACCTGATTTAAGAGAAATTGCTATTATTCCAAGAATGACAGTAGGACGGAGCGCGGACATCTTGCCATAGTGACGTCCGTGCGCTTGCGCGGTCAGTCCCTTTTGGAGCCAGCCGGCTCCTAGCAACGCCTTCTAGACCCGGCTGGGACTGACAGTGCAATCTGGCTGTTTTGTATAAAGGGTCCTACAGAACTGTGAAAAGGTGTCATTGATTTCTTGGTTATCTGAGGTAATGGAAGCGGTTGAATGTATGGCAGAGGTATTAGTGCTTCCTCTTGCAGCTCTACCTAAAGTTGCAACACGCTTACTCTGTTTGTTATCGTGTTGGAAAAAATTTGTGTGTTGTGAATAATAGGATTTTAGTCTTACCTGTTAAATCCTTTTCTCTTAGTCCATATAGGTTACTGGTAACTTTGGGTAGGTGACCTGCCCCTTTAAGAAAGACAGGAAACTTTCTTGAATAAGAAGTGCTGGGTGGAGCCTACCTTCCCTCTCAGCCTGCAGTAGCCAATACTCTCCAGTTAGATCGATGACACTAACTATTGACTAGATAGCCAAAGGGAAAAGAAAACTCCTGTGAGCGTGAACTCGAAAGGAGTCCCACGTTCTGCCACAGGAGAGCCAAGCATGGTCCCTTGACAGGGTGGGACACCAGTAACCTATATGGACTAAGAAAAAAAGGATTTAACAGGTAAGACTAAAATCCTATTTTCTCTGCCGTCCAATATAGGTTACTGGTAACTTTGGGATGTCCAACCATTGAGTTCCCTGAGGTGGGAAGTAAGGCAAGGATCAGGCGCAGTGCCCCCAAAGTCACCAGAGCATACATGAGCTAAACAGATCATACACAGCCCTCTAAAAATAAAGTGTCTACGGACACGAAAACCGGTGTAAACACACCAGAAACTGTAACACAGCACACTGAACTAGAGCCAACAGGGCTCAACAGTTAAGGAGTACTAAAGGTACCTAGAAAGACCCTAGACAGGCAACACAGCCTCTAGGATCTTCCTGCCAAAATTGGCATCAGTCAATGCCAGTCCATCAACATGGTAGTGTTTGGAAAAGGTGTGCACGGACGTCCAAGCAGCCGCCTTGCACAACTGAACAGCCAAGGCCTGATTCTTGTAAGCCCAAGAGGCTCCAATAGACCTGGTAGAATGAGCCATGACCCAAAAGGGCACAGGCTTCTTCCTCAATTTGTAAGCCTTACAAATGGTGGACTTAATCCAGGAAGAAATGGTAACCTTAGAAGCCGGCTTACCAGGCCTAGGACCCTCAGGAATGACGAATAATGCGTCAGACTGACGGATGGACTCAGTACGATGCACATAAAACTTAAGGCAGCGCACAACATCCAACAAGTGAAGATCCATTTCCTTGTCAGATGTAGGGTCAGGACAAAAAGAAGGCACCACTATTTCCTGGTTAATCAGAAACCACCTTCGGGAGATATTCCTGAGAAGTGTGAAGAACCACCTTGTCCTTATGAAAAACCAAAAAGGGGGGTTTACAGGACAAAGCATGTAACTCCGCGACATGGCGAACAGACACAATCACCAAGAGAAAAGCCATCTTCCAAGTCAGGAGATGTAAAGGAATGGTAGCCAAGGACTCAAAAGGTGGACACTGGAGAACACCTAAGACCAAACTGAGATCCAACTAAGGAGTGGGACTCTTAAAAGCAGGGCGAGCATGAGCAACACCCTGGAAGAAAACCTTGACATCAGGGATAATGGCAAGAAGTCTCTGAAAGAAAACAGAGAGAGCAGAAGTCTGAACCTTCAAGGAACTCAAATTGAAACCCTTAACAACCCCATCCTGCAAAAAAGACAAGACTGTAGGGAGATCAAAGTCATGAGAAAGATACCTATCAGCACACCAAGAGAGAAAGGTAGACCAAACCCGATGGTATGCCTTAGAAGAAACAGGATTCTGAGCACGAAGCATTGTAGCAACGACCTCAGAAGAAAAGACCTTCTTCAAAACTGAGTATTCAACCTCCAAGCCGTCAAACCCAAATGTTCAACGTCTTCCTTCCACAGGTATCCCTGTAGAAGAAGATACAGATGGTGGGGAAGTCTAAACGGTTCCGCCACCATCAAATCCAGAAGCCAAGACTGGCTAGGCCAATATGGAGCAATCAGAATGACTGGAGATCACTCCAGACGAAACATCCTCAATACCCTGTGCAACATGGAAAGAGGGGGAAATATGTATGCCAGTCCATGGACTGTCATTTCCAGTCCATGGACTGGAAATGACATCCACTGCTAGAGCCTGAGGGTCGTTCCAACGGGAGCAGAACAGCGGAACCTTCTTGTTGTGTCTCCTCACCATCAGGTCTATCTGAGGAAGACCCCACTTCTAGACAATGAAATGGAACACCTCCTGATTTAGTTCCCATTTTCCGCAGTCGATGGTGTGTCGACTTAAGAAGTCTGCCAGGACATTGTCCACACCTGGAATGTGAACTGTGGAAATAGCAGGAACATGATCTTCTGCCCAGGCCAAAATAGCCTTGACCTCCAACCAAGCTGCAAAACTTCTTGTTCCGTCTTGCTTGTTGATGCAAGCCACGGCCGTGGTGTTGTCTGATTGGACTCGAACAGGACAACTCTCCAACTGGACCGCCCAATACCAGAGAGAATGCAAGATTGCTCGAAGCTCCAATACATTGATGGGAAGGAGACTCTCCTGTGGAGACCACCGGCCCTGGACATTCAGGTGACCCAAGACCGCACCCCATCCCGACAGACTGGCCTCTGTGGTTACAGTCATCCAGAAGGGAATCAGGAAGGCCCTGCCTTACAGGAAAGAGGTTGAGCCACCAGGGTAGACTCAGTTCCACATGTAGGGGGAGAGAGACTGATATCTTCAAGAGATCTGTCTGACCTTTGCAGGCCTGGATTACAAACCGTTGAAGTTCCCTCGCATGAACCATGGTGAACGGGACTGCTTCCATAATAGAAGTGAACTTCCCCACCAGAAACGTCAACTTCTTGGCTTCCACCGGATCCAACTCTAGGACAGTGGATACTTTGCGTGCGATCTCGTAAGCTACCTCGTCCTTGAAGAACACCATCCCCTTCACTGTGTCAAAGACAAGTCCCAGGTAAACGAGACGCTGAGATGAGACCAGATCCAACTTGTCCATGTTCAAGATTCACCCATGATGGGAGAGAATGTGAATGCATTCCTGGACCTGGTGATGCAGAAGCTCCGGAGATGTGGCCTTCAGCAAGAGATCGTCCATGTAAGGAGTAACTCGGACCCAGATCCTGTGCAAGAGCGATATCAAGGCACTTAGGACCCGATTGAAGACCTGTGGAGCAGTAGACAGACCAAAGGAAAGAGCAGAAAACAAAGTGCCCTAGGTCGCAGGCAAAGAGGAGGTATTGCAGGCTCTCTGGAAGAATGGCAATGTGTAGGTATGCATCCTGAAGATCCGGTGAGGCGAGAAACTCTCCAGGAGACATGACGGCGATCTACGTCCGCAGAGACTCCTGATGATAATGAGACTTGACCACAACGGAATTGAGATTCTTGAGGTCCAGGATAGGATGACATCCGCCATTCTTCTTGTTGACCACAAACAAGTTGGAATAGAAACCGAAACCCTGTTCTGTTTCGGGGACTGGCTCCAAAAGCTCTTTGTCCAAAAGGGTCTGAACCGGCCTGGTGAAAAGCCGAAGCTTGTGTGCCTCCTGAGGAGTGTGTGAAAGATGAAACCTGGGCGGACGAAGAGAGGTAAAGGGGATCCTGTACCCCTCTGTCATGACTTGAAGAACCCACGGATCCGCCACGGAGTCTGTTCAGACAGAGTGGAGAAAGCGCAGGAGGCCACCCACTGATTAATGGGAACCGGGGTTCAACGAGTCATGCCGATGAAGGTTTGGCAGTCTTGGGCTTAGCCGAGGACTACTTGGGTCTCCTTTGCTGTTTAGGCTTGGAGGAGGCATGAGGTGCCTGGGGAACAGCCTGGGTCGCTGCGCGTGCCTCAGTCTGAAAGGGACGAAAAAGCCGATTCCATCTGGTCTGTGGCTTCTTCTGAGGAAAGACAACAGGGTGCTCTTCCCCCCAGTAGCCTTACTGATGATGTCTTTCAGCTCAGGCCCAAACAGAGACTTTCCCAAGAAAGGCAAGGAACGAAGTGTCTTCTTGGAGGTAGTGTCAGCAGACCAGATCTTAAGCCAAAGAGCACATCTGGCCACCACAGACATGGTGGAAACTCTCCCAACCAAATGTATGTAATCAAAAATCCCTGCAGACACATTATGCTGGGCTTCAAAAATATTAGCTAAGAGCCTCAACAAGTCAGAAGTTGGAGCTCCTTGACGGACAGCCACTGTTAGCTGCTCAGTCCAAACTGCAATGGCTCTATTCACCCAAGCAGCCGCAAAAGCAGGATGCCAGGAAGTACCAGTAGCAGAAAAGATTGACTTAAACAAGGCCTCAATCTTCCTATCTGTCCAATCCTTGAGAACAGATGCATCCGCCACTGTCAAACCAGTGGACTTGGAAAGACTAGAAACCGGGGCATCCACCTTAGGAGGTTGTGCCCACTGTATCAAAGCCGCTTCAGAGAAGGGATACAATTTAGCAAATTTTCTAGACACAGCAAGCTTCTTGTCAGGAAGCTTCCACTCATTCAAGACAAGACGGTCAAGAGTGGGATTGGGAGGAAAGCAGGTAGACTGCGTCTTAGACTCCTGAAACACATCAGAAGGGTCCTTGGGATCTTCAGTTGCCAAGGGAATATTCAAAGTAGTGAGGACGGCCCTGATCAGGCCCTCAGCAGAGGGGTCTGGGTAAGCCTCAAATGGGTCCCCAAAAAATTGGGAAGACACCTCCACAGAATTACCCTCGTCATCTGAATCCATTAAGAGTTCCTCTTCAGATGAATCAGACACATCAGGTACATGGGGTTGCCAAGCCTGGAAGACCCCACTCAATTGAGATGGTAACAGTTGTAAGGTTGACTTTAAATCTTTAGTAGTAGCCTTAAACTCCTGTAACCAAGTTGGCTCTAATACATGGCTGGAGGTCCCTGGAGGTGACTCAGGGGCATCAGTGCATGTAGGGCATAAATGACCTGAGTGTTCTCTAGTTAACCCTGATTGACATAAGGAACAATGCGCAATGTGGGTCACAGACGTCCCAGAGTATTTAGTCTTAGGCCTAGCCCCAAGTTCAGATGGATTAGACATTCTCACAGTGTCACAAACATCTCAATATTTCTGGTATACGCTAAACAGTGTTTAAGATTAACATTTCACCGCCAGAAATTGCTAAAATGCACTTATCTGGCAGACGAAGGGTTAAATCAGCTGAGGGGAGAAGGAAAGCTCCAGCCCTGCGTAGGATACTCGTGAAGGGATGAAAGAAAATGGTGACCGCAACGGGAGCCAATCAGTAACAAGTGTGCGGAGCAAGTGCTCTTGGGAAATGTAGTTTCCCTGTACAAGTACCTCAAACAGTGTCCGAAGCCCCCCGAGCCCCCCAAAACACTCAAAGCATGAACCGGATCATAGAACAAGGGTAGACAAACAAAATGAGTGTATGAGAGTATTGGTTACTGCAGGCTGAGAGGGAAGGTAGGCTCCACCCAGCACTTCATATTCAAGAAAGTTTCTTATCTTACTTAAAGGGGCAGGTCACCTACCCAAAGTTACCAGTAACATATATTGGATGACAGAGAAAAATGTTTTTATGATCTAATTCTGAGAATAAATGTTTATATGCCTCTTTCTTAGTAGTGTAAAATTGTTTAGTTTGTTTTATGTTAGACCTTAGCAGTCTGAAATGTGTCTTTGTTAAATTGTGTTATAAAATGGTTATTTCTGTTTAAGTTTTCTCTCTTAGCCATGTAGGACAAGCTATGGCATCTCAACACTGCTTTCATGGCTTGCCAGACTAGAATGCAATTGTGTCTTGTGCCGAGTTAATTTTTTTTTGTATACATGCCATGCTGATGAGAGGCTTTGTCTGAACAAATCTGAAATTCTTAAGTGTGTGGCATTCTCCACCTGAAAAAAAAAATAAATTTGATAGCTATAGGAGCATGGTCTGAAAAGATGATGTAATGAACAAGGCTTTGTGTAGTGTTAGTAATTATTTTAGAGCTGCCCAGATAGTCTACTTGGGCATAAATTTACTGGGGTGAAGTCTTTCTCCGATTGGTGGAAAAGTCTCTAGATGTCATCCAAGAAAAGAAGAACAGTTTTAAGTATAAAAATTGGCTGCACTTAGATCTAGGGGTAGTGCTGTGTGTGTTTTTTTCTTTCAGCTTTAATTTTTAATCCGATAGCGAGTTCAGTGTGTAATTGATGTCTCTTCAAATTAAGATGCTAGCTGGAAGCAGTCTTGAATAACCTCTATTAAACATAACTATGTACTAGTTGGGTCTTATACTTCCAGTTCACAGCTGAATATAAGGTATCTGACTTCAGTATTTAACGCCTTTAGTTTGAATGAAATATTTTGTAGAGTAAAATAGCTACACCTCTTTTATTTGATATTTAAGATGCATATATGCAGTCACCTTCCCTTTGTTTTCGTAACATTTTCTGTCAGATATGTTTCCTATTTATGTTTCCTATTGTTGTTTGGTCTCTTTTAAATGTTGAGATACTTTTTTCCTTAGATTGGTTATGGAAACTTTCAAAATTCTATGAGATTACGTTAAACTCATGGGGTATAATTCTGGAAATATAGTTATAGCACCCAGTGTTTGTTAGAATGCTATGAGATATATGTTCGAGTAGACTAATAAAAGGAATTGGGAGCCTCTCCCTGCAAGGAGGCCCCAATTTAGGTATCTACTGTGGAAAATATACAGTATTGGTAAAGTAATTCATGGAACTGTTTCCTAGGTCAAACAAATAACAAAAAACAGGTTATAAAAAGGTAATCCTTCCTTTTCCATTGCAGCAATTGACTATAAGAGCTCAGAAGTTTTTCCTCCAGTAATAAAGCCAATGTCCAATTTTTACAAAGTTAGGAAATAAAACATAAAGCTGAAACATTCCGCAACCTATAGAGGCACAACAGTAAGAAGGAATACCTGGATGTTATGTTAGCACATTTTCACTATAATACTTGCAACAATTACTTTCAGTTATAGTTACATTTAGGTCGGAAGTATGTAGTAAATTATTACCAGCCGGCAAACAGTCATAAGCAGATTAAACATTATGGCTCTCAGATAAAGGAAAGGGTGTGTGTTAGACCAAAAAGTAATGAGATTCATTAGCAATTGTAATAAGATTGGGCCTTGTAATGCAACTGCACCATTAAGTAACCAGCATTTAAACAAGGTAACTGTACAAGAAACATGTCCACCCCAACCCTACCTGAGGTGTTCTAGAGGTGTACACAAGATATTCAGTAGACAGTGAGGGAGTGGAACTCCATCACCAGAACAAAGTATTTTTTTGTTATGGTTATAAGAGACCAAAGTGGTTTCTTTCAGACTATATTGTGGTTCTTCATAATGTCCCCTGCATTTTTCATTCTCTCAGCCCAGAATGTGTCATTTTCACATTTCTCCTGTGTAATTTGCAGTGATCTCTGCTCTAACAAATGCCTGTGCAGCAGCCTTTCCAAGTCACATTGTATGGGCAGGATTGGGAGATGAAGAACAGTTATGCACCCCTAATGTGCTGGAGCAGCCTTTTCCTTGTTCTGGAAGAATGGTATAGGTGATTGGGGGCTATGTGGGATTTATTGAGGCTAGAAATGAGAGATTGTGCCAATTTTGATCCTGGGCACATCAATGAGCACTATTCTAGACTGTAATGTAACTACTGTGGTAGGCCTGAAGGCCTCTGTATGTATGGATGGACACCAACCTGTATACTCCTCTACCAACTGCCCACTTTAAACCTATGTTAAATGACCCTGCTATTAGCAAACTATGTGCAGAAGTCAAGAGGTGTTGTTTCAGCAATGAAGCAAGCCAACTGCACCACAGAGAATAAATGGTGCACTTAAAGTGTTAGTAGTGTCTGAAAAATTTTTTTTTTTGCATTTAGAAGAGCTTAAAAAGCTGATCTAAATGCAAAAAAACTTATCTCTCTAACCGCTATGGTTTAAGAGATACGGGCGTTTAAAGTTTGATTTCTCCTACTGACAGCTGTAAAGCTGTCAGCAGGAGATCCGTGTCGGTCGACACGCTGGCGCTTGAGAAGTGCCGCGATCTCGTTATTTACACGGAATCCCTTAATTGGAATGGTCTAAAACGTGTGCCTAGTGTTCAGGCACACGTTTTAGACCATTCCAATGAAGGGATTCTGTGTAAGTAACGAGATCCCAGCACTTCTCAAGCGCCAGCGTGTCGACCGACACGGATCTCCTGCTGACAGCTTTACAGCTGTCAGTAGGAGAAATCAAACTTTAAACGCCCGTATCTCTTAAACCATAGCGGTTAGAGAGATAAGTTTTTTTGCATTTAGATCAGCTAAATGCATTGCATTTAGATCATTTACTAACACTTTAACACCTGAATTGAGAGAGAGGTCACTAATGCATTGCAATGGATCTGAGATTTTTATTTGTCCCCTGTGGTGCAGTATTAGTATCAGTATCAATGCTGTTTCAAGCTACTTAACCCCATCCACTGGGAGATTGCCATTAAAAAATAAATGTTATTCCCGCAAAAACTATTTATCTTACAATCAGCTAGTAATCTTATGGTTAAGTGGACCTGACACCTTGATTTTATTTGAAATGTATTTATTTGAAATTTGAAAACATCATTCAAAACTGCCTATGTGTCATGTTAACCAAACACCCATTAAATGTATATTTTAGGAGATATTCCTACTTTTATTTCTGGGAAAAGTGAAAGTGAAAATTACCTGGTACAGCACAGGGCTTAATTAGCATATAAAGCATCACTAAATCCTTCATAAGCATATAAAACATCACTGAAACAGCACGGGTACCACAATTAGCACACATTATCAAGAAATACCAAATATGAATAGCTCCTTTACTGTACATTTGCTGATCTTTTGGCAAACACAGGCAGTTTTAATGACGGTTTCAAATATGCCGACTTTAATCAAGGTGAAAGGTCCATTCCACAAAAAAAAGTGCTGTCCTGTGATGACAAAAGGGAAACACGTCAGGGCTATAATATGCGGCTGCATGTAAAACCTGTGTAGCTTTTGTCTACTTGAGGTTTGCTTATGAAGATAGCCTTTACTGGAGGAGAAAATCCTGTGAACAGTGATGCTGAAGAGGCTGGGTGAGAAAGATACAGCGCTAGAGGGCATCTATTAGGTGCCTGTGATAGTCTACAGCTAAAACTCAATTAGTATAGCAGATGTGAGCAACTGATCCTACCCAAAACAGTACAAACAAAAATGAGGGCATGATGCCCTTGGTGGTCGGTGGTCTATCCACTTGAAATGACAGGAGTCTAAAGGAACACTGTGGATGGATAAGTATATTATTTTCACTCTGTCTGAATAGCTGCCTGTGACTTGTTTTGAACTCTGCGTGTTTGCTTCAAATGTCAGCCAAAACCCATTTAACCCAGCTTTATACATGAGGAACTTAAATACAGCAAGACTTCCGCCCGTGTGTTTAATCACGTATTACTCTGCAGATACCTTATATAACCAGTCTGCTATATAAATACAAATTGGCTGGGCTATTATAAAACTTTAAATTCCATGAATGCTTTGCAATGCTTTAATCTTACTCTATAATATGTTTGTTTAGTGGAATGATGTCTTCCACCTCTTTTCTGGATATCTATCTAATTTTAATTTCCAGTTCATAATCCGCTTAACGGCTGAGTGGGTCTAGGATGCAAGCTTTCAAGACATCTAGGTTTCTTCTTCAGGCATAACAAGAATGAGTCTTTCATTTTTTTATGACTGAAGAAGAGATCTAGTTGTCTTGAAAGCTTGCATCCTAGACCCACTCGGTTAGCCAATAAAGGTATCATTTTTACTCTACTAGACTCCTGCTGTTTCTTTAGCTAACATGGCACCACGCTTCACCCACACTTAGGATCTATATATTTTATTGAAGATTAACTTGCATTTGATAGCATTTTACCATATTCATGGTTAGTAGATCTGGGTGTTCGATGTCTGGAGGTAGAGATGTATAAAACAAGATGAATCTCACACTATCTAGATGTAAGTGCTCGGTGTATCTGTTTGTCGCTCCATTAAAATAAAGAAGTGATTTTATATACCATCTATTCTGTATTCCAAGTGTGCGATGCATCTTGTTTTGTTCGTATCATGGACTGTTTGGAAGTCTGTCGGGAGTCAGCACCTTGTGGGATTCAAACGATGGCTTTGGTGAGTCACATATTACGCTATCTTCGCATACTTTAAATATGATTAAGTGCCACCTTGTTCTTTTGCTTTATTATGGGAGCGATGTATATCCATTAATAAAAGAGTTTGTGATGATATACATCTGTGGGGAGATTCACTTAGCGGTGATAAAGAGGTGATAAGGTGGACATGACTTCTCCAGTTCCTTTGTTATTCTATGGAGTCTATTCGCTAAGATCTCCAAAGTTGAAGACATCTTAGTGCATAGTCTCCATAGAATAACATAAAAATTGGAGAAGTGATAAACTGCAGGTCATCTCCACTTTATCACTGCTTAGTGAATCTCCCCTGGTGTGCATTGGTACTTCCGTGGATATGGGTATACCTGCAGAGGCGTAACTAGAAGCTTCCGGGCCCTGGTGCAAGAAATGCCATGGGTCCCCCACCACATTGGCCCCCCCGACCACACTGACCCCCTCTACAATGCCCCTCAATCTTCACAAAGCCCCCCATCTCCTACCTCCTTGGAGCTCCCGCACAATCCTCTTCGTAATGCAGAGCGCTGGGAGATGATGTCATCTCCCATTGCTCTGCGTTACTAGAGCGCTAGAGGGAGATTGCGGGCAACAGGCGGAGCGGTCGCAGGGGGCGGCCAGGCCCCTGGAGTAACCTGCACGGTCGCAGGTGCGACCCCTGCAACCCCTATAGCTACACCACTGTATACCTGCAATTTGCAAGTTAAAGGGCTCAGTAACTTAAATATTTAATATATATATTATATTTTTCCTTTTTTTTTTTCTACTTTTGAGAGTTTCAATAAATAATTTGTATTTTTCTCTTTTATATTGGGTATCCGAGTGCTCTTTCTTCTTTCCTCCTGAGTACTCTGTAAGCTATATGCTGTCTTTTCTACATTGTATCCATATACAGTGCCTTCTAGCACAGACCCAGGAAGCTCAATGGAAATAGAGGTGTAGAAAAATAAATTGGTGAAGATGGAAAAAAAATAATTATGTACTTGCAGAACATGTAAAGTCAAAATAAAGTTACTATCCCTTTATAGAGCAACATGCGGCTCTTCAGCTGATGAACTGCTACCAACACCATCCTAAACTGCCCATTGGGCACTGTAGTCCACATTGTGCACACCTTAACATCAGGCATGCAAGAATATCAGGTACGTTAAGCTGTGTGCTCTCATAGCGTATGTGAACATTGCCCACTGTCCTCAATTCACCTTTATTTGAGCTTTTCAACCACCAGTTCCACATGCGGATTTTCCATTAGAAACTCAAGTTGTATTAATCACACATTGTTCCCCTCAGCTCTGGCTGCCGAGCAGCATGTTCTTGTGGTGTTAGGTGAGTAGCCTACAGCAATTACTGTACTTTCAACTTATATTAACAAATAACTACAAACAAAGCAGCATATGTATAAAAGGAAAAACATCAAGCAATTCTAGGACAAACCCAACAAATAACTGTCACCACCACTGATTTAAAAGAGGATTTTAACCATTTAATTCTAGAGGTTTCAAATGCATTGCTGTATCCCAACTGGGATATACTATGCCATGGGCAAAGGCTGAATATCACATACACAAGTCTGTGTTTTGGAAATTAACCCTTTGAGTACCAGAGGGGTATGCAATGCACTGCCAAGCAACGCACTGCGAACCCCTCTGGCACTCATAGGGTTAAGAGCAGCAATTCTATAGCACATTCATTTTAACATAGAGGACACATAAAATATCCCCCAAATTCTCACAGATTTAAATACGGCTGTTAACCCCTTGAATACTAGTGAGGGTCCCAACACATTGCTCCACAATGCATTGGATCTGTCTCTAAAATTCAAGGCATTAACCCTTTGAACACCACAGAGATATCGCATTGCATACCTCTCTGGCACTAAAAGTAGGCTGACCAGACCTCACCTTTAACCCTTTGAGTACCAGAGGAGTACGGAACGCATTGCTTCCGTACACCTCTGGCACTCAAAGGGTTAATCAGGGACACATAGGAAATAGGCATATTTCAGGACTGCACTGGAATCAAAGCAGCCCTGCAGTATGCATTTTTCATATGTGTCCCAGGTTAAAGGGGAGGTCTGGTCACCCTAACTAAAAAGGTTATAAGCTTGGCAAGCCATTGGGAGTTTTCATTTGTTGACTATGGTGTAGTTGGTTTGCTCTAAAATTGCTTCAGTTCAGCTTCAAGAATATAACCCTTGTGACATGCAAATTGTTCTTAGAGCAAACATTCACAGATAGCACAATATGTCAATTGTTATCCTTCAGAACTTGGCGAGAGATTAGGTGAGCAACTCTGAGTCTTAAACTCTAAAGCATATCGCTGTGCTCTGGCAACATGCCCTTTCTGTTGAGCGTAACAGATTCTAGTTTTCTAAAAATGCAGTCTTGAGCCTCTAGACTGTAAGCTCACACGAGCAGGGCCCTCTGATCCTTCTCTTCCCCACATTTGATTTGTGCTATTTAATATCTCTGTATGTCCATTTCCTATTGTACAGCTCTGCGGAATTGGTTGGCACTATATAAACAGTAATAATAACAATAACCCATTAAGGACCAAGGTCCTGGAAAATAACCTTCCCTTAAAGGGATAGTAATACTTAATAATTACTAATCCCTATATTAGTCACATGAAAAATAAATGTATTTCCCCACAGTGTCATCTCTCATACCTTTATGGTTTGAGAGATGATCGCTCCTAAAGTTGCCCTCTCCCTCCCCCTTCCCCAAAGTCAGCACTGTAGCGGACTGAAGGGAAATCCGGTCTTATGATCATCAGACGGCTCTGCAGTAGAGCCGCGAGCGTGTTAATAAAAAAAAAAATCTTTCACTAAAATGGTCTTCTACGTCTGCTTGCGATCTTGGCTGTGTTGCAGAGCTGTCTGACAGTCACACGACAGGCTTTCGTACAGTCAGCTAGAACGCTGACTACGGGGAAGGGGGAGGGAGAGGGCAACTTTAGGAGCAATTATCTCTCAAACCATAAAGGTTTGAGAGATGACACTGGGGGGCAATACATATATTTTAAATATGACTTTAATATAGGGATTAGTAATAATTAAGTATTACTATCCCTTTAAGTACCACTTTGATCCATTGGGGTCTAAGAGAGACAGATCCAGTCTTGAAGCTCCCAATTTCAGACCCCATTTTTATTTACAGCGCTCCTGGAGAAGTGCTGTAAGTAAAATGTAAGTGAAGTGCTATGGCCGTCACTGGTCCTTATTGCATTAACTGCGTGACATAGTACGTCACGTGGTCCTTAAGGAGTTACACATGCTTTTCTAGTACATTTGTTGAAAGCTCTTTATAATTGTAACCTGACTGATTACTTTTATTTGTATGGGCTTGTAATGAGTGACCAGATTATAGTGAGTTAATGCTTTATTATTAGTACACATTTCTCTTCGTTTCATGTATTTTTACCCTATATCTCACTGGTTTTGAATGTTCTCCATGGAGTGCCTAACAGGTCATGTCTTTAGGATTTCCCTGCTTGAGCACAGATGTTAATGAAATGACTGAGCCTCTGATTAACTCATCATCACGTTCCAGTCAAGTCTTTGTCAACGTTTAGTAACCCGATGGACTACAGCTGTCCACTTTGTGCCTGATTAACTCACGTGTGCCCAAACAGAGAAATTCTAATGACATGGGCCCTGATTTATAAAAGAAAACTGAACTTATTCTGCAATAAACTAGCTATACCATAGGGTAGGCTGACCAGACCTCAGCTTTAACCGGGGACACATACGAGAAATGCATACTGCAGGACTGCTTTGATTTCAGTGAAGTACTGAAAAATGCCTATCTCCTATGTTTCCCCGGTTAACCCCATCCCGCCCGAGGACGTACATGTACGTACTCACCGGATGTCCCAGGAGGACAGAGGACGTACATGTACGTCCCGGAAGCCGTTTGCTAGAATGGCAAAAAAAAAAAACAAACAAAAAACCTGTCGTCAAGTGCCGGCCGTGTGCGCGTGCGGCCGGTCACTAAAGGGTTAAAGGTGAGATCTGGTCAGCCTACCATAGGGGACACATACAAATTCCTAAATTCCCATGAACTTGAATAGAGATTTTTAACTCGATGGGGGAGATTCCCTAAGCAATGATAAAGAGGTGATAAAGTGCAGATGACTTCTCCAGTTTATCACTTCTCCAATTCTTATCTTATTCTATGGACCCTATGCACTAAGATTTGTTCAACTTTGGAGATCTTAGTGAATAGGATCCATAGAATAACAGGAAACTGGAGAAGTCATCTCCACTTTATCACCTCTTAGTGAATCATCCCCCTTGAATGCTAGAGAGATCTTGAATGGGGGTTAAAAGCCCAATTTAATTTAAAGGGATAGTAATGTTTAATTACTGAAGTAAAATTGAGTCTTCTTTATTCTTTTATATAATGACTAGTTGAACAGCCCGTTACACAGGCCACAGTGTCACCGCCACCCGGTCGCGGGGCACTCACGCGCAGTAGAGACTGCCCGCGCCACGGCTGATACAGAGTTGGACGCTCCTTCGGAGCGCCCAGCTCTGTATCAGCCGCGCCGCGGGCAGTCTCTACTGCGCATGACTGCAGCACGCGCAGCAGTGTCTACTGCGCATGTCGCGGCGTTACACACGATTTAGCGAATGATTATATAGGATGTGTATCAAGAAACAGTTATTAAACACTGCGATTTTTCATTTATAGTCTAATAAAGTTTCCTCCTCCCTCCCCTTCCACTTCCACTTACCTCAGCAGCCTCAGCAAGTCAGCCTGGACAGAATGCGACAAGTGACAATCTTCTTCCAGCATAAGGAAAAACATGCCCTCCTT
Source organism: Rhinophrynus dorsalis (assembly GCA_037306005.1). NCBI lineage: Eukaryota > Metazoa > Chordata > Amphibia > Anura > Rhinophrynidae > Rhinophrynus > Rhinophrynus dorsalis. Next base: position 74,583,649 of record CM074725.1, read on the forward strand.
CATCAATGGGGCAGGCTTTCCCTTATACTGAAAGCGGTGTCCCTCGATGCAGCACGTCCGGTCCGCGGACCGGATTCCAAATCTGAGGGGAGGCTGCTGAAGTAATTAGAAGGGGCGGGAGAGGGAAACTTTATTAGACTATAAATGAAAAACGGCAGTGTTTAATAACGTTTTCTTGATAAACATCATTATAAAAAAGAAGACTCGATTTTACTTCAATAAATAAACATTACTATTCCTTTAACAGGGATTTGTATTTGTTCCCTATGGTGCAGATGGTTTACTCCAGAATAGCTTTCATAAATATGGGCCATGGTCCCTGAGGAGAGTGTTGGGAACCACTGGCTTACAGACATCGCTGAGTTTGCTTCCAGTGGTTCCCAACCCATGCCATCAGGGCCCACTAACAGACCAGGATTTAACCCCTTAGTGACCGGCCACGCACACACGTGGCCGGCACTTACCGTCCGCCGAACATTTTTTTTCCATTGTTTTAAATGACTTCCGGGACGTACATATACATCCTCTGTCCACCTGGGACATTCGTTTGGGATGCACATGTACATCCTCGTGGCGGTAAGGGGTTAAAGATTTCCTTGCTAGAATACAGGTGAGTTAATTATAGGCTAAGTGAGTTTGATTAACTTGCATGTGATCTTCAAAAGGAAAGCCTCATATCCTGGCCTGTTAGTGGGCCCAGAAGGCATGGGTTGGGAACCACTGGGCCTTAGACAAAACAGGTTCTGGTGCTGCAAACAGAGCACCAGACAAATCATTATCAATACTAGTCTGGAGTCCGAATAAGGGGTTAAATGACAAAACCTTTAACCCTTTGAGTGCCAGAGGGGTACACACCTGTCCTACCTGTTACTTTTTCCTTGATAATCACAGTTTTAGTCAACACTTTAAAAAGGACCAGATGTGTGTAAAACGCCTTGTAAAGAAATGCACTTCACACTCCTCTGAACCTTAAAGAGTTAACAAGGAAACTGGCTCTCAGCCACTGCTCAGAAAAATAAGTAATTCCCAGTATTCAACAGATTTATTTATACCACTGGTAGAAGCGAGAGAAAAATCAACATACAGTAACCATCTCAATACTCAGTGGTGTTCAGAGCAGTGTTGCACAAAGAATTTGACACACCTAGTATGAAAGGGTTAAGAGCTCATTCCTGAATGGGGATTTTAAAGGGATAGTAATACCTAAAATGTAAAAAAAAATATGTTGTAGGGTTTATCCCCCTGAGTAAAACAAGAGTACTCCCACTGCTGAAAGATGTTTCATTCAAAAGTTATTAATTTTCAAAGTTGAATTTTTTAGGTGCAATATCACAGTGGCCTGAAATTGTACAGTGGCGCTGTTGCTACACGATCCTATGGACAGCTCTGGTCTCAGGACCATAAATCTCCATAGGATGGTGTAGCAACAGCGCCACTCTACAATTTCAGGCCACTGTGATATTGCACCTAAAAAATTCAACTTTGAAAATTAATAACTTTTGAATGAAACATCTTTCAGCAGTGGGAGTACTCTTGTTTTACTCAGGGGGATAAACCCTACAACATATTTTTTTTTACATTTTAGGTATTACTATCCCTTTAATCTTGGTATAAGTGGCCCTGGCCCTCAACATTTTTTAAGGAGCAGAGGGGTGTGCAATGCATTGCACATACCTTTGGTCCTCAAGGGGTTAACAGAAGGACTTACGTACATAGCGATCTTTCATACAACATTCAGGTACATTCTAATCATATTTATCTATTTTCATTTGAACACTACACTGTAGCCTATAACTGAACAGATGCATTTTGCTATGGGGCTCTCTATGGACAGAGCCATAAAGACAAAGCCCTGCCCATGATTCTAAGGGGCCAAGTAAACATCCTGAACATGGTAATACACCATATCCCCATTCCTGTATAGATTAAAGCAATAAAGCTTGTTTGTAATAACTATGCAACTGTATGTAAATGTTATTGTGGCATTTTTATTAATGTATAACTAGGGGAGGCTTCATGGCCGAAAAGCTCCATCTTTGTTTGAGGGAGCCAAGGGTGGACCCTGCAACGTGATGAAATGATTCTGACAGAAGTGGCCACTCGTGTCAAAATCATTGCCTCTTGGAAACTCAACTCAATGAGTTGATTTTGATAGGAGTGCCCCCCCACCAGCAGCCACTCCTCATTGCAGGGATTTTGATAGGAGTGCCCCCACCCCCACCCACTCCTCATTGCGGTGATTTTTATAGGAGTGCCCCCACCCCCACCCACTCCTCATTGCAGTGATTTTTATAGGAGTGCCCCCCCACCCCCGGCCACTCCTCATTGCAGTGATTTTTATAGGAGTGCCCCCCCCCACCCCCGGCCACTCCTCATTGCAGTGATTTTGATAGGAGTAGCCAGGGGTGGGGGCACTCCTATCAAAATCACTGCAATGAGGAGTGGCCAGGGGTGGGGGCACTCCTCATTGCAGTGATTTTGATAGGAGTGCCCCCCCACCCCCGGCCACTCCTCATTACAGTGATTTTGATAGAGTACCCCCCCACACACCTCTGGCCACTCCTCATTGCAGTGATTTTGACAGGGGTGGCCAGTTGGACATGTAATCTAGAAAGTTTTCAACAGAGATGATCAAATATAAGAAACTGCAGATATAATACAAAAATATTTAGGTTGATATTCCTGAGTGCTGTATGAAGGACAGCTACCTAGGTAAAACAAATAAACATTTTAAGGCAAAAGATGAGTATGCAACAAATTGCATTGCAATGTGTTGCACATTGTTCTGATCATTAACCCTCTGAGTGCCAGAGGGGTGCACAACATATTCCAAAGCAATGTATCAAGCACCTCTCTGGTCTTTAAGGGGTTTAGGCATTAAAGAACACTTATTAAAAGTACAACTGCTATACTACTGTATTTTTTAAATTACTTTTCCTACAATATTTTCCTATTTTCTAAATTACTTAAGCTAATATAAAACAGATTATCTGTTGCATTCTTAGGACACAATGACCAATTTAGAAGGCATGCTGGCAGACTAGCTAAATATCAGTTACCAGTGTCCCGATTTTGCCAGGTCTTAAATTGATCCAGAGTTCTCTAAAAAAATCCTTCTTCAGTTTTGGAGCAGTGCTGTGGTGATGTTTGGCTGTTTTATCCGGCTCTGACCACAAAACAAGAGGGAAAAAAGAAAATGGCTGCTGAAAAGTGGCTGCACTTGTAAATGGCAACTATGCCATAAAACAGTAGTTCTTAACCAGAGTGCTTCCACCGACATCCATTTAGGTTGCCACTTGTTTTTATGAAGATTTTGAGAAAAATGTGAATATGGTGTTTCAAATATATATTTATGGAAATGATAATAGGTTTGTTTTTTAACTAAGATACAATAGAATAACTATATATGTATGTGTTTGTCCCTTTAACTTCATCCTTGTGAATCTCTGCATTATGAATAAGCAGTTCTTCATCGGTTTAATAGACTAACATTCCAAGGACCGTAGTTCTTTCCAGGTGATAACTTAATCACTGGTTTTATCCATAAGTTTCCCCATAGATGTTAAAAGGAATAAGTAAGATAAAACAAGGTAACTTTGCAATGGAACCGATCCTGTTAGTAGGCATTCCTCATACTACAAAAGTGTGTGAGTTCCCCAAATGGAAAACCTATTATGTGCTTTGCTAATATTGGATCATACAAAACAGACAGAAGTAGTGATTTTTAAAGGGATAGTAATAGTTCATTTTAACTTTATTTTATTTTGTAGGCATTAAAAAAATATGAAGAATGATATGTCTTATCTCTCAAACCTTTATGGTTTAAGAGATATTCACAAGCAAAGTGCCCGCCGCCCCTTTTTCCTAGTGTAAGCCATCTCTTCTCAGATGGGGAATCTGGTTGTAAGACCAGACAGATAACAGCAGGGGACAGTCTTCTTACAATGAAAACAATTAAAGCCCTGCCCCCCTTAACAAGCTTTTCAGATTTTTCCCTTATCTTAATTGAAGATTGTCCCTCTCTGCAGTCTACCTGGGCACCTCCCTTCTGCTCTGGCTGAAAAGTGTTACATCAGTAAAAGGGGCGGGAGGAGGACACTTTGTCATTGAATTACTCTGGAACTACAACTCTGACAGAATTTAAATAACACTTTCCAAAGTCCAAATACTATGATGATTAATTAGAGCTGCTTTTATTATGAAATATTACTATCCCTTTAAATACTTGTTCAAGTGTGGGGTGCTGCTTATCTTATAGGATATCACAAGTCGCAATCCTGGTCACAAAACAGTAATCTGAAAAGTAAAAATGGAAATCGCAACCCCAACACTTATACTAAAGAGGTTTGTCCTGTCTCTCAATTGTAAAAAAACTTATATAAAATATCATTCCAAACTGATGGTACTTACACTAACACCCAGAAAAAAGACTGAGCTAGTGTATTAAATAATGTTGTTCCCAGTGCTAAGCCACATCCACAACATAGAGTATGTAGGTCACAGCAGGAACTATATTTTATATAAATTCCTCATACTACAGACCTGGATATCTATATAGTTTGGAGGCATTGAATTGGAATTGTATTGTACTCCATAGATGGTGATTTTGATTTCAGAATCTGCTCCTCTTGCTATCTTCTGAAGAACAAGGGTGTTGCTTTTCCCTCTAGAATTACATATTCAGACTGGTGTAGACAGCAATCCATCATGAGATGGTGCAGTGAGTTCTGGAAAGGCAGCAGACAATCCCTATAGACTTCTCTGATGTCACACCAACCGGCAAAGCCAATAAGAATAAGGCTACCTCTGACAGATTCAGCTCATGCAGGAGGTGGGACAAGAAGCTCAAGGAAGACCTGCACATTTATAATGCTGGTCCACTCAGAGGTGGCAGGTGCAGCGATTAACTAGTACAGTGGTTCTCAATCAGTCAATTTGATTAACCCTTTGAGTGCCAGAATGGAGTGCAGTGTGTTTTACACCCCTCTGGCACTCAGATGGTTAACTCACATATGTTCAAGCTGGGAAATCCATAAGTACTGCCCATTAGTAGGTCTTGTAGTCAAGGGTTAGGAACAAAGGAACTAGTAAGTATGAACATTAATTAAGGTTTTTGTTTTTTTCCAGGTTAGTCACTATGTAAACTAGTCGTGTCAACATGAGGCTCTCCAGTTTGCTGGGGAGTGTGGGAAATATAATCCAAAATACCTGGATGGCCTTGGTTTGCTGCCCAATTCTTTAAAACAATAGATTAGTTAGCAGTCCCTTGCCAATGTGGCTCGCTTAATCATGTCCTATACAAATTATTTTCATCATTGTCTCTGTAACACTTCAAACTCCCAAAATAGACTATAACCTTTCGTCCGAATGCCTGTATATTTAGAGTTGGTGGCACTAACTGTACCTCTTTTTATTTCTGTAAAGAGCTGACTAAATTGTGTGAGCAAGGTAAGAGATATGCAACCTACCAATGCACATGTAATAGCCTGCTACCTCCAATGTACACAGCAGAAAAAACTGCTACAAATGGCAGGCTCATCTGGAGCAACATACACAGTAAAGAGAAAAGATATGACAGCATTGCACAGCACCTAACAGCATGAAAACAAGCCAGGCTGCTACCTCCACATAAGACAAGGCTGCCTAATGCACTGCCAGACTTAAGTCTGCTCTCCTCTTTCCAATAGACCATCTTAAACAGGCTCTGAGTAACCTGAAAAACAGAGCCAGGAGGCAGCCTATGCTCCGATTCCACTGCCAAACATATGTCTACTACTCTTTACAATAGACCCGCTTAAACAGCAGGAAACAGAGACAGGCTGCCTTATGCTTTGTGAAGGCAGTCTGAGCTCCAAGCCAGGCTGTTCCATTGCACAGCAAGCAATAGCAGTCCAAATAGGCATTATAACATACCTGAATATATACTATAAAGTAATGGACTGCAAGAAAATGGTGGAAGACAGAGTGCCAGCATAATGAATGAATGAATATGTTTATTTATATAGCGCCACAACCGTACGCAGCGCTTTACAATTTAAGGGATTAGACAATACAGAGTTACAAGTGCTTTGCATATGAAACACTGGAAGTGAGGCCCTGCCCGAAAGCTTACAATCTAAAGTGGTAGTGGGAGAAATACAGAGTACATAAGGGTCAAGTGCTGAATACAGTGCCAGAGTTCTGGTTAGAATAGGGGACATAAATTTAAAGTAAATAATTTATAAAGAGCCTAAATTGTACAAAGCATGTTTAAGTTTTGTTAAGGAAGTTTAGTTTTAGTCGTGACTTGCAGGCCATAAGAGAGGTCCTTAAAGGGTTAAATTCCCCCCTTGCCAGTTACAACAGGCACATAATTATGTAAGATTGCATTATTTTCCTGATTAAGTATTTGAGACAAATATGAAACGCGTTGGAAGTAAAAGACCCAGCCAAACTTTAAGAATCAACTATATGAAAAATACATCTCTACAACTGATTTGCCAGCTGAGTTCAATCTTAAATAGCAGACTCAAGACTAAAGAAACTTGACTGTGTTTGTTATCTCTGCCTGTTATTGTGATTTTCAGTTAAAGGGATAGTAATGTTTAATTTTTCAAGTAAAATTGAGTATTCTCTATTCTTTTTTATAACGATGGGTAGCAAGAAAACATTATTAAACGCTGCTGTTTTTCATTTACAGTCTAATAAAGTTTCACCCTTCCACTTACTTCCACAGCCTCCCCTCAGATCTGGAATCCGGTCCGTGGACCAGATGTGCTACATCGAGGGACAATCTTTCCGTTTTCAGTATAAGGGAAAGCCTGCCCCATTGATGAAAGAGGGCAGATTTTTCCTTATGCTGGAAGAAGATTGTCACTCGTCGCATTCTGTCCAGGCTGACTTGCTGAGGCTGCTGAGGTAAGTGGAAGGGGTGGGAGGGGGAAACTTTATTAGACTGTAAATGAAAAACGGCAGCATTTAATAACGTTTTCTTGCTACACATAGTTATAAAGAAGAATAGCGAATACTTGATTTTACTTGAAAAATTAAACATTACTATCCCTTCAAAGGAGAGTTGGGAGAAAGTTACAAGTTCAACATTGTATCCATACATACTGAAGGAACAAGCAAAGTCTTTTTAGCTCTGCCCTCCATACACAGTACAGTGAACATTGAGCCATTAAAGAGGGTAAAGACGGACTTCTCTGCCCACAACAGTACCAATGGACTGGAGAGGTATTTTTATTTACTCATGTTTCCAGCTATTTACTAAACAAAGAGTGATTGCTAGTATATTGACGGGAGATCATCTTTCTAGCCATTAACATTACAGTGATATTACAAAAGACATTCCTATATTTTTTTTGTCATATTTTTAAATTTTTTTATCCTTTATAGGATTTTTGAGGGGTCTATTTGTATTAAAACCATACTAAAAGATGAATAAATTATCTAGCATTAGTCAATAGACATATTAATCTGTATTCTCATACTGTTGTCATTCCTATGTACAGTGGATATAAAAAGTCTACACACCCCTGTTAAAATGCCAGGTTCTTGTGATGTTAAAGAATGAGACAAAGATAAATCATGTCAGAACTTTTCCACCTTTAATGTGACCTATAATGTGAACAATTCAATTACAAAACAAACTGAAATCGTTGAGGGGGAAAAATAAAAAACTCACAATAACCTGGTTGCATAGGTGAATCCTTTGAAGAACCATAGGGATGAGCAATGCATTAACTCTTTGAGTTTAAGAGGGGTCTACAACACATTGCGTACTCCTCTGGCACTCAAAGGATTGAGAAGCAATGCCTTGCTCACATCTCTAGTTTTTAATGGGTTAAAATGGACCTGTCACCATAAAAAAAGCTTATTTTATTTTACAGATAATTAAATTTATCTACAGGTTGTACTAGCCATTTTCTGTAAAACTATTTTTTGTTTAACCTTTTGAGTGACAGAGGGGTACACAATGCATTGTGGAGCAATAAATTGTGTATCCATCTGGCACTCAAAGGGTTAAGAACATGTTTGTTTTTTTTGGTTTGGTACCCCCAGTCACAGGAACCCCAGTGAGAGTTATAATTTATATCAGACTGGTACAACTTACATGACCTGATGCAGGTCTACTGTCCTTCATCTGCGCTCATTAACCCTTTGAATGAGCGTAGTGGTGGGCAACACATTATGAAGCAATGTATTGTTTACATTTAGTTCTTAGCCCCTTAAGAACCCAGGACGTGTCAGGACCGTCATGGGAAAACTTCCCTAAAGAACCAGTGGCTGTCCTATCAAGTAATGGATTTCAGGGCTCCCCGTGCATTTGCACACTGCTCCAGAAGCCCTGAATCTGATCTCATAAAAAAAAAAAGCGTGTGTATGTGTATATATATATATATATATATATGGCAGTTATGCAAATTTCCTGTAAATTATGATAATTAGTTATGTTTGAGGCCAAATATATCTACCATTGTGCTAATGGAAATGACCCAATGGGTGGGCTTTTCCTAGATTCATTAATAGCACAGCGTGAATTAATAATCGCCATTACAAAAACTAATAGGCATATACTGTGCCACCAACAAAGCTTAACCCTTTGAGTGCCAGAGTGGTATGCAATGCAATGTGTTTGATACCAATCTGGCACTCAAAGGGTTAATTAAAATGTATATTTTAAATATATATATTTTACAAGCAAATGTCTATCAAAAATATAAGATTTTTTTAAATGTATATTTTAAATGCATCAGAATGACTGATTCACCGTAACCCTTTGAGTGCCAGAGAGGTACGCAATGCATTGCTTTGCAATGCGTTGCATACCTCTCTGGCACTCAAGGGGTTAATGTCTACAAACACCATTCACCTAGAACCCATAAAAACACATAGAAAATTGCTTATGTCATGGGTTAGAAGTCAACTCATTAAAGAAGGATAAAGCAAAAATAATTAAAACTACTCAAAACAAACTATTCAAGTAAAAATCACAAATTACATTTGACAGTATGAAAACATCTATCCAAAAAGAGCACCAGAAATGAGCTTTGTGCATAGTGCATTGTGAAGGTCAGGATGTCAGCACATCACTCTATGTTACGATGTGAGTTATAACTTAGACCATGCATTACTTGCATTCTCTGTAGGATGACATCCAGCTAGCTCCCTGTATAATTTTAGCTGTCGTGCACATCACACTTTCTAAAAAGCCTAGATCACTCTACGACAGAATGTGCGAGTAGCAGTGCTAAGAATGGTCAGTGTAAAATGCACTCTTATACATTAAAGGATACTGATTGTAGTCTGGCTCAATGGTGGGCACATGTGAATGTCTAGCTGTTTTTGAACTACAACTCCCATCATCCTCAGCCCAGTGGCTGGGTGAGAATGATGGGAATTGTATCCCAACAACTAGACAGTCAAACATTGTCCAGCCGAGATCTAGCAACTGAAATGTCATGCGTGCAAAGGCATTACTAGCCCTTTAATTCTCAGGTGATTGGGGCCAGGCTGAGAGCTGGGGAGTCATTACCTGAGTATGAGTGGTCTGGCTCCCTTCCTCCTCTCTCCTCACGCAGAGCACAGCTTGCCATGCGCAGGGAGTTGTGCTTCCTCCTCTCTACAGGCTCTGTGCACAGACAGGAGGCGGAGCCACTATGAACTGAACAAACAGAGCTAACCCTGAGTTACTATACAGCATCCTGACGATCCCATGTGAGAGGATTGTCCTGCACTGACCCGATGGGGCAGGTGTCACTCTAACATCAATAATGCAACTGATCTAAGTAATAAGAGGAACATCCTGTTGATTTCAACGACATTATGGTACATTGTGTAGAAAGCAAACGGAAACGATTCTAGGGCGAATACAAATTCTTAAAATTTCCTTTGATTTGAATTGGACTTTTTAACTTGTGAATGCCACATTGTTCTCCGAATTATAAATCTCTGTAGAATTGGATGTTAAAAGCCCCATAAAATTGAGATTTGGTTTTCTGTTTACTCTTCGATACAGCTGGTTTGTCTCATAATTGCAAAAGTTTTCTGTAACACATATCGTCCATTGATATTATCATCAAAACTAGCACTGTATTCAGCACTTGACCCTAATGTACTCTGTATGTCTCCCATTACGACTTTAGATTGTAAGCTTTCGGGCAGGGACCTCGCACCCAATGTTTCACTTAACAAAGCACCTGTAACCCTGTATTGTTTAAACCCTGAAATTGTAAAGCGCTGTGTACACTTGTGGTGCTATATAAATAAACATATTCATTCATATTTTCTTGAATTTAAGGCTCCCCATGCACAAACATTCAGACTCAATTCTGGGGTAAAATATCTGCAGGGTTGTAGCAAAGGGAAATTCTGTTGATTCCAACTGTTTTTATACATTAGGTTTCCCAGATCATACCTTCAAAACAAGACGTGCAGCAGTACCTGCACACAAGCAATTAAGGCCAGCTAAAACGTAACCCCTTAAGGACCGGGAAAAACTGAGGTCGTTTTCCCTTAAGGACCGGAGCAGTTCTGACCTTTTTGACTATATCTTTGTTCAGCAATGTTTTCCCTCTAAGTCTTTTATTCCACCCCCATAAATTATATACTGTTTTTTTAAGCACAAATAGGGCTTTCATTTGATACCCTACTTATATGGATAACCCACCCATTTACTTTATTAAAATAAAAAAAAAGGTAAAAAAAAGGTAAAAAAACATCATGGTTTGGTTTTTCTCTTTGGATCAATTGGGCACAAAGGGTTAAAATTTTATGGAGACTGCATGAAAGGTATGACCGGTCAGTCATACCTACAAAATGCACAGTTTAAAGTAGCCACTGTCCCCCCTGGGTGAAAATCCCCATGTCCCTTTTTCCCACCCTATTTTGACACTTTTTATCCGTGACATTTGGCGGTGTATATAAGTGTATTACATAGCTCCACAACAATCACACTTACACTTTTGTTTAATTAGATTATTTTTTTTTTTAAATAAAATATTTTTGTAAAAAAAAAAAAGTGTTTTGTATTTAAAAAAAAAAAAAAAAAAATTATTGCAGGTCAGAAATTGACCTGCATTTAGCAAGCCTTTGGCACCAGCAGTGAAGGGGTTAATACCCCTAGCTGCTGTATTTACTTTCACCACTAGGTGTCTCCTGTCTACTTCTGTCTCCGTTACTTTCATAGCAACGGAGCCAGAGGCAGACTTGACAGGCACAGACAGCATGCTTTCTTTGCTGTCTGTGTCTGTCACTTTGCCGGTACATGTGATCGCTGGAACGGCGATCGCATGAACCAGCAAAGGCAAGAAAGGCTCAGACTGAATGCCCCGGTCTCGGAGCATTCAGTCTCAGCCTGGAATTAATGATAGCAGCGTGCACGGAGGCACGCTGCTATCATTTAAGCCATGACGGTCCTGGACCGTCATGGGTCCTTAACGGGACTGCAACCCATGACGGTCCAGGACCGTCATGGGTCCTTAAGGTGTTAAAATGAGAAACTTCAAGAAAAATCTTAAACTCTTCTTCAAGTATATGAATGGCAAAACAAGGTTGAGACAGGTGAATTAATTAGTTAGGATAAGGCAATGGCACCTTAAATTATTTTCTTCTGCATACACAAAGGAAGCAGAAATGACAGAAGGTTGGGTAAATAGAGAATTTGCAACATTTCCTCATGTGTATGGTTTACTGAGGACAAAATCCAAAAGAGACTGGAAATGTTATGACTAAAGCACCTGAGCATACATCCGGGTGTATTTAATCCCTTAACCCCTTAAGGACCGGACGTTATGGGACATTTCCGTCCCATAATGTCCGCATAGGGGCACTTTGACGAGCCGGTACACGTGACCTGTCACGTGTATCGGCGCGTCACTATGGGGCTTGAAACAGATCGCTCCGATCTTGGAGCGGTCTATTTCATGTCCCATTTTTACTTACAGTGCTCCCGGTAGAGCGCTGTAAGTAAAAAGTACGTGACGTACCAGGACCGTCAAGGGTCTTTCAAGCAAGTTTACCCTTGACGGTCCTGGTACGTTAAGGGTCCCTAAGGGGTTAAAGACTATCGGTCCCAGGGTGTATGGTCCTTTAAAGGGTTAGTAATACTTTAGTTTATCTTTATTTTATTTTGTAGGCATTAAAAAACATGAAGAATGATAAAAGTCTCATCTCTCAAACCTTTATGGTTTGAGAGATATTCACAAGCAAAGTTTCCCCTCCCGCCCCTTATACTTAATGTAAGCCATCTCTTCTCAGATGTGGAATGCAGTCCATAGACCAGACAGATAACAGCAGGGGACAATCTTCAATTAAGATACGGGAAAAAACTGAAAAACTTGTCAAGGGGGCAGAGCTTTCATTGTTCTTATAGGAAGAAGATTGTCCCTCTGCAATCTACCTGGACACCTCCCTTCTGCTCTGGCTGAGCAGTGTTACATCAGTAAAAGGGAAGGGAGGGGGATACTTTGTCATTGAATTACTCTTAAATTACAACTCTGACAGAATTGAAATAACACTCTCCAAAGTCCAAATACAATGATGATTAATTAGAGATGCTTTTATTATGAAACATTATTATCCCTTTAAGAACCAGATAGCGACATTTGACGTGCTGGCACGTGATCAGGTGTGCTGGCATGCCGAATGGGGGATTGATAGTGATTGCTCCGGTCTTGGAGCAGTCAATTTCAGTCCCCGCTATTAATCACAGCGTGAGTAAAAATACGTGATGTGCCAGGACCGTCACTGGTCCTTAACAGAAAAAGAGCAGTGACGGTTCTGACATGTCACTGGACGTTAAGGACCAATGACATGTCAGAACCATCACTGCAGTCCTGCACGTAACCCTTTGAGTGCCAGAGGGGTACGCATTGCTTTGCAATGCATTGCGTACCCATCTGGCACTCAAAGGGTTAAGGACCAGTTACGGTCATGGAATTCAAGGGTCTCCACACAGCGGCACGCTGCTCAGTGATCCCTGAATTGGATGTAGTTATTAAGAAAAATGCTCAATGGTCCTTAACTGCCGGCCGCGTGGGTGGTTTTTAAGGGGCTAAGGAGCTCAGGACAGAATACAAAAACTGGAACATTTGCTATTTTTTTGAAAGCCAAAAATGTATGCGCTATTTGTGATTGCTCACTTATTGATGCAGAGTTCGCACAAACCGCTAAATTCACTGCAAAGTTAGCCAGACATATTAAAATGTCTGCTAACTGCTTTGCTGAATTAGGTGTAATCACTAATCCTCTCACACAATGGCAGACATTTTAGCCACGCCCACTTTCTGAAATGCATTCACATAAAAAAAAAAACACATTCACTAATTCTGAAAAAACATGCTCAATTCAGTAACAATTTGGTGCTAATTATTTTGGCATCAAAAATACACTGTAAATAGCAATTGTGCATGTTTCTTGTATTCTGCCCTTAGTTTAATAATATCAAAACCATTACACTTAATATGAATTGATTCTCGTCCATCAGGCATAGAGCTTTGTGACTGGAAAGCAGATGTAGTACCATTAGTTAAAAAGGGGGCAGGAACCCAACCTGGAAATTATAGACTTGCGAGTATGACTTTCTGGATATGATAGTACTTATGACAGTGTGGTGAACAACAACATACTTAGCCAGTCAGTGTAATTTTATAAAGCATGGATCATGTCAAACTAATATACTTGCATTCTGTGGAAAGTATAAGTGATAAATTGGGACAAGGGTATTTTTTAATGATTGAGTATACTTGGATTTTACAAACGTCATTGGTACTTTGCCTCACAACAGGTTACTGCATAAATTATAAGGCTTTGGCTTGGGAGCTGATATCTGTGCATGGATAGAGAACCAAATAAACGATAAAATGCAGATGTAAAGTTATGTATTTGGGTTGCAGAAACAAGCATTCTACATATACACTAAATGTGAAAGTGTTTGAGAATCCTTGTTAAACAAAGATTTAGTAGTACGGATGGGAAATTAATTTCACAACAATGTGCAGTGTCATTCAGCTGCACCAAGAGCCAATAGGGTACTAGGGGTATAGGTGAACATAATGGGTATATAATTCTACCTCCTTATAAATCCTTGGTAAGCTCTCATAAAACTTATGAGGTACAATTTTGCACTCCAGTTTTTTAAAAAATATATTACTGAACCAGAAAAAATACAGGGAAATGCCACAAAACTGATAAAAGGATCAGAAGGTTTTAGTTTTAGAAAAAAACTAGCCAAACTGGGTTTGTTTCCATCAGGGCAGAGTTGTCTAAGGGGGGAAGTTATGATATAAAATATTTTTAAGTCTAAGACAAAGAAGTCTCTGAGGGATCTGTTTACTCAAAGAGCTGGGTAAAAAAACAAGGAGTCATCCTATAAGACTAGAGGAAAGGCACTTTTACCTAAAACAAAGGCAGGTTTTTTTTTAAAAAAACGTAACCACACTCTCCCCAAACTGCCAGAAATATTTTGGAAACACGAAAAGAAAGGGACACCTAATAGTGTAAATCAGTAAAACCACAATGAGTGGTAATAACAAATATATTCGTCACATATGTCTGACACAGAACGCAGACGGAGAATACAGCCCGCCTCCGCTCGGGACACACCGGTCATTTCTCAATCTGTAGCTGCAGTAAAGTGGCCCTAATGTGAATAAGAAGTGTGCTCAAAAATACGGTTGCCTGATTCAGGCAAGTCCCTATCTGCATACAGTCTGTGAACATGTATTTAGTGTAAAACAATTAAAAAAAACAGTGATACTACCTTACCTCTATTGTTACTCCAGCTTTATTTGTAGTAAGTCATAAGTTATTTATTTGTAATTATACACATATGCAATTAAAGGGATAGTAATGCTTCATTTTATCTTTATTTTATTTTGTAGGCATTAAAAAAACATGAAGAACGATATAAGTCTCATCATTTCAAACCTTTATGATTTGAGAGATATTCACAAGCAAAGTTTCCCTTCCAGCCCCTTTTACCTACTGTAAGCCATCTCTTCTCAGATGTGGAATCCAGTCCATAGACCAGACAGATAACAGCTGGGGACAATCTTCTTCCTATGAGAACAATGAAGACCCTGCCCCCCTTGACAAGTTTTTCAGGTTTTTCCCTTATCTTAATTGAAGATTGTCCCTCTCTGCAATCTACCTGGACACTCCCTTCTGCTCTGAGGTGAACAGTTTTACATCAGTAGAAGGGGAGGGAGGGGGATACTTTATCATTCAATTACTCTTGAACTACAACTCTGACAGAATTGAAATAACACTCTCCAAAGTCCAAATACTATGATGATTAATTAGAGCTGCTTGTATTATGAAATATTACTATCCCTTTAATTGAACACTGTAATAAAAGTAATTTTGAGCTCACCAGGATCCTGTATATATTATATTTTTGTATGTATTTTGGGAGGTTTTGCCTCTTCCTTCTTGGTTGGTATCTCCCATATATAGGGGGGTAGCTAAATTAGGGAAGGTATAAATACCTATCTCATAAGGTTTTTGTTAACAGTAGTGGTAAGGTAGTATGACTGTTTTTAATTGCATAATACTAAATAGATGTTCACAGATTGTATGCAGAGAGGGACTGTGTAATGGTTTTATGTACAATCAGAGACGGAAGGTTTTGGTAAAACACAGTTTTATTAAATCACAAAGAATAATAGTAACCCTCGCGGGTCCAGCATATAAATACAATATGACACTGACACAGGACAGGTTACAATAAATTGAATCACCCACACAGGTCCAGTATATGTTAAACAATATACAATACTGACACAGGTCAGGTAAAGTTCGCATGATTCAGTGATACAATGGCAGATTGGTACTATTAGGCCAGGAACAGCAGATAGGACCTAATAGTGGAAGGCCCAGAGTACACTCTCTACGCAGAGAGTGACACAATAGCAACTGTAGCCACCAAGGAGCAAGCGGAGCCCAGGATGTGTGACTGGCTACTGGAGCACCAGAGGTAGGCTGCAACCGGAGGCGCAGTGTAACGCCAAACCGGGACTGCAATAGACCATAACCCAAATGCACAGCACCGGGAGGTGCAGTGTAATGCCAAACCGAGACTGCAATAGACTGTGACCCAAGTGCATAGCACCGCCCCGCAAGGGGTTAACGAACGCTCTGGTCTGAGGCGACTGCTAGATGGAATAACAGACTGAAGCGTCCGAGAGTAACCCAACCTCAGGTATAGCAGTAAACAGGCCAAGCGTATCATGGAGCAACCGGAATCTCCACACTGGAGTGAGAGGACTAGGCACAGGAGTGATCGGGTCACATTAAGAACTGCCTGAGCAGTAACCGAGGCAACCGGAGGTCTAGTCAGACCGAGAGAGTAAGCACCGGCTATAACCCCCAAACCGGATTCCCGGAATGAGTGCGAGCCGGGCAGTAACACAGAGCAGGAACGTAGCCAATCCGGGTCGGTACACAGAGCAGGAACGTCAGCCAAGCCGAATCGGTACACAGAGGAGGAACGTCAGCCCATCCGGGTCGGTACACAGAGCAGGAATGTCAGCCAAGCCGGGTCGATACACAGAGCAGGAACGTCAGCCAATCCGGGTCGTTATACAGAGCAGGAACGTCAGCCAATCCGGGTCGGTACACAGAGCAGGAACGTAAACAGGCAGAGTAGTCAGGCGGTCCGGGTCATACACAGGAATCATACGAATATAACAGAACAAGTGCTAGCAACGGGAACACCACGAAAAGGCACTGCAGAAGTGACAGGACTGAGTATTTAAGGGCTGTCACTGGGAGGAGCAACAACACGTTTGCTACTTCCTGATAACTTTTTATTGGCTAAGTGTCAAAATGTCGCCAGCATAGCACGGGCACCATGATAGACTGCCTGAATCTGGGGTGCCTTGACGGGGCAGGCAGGCTTTACACACTCGCAGGCAAGTCCCTATCTCCATACAATTTCTGAACATGTATTTAGTATAATGCAATAAAAAAGCAGTCATACTACCTTACCTCTGCTGTTACTACTGTTTTGTAGTAAGTCATAGGTTATTTATTTGTAAAACGTCAGGATTTGATGCACAGACTTTTTGTATACCCGACAAATATATTTGTGAGTACCACTCTTTACTTTATTATGGTTCTACATATTTACGCTTTTGGGCACACTCTTCTTTTTGTGTTTCCTATAAATACTGTAGATGCTTTAAAATGTATTGGATAATTTCTAGCTCAGAACAATATTGAGAATGATCAGGTGGTTTCATTGCAGATAGGATGCTGATCCAGGGAGAACTCCAATTTTCTTTTGGATTCAGGAAGGCATTCTTTTTAGCTGGTTGCACATTGCACAGTATGTGGTATTACTGGCTCAAATCAGAAACTAATTAGCCTAAAGCTTAAATGGCTTCAATATGGAAATGGCTTCAATATGGTTCATTCTTCCCTCAGCTGGATAAACAAGGGTAATACCAAAAAGGCTGAACTTGATAGAGATGCCTTTTTTTCAGCCTCGTCAAGTATGATAGGCCTTTGTGTGGGTTAAATATGTTAAAACTAAAATTATGCATTTATTTAAATGAGGATATAACCCCCATGAATGTTAGATTTGTGATGCATTCGAGACCTCTCCAGTATTAAAGGCGTGACAAAGACGTGATAATGTGGAAATACTTTCTCCAGTGATATCACTTCTACAGTTCCTATGTTATTCCTATGTTATTCTATAGAGCCTATGCACTAACATCTCCAAAGTTGGAGAAATCATAGTGCATAAGCTCCACAGACTAACACAGGAATTGGAGAAGTGATATCACTGGGGAAGTTATCGTCATATTATCACCTCTTTATCATGCCTTAGTTCATAATCCTCAAGGTGTTAAAAGCCTATTTCAATCAGTGGGAATTTGAGGAATTGTTAGGGTTGCCACCCAGCCAGTATTTTACTGGCAGGCCGGTAAAAAATTGGCTTCTTTCCAATGTTAAGTCTATGGAGGGAATGCCATGGCCGGTATTTTTTTGAAGAAAAGGTGGTAACCCTAGGAATTGTATGTGGTACAGTTGATTTTCCTATGAATACCTCCGCGGTTGTTTTGACACAGAATTGTTCACTTGTAGCTGTACACATATGTGTGATTGTATTACAACTAGATGTGAGCTAAACACCAGAGACTAACTAACACCACAACATGAAATAGGTTGATCTAACTTTAAAAATCATGTAGTTTCCAGAACAAATTAAAAGATAGCTAACAATCATCAGTGACTTTAACCCTCAAAGATTATAAACTGAACCAAATAATTTACAGTTTAAAGGGATAGTATTACTTCAAAATTACTTTCCCTCATATTGTAGCCCTTAATAAACTGAGTTAAATGACACCAGCGGCATCTCTCAGACCTTTATGGTTTAAGAGATAGCCGCTTTCAAAGTTTCCTCTCCCCTTCTGTCAGCGTTCTGCTGCCAGCAGGGGAATCCGGTCCCGGGACAGGCGGAGGCTCTTAAACAGAGCCGATATCTCATTATGGAAGGAAAAATGATTCATTGAAACAGTCTTCTACGTGTGCTTGGTTACCAAGCACACGTAGAAGACTGTTTCAATGAATCATTTTTCCTTCCATAACGAGATATTGGCTCTGCCGAAGAGCCTCCGCTTGATTCAGAGACCGGATTCTCCTGCTGGCAGCAGAACGCTGACAGCAGGGGAGAGGAAACTTTGAAAGCGGCTATCTCTTATACCATAAAGGTCTGAGAGATGCTGCTGGTGTCATATAACTCAGTTTATTAAGGGCTACAATATGAGGGATAGCAATTTTGAAGTAATACTATCCCTTTAAACTATGTGGGTAAATTGTCTATATATTGTGGAAACCTATGTTTTGAAGAGTTCTATCCCGAGTTCTACTTCTTTACATCATTTGTCATTGATCAATGCCCCTGATTGAGGGCCAAAGGAAGCTTATAGGTGTCAACAAGAGAAACCAGTGGGGTTGCAGAGAGTGAAAATGGGACAAAGACAGAGCCAAATCATCCATTAAGGCAATCTAGACAACTGCCTAGGGCCCATGGCAATATGAGGGGCTATGGATGCAAGGGCTAATGGCAAGGATGGAGAATCCATTTAACAAACTGATGCTCTTGCAAATGTGGCTAGTGATGTTTTTAATATGGGTTTTATCATTCAGAAAATTGATCTCTATAATGTATTGAAAGGTGTGAACCAAGTACCAACATATTGAAAATAGCTTAATGCAAGATACAATGCAAAAACAAAACGGATCTATGTTACTACAGTATTAATGATTCCAGCCTAGGTGTTATTGCTATGATGAAACCAGCATGTGATAAGGTGGCTGAAATACATGTTCTATACCTTAAAATATTTGAAATTATATAAAATAGCTATTGTATCTGCTATAAATGAAAAACTACAAGCATGGATGATGGTCTACATTTAAAACAGAAATGCCGAAGAAAGACAAATGCAGTGAGCCTCTGAAAATAACATCATACCCTGCAACAGTACCTTTTTTTCACATGTACCAGAACTTTTTTTTAGCTTTTCCTTTGGTCCCTTTTTTAAACAAAGTTTTAGTTTCAGGAACAGCATGTTGGGACTTGGTCCTGGTTAGAAAACAGTGCTTTGTCTCCACTCCCTAGTATTGCACTTCCAGACTCCCAGCACCTGGGAGTTTTAGCCACACAATATGCAGTGTGTGTGTGCAGCAGATAAGAAATTTCTCTCTCTGGGAAGAAAACAAAGGCCTTCATTATAACTGTTCCAAATAAGAACAATTTCCAAGAATAGCATATAGATAAGGTGCTGTGAAGATTTCAGTTGGCTTTGATGAGGAGAAAAGTTCCTGAAATATCTTTTTCAGGGATGGAGGTGAGTGGAATATGATTCAAATGAGAACTAATTGGTGATCTAACCCATAATGTTAATTTTCTGACATTTTTGTTCTCACTTTCACATCGTGTCTTCTTCTTTTGCATCGTCTTTCTCACACGCATTCATAATACTTAGCATAGCATCTCACATGATACTTTTTACTTTGTGCTACTAATGTTTTAATGCCATGTGCCTATATTTTTTTCTGTAATTGGTGGAATCAACTTCAGCTATGTAAAATTGTGCCATGTTTTCAGGCCCGGACTGGCCATTGGGCATACCGGGCATTTGCCTGATGGGCCGGTCCGGGCGTTTAAAAAAAAATTAATCATTAAACGAGTTTGGGCCATCTTTCACTTACTGAAAGATGGCCACCTCGTTACAAGCTTCCTGGTGGGCGGGCAATCAACGAGCGGAGCACCGCACGTGATTATAAGCTCCGTCCATGACCACCGTCGGCTGACAGCCCAACCCTGCGACAGTCAGTGTCAGTGAAGGCCGTTGCCCGCAGCTCCAGGCTGCTCAACCTTAAATGCCAGGGCCTATTTTTTGTCCCAGTCCGGGCCTGCATGTTTTTAAATCACATTTTGTTGAAATGGTTCTTCCTCATAAGGCCCCTTTTACACAAGTGACATCATGTAGCGATGGTGTATTGGTTATATCAGCCAAGCTTGGAGAGAAGATGGTACACAAACAGGTATTATTTCCAAGCGCAAATACACCAAAGTATAGCATTCATGCAGGGACACAGTAAAGATGCACATACCAACTGTACCTTTTTAGCAGGTAAAGTATCTTTTTTACTTTGAGCGTAGATGTAAGTAGCCAAGACTGACTATAGGCCATATGGAGGTGAACTGGAAGTTATTGCCCTGGAATGCAAAGAGCAGGAAATGCAAATAATCTGGATGGATCAGGATGTTCAGATGAATGTCCTTCATATCTAGGGAGGACAGAATATTTTCTGGGCACATAGCCATGATGACAATGCTTAAAGACTCCATCTTGAACTGTGGGCCCAGTACAAAACAGTTGAGGCTCTTTACACCCAGAATGATTTGGCAGCCAAGGTCTTTTTTCAAAAAGATTTGAATAAAACCCGGTGAAACGTTCCTGTGAAGGAACAGGGATCAATACCTGCATGTCTATTAGAGAGGAATCTGCATATAGGAAAAGATTACTCAATCCAGACCCAGAGGAACTCTGGACAGGAAAAAATGGTGAGGGGGAAAGAAATTGAAGTCTATAAGATACCCTTCTGAAATTGATTGCAAAACCCACTGATCCCTCATTGAAATGGCCCACATGCTGTGGAAAAAGCCTATAGGCAGAGTGGATCAGGACCCCTCCATCATACGGAGCTGGATTTGTCCAACTTGGGTTGCCTTCTAAGGAGTCTTCTTCCCTGCCCAAGCCTGTTTGGGTTTTTGGGGAGGATGCTCCTGTGCTGCCTGGAGAACCAGTGTCTTAGTAGCCTACATGTAGTGGCAGGGGTAATAAAAAGCATATGTCTTCCATGGAAAAGAAGGACACTTAGGTGTCACTTGAGGCAGCAAAGTACTCTTGGTTCCAGTGGCATGGCTGATTAGTTTGGTCCAGAACTGGAGAAAGTTTTTTTTGCCTACAAAGGTAGAGAAACCGAAAACGTCTTGGAGTATTGGCCAGCTGACCAGATCATAAGCCTTAGAGGGTGATCCATGGATACGGAGAAGGTCAGGGCTTTGCCAGAAAATCTAGCTGCATCAAAGGTTGCTTCAGCAACATAAGCATTTGCTTTGAGGATTTTGGAAAGCAAAGGTCATCCTTAACAACATTATCCCAGATAGCCATGGCCCTTGTCACGCAGGCATTGCCAGAAGATAGGGCATACGGTGGCGCCATAAGCTGCAAAACACACTTTAAGTATTGAGTATAGGAGTTTAGCCACCTGATCCTTAAGGCTGCTGCTGTATTCTTGGCAAGAAGAGAAAAACAGAGGATTAACCACAGGAGGGATAGCCCACTGCCCTAAGGCCTCAGCCAAAAAGGGATACAGATTAGAAATGAGCTGATTAAGAAACAGTCTCCTATCAGGCATCTTCCATATGATGAATAGGAAACATAGGAACCTTCTACTTGCAGCTCTTAAAAATGTCAGTGGAAGACAAACTGGAATTCAAGACATCTGAGATATGAAGCATCTCCAGGACAGCCTGAAAAGCCCATCTTCCAGTTGGCTAGAGTCATCGTCATAATTGTCCCCCAGAGAAAGAGACTAGTCTAAGTTGTCACTTTCAATTTACCCTTCCTCAGCAGAGGAATCCCCATTGACATGTGTCACCTCAAACTACAGGGCTCAAGCACGGGGGGGGGGGGGGGCGCTGGGTGTCCCACAGACCAAGACTTGATGACCCCTTGAATAGATGAGGGGACTGAGATGACTGAAGAGATAACAGCCTTACCCAAAACCAGTTCCTGGTCAGCGGATGAAGACCCCCAGAGGTGATATAGATGCCAATGTGCAAGAGGGACATAATGTATAAGAATTCTCTCTAGGGAGCCCAGTCTGGCATGAGGTATAATGGGTTAAAGGAGCTAAGAAAACCCTGGAATCCTTAGCCTTGAACTTGCCCATGTGTCCCTTAGATTCTGACATTGTCAAAATAGTTGAAATATAGGAAAAAGTATTTCCATTTATATAAAAGGATTTCAGGGAAATGTAGTCTTTTGCTCCCCCCCCTCGATAAAAGGAGTGGGCCCCACTGGAGACCACTAAACAGCGCACCTTAGAATGAGCACTATGAGACCTTCTAGGTACAACCAAAGGCAAGCTATGTCCCAAAGAAGTTCAGTGTATGGATCCAAATGCCCATCGCTCAAGTATATATAGATAGATATATAGATATATTTATATATATATATATAGCATAATTTCAAAAGAAAGCACTCACAGGGCTTCATATGGAATAAATATGTGCTGGTTTATTCCATCAACATTTCGGCCCCACTCTGGAGCAGGTGTTCTTGTTTTATAGGAATGGTACAAGTTGCACTATTTACAATTCAAATATAAGATTAAATACTAGTGGCTCGATTTAAAGGCAGTCGTTCAGACAAAAAAACACCACTGGGTGTTTTAACATGCAGTAGGCCATTCAAAGGGCCATGTAACAAACTGCTAACGGCAGTTCATCCAGTGTGCCGGCTGCTACACTAACGTGTGTTTTGGCCCACATGAAAAAAAGAAACTCTCCACTTTGCCATTCAATAGACTGCGTTAGCTGAAAAAGATCCGATGAGGGACTCATTACCATCTAAAATTTAATTTCCAGTTTGTTTGGCCGTAGAGTCCCTCATCGGATCTTTTGCCATCTATCGCAGCTGTTTCTGGCAAAAAACAAAAACAAAGTCCTCAGTGGATGTATTGATATGGGGCCCCAAGCCCCACATCAATACATCCAAAGTGCCTAAATTGTGTGAAAAATGAGTAGAATTAACCCTATGAGTGCCAGCGGGGTATAATCCGACTAAGTAAAAAACAACATCACATTGATTTGAGCAACTGTGCTTCAAACTGATTGGCTGGGATGTGTGTGTGTCAGCACATCTCAGCTTATGGCTGTGAGGGAATTGGATCAGAGGCTGCCCATATATAAGGCAGTCTCTGCTCTGATTCCCTCAATGCAGAATGGGCATCGGCCCGAAAGGAGGGGGGACCTGTGGCTCACAGCACTGTCTCCTCTGCCGCCGCCGCCTCTGCAGCCCTGCACAGCAGCGGAGACAGTTAGATTATTAAGCTAAGGCACCATTTATTTATTCTGAGTATATCTACCATATTTGCGCACTTGTTCTTTGGGGGCATATTTTATTTAGAGAAATATAATGGCACTTATATGTATATTCTTGGGCATTGACTTAACCCGTTGAGGCCAGAGAGGTCCGCAACGCATTGCTTTGCAATGAGTTGTGTACCCCTCTGGCACTCAAGGGCTTAAACTAAATCTTGTATTCCACATTGTAGTTATACATACTTTTCTTTTACAGGATGGAAGAAGAGAAGAAAGAAGCAAAGATAGAGGACAGAAGGAGACAGTGAATGACAGGTAAGTTTAACGTGGATCAGTTAACAATCTGTGCTTGGCAGTATGTCAGGCACCGAGAGTTAATTGTTTTTTACTGTTAAGTTCCCAATATCGCTGATCTTATCTGCATTTTGGGAACTTAACTCACAAAACGGACGTTAAGCCACAAGACTCTTTTTGTGGCTTAACGTCCTTTGTGATTACAGCTGGTAGGGCCTTTGAATACCACGTTAGACATTTTATTTTGTCAGACGGTATTCACTTTGGCCCTACCGGCTATGCTGATGCCTGCCTTTAAATCTAGCCCTAGGGGAGCACTTTATACCAGAAGGTTCTCCTGGCTTATTGTGACCACCCTGGTGCTGTTTTAACACACATAAACTAAAGTTAATTGGTACAAAGGAATAAAGAAAATGTTGATGATTAGTTGCACTCAACTAACATAAGTAAAACTTAAAATGTATTAGTTTATAAATATGACGAAAACATATATACACTCACTTGTTGCACAGAGTGTATATATATATGTTTTTCTTCTTATATAAAGTAGTATAAGTTATGTTTTACATAAAGTAAGTGCAACTGAGCAGCAACACATTCTCGATCCTTTTGTTACAATTAAAATTCGTTGTTTATGTTGCTAGTGAGGTGTGGACAGCAACCGGTAGGACTATTCATAAAAAAGATAGCGACTCAGCAGATAATTCTTATGTCTCTGGATTATGAGGCAAAAGTTGAACTTGATGGACTTACGTCTGTTTTCAACCTAATTTACTGTGTTACTATTATATTACTATAAGGTAAAAGGGATTCACATATATATACCTATTATTTATAAAAAAAAATGTCAGCTGAGGGAATGGTTCCAGTTCAAATATTTATATATATAGAGAGAGAGCAGTGGTTCTCAATCTTTTTTTCCCCTCAGAGCACCCCTATCATACAATCAGAAATATTCAAGGCACACCTAAAATATTATAGTCAAGGATCTAACAAAGGTTACAAGCTTGCACAAACAAAATACTAAAAACAAACATGATGCACATATCAATTTCTATAAATATACCTACGGCATTAAAAACAACATTTGCATTTTGTCTAAGTCTTTATAGATAAAAGAGGGTGCACACTAAGTGAATGTCTGTGACGCTCCAGTCCAGGTTTTGGTAAGCACAACCAAAGAAAAAAATCACATTTAAACTTGCTGGAGTGCAACCAATTTTGACCAAAATAGCTAAAAGCAAATACACAAAATATTGGTGCACATCCAAATTTTCATCACCATTAACCCTTTATTCTGCGGCATTGTGCCTGCATATCACTACTATATTAAAGATGAGGATTTAGTCACATTATATGGCCGTAGAATGCTGAGCTTGCCACCAACGCCAAGGTACCTCATGTTTGGCAAGAACCTAACCTTAAAGGGATAGTAATGTTTCATAATAAAAGCAGCACTAATTAATCATCATAGTATTTGGACTTTGGAGAGTGTTATTTCAATTCTGTCAGAGTTGTAGTTCAAGAGTAATTCAATGACAAAGTATCCCCCTCCCGTCCCTTTTACTGATGCAACACTGTTCAGCCAGATCAGAAGGGAGGTGCCCAGGTAGACTGCAGAGAGGGACAATCTTCAATTAAGATAAGGGAAAAACCTGAAAAACTTGTCAAGGGGGGCAGGGTTTTCATTGTTCTCATAGGAAGAAGATTGTCCCCTTCTGTTATCTGTCTGGTCTTACAACCAGATTCCACATCTGAGAAGAGATGGCTTACACTAGGTAAAAGGGGCAGGAGGGGAAACTTTGTCTGTGAATATCTCTCAAACCATAAAGGTTTGAGGGATAAGACTTATATCGTTCTTCATGTTTTTTTAATGCCTACAAAATAAAATAAAGATAAAACTAAGTATTACTATCCCTTTAATATGCTTTGTCTTATGAGCTGAGTCTCTCCTACTTTAGGCATTTACTAACCTTAATTTATTTTATCCTGAGAGCTGAATCTTTGTCAGCTTTACTCTCTCACAGGCTGTGAAGCACCAAAGTGCCACGTTACCCTGGTTGAGAATCACTGATATAGATTAAGAAAACAATGGTAGCATTTACCTTTTAAGAAGCTCCCTTCAGGGACAAAATATTCATCCTATTCAATGCGTCTCTAAAGACATGAAATTAGCAGGCTGTGTTTTATTAGCAGATGTTGTACTTGAAGATTTGGAAGAAACCCAGCTCACAGTTTCTCTATAAACGCAAAGCCTTAGTTTATACCAGCAATGGAATATATTACCAGTGTCCTACACAACATTAACCATCCCTTTTGTTTAATTTCCTACTTGCACCAGATGCTTAAAAAATGTTTACTCTACTGTGGTGCAAGATTCCTCCTGTAGGATATACATCTGCACCCTTAGTCTCATTCCTCCTAGGTTTAATTTTAATTCCGTTGTTTCCAACACATTCATTATTAAGGAAGCAATGATGTTTCATTACATAATATATTAGTTTGGGGTAGTCAGCTGTTGGTCCTCCAGCTGTTGGGGATAGTAAATGGCTGGTTGGGGATGATAGGAGTTGTAGTTGCAACAGCTGGAGGTCCAGCAATTGAATACTCTGTATGGCATTAGGCAAAAGCTCATAGAAACAGTAAGTAAACCCTCCTAACCTAAACAAACTAAAATTCTGGCTATGTGGTCCTCACTTCTTCTATCTTACTCCATTATCTCAGGGATTAATACTTACAAAGTCACATAGCTGATTCTGTGGTGCTCCCTTGACCCATTAAGGACCCATGACGGTCCTGGTACGTCATGGGTTGGCGAGCAATAAGGACCCATGATGTACCAGGACCATTACGGTTTTCAGGGCTCTCTGCGCGGCTGCATATCGTTTGGGGAGCCCTAAACCGGATTACAAGAAAAAAAAAAAAAAAAAAAGGTCCGTGGTCCTTAAGTGCCGGCCACATGTGAAAGGGGTTAAGACTAGGGAAAAGAAGCCACCACTTCCTATCCATGATTAGCGATTGGTGCTATGGGAGCTGGGACTGACATCTCAAGCAACCATAGAGCCAATGCTAGCACTAGTCAGGGGTACCTAACCAACATTTAAAGTTGAGGGTTTACTGTTCCTTTAAGCTCACCCATTGAGAACAAAAGAAAAAAGTAGAATCTGGACATCAGATGGAGCTGTTGTTTACAGTTCACTTAAAAAAATAGGTTGAATTGTAATACATTTCATATGAAGGATCTCACAACATCACACTCTTGTTTTAAACAGCATGGAAATTCCTGCAATTTATGTATTTTTTCACAATAAAAATGTACTTCCCTTTTCAATGCGTGTTCTTCTTACTTAAACCGTAGTTTTATGTAAAAGTAAGCCTTTCTGATAATGTTACAATGGAAAAAAAAACTCCACTACCTAGAGGTAGATGTACCAAAAAGCAATGGAGCAATTCTGGTGCAAACCAAGTTAACCACAGGAAACACAATCGGTCTTTTTTTTTATATACAGATAAATCCTTTTCTCTTATTCCATGTGGATCACAGGAACCATGGGGTAAAATATCCTCCAGTCAGCAGAAATCTGGACCTTAATACAACAGACTAAGCCCTTTCTGACATCCATCCTGAAGAAAGCTAACCAAAAGACAAAAAGGACATAGCCACAACCCCTGGTTGTCACACCACATGTAGAAAAAGACTATACCCTATGAAATACCTTTGATGAAACCAGCTTGCGGGTCTTCTTCACAGTAGCAGTAACAGTATCAGAGAAACCTTTCTTCTTCAGGATACTGCAGTTAAATTTAACTTCTCCACCCATGGGGGATAAAGAAGACCTGGATGCAGCAAAAGCAGAAACAACTCTGCAATGGGAAGATTAAGAAGATTCAAGAACCAGGCCTGAAAAAGGCTAGAGTGAGGAATTCAGAATTCCATGAGCTTGCTCCATCTCGACTTTCCTCAAAACCCTGGGAATCAGGGGGAATGGGGGAAACACATATGGCAGGGGAAACTTCCACAAAATGACTGTCCGTAAACTGAAAGGGTGAAAAGGATCCAGAAACTGAAGCAAAAGGGGGCAACCTTGTGGTTCCACAAAAAGACCATTTGTTCCATGGTCAGAAACCTCCACAGATGCACTATGGTGTAGAACACCATCTGTTGGAATCAGACGTTAACAGTTAACAAAATCCACCACAACATTCTCTATCCCTGGAATGTGAACAGCAGATAGAAAGCTAGCATGTGAGATTCTGCCCATATGAGAATCAACCAAACTGCTGACCACATTGCTGCACTCCTGGTGGTTGATATAGATCACAGCCTTTGCATTGTCAGACTGAATTTACACCAGCAGACCCTGGACAGAGGCTAATACAGAAAAGCAAGGGGAATCTTCCGGAGCTCCAACATGTTGGGTCTTGGGGCCCAAGGTGGTTCCCCGACCTGCCAGGCCAGAACCCATAGTGACTGTCACCAAATTCAGAATGACTAATGGATAGCCCATCAAAAGATTTGACATCAGAAGCCACCAATGAAAATCCAACTTCATATGGCCAGATAGAGATATGACACAGGAGAGATGACATTGCTGCATGGACCAATTCTAGATAAGCCCCAGCTGAAGATACCAAGTGTAAGGTTGGACAACATGAACTGTCTTCAAAGCAAAGACCAGGTACTCCAGCACCTTCATGTACACCTACATCTCCGGTGACAGGCAAAGAGAAGATGAGATACTCACAGAGACAACAACAGAATCTTGTCCTACTGCATGAAGACCCTTCCCTGAGGAGCTCCGAATCACATGAGGGACTGGAGACAGGATGTCTTGAAAGTGCTACTAAACCAAATTGATCTATAATTGGAAGATACATCACCTCCACTGATGATTTGTTCACATAGCAAGTAAGAGAAATCTCTAAACAATGAAGGAGGGTATCCAGATTGGCAAGACTATTGTAAGGAGCCACTGAACAACACCAGTCCGAAGGGAAGGGTGGTGAACCAAAAAACCTAAGGAAAAGATATAGATCTGCATTGCTGGGAACATGCAGATAATTGGTCTTGATGCCTAAGGAAGATAAAAACTGCCCTGGATACAAAGGCTTTAAAACAGCTATGATGGAGCAGAAAGGCTCCACCTCAAACTTCAAATCCAGAACAGGATGACAGCAGCTGCTCTGTTTGGGAACAATGAAAATGTAAGAATATAATCCCATGAACCTTTCCATTATAGAAATAAACAGCCTAGGATCTCTGGACATAAGGAAGAGACTTGGAGGAAGGGATTTAAAAAATATGCAATACCACTGCATACATTGAATTGCCACACACCGAGTATAAATTGTTACACACGTAGTATAAATATTCAATTTTTACATCATTGAAGGTGGATGGACTCTTTTCAGGATCGATCTATATTTTTTAGACATTATATTATTTTTCTTTTTTGCAAGTTTCACCTGTAGAGTTTTTGTATATTTTTATTTTTTATAATTTTTTTTATTGTTTTTTAAACATATTTTGGTCTTATTTTGGGCTCTTTACCATATGCGATATTGAGACTTGGTGTCTCTTGTGGAGAATATAAAGATTATATAATTTGTATAACTGTCTGTGGGGATATATACATAGGGTTTCTTTTATTGTGAGTTAGGAGATCGTGCATGACCTCATATTCACCATTAGTGGTTGATTGCTGGCGTGGTGTGAGTCTGAGGGGTGACTATGGTGCCTGTTTTTGTACCTAGTGTGGCCACTTGAGCGGTTAGTTGTACGTTACAGGCGACTGTTTACACCACGGAGAGATCAACCATTTGCTATCGGTATCCACAAGGCGTGGAGGTGAGGCGGCACGTTCTCAAGACAATGCAGATCTGTGCTGATTTTTGGTATTGAAATATACATTACATATTGGGTTAGTGATCCAATACCCATTACAGATTGTGGAAATTGGGTTTGGACATAAGAGACACCCATCAATATACATATTTTCTTATTCTTGATTTTTATTCATTATTGTATCAGGGAATTTGATTTATATTAAAATTGTTTTATGGCATTTGTACACCTCAGTTGTGGTCTGTGTTTGTGCATGCGATTTATCAGTAATAGTCTGTGCGCTAGACCTTTATATATAGTCTATAAAGTGTGCCTGGTTTGAGGCAGCAGACCGTTCTCATGAAGATTAGCTTTGTATACACTGCTATTTCACCTCTCCAGACGAGCTGTCTGGTCCGCAGACCAGAATCCAAGTTTGTGAGCTAGAGGGCTGACGTAGCTAAAAGGTGCGGGAGGGGTAAACTTTCTATCCAGATTACACTACAGCTATAAAAGTTATAGCAAAAAGACTAAGATGCAGTACTTTATTTATTTAATAACTACAATACTAAAGCTTGTATAAAATAAGTATTACTATCCCTTTAACTGTGTCTTTTGTACTGAGGAGGCTGGAGAAATTCTGGGGCATGCCAACTGCAATATAGGAGAGACATACAAGTTCTTACTGCTTGAAATGGAACATTTAACCCATTGAATGCTACAGAAGTATCTAACACATTAAACTTCTAGCATTCAAGGTGTTAAAGGGATAGTAATACTTAAAATGTAAAAAAATATATGTTGTAGGGTTTATCCCCCTGAGTAAAACAAGAGTACACCCACTGCTGAAAGGTGTTTCATTCAAAAGTTATTCATTTTCAAAGTTGAATTTTTTAGGTGCAATATCAGTGGCCTGAAATTGTACAGTGGTGCTGTTGCTACACCATCCTATGGAGATTTATGGTCCTGTACAATTTCAGGCCACTGTGATATTGTACCTAAAAAATTCAACTTTGAAAATGAATAACTTTTGAATGAAACACCTTTCAGCAGTGGGAGTACTCTTGTTTTACTCAGGGGGATAAATCCTACAAAATATTTATTTTTACATTTTAAGTATTACGATCCCTTTAAAACTCCCATTTAAATTAAAGGGAATGTGATGATTTCTTTAAAATGTCCCCTATGGTACAGTTGGTTTGCTCCAGAAGTGCTTGAATTAATCTTGGTACATTACCCTCTGTCTGTTTCCACAGAGACCTGTGATTGCACACAAATATACTAATGACTTCATATACATCATTTATGTATATACATGCTGTATAACAGCACAAAAAATATAGCCAGCCAGACACGTCTTTTGAGTAACAGGTGGTAAGATATATGTCAGATAGTTGAATGGATCAGCTAAATAAAGACATGTATTTACAGAAAAAAAACTCTAGGGAGAGATAAAGAGAGGCACGGGTGTTCTATTGTTACACCTACAACATTTTGAAGCTACACCATCCGTTGTCCCCCACAAAGATGGGAGTATATAATTTTATTTATTTATAAAGGAAATTTAATGGAAATCCATAACCATTTAACAAGTTTAATTTTTAAGCAGTTTTTCTATTTAAAGTGTTAGCAATGTCCCAAAAAAATTGTTATAGTTTTGTAGACAATGAAAAAAATAAGCTTAAAGGCACAAACCCTATCTCTCAAACCTCTATGGTTTGAGAGATATAAGCATTGAAAGTTCCCCCTCCCTCCCCTTCTCCTGATGTCAGCTGTAGAGCTGACAGCCGGAGATCCGTGTCAGCTGACACAAAGTGGATCTGCAACAGAGCCCAAACTGCGTTACTGCAAAAGAATTACTTCATTGGAAAGGTCTACAAAGTGTGCTTGCAAACCAAGCACGCTTTGTAGACTTTTGTAATAACGCGATTTCTGCTCTGCTGCAGAGCTGCAGGCTGATCCCCAGACCGAGATTTCCTGCTGTCCGCTAGACGCTGACGTCAGGAGAAGGGAAGAGAGGGGGGAACTTTCAGTGCTTAGATTTCTCAAACCATAGCGGTTTGAGAGATAGGGTTTGTGACATTAAGCTTATTTTTTCATCCTCTACAAACAAAGGAGTAACTAGAAGCCATGGAGCCCTGGTGCAAGAATTGCCATGGGCCCCCCTCTGACCTCACTGGCCCCCTCAACCACATTGGCCACCTCTACATTGCCCCTCAATCTCCACAATGCCTCTTCCACAATGCCCCTCATTCTCCACAATGCCCCCTCCACATTGCCCCTCATTCTCCACAATGCCCCTCATTCTCCACAATGCCCCTTCCACACTGCCCCTCAATCTCCACATTGCCCCTTCAAAAATGCCCCCATCACAATGCCCCTCATTCTCCACATTGCCCCCCAATCTCCACAATGCCCCATCTACACATTGCCCCTACTGACCCCCCCCCCCGTCCTCCTACCTCGAGTCCCTGGTGGTCTAGCGGTGTGTGACATGCTGAATGAGGCACAGACCTCTGGAACACAAACTCCCGCGCGGTTATTAGTAATGCAGAGCGCTGGGAGATTATGTCATCTCCCAGCGCTCTGCATTACTAAAGCGCCGGCCGCTGGGAGATCAGCTGTTCTGCGGGCACGTTGCAAGGAGGTCGCAGGGGGAGGCCGGGCCCCTGAGAGTGATGGGCCCGGTCGCAGGCGCGACCCCTGTGACCCCTATTGTTACGCCACTTTCTACAAAACTATAACAAGTTTTATGTGACATTACTGTCCCTTTAATGAAGAAAAGGGAAGATCATTTTCCCCATTTAAAGGGGAAGATAATTATACTCAAGAAAATAAAGGTAGGTAGGAATTTGGGAGATATTCTTAATAAGGGAGACCCTGTTAATAAATACAATCTAAACACAAACTGGCTGTCACGACCATTTGGAGTATATAAATGTAGGGGATGCACTAACTGTGGCTGTATCATAACTGGCAAGCACTATACGCACCCCAGAAGGGGTAAAAAGATTTATTTTAAAGAGTTCTTGAACTGTGAAAGCCGCTACGTTATCTACATGATAAAGTGCCCCTGCAATCTCATCTACATAGGGAAGACAACAACGATGCTGAAAGAATGCATCAATAATCACAAACATGTCGTAAAGAAGGCCCTTGATGGCAGGTTGGAAAGTAAAGATATCCTGTGTCAACTAGTAGCAAGGCATTTCCAGCTTTTTCAACATAAACTTACTGAATTCCGTTTTAGGCCTTTACTTATGGTACATGAACCACAGAGAAGAGGCGACCAACATCAGATACTCCTTCTCATGATATATGAGTTTGGAACATTGGCCCCTAAAGGGCTTAACCATGAACTGTCATATTCATGTTTCCTGTAAAGATGGAACTATTACCTACTCAATCTGCTGGTACATATGGCAGTATCCAAGGACTGGATACTAGGAACCTATCCACCACAACTCCATTAAGAATGATATCTATGGAATCAATATTGAGCACAGAACACCCAGCATTCTGTGCATTTGGGCAGTCTCTACTGCGCATGACAGCTTCTGACAAACATCCTAGCGAATTATTATATAGGATATGTTGGACTATTGTCATTCAGGAACTTTTTCAACCATTTAGTGTTGCATACACTATATACTGGTTATTTGTTGAACAATTGCCAGTCAGTAACTTTGCTTGTGGCACTTTATTACCGTTCCTTTAGTTCATAATATTCACCATTGTTGGTCTTATGATGCATGGACTCTATTAGGAGTGCTTACTTTATGGAATTAACCGTTGATATCCTCTGCAGCTTTTTGTAATATAAGCTGCATAAAGGTTATGCATTGTTCCTAACCATGTTGGTTTATTATGCATTCACTATGTATCCATTTGTTTTGGTGTTATTGTTCATATAAATTTGCTCTTTTTTTTTTTTTTTTCCTCCCATATGGGCTTCCCATTCCTTGTTCGAAGCATTTGATGTAGCGCATTTACTTGTGTATCATCTACATCGCTAGCCTTCAGCCAGCAGCGCTTCTATGTGTGTTCTTGAGGTACCTGTTGCTTAGCAACGAGCCTCATGTTGTGAGTGAAGTCACTGGCCTGATATGTGCCCAGGAATGCCAAACTTTGCTTTCCATGGGGTGAGCAGCATGATTGGGGAGTCCTCACGTTTATTTTGTGCTATAAACAGTTGATGTTGTTAAATCTTGTCCCTATTTGCCATGATGACGATCCAAAAGAGGATCAAAAACATTTGGCTTTACTTGATGATGCAAAAAGAATCCTCTTCTTTGGAAACTTCACCCATATGTGTGCTGTCTCATCTCATCCACCGGGGTCATCCCAGGCTGAGTACATATTATATATATATATATATATATATATATATATATATATATATATATATATATATATATAGCTGCTTCTGCTGGTTGAAATGCTTTTCTGCCTTCCTTTTCAGTATACTGTCTAGATGTTTGTTGTGCCCTCACTTTCTAACTCTCATCCTCCACAATTCAACCCTCCTCTCGATCAATAAGTATGTCTCGATATTCTTTGACAGAATCCAATTCCTCGGAGAGCTGCTGCTGATCATCATGACTCCTTGTAGTGACAAACTGCTGATGGCCCTTTGGCAGAAATTCAGAAATTTTGTGTTTGAAACAGGGGTCCAGCAAAGTGGCAAGAATATATTCCTCATTGCTTTTAATGGACACTATGCAAGGATCTTGTTCAAAGCACGCTAACATGTCCTTTACCAGCTGGTGCATGTCTGTGTTGTCATTATGGTAAGAATCCTCAGCCATGCTCCTCATTTTTTTCTGCAATAAAAACATCAGTGGTAGAATTTCACCAATTCCTGCCCTCAAAGGGTTTCAGTAGCTCACATACATCGCATGTTAGTTGCCATTGGCCAGGTGACAAAGAGGCTCCCTCCAAAGCCTTCCAGTTTTGCATGGTGTACTGGCTAATGGCCTTATTCTGCTTGTACAAACTTTCTAGCATGTACATTGTGGAATTCCACCTGGTAGGGACCTCCATTTTCAGCTAGTGATGGGGCAGGTTATTACGCTCTTGTATGGAATATATATAGCGTTGCTCGCACTGTAGGAGCGCAGATTTTGCGGGCAATAGTAAGCATGTCTTTGAGGGTTTCGGATTCTGACAGGAATCTGGTCACAACTAAATTTAGCACATGGGCAAAGCAGGGCACATGCACCATACCATCTATTCTCAAAGCAGAGATTACGTTGGAGCCTTTATCAGCAGACACAAAACCAGCTTTAAGGAGTGGGGTACAATTCCTTTATCACCTGTTCTAGCTTACTTAGAACAGCTACAGCTTTGTGGGACTGTCTCTCAAAACTCTGCATGAACAAGGTGGCATGATGATGGTATGGGCTTTGCTGCTGCCGCCTTTTAATCACACTGCCACAACCAGAAGCACGATTACTAGCTTTCACATGATACTGTAAGCTAGTGTTGTCCACTGTGGATAGCAGAGCACTGGATTAGCTCAGACATCAGAATCAACAGGCAGAACAGAGCTGCTCAGCAAAACCTTGACAGTACCCCCCTCAACGCCCCCCCCAGAGGGGCAGGACCAGGTTTATGGGGAAAGCGTGTATGGAAAGCACGAAGGAGGGCGGGGATAAGCACGTCTGCAGCTGGAACCCATAAGTGCTCTTCTGGACCGTAACCCTTCCAATGGACCAAATATTGAAGGCTCCCTCGGAACCTACAAGAGTCAACCATGGATTGGACCTCGTACTCCTCATGGCTGTCACTGGGCACCTAATAATTACATACCAGAGGTTTCAGCAGCAAGACATGGAACACATTATGTATCTGCATATTGGGAGGAAGGTCTAGGGCAGTGGTTCTCAGCTCCTGTCCTCAGGACCCACTAACAGGCCAGGATTTGATGATTTCCTTGTTAGAGCACAGGTGAGTTAATCAATGTGAATGAGCCTCTAATCACCACACCTGTGCTCTAGCAGAGAAATCCCCAAGTCCTGGCCTGTTAGTGGGTCCTGAGGACAGGAGTTGAGAAACACTGGTCTAGGGCATAGGCCACAGGGTTCACAGGTTGGAGGATATGGAAAGGCCCTACAAAACGGGGAGCCAGTTTCTGATCGGGCACTCGGAGGTGAAGATTTCTGGAGGACAACCAGACCCTCTCCCCGACCTGGTAGGAGTGTGTGGGTAGGCATTTACGTTTCGCCTGGAGCTCTTGGGATTGTTGTGAGCGTTGCAACGACTCTTGGACCTGCACCCATGTGGAACGGATTCACTGGAGATGATCCTCCAATGCCGGGATCCCCTGGGGAGTGAATGAATCTGGAATCATGGAGGGTTGATACCCATAATTCACCATGAAAGGGGAGAGCCGGGTAGAAGCCAAGACACCACTGTTATGAGCAAACTCTGCCCAAGGTAGCAAGTCTGACCAGTTGTTCTGATGGTCTGAGATGTAACACCGCAGGAGTTGCTCCAAGGCCTGATTAGCCATTTCCACTGCCCCATTCGACTGCGGGTGATAGGTTGAGGAGAAGGAGAGTTGGATACCTAGTTGCGCACAGAAAGCCCTCCAGAATCAAGACAAACTGTCTACCCTGGTATGAAACTATGACTTTGGGAACCCCGTGTAGCCGACAGACCTCTTTGACAAAAGACCGTAGCCAACTCTTTAGCGGATGGAAGTTTTTTGAATGGCATGCAATGAATC
Source organism: Rhinophrynus dorsalis (assembly GCA_037306005.1). Lineage (NCBI taxonomy): Eukaryota > Metazoa > Chordata > Amphibia > Anura > Rhinophrynidae > Rhinophrynus > Rhinophrynus dorsalis. The sequence continues at coordinate 74,620,114 of CM074725.1, forward strand.
GTCTTAGAAAATCGGTCAACGACCATGAGGATGACAGTGTTACCATTAGACAAAGGAAGGTCGACAATGAAGTCCATGGCAAGGTGTGACCATGGCTTCTGCCCATTGAGTATAGGTTGGAGAAGGCACACTGGAAGGTGATAGGGTGATTTAGTCTGCACACAGACTGAACAGGCAGCGACAAAGGCAGCAATATCTTTATTAAGTTCTGACCACCAGAAGAGACAGGAAACTGACCGAAGAAGATGTTTTTTTCCGGGATGACCTGCTGACTTAGTATTATGGTAGGTAGGAAGCACCTTTGTTCGAAGGTTAATAGGTACAAAATAGTGCCCAGAGGGAGTCTCAGCAGGTGCATCTACTTGGGCGGCCCGTATTTTCTCCCCAAGGGGAGATGTTATGCTGGTTCATATGGTGGCCAATACTTTGTCCTGAGGAATAATAGAACTCGGAGGACTCTCCTCTTTAGCGCCCGAAAACTGCCTGGATAGGGCATCAGCCCGGACATTTTTGGTACCTGGCAGGTACGAGACCACATAATTAAAACGAGACAAGAATAAGGCCCATCTGGCCTGCCTTGGAGACAAGCACAAGTAGGTAAGGTTTTTATGATCCTTGAGGATTAGTACTGGCATGGAAGTTCCCTCGAGCAAATGCCTCCATTCTTTGAGAGGCAGTATTAATCGCCAGAAGTTCACGGTCGCCAATTTCATAATTGCACTCAGCAGGCTTCTTCGAGAAATACACACACGGGTGCAACTGGCTCTCAGGAGTAGGATGTTGAGACAGGAGGGCGCTTACTCCTGTCTTAGATGCATCAACCTCAAGTACAAATGGAAGCTCGGGTTTTGGGTGTGTCAAAATGGGTGCTGCTGCAAAAGCGGCTTTCACCGAATCAAATGCTCTGATGGCCTCTGGGGACCAGTTAGTGGAGTCACCATCTTTTGTTGTCATGTCGGTAAGGAGTTTCACTAGAGATAAAATTGCGGATAAATTTCCTGTAGTAGTTAGTGAACCTAAGGAAACGTTGGAGGGAGCGGAGACCTACGGTTGTGGCCATTTGAGAACTGCTGAGTTTTTCTCAGGATCCATAGTGAAACCAGTCTCTGAGATTACATATCCCAAGAAGGTGACCTAATTTCAGTGGAACTCACACTTCTCCAATTTGCAAAACAGGTTATTCTCTCTTTACCTTTGCAGAACTCGGCCTACATCTGCGTGGTGGCTTTCCATGGAGGCAGAATGGATCAGAATGTTATCTAGGTACACCACCACGCATTGCTGGAGCATGTCCCAGAGGACATCATTTAAAAATTCCTGGAAAACCGCAGGAGCATTGCAGAAGCCGAAGGGCATTACGAGGTATTCGTAATGTCCGCTCCTGGTGTTAAGCGCGATTTTCCATTCGTGGCCCTCCTTTATCCTTACCAAATTGTATGCCCCACGCAAGTCGAGCTTAGTAAACACCTTGGGTATCCTTTTCATATGTCAATTCGTTTATCGTGCGCCTTCAAATGGCACATTTCTTATGCCGCACGCCTTCAAATGGAGCATTTACCGGAGTTCCCTAGGACTATGCAGAACCAGGAACAGCCCAAATGTAACAAAGTGTCAATGGTCACTTAAAACAATAACACAGCACACAAGAATAAGAGCCAACCGGGCTCAAGCAGTTAAAAAACAGTAAGGCACAGGAAGTAATAGGCCCTTAGACAGACAGAACTGTCTGAAGGACCTTCCTGCCAGAAGTGGCTTCAGCCAAAGTCAGAACATCAACACAATATTTGGCAAAGGTGTGAACCGAGGACCAAGTGGCAGCCTTGCACAGCTGTTCAGCAGAGGCCTGATTCTTGTAGGCCAAGGAGGCACCAACACACCCGGTGGAATGTGCTATAATACGAAAGGGAACTGGTTTCTTCCTGAGTTCGTGAGCCTTGAGAATGGTAGATTTAATCCCAGATACAATAGTGACCTTGGATGCAGCCATACCTGCCTAAGGACCCTCAGGAATGACGAACAAGGTACCAGTTTTGCGTAAAGATTCAGTATGGTACAGCACATCCAACAAGTGGAGATCCCTCTCCTTGTCAGATAAAGGGTCAGGACAAAAGGAAGGTACAACAATCTCCTGATTGAAGTGGAACTCAGAAACCACCTTAGGAAGGAATTCCTGGGAAGTTTGAAGAACAGCCTTGTCCTTGTGAAAAACTAGGAAAGGAGGCTTGCAAGATAAAGCCTTTAACTCTGCAACTTTCTGCACAGAGACCACTACTAGAAGAAAAATCTTCCATGTCAAAAGACATAAAGGAATGGTAGCAAGAGACTCAAAGGGAGGCCGTTGCAAAACACCCAAAACCAAGTTAAGGTCCCACAGGGGTGTGGGAGCCTCATAGACAGGGAAAGCATGAACAACCCCTTGAAAGAATACCTGGCAAGATAGCAATGCGTCCCTGGACAAACAAAGAGAGAGCAGAAGTCTGAACCTTCAAGGAACTCAGACTGAGTCCTTTGTGCACACCATCCTAAAAAATGGAGAGGGTCACCGGAAGGCCAAACTCCTGTGAAGACCTATTCCTGTATACATCAAGAATGGAAAATGGACTAAAACCTGTGGTAGGTCTTAGAGGAGACAGGCTTCCTAGCCTGAAGTCAAAGCCAACTGCTCCACATCCTCCTTCCAGTGGTACCCCTGAAGTAGGAGGTCTGGTATGAGCGGCAGTGGAAATGGATCCTGAATGGAGAGAGAAAACAGTTTGGGGGAACCATGCCCTTCTGGTCCAGTATGGAGCAGTCATTATGAAAGCTGGAGCATCCATCTGAATCTTTAAAAGCACCCTGGTGATGAGGACTCAGAGGGCAGATGTAAGCCAGATGAAAATTCCATGGAATAGACAGGACATCCATGGCAAAGGACAGAGGATCCCTCCCATCATTACACCAACAGGTCAAAAACGTCTGGATGGTGCTCCCACTCTCCTGGATCCACCATTGGTGACTGAGGAAGTCCACCAGGATGTTGTATACCCCTGGAATGTGTACAGCGGCGATAGCCAGAATATGATCTTCTGCCCAAGTCAAGACAGACTTGACCTCTGACCAAGTGGGAGCGCTTCACATGCCTCCTTGCTTGTTGATGTAGGCCACAGCCATGGCGTTGTTCGAATGGACATGTAGTGGATGACACCTCAGCTGAAGGGACCGGTACACAAGAGTGAGCTGGGTCGCCTTGAGCTCCAGAACACTGATGGACAGGAGGGACTCCTCCCAGGTCCATCTGCCCTGGATCCCCAGGTGACCCAGTACCGCACCCCAGCCGCTCAGGCTGGCATCCATCGTGACAAAGATCCATTCCTGGATCTCAAACAGCTTCCCATGCTCCAGGTTGCTCCTGTTCAACCACCATTGCAGATACTGTCTGACTTCCTGAGTAAGGGAGATCCTCAGATTCAGGAGATCCAGATTCCTCTGCCCAGAGTGGATGATAAGTCTCTGGAGCTCCCTGTTGTGGGCCATAGAGTAAAGAGCTGCCTATATGGTGGACACCATGCAATCCGCGAGTGTCATGAACTTTCGGATCAGAGCGGAGGGCCACTCCATAGCTTGGGACACCAGATGCATAATCTGCTGAATGGAATCCTCCGTCAGAAAGACCTTCCCCTGACAGGTATCGAACCCGAGTCTGAGGAAGACTAAGTTTTGAGAGGGAAGCGGAAAAGATTTTGCAGTGTTGCGAATCCACCTGTGGTAGAGAAGGATTGGAGCACAGTTCTGGACATGCTGGTCCAAGATTTCCCCTGATGGAGCCTTCAGGAGAAGGTCGTCCATGTAAGGAGTCACCTGAATCTCCTGGGTGTGAATGACGGCAATGAGGGTCTCCTGAACTCTGGCAAACACCTGAGGCGAGGCGGTAAGCCCATGGGCAGAGCGGTGTACTGGTAGTACTCTGATCTGCAAGCAAAGCAGAAGTACTTCTGACTGTCCAGGTGAATAGGGACATGTAAGTAAATGTCCTGCAGATCCAGAGACGCGAGGAATTCTCCTGGGCACATAACTACGATGACAGAGAGCAAGGACTCCATCTTGAAGTGAGCATTCTCCACAAATGAAGGTCCTTAAAGAGGTCCTTAAGGTCCAGGATATGCCACCTTCCCTCTAGGAAACTACAAAGAGGTTGTAATAAAAACCTGAACCTCTCTTGGGGAGGAACTGGAACAAGAACTCCCTTGTCCAGAAGAGACTGAACTGCTTAGTTAAAAAGTCGCAACTTTTCCTGGCCCAGGGGAAACCTGGACTGGAAGAACCTGAAGGGAGTAAGGGACTTGAACCTGATTAGGTACCCTTCTGAAACCTTCTGCTAAACCCACTGGTCCGTAATGGACTCTGCCCACAATTTGTAAATGTGGCGCAGACCCCACCCACAGGCAACTGCGGACCAGGATTCTGCTAGTCATGCGGAGGCAGACTTGCTAGCCTTTGGTTTAACAGCTGCATGCTTGGAGTGTTATTGCTGCCTGGGCTTGGTGGAGGGGCGTGGGGTGAAAGCCTGAGACACACTCTGATTCAGCCTTTGCACCTCTGTTTGGCGAGGATAAAAAAAAAAAAAGACACTGTTTCCGTGCCATGTTACAGAGTTTAAAGACCTTAGTTAACAAGGTGTTCTTGCACCCAGTAGCATCACTGACAATCTGCTTTAGCTCAGGCCCAAAAAGAGACTTGCCCTGAAAAGGGAGAGAAGCCAGTGACTTCTTAGAGCAGTCCAGAGACCAAATTTTGAGCCATAAGGTGCGTCTTGCTGTAACAGAAAAGGCAGAGGCCTTAGCAGACAATTTGACAGCATCAAAAAGTGTCAGTGACACACGTCTGAGCCTCAGATATGTTAGCAAAGAGGGCTAAAAGATCCTCATTAGGGGCGCCATCTCTGACAGCCTCAGTAAGTTGTTTGCTCCAGATAGCAATAGCTCTTGTGACCCAGGAAGAGGCCAGATAGGCCTTAATACTGCACCAATAGCAGCAAAGTTGGACTTGAGTATAGATTCAAGCTTCCTATCTGTCATGTCTTTGAGAGCCGTAGCATCTGCCAAGGGCAGAGCAGTAGACTTAGAGAATCTGGATATAGGGGGAATTAACGGTAGGATGGGACTCCCACTGGGCCAAAGCTTCCTCAGAGAAGGGGTACAGCTTAGAGACATCTTAGAGACTGTCTTGTAGATAGATAGCCACCTATCAGGCGTTTCAGCTAGAGTGCTGACTTTGTTCAAACATGCAAGAAGAGGTAACTTTAGAGAGGCATATCTCTCAAACCATAAAGGTTTGAGAAATAAAGGGACAGTAATGTACCCTAAAAAAATATTTAGAGTTAGGTAGAAGTTGAAAAAAGAAACGAATTGCCACAAACCCTATCTATCAAACCGCTATGGTTTGAGAGATATAGGGATTCAAAGTTTCCTTCTGACAGCAGGAGATTCGAGTCGTACGACTCGAGGAGGCTCTGCAGCAGAGCCGGAATCGCGTTACTTAAAAAGAATTAATTCATTGGAAAGGTCTACAAAGTGTGCTTGCAAACCAGGCACACTTTGTAGACATTTCCAATGAATTATTTCTTTTTAAGCAATGCGATTCCGGCTGTGCTGCAGAGCCGCCTGCTGGTCCCCGGACTGGGATCTCCTGCTTGAATCCCTATATCTCTCAAACCATAGCATTTTGAGAGATAGGGTTTGTGGCAATTAGTCTCTTTTTTGAACCTCTACCCAACGCTAAATATTTTTTACGGGACATTACTGACTCTTTAAGCCTTACATCTTATTTTATATTTTTTTAATGCCTACAATATTAAATAAATGTACATTTAAGCATTACTATCCCTTTAAGTCTACCCCCATGCTACAAGAGTAGAGTCTAAAACAGTATAAAAACCCAAACACTGTATACCAGAATAATGTGTCACCTTCGAAAGCCCAAGAAAGGTACATATATGGCAGGTGAAGGGTTAATCTGAGAAGGAGAGCAAGGAGAGGCAATCATCTGCATAGGATAAGCAAGAAGGAATAAGATGGTGTCTGTAAAACCATCTGCCAATCGAAAGGAAGCCTGGGAAACGGGTATTCTGGGACTTGTAATCTTTCCCAGTTGTTGTATCCTAGCAATGCCTAAAATTGCACTAGTGGGCCCCACTGGGGATATGTGTGTACTTAAATCGCAAAAAAAAACAAACAAAAAAAAACATGATATACCATATTAGTAAAATGGTACCCCATTGGTATGAGTTGGTACTTCGAAAGGGGTGCCAGGACAACAAAATATGGCATGGACCACAATGTGTTGGTTTTCTTGCTGTATTATATGACAGGACTTAAAGGGATAGTAATACTTCAGTATTTCAAATCCCTATAATAAAGCCCTAGTAAAAAAAAAAAACGTATTGCCCCCAGTGTCATCTCTCAAACCTTTATGGTTTGAGAGATGAACGCTTCTAAAGTTGCCCTCTCCCTCCCCCTACCCCGTAGTCAGTATTTTAGCTGACTGCAGGGAAGAGAGTCGTACGACTTTCAGGCGGCTCTCCAGCACAGCCTGATCACGTTAACTAAAAAAAAAAAACTTTCGCTGAAATGGTCTTCTACGCGTGTTTGGCTTGCAAGCACACGTAGAAGACCATTTTAGTTAAAGTTTTTTTTTTAGTTAACGAGATCGCGGCTCTGCTGCAGAGCCGCCTGATGATCTCTGACTGGATTTCCCTGAGTCAGCTAAAATGCTGACTACGGGGAAGGGGGAGGGCAACTTTAGAAGCGTTCATCTCTCAAACCATAAAGGTTTGAGAGATGACACTGGGGGCAATACGTTTTTTTTACTAGGGCTTTAATATAGGGATTTGTAATACTGAAGTATTACTATCCCTTTAAATGTTTGTAACAACTGGAGACAAGAGGAAAAGATAAACAACACATACCATTTCATAAAGAAGACAACCCACTGCATCAAATGAGGGATCACTTGTCTTTCTACCCCTAGCCTGCTGTGCACAATTGGTGTAAATGAAAGTCTCTCAGGAGAGGGCATACAGTGTTTTCCTCAGCAGTTAAAATCAATGAATATATATATATATATATATATATATATATATATATATATATATATATATATATAGCCATTAATGCTTTAACCCCTTAACAGCCAGGGTAAAGACCATGGAGTTTTTTCTTTTTCTGTACGGGACATGGATTCCGGGGTCCCCAAGCGGCATGCAGCCACGTGGGGACCCCTGAATTCCACAACATGCCAGGACAGTCATGGGTCCTTAACGCAAGTATACCTATGACGGTCCTGGCATGTCATGGGTCTTTAAGATGTTAAGGGAGGAGGAGTATGCAACGAATTGTTAAGCAATGTCTGGCACACTCCATGGTCCTTAAATGGTTAGAGAAGTGTAGTGCTCCCTTTAATATGGACTTGTAACAATTGGAATGCTTGAGAAGTGTCTGTCCACTGCATTTGTTTGCAATGTATTGGAGACCTCTCTAGCATTCAAGTTTGTTCCCTATGGTGAGATTGGTTTTCCTCAGAATTGTTCTGTATTTTCCTTTAGGAGTCTCTTGATCCTCAATGTAATTATTCACACCTATAAAGCTCTGTTTCCTATTGGTCCAACCGTGACTTTGACAAGAGTGGCAAGGGGGACATAGCCAGAGCCACCTGGTCAGTCCTGTTAAAATCTCTGGAAGGAGATGCAGGGGCTACTATACACATTAAACACACAATATACACACACTATATATAGTATATAAATATATATTTACATATACACACCGCTACACTCAAATTGCTATATGCACAACGGAATATACACAATGCTATGCTCAAAATGCTACAAGCAATACGCATGTCTATACACCAATGCAGAATGATATACACTGGACCCCACATGCCATACACCAAACATTTACAATATAAAAACCAAGCACTATATGTAATACACTGTGCTCCAAATGCTATGTGCCAAATGCCATAAACAATACGCAGTACATCAAATACCATACGCCAAACGCTATACACCAAATGCCATAAACAATACATCAAATACCATATGCCAAACACTATACACCAAATGCAACATGCTTAAACATCATATGCCAAATGCTCTACGCAATATGCCATACACCAAACGCTATACGCCAAAAGCAAAATGGTATACGCCAAATGATACATAAAAGAATAAAAACAAAAACAAAACAGGGGCGCATATAGTGAAGTATATATTGATAGATGTTCAATAAGAAAGTGAAAATACACTCACATTTAGATGTTGTCAGGGCTCTGATATCAAAGTCCACTGACTCATAAGCATACGGAGGAATTCTCCCCTCTCCGTTAGGGTCACTCTCTCCTCTCGCTTGTCCGTAAATATCTTCGATCTTCCAAATGGAAAACAAGAGGTGGAATCTCATTTAAAATGTATTAATTATATAAAATGCAATAAAATAACTGGCTATAACGCTAACGCGTTTCGCGGTTAGGAAAACCTCTCTCTCAAAGCTAAACAAGCCAACAATGATAAAACTGTAAATTACGCCAAATGATATGCTCCAAAGGCTATACGCCAAACTCAATACACCAAATGGCATGTGGCAAAAGCAAAACACTATACACCATACTCCAAACACTATATGCCAAAGACTATAAGGAAAAGGCTATACTCCAAAACACAATACACCAAAAACTACACTTGAAATGCTATCTACAAGGAGGGATACGGTGTACACCAAATGCTGTAACACCATACTCTATAAGAAATATGCAAAACAGAATACACACAATGCTATAAGACAATAGGCAATACGCAAAAACAATATACACAATACACACAAAACACATAAGCTCAAACATGCTCTCATTCACACATGCTGTTGTTCAAACATGCTCATACACACACATGCACGCATATGCTTTGCAATACGTTGCACACTGTTTTAGGCCTGAAAGGTCAAAGCACTGAAAATTCAGCAAGACAGTCATTAAAATAGTCATTGTTTTATTAGCCACACGGCTGCGCCGTGCCAATATTGTCAGTACCAAATATTTAATACAAAGATGTGCCTTTTCATTATGAACAAATTGTACACAAAAATAAGTTAGCACAGTGGTGCAGTCATATTTATATTCTTTTTAATTGGTATTTTATTATACATTTTGAAGAAACCAATTCATTATACCTCCTTTTCTAGGACACAGACATTTCATAAACCAATAAACATAAGCATAAGCTTCTAGTCCAACATGTCTATACAATGAGTACAAACATGGCAGACTATGATATTCACAACTGCTCTTTGAAACAGTCTCCTTTCCCACACTTCTCACAATGATTGTTCTCCCCTTGCTTAATGGAAATGTATGAGGGTGTTTGTGGGAGGATCCGATGTGTAATTGGAGACTGTGTTAGTGGAATATTCAACTGAATGTGAAGTAGGTTTGAGGGTAGAGAGAGTGGCTGCATTACTGTGTTCAAGTGAACTGTAAGGCTCAGTTGACAAACGATGATAAAAGGAGGGAGTAAGGAAGGGTGGAGAAGATGCAGTCATGTGGAAGGAAGGACTGAGAACAGGGCACTGCCAAATTGATGGAAGGGTGAAGTGTGTGTGGCCAAAGGATGGGTAAACAGGGCACCGTGATGTGGAGGAAGGGAGGATGAACAGGAATTGGTGAAAGTGATTGAGGTATGAAGAGCAAACTGGACACAGCCAAATGGAGAAAAGACACTATATAGGGAGGGAAGAAGGGCAAAGAGAAGGCTGTGAAAGTGAGGAGAGGTGACAGGGAGGGAGAAGCAGCGAAAGGGAGTAAGGGTGAAGCACATGCAGCAAAAAGGAGGAATGATGCTTTAGAGTGACAGAAGAGTAGGATGGAATGTGTTTACTATTGTATTGTACCCCTTCTAAACTAAATGTAAAGTGCTCAGTACACATGTTGGAGCTATATAAATAAAAATATACATACACACACGTGTTACATGCAGAGGTGGTGAAACAGCATGTGCCATACAATTTATAGGGAGTAAAATTACATGTGACAGAGTTTGTTGGAGTGCGATGTCTTTGCATTGATTTTGGCATGCCGCTTATACCCAATTCAGCGTCCCCTTGAAGATTCTACAGAGATTTTGACAATAGTTGCCAAAGGAGATTCTCCTGCTCCCACAAATATCTCGCCCTCTAGAAGTCAATGCAGAGATTTTGACAGGAGCTGACAGTGAGGCTTCTCTCTTGTCAAAAAATCAAGCCCCCACATCGCCACCTATAGGAGAGGCAGTAAGGAGGATGTTTACATAACTCCTCCTTACTGCTGCCCCAGGGTTTACCTGCTACTTATGCAGACTGTAAGTCACATGACACTCTTCTCATATATGTGAGTGTGTGTTCCCATTGATTTAAATGTGTTGGATACAAGGGCAGCCAAACCTGGTTCTCAAGCACTACTAAAAGTGCATGTTTTTAGGTGGACCAATTACTAATTAGTCCACTTGTGCTCCAGCTGGGATATTCTGAAAACCACCACTGTTGGTAGCGGTTGAGGTCCAGGGTTGGCTACCCCTCCCTCCACCACTTACTGGATTAAAATCCCCATTTATATCTAGGGGAAATTTAGGAACGTTTATTACATCCCTATGGTACAGTTGATGTGCTTCCTGAATATGGCAAAATGAGAGCAGCCAAAGTCAAGTTTTGCAAAGAGGAGATGGCTGAGATTTGTATGCTTTACTGCCATTAAGATAAACAAGATTTCAGTGGAGTACAATAAAATGAATGGCTGCAGGAGAAACTACACTTTGCAACCCTGTGAGTGTTAGAGTGATGTCCAACTTATTTCAATATATTGATGTCTCTGGCTGTAAAGTGTGGGTACAGCCTCGCTTTAGTGACAGTCAACCTTTTTACTTTACATATTCGGCAAGTGCAAAATACATAAAACCAAAATGTTTATAGTTCTTGCAATTTTGTTTAAACACCATCCGTGACAGGGAGGGGGTCTCTAAATTTATATTTCCAGAGAGTTTTCTGTCAAGGACTGTGAAAGCAGAGATTGTGATATAATTGTAACACTATTCCTGCAGCAGAAAGGGCTGCCTCCAGTAAATATATTACATAGTATAAAATAATAACTGTTGCAGGGACAGTAGCCCTGTATTCACAGTCCCTAACTATAACCTAGATCCAGGGACATAAGTGTATGTGTGTTAAAAAGAAAAAAATATTATATAAGTGATATTTTATATATCTTTCGATATAATTATAATATTCCATAATTTGACCATGAGACAAATGCAGCTCTAGGGTGCGGCCCACCTACCACTACAGCTGGAGACTAGTTTTCTGTTAACTATCATTACAGTCATTGACTTGATCACTAAGCAAATAAATCCATAATTTTGAATAGCAGATATATTCACCAGTTCTCAATAATAAAATAATGAGGCCCTCACAAGTGTGGATTTCTGATTATATGGCCCATAAATGCAAAAACTTGGGACTTCCGTGGTATAGCCAGTCTGATTTTACACATTATGCATTTGCTGAATATAGCTCAAAAGGCGACTGACTGTCACTTTAAAGGGAAAGTAATGTTTCAAAAAAAAAAAACAGCTCCAATTATTCTTCATAGTATTTGGGCCATGGAGAGTGTTATTTCAATTCTGTCACAGTTGTAGTTCAAAAGTAATTGAATGATAAAGTGTCCCTCTACCTGCCCCCTTTTACCTAGTGTAAGCCGCCTCCTCTCAGATGTGGAATCTGGTCCTGGAACCGGACAGCTCACAGCAAGGGACAATCTTCTTACTGTGAACGTAAGGAAAACACTGCCCCCCATGATAGGTTTTTCAGGTTTTTCCTTACGCTCACTAAAGATTGTCCCTCTCTGTGATCCATCCAGATAGTCTTGCAGCTCTGTGGTGAGCAGTGTTACATCAGTAAAAGGGGTGGGAGGGGAATACTTTATCATTCAATTACTCTTGAACTACAACTCTGACAGTATTGAAATAACACTCTCCATGGCCCAAATACTATGAAGATTAATTGGAGCTGATTTTATTGTGAAACATTACTATCCCTTTAAGCTGTTTATTTCAAGTGAAACATTGCCAGTACTAATTCATGTTTGTTTTGTTGTGTAAAACAAGTTTATCATGGATCACATTGTTGGAACACAGACTGTTTTTGTCTGTATACTTTTGCAGGCTAAGATAAAGCCAAATGGATAACAACTTTAAGAAACACTGACAACTAAAATGAACTGGGGTTATACACAATTAAATGCTCTGCAAAACTTCTCTGTCTTGTGAGGCCTAAAATCTAGTCTTATAGATGCTCAGATGGAGCAGACATTCCTGCCTTTTCCAGTGCTCCCATTCATTGTCCAGGACTATCTGTTAATGGCCTGAGATAAGATAACAGTATAACAGCAGTAGACACTAATCACAATACATTCACTGACTTTAGCTTTTATCTCTCAACACAAGCAGCACAAACATTAATCCTTTGAGTGCCAGAGGTGTATCCAAAGCATTGCTTTGCACTGTTTTGGATACTCCTCTGATATTTAAAGGGTTAAATAAATGCTCTCTGAACAGGAAACATTAAAAAGAAAGTTTAGGATTCTATTTTAAGGATGTAAAGAATAAATAATGTTACATATGCTAGCTTTGTGTGATATTTAAAGTTGTATGAACCTATTTCACTTTGTGGTATTAATGTTCCTTTAAAGGGATAGTAATACTTCATTTTATCTTTATTTTATTTTGTAGGCATTAAAAAAAAACACGAAGAACAATATAAGTCTTATCTCTCAAACCTCTATGGTTTGAGAGATCTTCACAAGCAAAGATTCCCCCTCCCTCCCCTTTTACCTAGTGTAAGCTATTAGACCAGACAGATAACAGAAGGGGACAATATTCTTCCTATCAGAACAATGAAGGCCCTGCCCCCCTTGGCAAGCCTTTCAGCTTTTTCCCTTATCTGAATTGAAGATTGTCCCTCTCTGCAGTCTACCTGGGCACCTCCCTTCTGATCTGGCTGAACAGTGTTACATCAGTAAAAGGGGCAGAAGGGGATACTTTGTCATTGAATTACTCTTGAACTACAACTCTGACAGAATTGAAATAACACTCTCCAAAGTCCAAATACTATGATGATTAATTAGAGTGGCTTTTATTATGAAACATTACTATCCCTTTAAGTGTTTGGATCCTAGAGACTTCTCCAAGTCATTGCAAAATGTGGATATGTTTAACATTAAGGGGGTTAACCCTTTGAATGCCTGAGGGGTGAGCAATACAGCTGGGTGCACACGTCTTCAGCACAGTCAGTTATTCAGTCCAGTGCAACATCTTCTATAGTTTCCCACTGGCTGAGAATATACAGAAGAGAAAGGAAAAAAACAAACACATTTTGTGCTAGAGACATCTACAGAGTGTTGGTGATCTCACTATAATTTAAGGGGTTAAAAATTAAATCAATAACAATTTCAGTAATGTTTATTTGTCCCCTTTTGTTGGTTGCTCTATAATTACTCCAGTGCTGCTTATTAGTACATCAGTCTGCGTGTATTGTAGAATTTATAAATATTAATCAGATGTGGACAAACACATAAAGTACTTTGGAGACAGACACCATTTTCTAAGAGACAAGTGAGAGTTTTAGGAGCCAGCGAAAGACTGTGTGTACACAAGTATATTTTAAATATGCCAAAAGTTTAACCCTTTGCGTGCCAGGTTAGGTACCTCTCTGACACTCATGGAGATAAGAACCAAATTGGAATTTTTAAGACTCTTACCACCCCCACCACCAACAATGACAGATCATATATTCAGCACTCAATAATAGTGAATCTTGGACCTTGACAAGTCCCATGAGTGCTGATTTTTTAATTTCTGCATAATTTTGGCTTCTGGCACCGTGGTCTTTTTCCTTATTTGTCGTGAGTATGTCCACTCTTAGGATTTTTTTATATATCAGAGTTACATAGTAAACCTGCCAAGCCGAACTGTGCATGGAGTCTTTTTCACCAGGCTAAAGATGTGTGATTCTGGAGCAAACAAACTGCACTATAGGGTTGCACTGAAAATTCTGAAGAGTCCCTCTGGTTAAAAGCCCCACTTAAATTAAATGACTTTAATTTCTTCCCTATGGTACAGTTAGTTTGCTGCAGATTTGTACCTCTTTAGCTTGAGGAAAGAGATATAAAAGAATGATTAAAGGTTAACAGCGGTGCTGCTGTGTAGCTCTCTGCCCTAGAGAAATCCACTGTATTAGATTTCTACTTTGTGATAAACATATCACTCTTCCTCTGCAATGAAAGTCAGAATTGATCTCCCTGTGCTGCAGCGCAGCTGTGAATACAGTGTGTGTTTAGGAGCTCCAAGAATATCCAGACTCCAGTGCCTGATCAAATCAATCAGAGGGCCCTATTCAACCTCATGGCCTCACATCCCCAAATACCAGTTGGAATCAGATACCGCCTTAACAGCAGACATCTTTAGCGATGTATTCCAGAAAGTCTGCCATTTTAGATAATAAATAATTTGCACTATTTCGTAATGCATTTTATAATGAATTAAAAAACATTTATGAAATACCTTTAGCTATTATATATTATTTAATTAAGAACTTTGAGCTCTACTATAGGAAGTCTGTAACATATCTCATGCAATTCATTTGGGGCAAGCCAACTGCACTGCGGGGAAGAATAAAAATCCGCACTAATTTAAAATGAGATTTTAACCTCTTGAATGCTAGCTAGGTCTCTTTGCATACCAGAAGTGTGTCCATGTATTGCAAAGTAATGTCTGGACACCCATTGGGCACTCACAGAGTTAAATCAATAAGAATTTGGGGATTCCCCACCCCCATTTGTGCAGCTGGTTTGCCCAAGAATTGCTCCATGTTTTTTTTTTTTTTATCCATGTGGCCCAAAATGCTTTGAACATATCACCTCTTTGCTTTGCCCTGAGAAACAGCCTCTGTGTATGATGTGTGCATGAAATCATAGAGTTGCTTAGCATTATTCGAATTTCCAAGTATTTCTGTCAGTTTCTCCTGTGATAACGTTGCCAGCTCTGCAATGTTCTTCACATGATTCAAGATTGCTCTGCAATTTTTGGCATTGACCCCTGGCATTTTTAGAAGAAAATCCTGAGGGCCTGGATTATACTTCTCAGACTCCGGTATAGTCTCTGAGTCAGCAGTAATGGCCATTGCTGTTGCAGCATCAGGTTGAGGTCGGTTCTGCTTCAATTCCTCAAATAGTTCTGAAGTTGCATGTGGAGATGGACACCAAAGTATTCTCAGCTTTGGAAAGTGAAGCGTGAGCAGAGTGATTTTTGATGTTATGTCATTGACGGAGATCTCTTGGTGAATAGAGTTTCTTGACGTAAGAGAGAATGGCTTGTTTGGGTCAAATTCAATAAGAAGAATTGGTCGCTTGTAATATCGTGTCATAGAAACGCACTGTGTGTAGAGACGCCCATTGTTTAATGATCCAATCAGATCACTCACACTCTTCCTCTCAACACATATATCTGGAGTCAGGATGTAATCTCCCACTTCTAGAGTAACGGGTTCTATATCAATTCCACGGCGATGAATTAGAGATGGGAGCTCACTGCGGAATTCTCGCATATCAACAATGATGTTGTGTTGTACATTATTCTGCTTCTGGCCTCCTATATAGCGAAAAGTGGAATGAATGCTATTATATAGTTGTTAAATTAATCATTCTACAGTACAAAGTTTTGTCTCAAGTAAAGAATATGACCGGAAAACTAGAAAACAAATATTTCAAACATAAAACATAATAACTAAAAATGCAAACTTAAGAAAAGAAACAGATGTGGCACCTCATAAGGTAATAATGTAACCACTATACTGGAGTGAGTAACTCCAAAAGAAATACGCTCACATTTACTATGAGCTACCGTGAGGAGTCCAAACAGTAGCATACATGCATGTGGAGGATATTGTGCCGCTCCACACAGAAAATATCTTCCACGATTGTAAAAGAGAGGAAGAAAACATGCCATCAAACTCAAAATATGTAGGAGCACTCTCAGTATAATAGATACTAGCATAATGGTGTGGATGGATATAGCTACTCACATGCTGATATCTCTGGTTTGTATTCCCCAAGAAACCAGATAATTGCTTCAAGGGAATAACATCCGCCCCATAGGGACGATCAATTCCCCAAATATTATCCGGACAATGATGGATCTGATACCAAAGTTTTATATTTTAAAACATATTACATAAAAAATACAGACACATTTCTGCGAGAGCCTGAATAACTTAGAAATGCGTTGATGTATATTTTATGTAATATGTTTTAAAATATAAAACTCTGATATCAGACCCATCATTGTCTGGATATTATTTAGAGAATTGTCCATACAGGGGCGGATGTTATTCCCCTAATGCCATTATCTGGTTTGTTGGGAACACAAACTGGAGATACCAGCACGTGAGTAACCGTGTCCATCCACATCATTATACTTATATCTATCATACTGAGAGCACCCCTACGTATTTCAAGCTTAAAAATGCAAACTGATTGTGTTCTCTTACAAAGAGAATGATAAATAATGTGCAACGTACGTCTTTTATAGTATATTGATTTTAAAGTTATATATTAAGGTTACATATATCAATGGTTATTAATAAATTAAAGGACCAGTAAACAATACTTTATGGAAAATATACATGTGATAGGTATTTTCTTGCCAGGTAAAACAAGGGTGTTCCCACTGGTGGGAAGTTTTTATTTCAAAAGTTAATACAGCTGAAACAGGGTTTTCTTTAACTTTTCCGTATTAAAGGTTTAGTAATGTCTACTTTAAAGTATTTGGCCAAGTCTTCTTTATATTAAAACTAAGATATTGTGCTATATTTAAGTGCTTATTTTTGTGTAGCTTAAAAGTTATGCAGAGTTAAAGATCTACCTCCCATCCCTCTCTTGCATGTCACTACTGCAACTCTCTCTGGTCTGGACGGCTGCAGCGATGGACAAACTTCAGTAAGCAAAGGGAGATTCTGTCCTCCTCTGTCAAGGGGGGCAGGATTTTACTTCTGCTTACTTACTGAAGTTTGTCCCTCGCTGCAGCCGTCGAGTTGCACGACAAGAATAGAGAATCCATGGGAGGCAGCCAGAAAGGGGCGGGAGGGGGATCTTTATCTTTGCATAACGTTTGAACTACACAACAGTAAGCACTTAAATATAGCACAATCTCTTAGTTTTAATATAAAAAAGACTCGACCAAATACTTTTAAGTAGACATTACTATCACTTTAACTCTCCAACGCATTGCATATCTCTCTGGCACTCAGATTGTTTGAACTGCGATAACATTTGAATGAAAATACATATTTCCAGGAAGAAAAGCATACTGTTCCTTCAAACTATTAACCCCTTAACGACCCTTGACGGTCATAGTACGTCATGGGTCGATCTGAGTTAACGACACATGAGGTACTATGACCATCATGGAATTCCGGGCTCCCCCTGCGGCTGCACGCCGTTCTTTAGTGACCGCCACGTGCCTGTGCGGCCGGTCGTTAAGGGGTTAAGGACTAGGCATTTTTTACACTAAAGAACCAAAGCAGTTTTGTCCATTTTAGTATTCATTTGTTCAACCATATTTTGTCTCAAATTCATTTAGTTCAGCCACACAAACTAAACACCATTTGTTTAAGTGATCAGTCTACATGGTGTGTATATAAGTGTTTTACTTTGCGCCACATCCTATATAATAATTCTCTAGGATGTTTGTCAGAAGCCGTCATGCGCAGTAGAGACTGCCCAAATGCACGGAATGCTGGGAGCATGGAATGCTGGGAATTCTGTGCTGGGAGCATTCTGTGCTTTCGTCCAGTCTCTACAGTGCATGACTGCGTCAGCGGCAGGACGCAGAGCAGGACTGGCCCCTTAACCCTTTGAGTGCCAGGAGGGCACGCAAAGCATTACAAAGCAATGTGTTGCATACCCCTCTGGCACTCAAATGGTTAACAACACCTGGACCTTGGACCATGGTACACGGGTTTTTACACTAGTTAATAATAATTGACTGCAAGCCTTATTCTTCAACATGAAATGAAGCTTTCTAAAAGCTTGTAACTTTCTCATTCTTGTTTTAATTAAGTGTCCCCCTCCCTCCCCTTTTCAATACGCTACTTCCCCTCAGAGCAGCAAGCTGATCCAGATGGATAGTGACGAGGGACAATCAGTAGATGCCTGCACCTCTTATCGCATTTATTGGCACGCAACCTACATACTTTTATGACTAAATTAGTTTTGCAGAGTCATACTGCATTTGAGGGATGAAATTATTTCAATTACGATAGGAAAATGTGGGCCGATTGATTCTTATCTGCCGTCAAATTATATGTTTCTATGAGATAATTTAGATAATATTTATTTCATGCCCAATTATTACTTCATAGGTTTATCTATTATATGATCCAGTGACCAGATAGAAGTATTCATGCCAATTTTTAACTAATTTGCCTTTGTTTGAATTATTTTATTGTACCATTAATAAAGGCCATTTTATTACTATTTCCAATGTAATTTGACTCACATAGGGTTGGTGGAGCAGATAGTTATTTTCTGAGTGATTGATTTTGCAGGGTTATCTTTCTTCTCTTCTTTTCTTGGCTTACTATAATTTTGCCCTATGAGCACCATACACTATATCTTATATACTGTTTCCCTTTGTGACGTAATTTCATGTTAGATGTGCACCAGTACTCCTAAATTTTGCAGAATAAGGAAAAACCTGCCCTCCTTGATGAAGGGTTTTCATTATACCGATAGAAAGTAGATTGTCCCTCATTGCGATCTGTCTAGATTTCTGATCTGAAGGGAGGTAGCATTACCTACTGAAAAGGGACGGGAGGAGGACACTTTTAATGTTATAAGCATTTACAAAACTATGCTTTGTTAGAACAATGCATATTGAAGAATAAGGTTTACAGTCATATCTAACCATTACTATCTTTTCAGTATATGTGTTTAAAATAAGGCTGTGTAAATAAAATACTGTGGGCTTGCTCTAAATCATTTATTCAGTGCCCCAAAGTGATATGCGTTTATTTATTTTTTCTTCTCCCTGTCCTCCTCACAGTACCTCAGAAGTGCCTAATTTTTGGCCATTTGAGGCACCGGGAGCTCTGTTCTCCACTTCTCTTTTCCTCACTACCACAGTGAGGTAGAGAGAGGCAGAGAACACCGACAAAGGCAATGTATTATAGACACTGCCTTTGTCTTTGGCTCACCCGGAACATGTTATCGCTACAGCAGTGATCACATGTACCAGCTTCCTGGGGAAAGGCTGAAATACACTGCTCTGGTCCTGGAGCAGTCAGTTACAGCCTCCCTGGCATGATCACAGCTCACTCTGAGGCATGCTGTGAACATTTCACCTATGACGTGCCCGGACCGTCACTGGTCCTTAAAGGACCAAAATCTGTGAGTTCCTGGCACATCGTTGGACGTTAACGGGTTAAGTCAAACAAAAAATAAACAAAAAAAACCCTCTAAAAATAAGGGACATATGTTCTAAAGCGTAAGGATGGAAATTGTGGTGTAATACAAAAGCACAATCTGTATAAATCAGGAATCTGGACGCTTGAGGTCCACAAAGACTTCACGATCAGATTGAGTCCTCTTTAGCAACCAAGGGGTTGGAATCCTCATTTAAGTCAAACTGAATGTTTATTTGTTGTATTTTGTGCAACTGTCTTGTCCCAGAATTGCTCAACATTATATTTACCCCCAATCGACTGAGATCTATTTGGCACTCAAAACATTACACCTTTATGGAGAAGAGGGTGAATGCGAGCAATGCGTTGCACACCCCTCTGGTACGTAAAGGGTTAAGCAGTGTTCACTGAGCATTCGTTAAATAAGATTCTGCTCTTTAAAGCAGAACTTTCATATGATTAACATAGTGCCGCAAATTATAGTCACATTAGCGATATCCACAGACTTATACTTGAAAATAAAACTAATTGCTGCATTAACGAAAAAAGAACCTTTTAACCAGGCGGGCACCGGCTGGGATATTGCAGGAGGCGCTGTCTGTGCCGTCAGTCCCTTCCGGTGCCATATGGCACAATGGCAGTCAATTCACCAATTGTGGAGTTGAAGGGGACGGACAGCGCAGATGCAGATTTGCTGGCTCTACAAGATATTTGTGCTGTTCCCCGGTGCCTCCCTAAAGGTTCTTTTTTCGTTAATGCAGCAATTAGTTTTATTTTCAAGTATAAGTCTGTGGATAATGCTAATGCAACTATCATTTGCAGAGCTATGTTAATCATATGAAAGTTCTGCTTTAAAGTGCCTGTCAAAGCTGAAAGCAAATATGAAAATGAATATAATTTAACACACCTGCCATTGTTAAACCATACTCTGACAGAAAAGAAACTTGTTTTTGAACACCAATATCCCATTAAAGGGACAGTAATGTCCCAGAAAAAAATCTTTATCGTTTTGTAGTGCTCAAAAAGTTCAACTATATGCAACAAATCCTATCTTTCAAACCGCTATGGTTTGAGATACTCCTATACAAAGTTCCGCCCTGCCCTTTCCCTGATGTCAGTGCTGTGCTGACTGCAGGGGAATCCTGTCTGGGGACCAACTGGCGGCTCTGCAGCAGAGCCGCAACAGCGCTATTTAAAAAGAATGACTTCATTGGAAAGGTCTACAAAGTGTGCCGGGTTTGCAAGCACACTTTGTAGACCATTCCAATGAAGTAATACGTTTTAAATAACATGATTGCTGCTCTTCTGAAGAGCCTCCTCGTGTCAGCTGACATGGATCTCCTGCTTTAAATGTGAATATCTCTCAGACCATAGTGGTTTGAGAGATAGGATTTGTTGCATTTAGTTGAACTTTTTAAGCACTACAAAATGATAAATATTTTTTTCTGGGACATTACTAACACTTTAATATAATGCAAAACATAATAATAAATCAAAAGTAAAAGGTTAGGTGAAGTGGTAAAACACCCTAACAGTGGTAATGTGCAGAAGATGCATTTACCAGCTTTCCGTGTGTCCGTAGTGGCTGATGCTGGAGTTGCATCTCTCTGAAGGTCCAGATTTGTATCATCTCTTCCTTCTCTTTCTTCAGGAATAACCATACTGGCTTTCTCTCTGCAAATAAACATCCCAAATAACTTACACATTGCAACACCAGAAGTTGTTCTTAAAGGGGAACTGTAGCCTATGAATGAATGGCTCAAAATTTGTACGCAACTCTTGTTTAACAAAACAGTTTACTTCAGTATCTTAGTACAACAATCAGGTATACCTAAACATTTGTCTTTAGATTGAATCTGCAGTTGCGTGTAGAAGATTGAAGTCTACCTTTAGTTCACATCCCCTTCATAACAAACATTAGTCTTCAGTAGTTATTATTGGTTGGTATGGATGAGTTATCTTAAGATTGTAAAAAAACTAAATAGCAGCTGTCTTCAACAGTGATCAAATTATATATATATATATATATATATATATATATATATATATATATATATATATATATATATATATATATATATATACATACACACATCTGACAGCTTAAAGAGGAATTTTCAGCTTTATAATATTGTCCCCCAATACATTAGTAATATAGCGATAGGCAAAGTAGGCATCCAGCGCACAGAGCTTACAAGAGAAGTTCTGTGTGCCTGCACAGGCAGCAACTTCCTTTACCTTAAGGTAACCAATGAACAGACAGACAGCTCAGAGGCAACTTCCCTGTAAGATGTCTGCGCTGTTGTTCGCTGTTGCCTGCCAAAGAAGCTGGATTACTTCAATAACGTAGATTTATTCACCATAATACAAGTATTACTTTGCTTATTGCTATATTACTGATTTATTGGGGGGCAATATTATAAAGCTGAAAGTTCCGCTTTAATGCTATTGTAAGTGGTGTTCTTATCTGTTTGTATTACATCAGTGCCATTAAAAATAGGGAGGGCATGGAACTCTAGTATTCATCCTTTGAGTGTCAGAGGGGTACACAATGCATTGCCAAGCATTGCAAGGGGGTGTGCAATGCATTGCTTCACAGTGCAGTCCTCAAAGGGTTGAATGTGCTACAGATTAAGCCTGGTTCTTTAATTCCCTCACCACACCTAATTTATTGGCGTATGTTTGGCTTTAAAAGTTAAGCACTCAGACACTGTTCACTTCTTTTAGATGCATATTATATATTTTATGTATATTATAACCCAGAGGTTACAGAAAACATTCTGATGTGTGGCATATAACTAAAGTAACACGTTTTTTTCCAATATTCTTCTCCATTTACACCTTTGTATCTCAATACTGAAAGACACTGTACATGAATTCAAAAAGAAGCAGCGCGTTGGACACCCCTCTGGCTCTCACTGGTTTAATGACTACCATTTTCTCACAGGCTTTCTTCAGTTTTACCCATTTCAGATAACCTTAGGTTAGATACACTAATGTGAGAAAAGTCACTTATAGAGAAAACTCTCTGCTTCTGTGGTTCTCATTTTTTTCCTCAAGGCACTCCAAATAATAATAATAATCATATAATAACTACTATTTATATAGCTCCTTTCTCCCAGTGGGACTCTAAGCGCTTTTAGCACACGCTCTTGGAAATAACAGAATACCCTGCAAAACCCAAGGGTCTGCCACTAAATCCTCCCAGACGCTGTGGTAGTGACGCAGACGGCCACCTACAGCCGAGTAGGGACCTGGGTTCAGCGAGTCATGCCGAAGGAGGCTTGGAGGAGACTTTGGGCTTCCATTGCTGTTTGCACTTGGAGAAGAAATGCAGAGCTGAGGGAACAGCCTTGTTCGCCGGACATGTCTCAGTCTGGAAGGAAAGAAAAAGCAGATTAAGCTTGATAGGCGTCTTCTTCCTGGGGACCATAGGCAGAAGGTACTCTTGCCCCCTGTGGCCTCACTAATCAGATCCTTAAAGGGATAGTAATACTTCGTTTTAACTTTATTTTATTTTGTAGGCATTAAAAAAATATGAAGAATGATATAAGTCTTATCTCGCAAACCTTTATAGTTTGAGAGATATTCACAAGCAAAGTTTCCCCTCCCGCCCCTTTTTCCTAGTGTAAGCCATCTCTTCTCAGATGGAGAATCTGGTTGTAAGACCAGACAGATAACAGCAGGGGACAATCTTCTTACAATGAGAACAATGAAAACCCTGCCCCCCTTGACAAGCTTTTCAGGTTTTTCCCTTATCTTAATTGAAGATTGTCCCTCTCTGCAGTCTACCTGGGCACCTCCCTTCTGCTCTGGCTTAAAAGTGTTACATCAGTAAAAGGGGTGGGAGGGGGACACTTTGTCATTGCATTACTCTTGAACTACAACTCTGACAGGACTGAAATAACACTCTCCAAAGTCCAAATACTATGATGATTAATTAGAGCTGCTTTTATTATGAAACATTACTATCCCTTTAAGATCTGGCCCAAACGAAGAGGTGCATTGAAAAGGTAATGAGATAAAAGCTTTCTTGGAAGCCGTGTCAGCAGACCAGATCTTGAGCCAAAGAGCTCGTCTGGCAACCACAGACATGGTGGAAACCCTTGCAACCAAACGGATGGCATCAAATAAGGCAGCAGAAACACAGTGCTGGGCCTCAAAAATGTTGGCAAGAAGCCGCAACATATCCTGACGGACAGCCAGAGTGAGCTGTTCAGTCCAGACCGCAATGGCCCGATTCACCCATGCCACAGTGAATGCTGGACACATGGCAGTACCAGCAGAGGCAAAAAACAACTTGAGGGAGACCTCAAGTTTCTTGTCAGTCCAGTCTTTCAGAGCAGACACATCAGCAACTGTCAATGCAGTGGACTTAGATAGCCTGGAAACAGGAGCATCCACTTTGTGGGGATGAACCCACTGAGCAAGCACAGCCTCAGAGAAGCGGTAAAGCTTGGCAAATTTCTTGGAAACAGAAGGTTTCCTGTCTGGAGGCTTCCACTCATCAGACACGAGACGGTCAAGAGTGGGGTTAGGTGGAAAACAAGTATGGGGCCTCTTAGGCTCCTGAAATACATCAGAGGAATCCAAAGAAACCTCTTGAACTAAGGGAATGTTTAGGGTGGTTAAGACAGCCCTGATCAGGCCCTCAGCCAAGGGATCAGGATCAGCCTCAAAGGGGTCCCCAAAAAACTGAGAGGAGCCCACAGAAGAACATTCCTCTACGTCCGAATCCACCAACAGTTCCTCCTCAGAGGAATCTGAGATGTCAGGTACTCCATGCTGTTTTGGTAGGGAAGATCTGACGGAAGTGGGGGTCTGCCAGGAGTGGAAGACCCCCTGCAACTGGGATGGAAAGAGTTGCAATGTAGACCAGAGGTCTCTAGTAGCAGCCTTAAACTCTTGTACCCAAACTGGCTCTGATGCATGGCTGGAGGTCCCTGGGGGAGAGTCAGAGACAGCAGAACATGCTGGGCATAAATGACCTGAGAATTCTCTAGGTAACCCTGAATGACATGATGAGCAATGCATAATAGGGGACACAGAGACCCCAAAGTGCTTAGACTTAAGGTCTGGCCCCAAGCTACCACGGATTAGACATTCTCACAGTGTCAAAATGTTTAACGTATAAGGAATCACCCAAATACAGTGTGTACGATTAACATTTCACCCCAGAAATCGCTAAAATGCACTTATCTGGCAGATGAAGGGTTAATCTGCAGAGGAGAGGAGAGTCCAAGCCCTGCGTAGGATACTCGTTCAGGAAAAGGCACAAAATGGCTGCTGCAGCAGGAGCCAATCAGAAACGACCAAGTGAAGCAAGTGCTCATGGAAAATGTAGTTTTCCCACAAAAAGTACCCCAATAGTGCCCGAAGCCCCCTGAGCCCCCCAACACCCATAAAACATTAACCGGATGATAGAGCAAGGGCAGACAATTATAATGAGCCATCTCTGAAGTCGCTACATTGAGCGGTTGCCGAGATATGTCCCAAACTGTACATTCCTATAGAAGTGAATGGAGCAATGGCATCTATGCAGTAAAAGCGCGCCTTTATTTTGCAAAGTTGAAACTGTGAGTTAAAATTACATGAAATATCACTAGAACATGTTAGCAGACCCATAAAACACTGAACCCAGTAGGGAAAGTGCCAATAAACCGCCAAAAGATGCAAAACCAGCAGCTAAAGGGTTAAGTTACCACAGAAACTTGCTCCAAAACACCCAACAGACATACAGATAAACCCAATGAGTGCAGAAGTGTGCAATAGGAATAGGTACAATTTCAGGCCACTGTGATATTGCACCTAAAAAATTCAACTTTGAAAATTAATAACTTTTGAATGAAACACCTTTCAGCAGTGGGAGTACTCTTGTTTTACTCAGGGAGATAAACCCTACAACATATTTTTTTTTACATTTTAAGTATTACTATCCCTTTAAGAAGAAGCCTCAGTGGGCAACTCATGGGGAAAGAACTTGAACCCAAGATTTTTACTCCAGGGCCTAAGGTCCACAAAAAGCAGCTGGATACTGAGCTAGCCACATCTAAGGGCATTGTCAGTTATGGCAATCCATCTAATGGTGGTATCCCATATCTAACTGAAAAATAAAAAATTAGCTAAAACTATAGCAGAACTGTTCTCTTGCCTGCGTCTTCACCAAGGAACAAATCTTACTGGAGCTCATTGGCTAGCTGCAGCCAAGGAGGGAGGGTAGGCTCCATCCCCTGCATTCACTTCTAGAATTGTTCCTGCCTACTTAAAGGGGCGGATCGCCTAGCCAAAGTTACCAGTAACCTGTATTGGACGACAGAGGAAAATGTGTTGGATACCTCTCTGGAATTCAAAGGGTTAACACATTGCTTTGGGATATATTGGAGACATCTAGCATCCAAGACGTTACACATGATTCTGTCTTTTTCACAATTTGGTTTACTGCCTGCTAACAGAAATGTTCGTATTTACCGAATTAGTTGTTCAAATGCTTCCTTTTCCTTTCTCAAGGCAGTCAGATAGCGTTGCTCTTCTGTGGAACCTCCATAGATGAGGAAATATACCCTGCAAATCACAGATGGAACATTATTATACAAGAAACATAAAACATTTTTATGATCCAATAATACACTGAGATCGTCTCTTGTTTTCAAGTATGCCCTGGACTCATTTTATCTACCTCAGAAGGGTGAAAGGCTGAGCCGACCTTGCCGGGGCTAGACCTGTGACCTTGCAGCTTGAACGGATTCTAAAACTGGTGTATTAACCAACTGAGCTATCTCGCCGGCTCCTTACTTTAAAAGGGCTAAAGTGTTGGTGGCCTCTCTAGCAACCATGTGGTTAAAAGCCCCATATAAAACATTGGAATTATGATCCTATGATGTAGCTGATTTGCCCTAGAATTGCTCCACTTTTGCATTTATAGATGTCTGTCTTTTTGGTAACAAATACAAGTCTCTTGTTACGTACCATGGTCACCTACCTTAAGGGTTTCTGCTTACACGCTCTATAAATTTCAAGCTGGCGAACAAAGCTGAGCTCTGCATCATAGAGCACAACGTATCTTGGCTCAATTTCGTGCAGTACCCTTGTCAGGCCATAGGGGTCACTGCAACCTTGCAGTGGGTGAATGACAGTGAGGGGTTCCTTCAGGATCCCATAATATGAGTCTGAAGGCAAATTCAACTGGAGGTCTTCAAATTTTGGTTCCTCAATACTGCTCTCCTGGCTCATGCTCTCCTCATTGTACTTATCATCTTCCTCCTCCTTCCCCACTTCCTCTTCCTCTGCTTTTCCTATCATTTGTGTTAAAGTTAGCTCATTTTTTTTACTGTTTTTCTTCTGTTTGGCTGTGCCTTCCTTTGTTCTCTTGGTTCGGGATGCATTCACACCCTTGGTGTTTGCTTTAGTCTTCATAGCTTTTCTGCTTTTCATCCACACCTCTGCAGCTTTCTCGTCCTTGCCAAAGGATTTGTTATGAAGTCTCATTAAGAGAGCCTCTGCCCCAACAGCAATGTATTCTCTGAGTTGTGCGCAAGTCCGATCATCATTGGCACAGATCAGCACACGGCCTGACAAAAAAATTAAAGATTCATTAATGACTGGTGGTCTCAATGTATAGTAAATGTTCTACACTTTACAGCAAAACCTAACTCTCTTCTGTGTTGCACCAGTTAAAGGGATAGTAATGCCTCGTTTTATCTTTATTTTATTTTGTAGGCATTAAAAAAACATGAAGAACGATAAGTCTTATCTCTCAAACCTATATGGTTTGAGAGATATTCACAAGCAAAGTTTCCCCCTCCCGCCCCTTTTTCCTAGTGTAAGCCATCTCTTCTCAAATGTGAATCTGGTTGTAAGACCAGACAGATAACAGCAGGGGACAATCTTCTTTGTATGAAAACAATGAAAGCCCTTCCCCCCTTGACGAGTTTTTCAGCTTTTTCCCTTATCTTAATTGAAGATTGTCCCTCTCTGCAGTCTACCTGGGCACCTCCCTTCTGATCTGGCTGAACGGGGGGGGATACTTTGCTTGTGATTATCTCTTAAATCATAAAGGTTTGAGAGATAAGACTTATATCGTTCTTCATGTTTTTTTAATGCCTACAAAATAAAATAAAGATGAAACGAAGTATTACTATCCCATTGAGTCAAAGTAAAATGTGGTGGCCCAGAAGTACAACGTGTCATCACTGCAGGTTTAGACTTTGACTTTTTATGGCTACATACTGACAGCAGAGCTATGACAGACAGAGAGGCTGATGTATTAAGAGGGAATGGAGTAATTCTGGGGCAAACCAACTGTACCACAGGGTCAATCACAAACGTCAACTGATTTAAATGGAGATTTAACCCCTTGAATGTTAGAACGATACAAAGAATTCTCTTCTATCCCTCATTTCTATACATTTTGGTTAGTAATGTCTGTATTTAAGTTGCTGCTATATTGTAGACTACTTGAAGAGCCCGTGTACACGGGCCACAGTGCCAGCCGGTCGTGGTGCAGTCATGTACAGTAGAGACAGCCCGCACTGTGGCTGATACGGAGTTGGCACTCCGAATTCAGACCGGGGTCTTCTCTGCACTCCGTATCAGCCGAGTCACGGGCAGTCTCTACTGCACATGACTGCGTTGTTACAAACTTTTTAGCAAATTATTATATAGGATGTTAAAAAAATAAAGTATGTGGATAAAGTCCCATCTCTCAAACCTTTACGGTTTGAGAAATATTCATCACTAAAGTTCCCCCCTCCCTCCCCTTCTCCTGGTGTCAGCGCTCTACTGACAGCAGGACATCCCAGGCCTGGGACCAGCCGGTGGCTATTCAGCAGAGCCAAAATAGCGATATTTAAAAAGAATTACTTAATTGGAACGGTCTACAAAGTGAGCCTTGTTTGCTAGCACACTTGTAGACCATTCCAATGAAGTAGTTCTTTTTAAAGGGGAACTACCACCCCGCAATAACTTTAGCTTGATTGATAGCTCATCTGGCGACTAGCTGCTTAGTAGCACTAGTCGCCAGAAATATTACCCGGTTCTGCAGATATCGGCGTTTTACCGATGGTGACAGGAGCAGGAAGCACGGATGTCCCTTCACAGTGACGGCCGTGCGCCTGCGCTGTCAGTCCCTTTTGAGCCGGTCAATCAAGCTTAAGTTATTGCGGGGTGGTAGTTCCCCTTTAAATATCGCTATTTTCAGCTCTGCTTAAGAGCCTCCTTGAGTTGGCTGACACGGATCTCCTTCTGTCAGCTTTACAGCTGACATGCGGTAGGGGGAACTTTAGCTGAGAATATCTCTCAAACCTTTACGGTTTGAGAGATGGGAATTTCTCCATATACTTTATTTTTGTAGCAT
This sequence comes from Rhinophrynus dorsalis, assembly GCA_037306005.1. Lineage (NCBI taxonomy): Eukaryota > Metazoa > Chordata > Amphibia > Anura > Rhinophrynidae > Rhinophrynus > Rhinophrynus dorsalis. The sequence goes on from CM074725.1 coordinate 74,648,980, forward strand.
CTACAATACAGCAGCAACTTAAATACAGGCATTACTAACCCTTAAATCCTCTACAATTTTCTCTTCACCTCTCCTTTCCCCCTTTTAAAGGGTTCATCCAACTGGTCATTAAGGTAGTGTACTTATCAAGCAGGGAAGCGCCATGTGGGGAGAGTGCTTTAGTGGACATCCAGTGGCTCTCCAGACATTCTTGGACTATTAAAGCCAATGGCAGCAAAGGATGGTGGGAGTTTTAGTTCAACATTGGCAGACCCGAATATCATTAACTCTTTGAGTGTCAGAGGGGTACGCAATCATTGCTCCGCAATGCGTTGCGCACCCCTCTGGCACTCAACGGGTTTATCCCTGTGTCAAGGATACTACAAAGGAAGAAATAAAACCCCCACCCATTTATGGAGATCTGTTAAAGTTGAAAGAATACCTTTATTATGAAGAAAATGGGTGATACTTCATTCCAAAGTTATTACAATTTACACTTTTTTCAAATAATATTAACCCTTTAAGAACAAGAAGGGTGTGCAATGCATTGCTTTACAATGTGCTGCAGATCTCTTTGGTCTTTAACCCCTTAAGGACCAGCGAGTGCACACACGGCCGGCACTTGAGGACCACGGGGCTTTTTTTTTTTTTTTTTGCCGGTTCAGGGCTTCCGGATCGACGTGCAGCCGCGCCGGGAGCCCTGAACTCCATGATGTGCCAGGACCATCACTGGTCCTTAAGTGCTGGACCGCCATGCCGGTCCTGGCACGTCAGTGGTCGTTAAGGGGTTAAAGGATTTACAAAGATTACATTCTATGGGAGAAGTGAGCCACTGGCTACAGTTCTTTATGGAATGCCATAGTAATAGCTACATCAGTCTATGACAGTTTGAATTGTCATCCCTTTTGAATTAAACAACAAAGGGAAAAACCTTGCCTCACTGAGCTGAGTGTCCAAACTGTTTTTGAAAAAAGAAAATTAACTGAGGGCCAAATACTAGAACACAATGTAATAGACAAGTTTTGTTTTGTGGACATAAACTGAGCATTTATATAGAATACTGAATTCAGTCCATATCTAGGCTAACAATCTACACGGTATTTGCTACATAACATGAAAGGTTTGCCTCATTGCTAAAGATAAGTTCAGTATATTATGTTTTGCAGCAAATAACATTTAATTAAGATTTCATGAAAGTCAAAATGGCTTTTAGTTTGCAAACTGCTGTAAAATATATATGAGTTTTAATGAAAATTCTCCTTCTAGAGGAGAGACACTGTTAAAGTGATACTAGCTATCGCTCGCTCATTAACCCTTTAAGCACCAGAGGAGTGTGCAAAGTATTGCCTTGCAATGTGATGGCCACCCGTCTGGTGCTCCAGGGGTGAAGTACCTCTCCCACAATGTCTGTATGTAAAGAGGCACCCCTCCACACACATCATCATCAGCTAGTATTAAGGAACAAACTGTGTTTGTGTTAATACTATGCCTGTCTGACAACAAGTGCTGTCTTTTAACCTTTATTTTGTTCTGTATCTGGCAACTTCCTGGTGGTGGAGAAGCTTAAATTTCCCTACCTCAGACATGAGCTTCGACACCACAGACATGAGCTTCAGTACCAGTAAGGATGAAGCCCTGTACCCTCACTGGTGTCAGGAAGGCAGCCCTGATGCCCTCATGACATCATGTGCCTCATTTATACCGAGAGATAGTGTAGAAGAAATCAACCATTCTAATGAATTTTTAAAGTAGTGTGAGGCTTGGGTAAGCCTGATTTTTTGGCATCATTTTTAGGTATGAGTAGGGTACATGACGACATGCACAGGGCAGGGCCGGACACAGGGCTCCCTGGGGCTTTCCCCCATCCTTACCATATCTCCCACAATGCAGCATCCACCCAGTAATGGTGGCTTATGCAGCCAAAGCCACCAACTAAAATGCAGTCAGTTTACAACACTGGTTCTCAATCTGTTTTTGCTCGAGGCACCCTTAACACAAAATCTGAACTTTCGGGGCACCCCTGACATATGTAATGTAATTTGTCAAGGGAATATTGAAGGGTACAATACATAAATATACAGCTTTTATTAGGTCTTACAATCATAATAACAAAAATAAACATATGTGCATTATAACTTTAATAAATCTACATTTAAAAGTCAATAATCACATTCTTGTCAAAGTCTTCACAGGAAACATGGGGCACCCTATGATCATGGCCATGGCACACCCCAAAGTGCCATGGCACCATGGTTGAGAATCACTGCTTTAAAAACTATAAGGTGTTCAGGAGTATTACAGCATCTTTTGTGTGCCTTAACCCTTTGAGTGCCAGAGGGGTACGCAACACATTGCAAAGCAATACGTTGCGTACCTCTCTGGCACTTAAAGGGGACATTTCACCCCTAAACAAGTTAGTCTTAATATGTAGGCTATATAGGGAATATGTGTTCTGTTGTCTTCATTTTTTTTACATCGTTATTTGGCCAAAATCTAAAGAATAACTACAGCCTACTTCAGGATAGACTGCGGTTACCAGCTCTGTACCGCAGACTGTCACTCTTCCTCTGCTCCCCTCCCTTTATCCAGCCTCCTCTGATGATGGAGGCTTTCTGCCTGTAAGCTGGAGCGCTCTTATTGGCCAGAGATCGCTCCAGGTTACAGACAGAAAGCCTCCGTCATCAGAGGAGGCTGGATAGAGGGAGGGGAGCAGAGGCAGAGTGACAGTCTGCGGTACAGAGCTGGTAACCGCAGTCTGTCTGGAAGTAGGTGCAGGGCTGTAGTTATTCTTTACATTTCGGCCAAATAACGATGTTAAGAAAAATAAATAAATAAATAAATAATAGTAATAAAAAAAATAAAGACAATATAACACATTCGCTATATAGCCTACATATTTAGGGATGATAGATCCCCTCTAAAGGGATAGTAATACTTTGTTTTATCTTTATTTTATTTTGTAGGCATTAAAAAACATGAAGAACGATTTAAGTCTTATCTCTCAAACCTTTATGGTTTGAAAGATATTCACAAGCAAAGTTTCCCCTCCCTCCCCTTTTACCTAGTGTAAGCCACCTCTTCTCAGATGTGGAATGCAGTCCATAGACCAGACAGATAACAGAAGGGGACAATCTTCTTCCTATGAGAACAATGAAAGCCCTGCCCCCCCTTGACAAGTTTTTCAGGTTTTTCCCTTATCTTAATTGAGGATTGTCCCTCTCTGCAGTGTACCTCGGCACCTCCCTTCTGCTTTGGCTGAGCAGTGTTACATCAGTAAAAGGGGCGGGAGAGGGATACTTTGTCATTGAATTACTCTTGAACTACAACTCTGACAGAATTGAAATAACAACTCTCCAAAGTCCATATACTATGATGATTAATTAGAGCTGCTTTTATTATGAAACATTACTATCCCTATAATATCATGTAACTGTTCAGGACGGTGTCTGGGGAGGTATGAGTGTCCCTTTAACAGAACTGTGAATAATCTAGCAGCTTGGTGAGATAATATTTGTAGTTCCCTGATAAACCAGAAGCGGAGGAGTTTAAGTAATGGAAAGACTTGATGTCACATTTAAAAAAATGTGCAGCTATGCAGATAGTTATTTCTCTTCCAGTAGCTCCTACATCCATTATACAAACCAGAATACTTTTATCTAGTTGTGCTAAACCCTCCCACAGACTAGAAATATTCAGCAATAAATTAATTGTACACTGGAGCTCACTGAACAGGACACACACAAATGAGGCATGACCAAATGCTGATCTCTATATGTGTTGTAGGTAATTTATGCTTTATCATGAGGGTCACAACTGACCGACCCCATCAGTACTCGAGAAGCATTATACTTAAAGGAACACCTCCTAATAAAACCCCCAACTGAGTTAATCTGGGCAGAAAGTGGAGTCCTGCAACAAACAACAACATTTACCTCCAGCACTAATTAACGATTCATTTTGGAGACCAGTCCATGAAGAAGTGATTTACAGTTACTGTATTTTCTGGCCTAATTCAGGTAGGTAAGGGTTTATTAATAGTAGGTGTTAGTGTTCCTTTAACAATTTGATTCTTCACAAAGCATTAGACACCTTTCTGTTTGTGAATCATAAGGATGGAAGTTGTCAAATCTTACTCTAAAACAGAATAAAAACTAGAAACCTCCATTCTTCCTAAAAAGCCTGGTTATAACAGGAAAATATTTCTCTGAAATAGGGCCTTCCGAAGCTCTTCTGTTATAAAATAATTTGCTTAAAGGGGAACTTTCACCTCCTCATGATCATGGTTGTATCCCTTCCTTTGTGTCCCCTGTGTACATTGCTGTGTTTCTTTTTGCCTAAAAATCTGTTTAAATGAAGCAAAAAGATACTTGAATTTTGTACCTGATGACGTTAGCAGCCGCACAGCCGCGCACCGTATGGTGCAGAAGACACTCCCACAGGGCTTGGCAGTGAATAGTCCATCCAGCACAGTCTCAGCTCCTTTCACTTGCCCCAGCATCCTCCGATGACGGAGGCGTTCTGTTAGTAAGCTGGAGAGAGATCTCATTGGCAGAGATCGATATCTAGCCAATGAGATCTCTCCAGCTTACTAACAGAACGCCTCCGTCATCGGAGGATGCTGGGGCAAGTGAAAGGAACTGAGACTGTGCTGGATGGACGATTCACTGCCAAGCCCTGTGGGAGTGTCTTCTGCACCATACGGTGCGCGGCTGTGCGGCTGCTAACGTCATCAGGTACAAAATTCAAGTATCTTTTTGCTTCATTTAAACAGATTTTTAGGCAAAAAGAAACACAGCAATGTACACAGGGGACACAAAGGAAGGGATACAACCATGATCATGAGGAGGTGAAAGTTCCCCTTTAAAGGGTCAGTAAACTAAAATGAAAAATACATATTCTAGACCTTTTCCTGACAAGTTAAACAATGGTACTCTCATTACTAGGAGACATTTATTAAAACGTTATTACTGTACATATCTATTTTTCTAAGCAATTGCTCTTATTATTTTTAAGGCTATGTGCCATTTTTGATCCTGCTGTGTTGCAATATAGCTTCTAGTAGAAGAAATGCACCATATACTTAACAAAAAATCCAAGAGCCAACATTCTGTTCTTTACTTGTAAATGTACATTACGGTAATATAATATATCCATCATCAAAAAAACAGTCAAGTGCTGCTGCTTCTTCTACTTCATTTTCCTGTGCAACTTTTTGTCAATTGATGTCAAAGCAACATGCTCAACCAATCGCATATCCATACCAATAACTTAAAGGCATAGTAATACTTTGTTTTATCTTTATTTTATTTTGTAGGCATTAAAAAAAACATGAAGAACGATATAAGTCTTATCTCTCAAACCTTTATGGTTTGAGAGATATTCACAAGCAAAGTTTCCCCTCCCGCCCCTTTTACCTAGTGTAAGCCATCTCTTCTCAGATGTGGAATCCAGTCCATAGACCAGACAGATAACAGCAGGGGACAATCTTCTTCCTATGAGAACAATGAAAGCCCTGCCCCCCTTGACAAGTTTTTCAGGTTTTTCCCTTATCTTAATTGAAGATTTTCCCTCTCTGCAATCTACCTGGGCACCTCCCTTATGATCTGGCTAAGCAGAGTTACATCAGTAAAAGGGGCGGGAGGGGGATACTTTGTCATTGAATTACTCTTGAACTACAACTCTGACAGAATTGAAATAACACTTTCCAAAGTCCAAATACTATGATGATTAATTAGAGCTGCTTTTATTATGAAACATTACTATCCCTTTAAAAAGCAAATAATGATTGGAAAAAAAATGTGTTCTTCTCTTAACTAGTGCTGCAGAGCAATGTGTTGGAAATGTCTCTATAATCCAATTGGTTAAGAGGCAATAATATTTTATTACGTTTGCTCCAAAGGGCTGCAATATGTAGAACCCAGATGGCACAGGTTTATGTACACAAGCTTATACAGACCTCCATGTACACACATTGTGAAACAGGGATATACAAGCATACCTGGAACCCTACTTGGACAAACACACAGGTCTAGGATGGTCAATATGATGGAATTTGCATCATATGGTCTAGGGTGACCACATGTCCCGGATTTTAAATGTTTGTCCCTTGCCCCCTTCTGGGACAGTACTATGTCCCTGAATGAAGATTCCTGAACTCAGAGATCTAAACACTATAAGAACAGCAGCACATATATTACTGTCACAAAGTGATGTCTCTGCTGGGCTACAGAAAAATGGCTTCTGGGCAGAGCTCTAAACACTAGTGAGAGAAAGGAGCCTTGATACTGACATCAGTCAGGACCTGCAGAGCAATTTTATTGTAGTGTAATGCTAATCTAAGGCTTTGGGTGTGATGTACATTTTCTTGAAGTCCAACACAGGCACCGCTTTTTGCCACACCAGTCAATTGGCTGTTCTCCCCCCAGTGTTTAGAAGTCTGTGGTGCGCTCTTCTCTCTGCAGTGTCCCTGAATGGCCGAAGTGAAATGTGGTCACACACATGTGGGAAGGGTTTAATTAAAGGGATAGTAATGTTTCATAATAAAAGCAGCTCTAATTAATCATCATAGTATTTGGACTTTGGAGAGTTTTATTTCAGTACTGTCAGAGTTGTAGTACAAGAGTAATTCAATGACAAAATATCCCCTCCTGCCCCTTTTACTGATGTAACACTTTTCAGCCAGATCAGAAGGGAAGTGCCCAGGTAGATTGTAGAGAGGGACAATCTTCAATTAAGATAAGGGAAAAACCTGAAAAGCTTGTCAAGGGGGGCAGGGATTTCATTGTTTTCCAAGGAATAAGTGTCCCCTTCTGTTATCTGTCTGGTCTATGGACTGGATTCCACATCTGAGAAGAGATTGCTTACACTAGGTAAAAGGGGCAGGAGGGGAAACTTTGCTTGTGAATATCTCTTAAACCATAAAGGTTTGAGAGATAAGACTTATATCATTCTTCACATTTTTTTTAATGCCTACAAAATAAAATAAAGTTAAAACGAAGTATTACTATCCCTTTAAGTTGGAAGCTTGAGAGGAATGATTTCCCCTGAAGTGGGTTAGGGCATGGGCAGAATGGAGTAGCAGTGAGCAGAACAGGTAGAAAAAATGTTTGGGGTTCCCACTGAACTCACCACTCTGGAGAAATTACCTTCTGTCCCCAGAGACTTGGTAATCCACTCTGAAAACAGGAGTCTCTGGGGCAGATCTAGAGAGTTTCCAAGGTATATCTGCTACCCTGCTAGTCTGCCAGGACTCACAATGCAGCCCCAGCTTCATCAGCTGGTTTTCTCTCGAAGAAGCAGATCTGCTAATAAGGAACACTGAAGTAATAGTTGCCCTTTAAGGGAGCATTACAACAAATACATTGGCCTTATTAAAAAATAGGCTGCAGCACATGACTAGCAAGGGATAGAATTAAAACCATAGGCCAAGACACAACTTCCCCTTACTAATACCATATTACTGTAAATGGCAAATGTAAATGGTTACTAACACATAACTTATGACTTAAAGAAACCCTTAAAGACCACCTCAAAACTATAGAATCATATCTAAAAAGCATTACATAAATAATTTAAAGGGATAGTAATACTACATATGTAAAAAAATATATATATTGTAATGTTTATCCCCACTGGTGAAATGTGGTTTATTCAAAATTTATTAAAGAACAAACTTACATTTTTTAGGTGCAGTATAACAGTGGCCTGAAATTCTACAATGGCACTGTTTCTACACCATCCTATGGAGGTTTACGGTCAACTGACCAGATCTGTCCAGAAGATGATGTAGCAACAGCACCACTATACAATTTCAGGCCACTGTGATACTGCACCTAAAAAATTTAAGTTTTAGCTGTAATAACATTTGACCAAAACACCTTTCATAAGTGTAAGTACCTTTGTGTCACTCAGGGGAGACACGCTACAACATACACAATTTTTTTTACATTTTAAGTATTACTACCTCTTTAATAATTGTGTTTCTTTGCAATCATTTTATGTTAATAAAATACTGTTATAAGTTACAATGTAGCATTAAAAGACAACACAAAAGAAAAGCCATATCCACTGAAAATGACAGAATTTTGTTTCTTCCCAACTCAACAAAAATAAATAGTGCTTAAAATGTAATTAAAGTTCTTTGCCCTCAATCCTGCCTAATGAGACAATTCTGGTTACTGATTTATATACAAACAATACAAGACTCATCTTCAAAATATGCCAGCGAGAGGCCGGAATGTGGTCTTGCACTTTATAATACAGTGTCAGGTTAATGCTAAAAATATATTTTCTCTTCTACAGCTTGTTAGTGCCAGATGTTGTTTTGTTTTACACATTTTTAAGATGATGTTTATCTTAGAAGACAAATCTGTTATATTTTCACATAGCAGAATCAAAATAAATTATATCTAGGCGCAATGTAAATGTTCTCTTATAGCAGGAGTGGCCCACATAATCATAATTTGAGACTTAAGTTATTAATTTATAATTTCTATTAGGAGTTGTCAATAATTTGACCTTTAACTATTCAGGAGTACAATTCTCATCATCCTCAACCAGCTATTGGTCAACCAGGGGTGATGATGGAAGTTGGCTTCTCCAGCAGATGAAGGTCCAAAGATTGACTACTCACTGATTGCTGGTGTTTGGAAGTTTTGTATTTAATATATAAAGATTAATTACCATCCTTTTAAACTATAAGACACTATTTGTTTTAAAAGTCCATTAAAATGTCATGCATCTTACAGTCTACATGTACTTAGTGGTCAGTGGCTGGGAGAGGAACATGTGGGTAACAAAGTGCTTCAAATATGTGGCTGGAAATTAATGCCAAAAAATAACCCTCTTCTGTCCTAGGTGTGATATGTTATAGCAGGACGAGGCTGGAGGTGACTTGAAATTTGACCACTGATTTTTTTTATTCTTTCCTCCCTTTGGTCTTCATTTTACACTGGGGGAAAATACAACAAAGAAAAGGAGGAGGGACCTGGAGCTGAAAACAACCAAAGAAAGGTGTTCGGAGCAAAAAAAGAGCTGAAGATAGGTGAGAAGGTCCAGGAATCTTCAGTCTCCTCCAATTTGGTTGTATAGACACAGGGCAAGAGAAAAGCAGGAGTTTAGCTTCTCTCATAACAGTATCTCTGAAGCTCCCTGAGCCTGGAGAATCATTAGAAAAGTGCACCCCAGGGTTAAATGTCAACAGCAACCCTAGTACTTTCCTTAGCATTTTACACCTTTCTGGCATGCTAAAGTTTGAATTTAAAGTGCAACAATCGCACTGATGGTGTATTGTGGTAGGTCTGAAGTTTGAAATGTCATAGTTCAGTCAAATGGGGCTCCAACAGTAGACCCCAGTGATGAGTTTCAAACCCAATCCTTGAAGTCTGTTGAGGACTGCATACCAAACAATTGAAGCTTGTGGTATAACCCTTTAACCCCTAGAGTGCCAGCTACTTACGCCGTACGAGTGGACACAGCTGTACCTGCTGTGCCACGCTCGTACGGCGTAAGAGCGAAATGCGGTCACTGCATGAGCCGGTATAACCGGCATGCAGTGGCCGCATTAAAAAAAAAAAAAAAGCCCCTGGCACTCATGGGGAGGCATGAGGATCACTCCTCATGCCTCCCCAGTTATTGATCTCCCAGCCGATCGGGCTGGGAGATCAATACACACAAAGGAGAAACAAAGTTTCTCCTTCCCCCTCTCTCCTACCCGAACTTCCGGGTAGGAGTGGGCGGGACCGGGGGAATCCTCCAAACGTCATCGGTGACATGGTCACCGATGACGTTAGGGAAGTTTCCCCGATCCTGTTCACTCCTACCGGTGGTAGGAGTGAAGGGCAGGAGAGCTCTTGCTCTCCTGCGGTCGCACCATTGATCTCCCAGCCTATCGGCTGGGAGATCAATGACTGGGGAGACACCAGGAGGGGTCCTGATGTCCCCCACGAGGTCTGACATGTCTAAAAAAAAAAAAAAAAAAAAAAATTAAAAAAATTAAAGTAACCCTGTGAGTGCCACAGGGTCCCAGCACATTGCTTTGCAATGTGCTGGAGACCCCTGTTGCACTCACAGGGTCTATTCTTTGGGGGGGATTTCTTTTTTTTTTTAAGACCTCATTGGGGGGATCAGGGGGGATCCTGATGCCCCTCAATGAGGTCTATAATTAGAAAAAAAAAAAAAAAAAAATTTAACCCTGTGTGTGCCACAGGTGGGGGTCCAATGCACCCCCCCTCCTGTGGCACACACAGGGCTTTTATCATTATTTTGTTACCAGAGATTGTTGGGGGGCCATCAGGATTGCTCCTGATGGCCCCCCAACAAGCTCTGATTACAAAGTAATGATAAAAAAAAAATTAACCCTCTGAGTGCCACAACGGTCCAATGCATTGCTTTGCAATGCGCTGGAGACCCCGGTGGCACTCACAGGGACACTTTTTTTGATAACTTTTTTTTTTTTTTTGTAAGACCTCATTGGGGGGATCAGGGGGGTTTGTATACCCCTCAATGAGGTCTATAATAAAAAAAAGTAAATAAAAAAAAAATTAACCCTGTGTGTGCCACGGGGGGGGGGGGCAATGCAGCCCCCCTTCTGCGGCACACACAGGGCTTTTATCATTACTTTGTTATTGGTCCTGATGGCCCCCCCAACAAGCTCTGATTACCAAGTAATGATAGGAAAAAAATTAACCCTCTGAGTGCCACAAGGATCCAATGCATTGCTTTGCAATGCGCTGGAGACCCTTGTGGCACACACAGGGTCACTCCGTTTGTGGACATATATATTTTTTTTTACTAAGACCTCATTGGGGAGGGATCAGGGGGTCCTGATGCCCCTCAATGAGGTATATAATAAAAAAAAAAAAAATTAAAAAAATTTTAACCCTGTGTGTGCCACTGGGATAGGGGTTCAATGCAGACCCCCTTCCTGTGGCACACACACAGGACTTTTTATCATTACTTTGTGATCAGAGCTTGTTTGGTGGCCATCTGAATACAAAGTAACGATAAAAAAATTAACCCTTTGTGTGCTACAGGGGCCCAATGCATTGCTTTGCAATCCACTGGACACCCCTGTGGCACCCAAAGGATTATTTTGTTTTCCCCTTTTATTTTTTATTTAGACCTCATTGTATGGGTTCTGATGCCCCCAACGAGGTCTACACAAAAATATTGGGGGAAAAGCCCCAAAAAATGCACGTGCCACAGGGGGGGTCCGACGCAGTGCTTTGCAATACGTTGGACCCCCTGTAACACACACACACTTTTTTTTTTTTTTTTTATTATTCTGTTTTTAGACCTGGATGGGGGACACCAGGAATGTTCCTGACACCGCCTCCCCAACGAGGTATGAATACAAAATAATAATTAAAAAAAAACAACTCTTTGTGTGCAACAGAGGGTCCAACGCATTGCTTTGCAGTGCATTGGGCACCCTTGTGGCACGCACAAAAAATGCCTCCGATTCCCCCCCACACATACACATGTACCGTATTCCCCTGCCTGGTTCCACAGCCAACTGGCAGTCCCATTCCCCAGCCTGACCCCCAGCCTGTTTCCACTGCCTATTGGTAGACTCAGGTATGCACTAGATTCAGGCTGGGAATCAAACTTTGTATGAGGGGGACATACAGTGCACACTGGTAGTCACAGATCTCCCATACACACTCTCAGACACTGCCCCACCATCTCCACCATCCTTGCTCCTCTGCTCATACCCACACACACTGCCTAATCCCTCACCCTCCCACACTGTTACACTGGTAGTCACAGGTCCGCGCGTACACTGGCTGACGCCCTAGCTTCTTTCATCTGTTAGCCATAAAATCACACATACACTGTTTGCTTTCCCATTCCTATTTCACTGGTAGCTACACTCCTGTCACTCAAATTGGTATGTCAACCCACAGCAGTTGAGTACCATTTTTCTTAGGCTGGCTAGAAGTCCTCCTAGGAAATCCCACGCCATTGAACCATTTTAGTATCTTTGAAGTGACTGAAGTGTAAAAGAAATGTTTGTTTGTTTTCCTGTAGCACCACATTCTGGAAATCGTTGTGCCAACTAACTTAGGGGTAAAAAGGCAAGTGACCCCTCATTAGATGCGGCATGTTGTCTTCTTTCCAAAATGGTATAGTTTATCTACCTTTTCTTCACTTCTGAAGGTGTTATAGCCATTTTCGTAGAGGCAAGTCAGGTTTGAGAAAATGTTAGAAACATCAGTTTGTAGTAGGTGTAGTTTTCTACTTCTAGCACTCCCTAAGGTAGTTCAGCTCATACCAATGGGGTGTCGTTTGACTCCTAAGAGCTTTAGCTAACGAATGCAGTTGAAAATTCCATGGTTTTCACAGAGCTCCATACATTTGAAGGGGCAGAAATGTAAGAAAATGCCTTTTTTTTCATTAGCGCCACCTCCTGGAAGCATTTGTGCATGCCAGCCTTTGGGTATGAAGGCAAGTGACCCCTCATTAGATGCGTCAGGTTGTTTTCTTTCCAAAATGGCATTGTTTTCTACCTTTCCTGCATATCTATTATGGTTATAACCATTTTAGTGCAAGCAGATAATTTAAGAAACAAAAGTGTCAGGTTTACGTACGTGTTCCTAGCACCCACATATTGTATGTTAAGCCACACAAATGGGCTACCATTTTTCTCATGTTGGTAGCAGGTACTGAATACAGCAGGAAATGTTATGGTTTTCAAAGATTTTAGTATCTTTGAAGTGGTGGAAATGTAAAAAAAACATGTATTTATTCCCATAGCGCCACCTTTTGGAAATATTTGTGCACTTCAGCCCAGGGGTAGAAAGGCAAGTGACCCCTCATTTGATGCGGGAGAATGTCTACTTTCCAAAATGGTATACCTTTTATACCTTTCCGTCATTTCTCTAACAGTTATGAACATTTTAGTACAAGCAGCCATTTTCGAAGAAGCAAACAGGTAGGTGTAGTTATGCTTTTCTGGCACCCCTAAGGTATGTCGATTCATTCCAATGGGGTGTCATTTTTCTCCTAAGAGCACTAGCTAATGAATACAGTTGGAAATTCCATGGTTTTCACAGATTTCCATACAGATGAAGGGGCAGAAATGTAAGAAAATGCCATTTTTTTCCTATAGTGCCACCTTCTGGAAGCATTTGGGCACAACAGGCTTGGGGTAAGAAGGCAATTCACCCCTCATTAGATGCGCCAGGTTGTCTTCTTTCAAAAATGGTATGGTTTGTGTAGCCTTTCTTCACTTCTCTAGTTGTTATAACCATTTTTGTACAGACAAGTAATGTTTGAGAAAATGTTAGAAAAATAAGTGGTTGCAATAGGTGTAGTTTGGTACTTGTAGCGCCCACTAAGGTAGGGGAACTCATACCAATGAGGTGTCATTTTTCTCCTAAGAGCACTAGCTAATGAATACAGTTGGAAATTCCATGGTTTTCACAGATTTCCATACAGATGAAGGGGCAGAAATGTAAGAAAATGCCATTTTTTTCCTATAGTGCCACCTTCTGGAAGCATTTGGGCACAACAGGCTTGGGGTAAGAAGGCAATTCACCCCTCATTAGATGCGCCAGGTTGTCTTCTTTCAAAAATGGTATGGTTTGTGTACCCTTTCTTCACTTCTCTAGTTGTTATAACCATTTTTGTACAGACAAGTAATGTTTGAGAAAATGTTAGAAAAATAAGTGGTTGCAATAGGTGTAGTTTGGTACTTGTAGCGCCCACTAAGGTAGGGGAACTCATACCAATGAGGTGTCATTTTTCTCCTAAGAGCACTAGCTAATGAATACAGTTGGAAATTCCATGGTTTTCACAGATTTCCATACAGATGAAGGGGCAGAAATGTAAGAAAATGCCATTTTTTTCCTATAGTGCCACCTTCTGGAAGCATTTGGGCACAACAGGCTTGGGGTAAGAAGGCAATTCACCCCTCATTAGATGCGGCAGGTTGTCTTCTTTCAAAAATGGTATGGTTTGTGTAGCCTTTCTTCACTTCTCTAGTTGTTATAACCATTTTTGTACAGACAAGTAATGTTTGAGAAAATGTTAGAAAAATTAGTGGTTGCAATAGGTGTAGTTTGGTACTTGTAGCGCCCACTAAGGTAGGGGAACTCATACCAATGAGGTGTCATTTTTCTCCTAAGAGCACTAGCTAATGAATACAGTTGGAAATTCCATGGTTTTCACAGATTTCCATACAGATGAAGGGGCAGAAATGTAAGAAAATGCCATTTTTTTCCTATAGTGCCACCTTCTGGAAGCATTTGGGCACAACAGGCTTGGGGTAAGAAGGCAATTCACCCCTCATTAGATGCGGCAGGTTGTCTTCTTTCAAAAATGGTATGGTTTGTGTAGCCTTTCTTCACTTCTCTAGTTGTTATAACCATTTTTGTACAGACAAGTAATGTTTGAGAAAATGTTAGAAAAATTAGTGTTTGCAATAGGTGTAGTTTGGTACTTGTAGCGCCCACTAAGGTAGGGGAACTCATACCAATGAGGTGTCATTTTTCTCCTAAGAGCACTAGCTAATGAATACAGTTGGAAATTCCATGGTTTTCACAGATTTCCATACAGATGAAGGGGCAGAAATGTAAGAAAATGCCATTTTTTTCCTATAGTGCCACCTTCTGGAAGCATTTGGGCACAACAGGCTTTGGGTAAGAAGGCAATTCACCCCTCATTAGATGCGGCAGGTTGTCTTCTTTCCAAAATGGTATGGTTTGTGTAGCCTTTCTTTACTTCTCTAGTTGTTATAACCATTTTTGTACAGACAAGTAATGTTTGAGAAAATGTTAGAAAAATTAGTGTTTGCAATAGGTGTAGTTTGGTACTTGTAGCGCCCACTAAGGTAGGGGAACTCATACCAATGAGGTGTCATTTTTCTCCTAAGAGCACTAGCTAATGAATACAGTTGGAAATTCCATGGTTTTCACAGATTTCCATACAGATGAAGGGGCAGAAATGTAAGAAAATGCCATTTTTTTCCTATAGTGCCACCTTCTGGAAGCATTTGGGCACAACAGGCTTTGGGTAAGAAGGCAATTCACCCCTCATTAGATGCGGCAGGTTGTCTTCTTTCCAAAATGGTATGGTTTGTGTAGCCTTTCTTTACTTCTCTAGTTGTTATAACCATTTTTGTATAGACAAGTAATGTTTGAAAAAATGTTAGAAAATTTAGAGGTTGTAGTAGGTGTCTTTTTGCACTTCTAGAATCCCCTGTGGTAGGTGAACCCATACCAATGGGGTGTCATTTTTCTCCCAAGAGCACTAGCTAATCAATATAGTTGTAAATTCCATGGTTTTCCCAGATTTCAGTACTGTTGAAGTGGCAGAAATGTAAGAAAATGCCATTTTTTTCCTATAGTGCCACCTTCTGGAAGCATTTGGGCACAACAGGCTTGGGGTAAGAAGGCAATTCACCCCTCATTAGATGCGGCAGGTCGTCTTCTTTCCAAAATGGTATGGTTTGTGTAGCCTTTCTTTAATTCTCTAGTTGTTATAACCATTTTTGTATAGACAAGTAATGTTTGAGAAAATGTTAGAAAATTTAGAGGTTGTAGTAGGTGTCTTTTTGCACTTCTAGCATCCCCTGTGGTAGGTGAACCCAAACCAATGGGGTGTAATTTTTCTCCCAAGAGCACTAGCTAATGAATACAGTTGTAAATTCCATGGTTTTCACAGATTTCAGTACAGTTGAAGGGGCAGAAATGTAAGAAAATGCCATTTTTTTCCTATAGTGCCACCTACTGGAAGCATTTGGGTACCACAGGCTTGGGGCAAGAAGGCAAGTTACCCCTCATTAGATGCGGCAGGTTGTCTACTTTTCAGAAATATATAGTTTTATATAGTTATTCCACTGTTTTAGGGTAGTTTTACCACAAAAACCCTAGAATGTGCATTTTAGTTTATAAAGTTGAAAATGTCATTTTGCGCTGCTGGTGATTAGGGCTCTGCGCTAGCCTTGGACTTAGGTAAAACTATACAAATTTGGTATTTTTTTACTCGGGGGACTCTGGGCTTTTTCAAATAATTTAAACTTTTTCAATCAAGGTAAATGTTTTTGATACATAGTATGTGATTTTAGCAAAATGAGTAAATTTTCACTTTTTTTTGTCATTATGACATCATAGCTTTTTGCACGATGTAAAATTCTCTTCATGTAAGGTATCACGAGAAAGCTCAATTCGTTCTGAAAAAAACAATATATAGTTTTCCATATTTAACTAAAAATCCCCAGAGGAAATCAAGCCTAAACGGAAGGATAGCAAAAATGTTGAAAAAGTGTCTGGCCTGCAGGGTTCAGAAAATGGCCCGAGCCTCTGGCACTGAAGGGGTTAAAGTGGATGTATCATCTATGCACAACATCCTCTAAATAGTTAGGTGATACATCCAATAGCATTAAAACATTATTATTTGTTTTTAAGTTTCCGTTTGGTTTAAATGTAACTTATAAAAGTCTGTGCTGCAGCCACTTCCGTATAGACTGAAGCCCAACACTCTGCCTCTGCTCTCCTCCTTCTGTCAGTAAGCTGGAGCAGTCTCATTGGCTAGATATCGATCTCTGCCAATGAGACCACTCCAGTTTACTGACAGACGCCTTTGTCATCGGAGGAGGGAGGTGAACAGAGGCAGAGCTCTGTAACTGCGGAGAACCGCAGAGAACTGCAGTCACCAGGAAGTGGCTGCAGCAGCTAATCTTGTAAGACACATTTAAACCAAACGGAAGCTTAAAAACAAATAATAATAATAACGTTTTAATGCTATTGGATATGTAACCTAACTATTTAGAGGATGTTGTGCATAGGTGGTACATCCACTTTAAGTTGCATACAGAGTTATACTGTGTATTAATAGGCAAAACAGGAAGGTCTGATAGACTAAATTTGGCAGCAGGAAAGCTCTGGTTCATGAGGCAAGGGTTGAACTTGATGGACTTGTGTCGTTTTTCAACCCAATTTACTACGTTACCATGTTACCCCTCCGGAGCATAAAAGTGATAAAGGGCAGTAATCCATTCATTTATACATACAATTTATACACAAAAGGCCAGATGCCCCTGATTACCACTATTCTAATCACAAACCTCAAGATTTAGTACTAATAGAGTTGTTCTTCCAATCCCAGATAGATTTCTGCAGAGTTTGGTGGAGGCTTCTTCTTCCTCCAGCTTGAGTGGTGACTAGTAATATTGGGTCTGATGAGGGACAAACTTCCTGATTTTTTTTTTTTTTTTTTTTTTTTTTTTTAAGTAATACTTTCTACTGAGGTTGCACATAGCCAATATTCATTTCTTGCTCAGTCTCAGAAGAAATATTGAGTCTGAGCAGGAAGAAAGATTGGCAAATGGTAATATGGGGTCTGAGAAGGACAATCAAGCAAGAAGATAAATCATTCATCCTTGATATTAACCCCATAACTAGGGAATACAATAGTGGTACTCAGGAATACATGACCTTTCTTTTTAGGTAGTTTAGATTTAGGGTTCAAGACTAGAGAAATCAAGGCCCTGAAGACTTCCCTAGCATTCAAGGGGTGAAAAGAACAATCTAAATCAATGGGTATTTTTATTTTCCCCTATAGTGCAGGTAGTTTGGGCCACAATTGCGCAAAATCTTCTTAAGGAGAACACCTGTTTAAAATTCATTTCAGTAAATTTAGAAATGAAAATAAATGCTGCTACTCTTCATAAATTTTTAGATTTTCTAGATTCAACCTTCCTTTTCTGCATTCAATTCCACAATCTTTCAAAGATAAAAGGCAGTCTTACAGGAGAACCTGGATTCATCTACAAATATATTGTAAATTATTTTCAAAAAATATTGTTCTAGCCATCTTGGAGAAGAAGGATATAATGGCATTTTAGCAGAAATAAAAAGTTTAATCCTCACATGTTTTTGACATTTTGAAATGATTTCCTTCTTTTACCACCAACTCATGATCTGATATTTTTTCATGACTACGACGTTTTGTAGACAACTACAGTTGCATTGTCCGAATGGACAGTGCACCCAACAGCACATGGGACCAAAGAAGTGCTAGATGAATGGGCCTTATCTCCAGAATGTTGAATGGAAGAAGACACTCCTCCCTGGTCCAGCGGCCCTGCTCTGTTAGGTGACCCATCAGGTTGGCGTCTTTGGTGACTACCAACTATTTTGGTATGACAACAGGACATCCCAGCATTAGGGGAGGATTTTGAAGCCAAAAGTGAAGATCCTCCTTAATTTGTTGTGACAGGGACATGACATGAGACAGCTTCTGAGAATGTCCATCTGTAACTCCCTTACATATAACTCAGATAGTTGACAGCTTTCAGAGTGAACACCTGGTGACCTACGACTCTCATGTACGCTCTGCAGGGATCCTGATGCCCCACCACAAGGTCTGAATTTTTTTTTTTTCAGTGAGGCGTTTTTTTTCCTTTGTTTTCGAACAGAAGCACTGTGTGCCACACCATCTGACAGCGACCCAGAAACACTTAGATAAAATGATATATATTATGTACACGCACACAGACACACATATACACACACATATGTATTTTTCCTGGTAAAACTTCTTATAAATAAAATAAATATATGTTTAAGAAGGATTGCTTATGTCACAGTGATAAAAACAATAAGAGAGAGGTTCTTGACCCAAGGAACTTACAGTCTAAATGGGTAACAGGAGACAGACTACAGGGTATGAGGGTGTCATGAGTTTGCCAAAAGATAGTGCATGGTTCTAGTGCTCCAGAAACTTTTGGGTGGAATTAAAGACAGAGGCAGAACTGGTGGGTAGAGCATTTAACAATTTTTAAGTTACTTCATGACCCATCGCTACAGCTTTGTGAAGAGAGAGACCAAAGTATATTATTTACACAGGCTAATTTATAAACATATATACTGATGTTTAAACAAACATTAATGTAAGTTTTTTTTTTTTTACTGTGGGGCAAAGTGATACACTTAAATACACACCACAAAGTCTGATCTCTTTAAAAAGGGACAACAGGGTAGGAAAGAAGGACATAGGGATTTGTATCCCTGAGGGACAATACCCCCCCTAAAAAAGGGACAGTTGGGTAATGTTCATACTTTTTATCCAGTCCGTATTAAAAAAATGCACCAACAGAGTAGAAATCATCACATGAAAACCTATAAAATATGTTTATTTTCACTTTTTTATATTTTGGAACCAAATTATGGGTTGTAACTATAAATATGGCATCAAGTCCTGGTTAGCCTTTTAAAAAAAACAAAAAAAACAAAAAAAACATCAGTATATGATTTGTGTGGGTGTACTAAAAGAATTAAAGGGAAAATATGGTGGGGTTAAAGTAACTAACAAAGATTGCATTAGCCACAGAAAATGATCATGTAAATTAGCCAGTCTGAGGTCCAGCAATCCCTTCTAGAAAATGTCATGTACACCTCCATGGGTGTGAGAGTCAGGATTTAGTGATAAAGATACCTCTTGCATAATCGACTTTACTTTAGGCTTTTTCTGCACATAATACTGTTAAGTGGGAGGTTATTATATATAGGTCTTAGAGTACATTTAAGAGCAATACAAAGAGTGCAACTATAACCTGACTTTTGTTTTTTTATCTGTTTTTGGTTTTCCATTACCACTGTTTCCTACATAGCATTAGCCTGTGGTTTTTCATAACCACAGTTTCCTATATAGCATTACCCTTATCTGTTCAGAAAATTGACAAGCACACCTATCAGAACCTGTTAAAAAAATAAATATAAAAAAGTGTGCCAGCTCACCTGGTCCTCCCAGAGCCTCACAGTTCTTGTTCTCTGATTCAATCTCCTTCAAGACATCACTCAAAGCTTCCCATTTAGGATTGCTCTCAAGAACCAGTTCCTTTTTCCCATCTTGTGCTACGAAGAAGAAACAAATTATGTAAGAGACTGCCATATTCAAGAAGCTAAAGATGACCAGCTCTGGAGCAAACGGATTGCTCCATTGGGGACAAATCAAAATTATCTTTGATTTAAATGGGGATTTTAATCCCTAGAATGCTAGAAAGGTCACCATTGTTTTACATTAGGTTTCCTTCACAATATAACCCACAATTCCTGAATGATCATTTTAGATTTCATAAGTCTGAAACAGGTATATGTAGGCTCAGGACCCTGCTGCCCTCAACTGAATACTCCAACCAGGACCTGGTGTACTTGGGGCCTGGGCTACAGCTTTCTGAAATGGAAAGCCTTGCATGGGAACGGGGCAGGCCTATTAGAACAAACTAAATCAGTAGGGAAATAAGGCCCTGGGTACACTATTGGTATCCTGATGAGCCAATAGGACCTTGGTTGGGAGGCTAGGATCTTGCATCAGATATCCTTTCTATTACCAAATACTTTCATAGATGAATCTTGTTTTCCATTATCCAATCATTTAATTTCTTTGAAGGGTTGCATCACATTGTTCCTCTGCCTTCTCCCTCTAAGCTGTACATATTAAGGTCCTAGAACATCTTTGGATCTCCAGCTGTCAGGCTACTACCACTTTAATCATCTATTTGGGGATAATGGGAGTTGTGAACCCCAACAATAGGCGGCACAAAGATTAATTTCCTCTGTCCTAGAGTATTTCTTGATACATTTTGTTATTCAGATAGACCAGCCCTCCCTTATTTGTCTCCACTTAATCAGTGTGCTTCTGGATGATCATGTAAGGGCACTGGGGTATATTCCTTCAACTTCAGAACATGGCCTTGCTTTCTTACTCTTTTCTCTGTTTCAAGGGTCTACCAATCTTGTAACGACTATCCAGCTGTATGACAAAGAAGGGGCCTCGTGTAAACCTCTTGAATTCTAGGGAGGTGTCCAATGCATTGTATTGCATTCTGCTGGAGTCCTGTCTACCATTCAAGGGATTAAAGGCCCTGTTAAACTTGATGGGAGTGCTGATTTGTCCCTTATGGTTCAATTGGTTTTCTCCAGAATGGTTCCAGTAATACATAAGACCCAATGAGCCTTTTTCTATTATGCTCCTCCTAAGGGCTTCCCCAAGGACTACGTCTGACCCTTTGAATGCCAGAGAGGTATACGATGCCAGTGCTTTGCAATGCCTCTTTGGCACTCAAAAGCTTAATGCTTTTGTTCAGATAAATAATAAACCTCAATATTGTGGCGTATTCTGTTAGTGGCGCTATGGTGCAGTTTCACGCAGACATTGTACTGATGTTTTATGAGTATTATTGGTAGTATAAACCTGCAGTAACTTTTAATAATAATAATAATAATAATAATAATAATAATAATTATACTGTGATTTTTTTCCCAAATGGGACTCAAAATGCTTACAGCATTGAGAAGAACAGTTTAACATTAGTGAGGACATTATAATTCTCTATAAGTTATAACGTGTGATCAAATGCTTGGATAGAAATATATTTCTTTAGTCCTTTTTTTGAAAATGACCAAGGTGGTGGAGTCTCTGACTGTGTGGGCAGTACGTACATGAAAGCTTGGACCCCAGAAACTTTAAAAAAATTAATTCAGTGCAATCGTTAATTCAGTGCATGCTTGGGTCTATCAAAAATCAACTGATTGCATGGATGTCTCCATGGGAAAATGTTGTTTGATGAAGTTTATATATTGAGGACCTCAGTGCAATGTATTAGAGTAATCTTGAAATTTCATGACAGCACTGCTCCAAATACAGAGACTCAATCCCACTGCCATTCACACCTCATATAAAGCTTTTTTACAAATATTCGATCTGTGCAAATTAATAGAGGGCTCTTAAATACAAGATTTCTAAAACCACAGGCCATTCTGGGTGTTTGCTTCTCAAGAATTTACATTTGAAAGAACTTTCACACTCATTTTAGAAGCTGGTGTGCCATCAAAGTACTAGGTTTTTCACAGTTCATGGCAGAAGAGAAGGGGAGGGGGTGTGGCAATCTATGTTAGGACAATCATGAATCGGAGTTCTCTTTCTGTGGGTCAGACCTAGTCATCTGAGTAGTCCTGTAAGGAGTATTGCAAGTATTGGTCCAAGAATCATTCTAATATTTTTACTTTGACTGAATGACTTTGCAAACCTTTACAGATTCACTGTTTAGAACAATTGCTTTCAAACTGGGTTAGATGAAGAGGTACAAAGGACGTAACTAATCCTATATAATAATTCACTAGGATGTTTGTCAGAAGCCGTCATGCGTGGTAGAGACTGCCCCAATGCACAGAATGCTGGGAGTTATGTGCTGGGAGCACAGAATGCTGGGAGTTCTGTGCTGGGAGTTCTGTGCTGGGAACATCCTGTGCTTTCGGACAGTCTCTACAGTGCATGAATGCATCAGTGGCAGGACGCAGAGCAGTACCGGCCTCTTACCCCTTTGAGTAGGTTAACATCACCCGGACCTTGGCCCATCTACACGGGCTTTTACAATAGTTAAAGTAATAATGGATAGGGGAACAAGGCTCAGGTGGCAGACAGTGTATGTGTGACTGACAATGGATGTGTGGAATATAAACACCCTTTTATAAAGATAACATTGGTAGCGGCTACCTGATAATGTTTGCCTAATAATTTAGTGTAAGGTTACCAGTACCATCTAGAATTCTGATTCATTTGATATTGATACAATGGCAATACTCCCAAATTCTAGAAAGGGCAGCAATGCATTGTTGTGTAATGCATTGGGCGATGTCTCTAGTATTCAAGTAGCAAAGGATTTCATTAGGGTTCTTTCAGAGTAAAACGTTTTCCAGCCATTGGTTTAGTTTCTTATCTCAGTCTTGGAATAATGAATGTATTAATTCCTTCACAAAGAAAGTTTATAGTGCCTGTAAAAACATACAATGTACTCTATCCCCTTTGTAGCCTCTAATTTTACTTACCTTGTTTATCTTTGGACTCAGCTGTTTTTGGCTTTTTTACTGCTTTCGGGTCTGGAATGTGGTAGACTCTGGCTCGAGCATGAACAAACATGGAAGTGCTTGAGTCAAGAAACAGCCAACCTTAAACACAATGAAACATTTACATTCAGTAAAGCAATTTCTTTAAAAAATTACAGTTACTAAAGTACACAGTTACTGCATACCTTCTTTTATTTCTCATTATTACACATCCCCACAATAGTTTGTTTTTTCATGGAAATGGAATACAAGAAATTTGTTCAAAATAAGATACCACTACAAAGATAGAAATGACATTCATACTGGTGTAAACAGGGAAATTAGAAGACAAAAATTACAGTGCTAACAAAACAACTTTGTTAAAATACAAAATATTTGTTTAAAACAAAATAGATGCTCTTTACTTTGAATAACAAACAATGTATATGAATACACACATAAGTAAAAGGTGATGCCCCATTGGTGCTTAACAGTAGGTCAATAGTGGAAGTATTATGGGGTAAGCCAACATGGAGAAATGGTGCAAACCCTCCCCATTCTGGTGATCATGCATTTAATGGTGCACCCCCACATTCTAACACTTACAGTACATAGTTAATGGTGTACCCTCCCCCTCTGGCTCTCACATAGCTAATGATGCACCCACCCTCCTTCTGGCACTCTCATTGTTAATTATGCAAAACAAACCCCTCCTTTCTGCCACTAGGTTCATGAAATGTCTCTCTCCTTCCCCCATGCTGTTGGAAACTTTTCCAGTCCTGATCAGCATTCTACATGGTGACACCACCCCTGAGCTGGCCAGGGCGTCTCTGAGAGTCTGTCCTGCACTGATCTCAGTAACTTGCTGCATCTCCACTGTAACTAACAGAGATCATCCTGCTGGCTCATGGGTGGTGTCAAAAGAAAAGACTGGAAAGGCTCTAGGAGGCTTCAGGAAGGAGAAGACACTTTGATTAACTATGATACTGCCAAAACAGGGCTGAAGTGGGGTGCACCATTAACTATGTGAGTACTAAAATGGAATGTAGGGGGATGCACCATTACCTGTGTTGGTGGCAAAACAGGGAAGAAGGAGCCATGACAGTAGTGGAGGTAGTGTGGGCTGTGCAAGGCAGAGGGAGAGGAGAAACGGAGGAATGAAGAGTACTGCAGTGATTTGGGAGGAGAGGCTTAGCACTCCCTTCCCAAATTACTTCCCCCAGCCATATCTGTACACAGACAGGCTGGGGAAGGAGGTCATGCATTGTGTACATCTCTGCTCTGGTCCTTAAAAGGTTAAATATGTTATTTGCTTTTGGTTACAATATTTAACATATATACCCATTCCCAGCCAATTCTCTTTTCCAAGAAGGCCATCACACGACTGTAGATGAATTACCTGAATTTTGCCCAAAAGCCTTCTCACTAGCTCTCATGGATTCCAGCAGGTTGAGGAAAGTCACACAGTCATACTGGGACAGGTATTGCAAGAGTGTGCGAAGGATCTTCAAGTCCTGCACCAGAGATTTAGTCTTAGCTCCAAGCTGGTGCCACAGTGGATCCAAATAGTGCCGAATAGTCTACAAAGAGAAGGATTAGGACAATTGAATTAGGACACAAAAATGTTGATTGAATGTATATGAATCCCTGCAGTCTATCTAAACACCTCATTAATAGGATAACTGGTTCATATTCAGGTATGAAACTGTTCACCCTGTTAATGAACAGTTAAGTACAATGACACCTGTGTTTGCCATCACATTAAATGAAACAACAGCGCACAATGGCTTTCCACCCTCAGTCTACACAGCAGAAAACAGCATCTACTGTTAAGACCCATTCTGTCCCATTACTGTGTAGCCCTCACCCTTACATTTGGTTTCTACATGGCCTTGGCAATATACACTCCTCACGCACTATGGGTTTTATATATAATGGAAAATTGCAGCAGTTCTGGGAAACACAACGCACCATATGGCACAAAACATACACTCCCAAATTTCACATTATTTCATTGGCGTTTTAAAACCCTTGAACATTAGAGAATTTTACAATGCATGGATTGCATGGATTGTTCCTAGACACAGAAAAAAAAAACTTAAAATACTCTAGGACAGCTTAAGCAAAAAAACAAATAAATAAATGGACCATATCTACCATCAATTATGCAACTCCGATCTGCAGACGCAATTGAGCCACAGTAGCATGAGCGGATACAAATTTGCAATGTGAGACAAGCTAAGATATTAAACATACCATAAATGTTACTTGTTTTGCCAATGTCATACACCATATATCAAAAACATTTATGTTGGTTGTGAAAGTGTCAGTTATTTTAAAACCCCTGAAACCCATGGCACTATGATAGTAAATATACATTGCTTTACCAACAAGCATATATCCCCAATTAACAGAAGTTCAAATGGCCATTTTCAGCTTTATGACCTAAAATGTACTTTCCATTGTTTACATGGTAGAACTAACCTAAAACAGATTTTGTTAAAAATAGGAGGTTACAGAAGGGTTTAAAAAATTACATTAAATTCACAATTTACTGTACAACTTCTCAAGCAAGCTTAGTATAACAAGCAAAAAAATATAAATTATGAATGCCACATATCTCCTGAGTACAACAATGCTCTCTCTCTCTCTCTATTACATTTATGCATATATATATATATATATATATATATATATATATATATATATATATATGCATAAATGTATGTCAGACCTGAGGCAACAAACTGGTAACAGCACATTAAAGATTTCGACTGACATTTTGCCACAGCATACTGAACAAGGTTGAAGGAATAATTAACCTATAGCATCGAACAACACCTTAAAAGCAAACGCTTCCTGAAAGTATATATCCCACTGAATGAAATGAGGTTTCCTATTGCCTTTGTACCCTTAGCCTGGTGTGCACAAATGTTTCCAGGAGATGGAACTAAAAGGAAAAAATAGGCATTTTTTTTTCCAAGCTACATGTTAGATATGTAAAGATCCTGGGGGTATTAAAGGAATAGTAATACTTAAAATGTAAAAAAAAAATATGTTGTAGGGTTTATCCCCATGAGTAAAACAAGAGTACTCCCACTGCTGAAAGGTGTTTCATTCAAAAGTTATTAATTTTCAAAGTTGAATTTTTTTAGGTGCAATATCAGAGTGGCCTGAAATTGTACAGTGGCGCTGTTGCTACACCATCCTATGGAGATTTATGGTCCCAGGACCAGAGCTGTCCATAGGATCGTGTAGAAACAGTGCCACTGTACAATTTCAGGCCACTGTGATATTGCACCTAAAAAATTCAACTTTGAAAATTAATAACTTTTGAATAAAACACCTCTCAGCAGTGGGAGTACTCTTGTTTTACTCAGGGGGATAAACCCTACAACATATTTTTTTTTACATTTTAAGTATTACTATCCCTTTAAGGAAACTAGGAAATCTCTGAAAGACACCAAAACAGCATTGAGAAAATTGCTATTGGTCATCACATTCAAGATCTGGCCCACGTCATCGAGAAGTCTAAGAACAACAAAACAAGAGATTGAAGTGTCAACCAGGAGTTCCTCAATTTGGATGAGTTGGAAGCTCTATCTTTTGATAATGAATGATAGAGAGCGTTCCAAATTTCAAACATCAGAAGGAATGGCCTTCATCAAAGAACAAACGTGTTCTACATGCTGCAAAAATAGGTCATCCAGACTTACCAAGAAGGGAAAGATGCATTTGAAAACTGGTCATCTAAAAGCCAAAAATGCTTCCATTGAGGGTGTGAAAACATATTGGGGAGAGTCACTAAGCGGTGATAAAAAAAAATTATACTTATTTCCACCCCTTCTGTTCCATATTTAAAGTGGAACTATCACCTTGTTAATATTGCCTCCCAATCCTTTCCTAACGTAGCGATATGTAAAGTCATATGTTATTATGCTGAAAACGTCTGCGTTATTAATTAAAGCCTCTTCTTCTGTAGGCATCCAGTGGACAACAGTGCAGACATTGAAGAAGTAAGGGACCTCTGAGTCTGCTCAGTGTGTCCCGTGCTGTGCCCAGATTTGTGGTGACTTACCTGTTACCTTAAGGTAACGGAAGTTTCTAAGGCGCAGGAGCACAGAGCTTCTCTTGTAAGCTCTGTGCCCTGAATGCCTACAGAAGATGTTTGCTTTCGTTAATAACACAGATTTTTACATCATAATAACAGTATGGCTTTATATATCGCTACATTAGGAAAGGATTGGGGAGCAATATTATCAAGGTGAACGTTCTGCTGTAAAAAGTAAGAGGTTTCTTACTGTGTTCAACAGCTACTGCTCTTCTGACAAAAATTACACCCCAGTGGTATATACCAGAACCACAAAACTATACCAGCTGCAATCTCTCATTTTTCTTACATTTTTTTTTCAAATATGACTTGCCAATAATAAAATGGCTGCAACAACTACAGAATGTAAGAAAAAGCAGACAAAGCGTTTCCATTTTGGAAAGATAATAACTGTCAGACACTAATTACCTGTCTGCCTGTGAGATTCTCATGGGGTTAATGTATTACCTGTCCTCTTGAGCCTTTTTATACCGCCGCAATGAGCCCATACCAGTAAAATGGGGCATAGGTCTTCATATTCAGAGTTCCAGTGTTTCAAGACCCTGCTTATTTTTACTTCTCTTGCTTTCTATTCCGCATGTACTGATTCTAGCTTGTTTTCTGACCCTCACAGATTTCTACAACATGACCCAGACTTGTATGTCTAACATCTCAGAGCATGTCCTTGGTCAGTATAATTACCTCCATTCCTGCTATGAGTCCGCTTGATTTAACAACCACTGAGTATTTCCTTACTGCCTACCTCTGTTTCAGCTTCCGATATCTACTTAGACGTTTCAGCAGTGCATGGGTGTTTTCTGGATTCATTATACACAGACCTTGCAGAATCTCAAGGGTGCCCTGGCATCCACGCATCATTTCTGTTCCAGTCTCTGGCAGGCAAGTACTATTTTTTAATTTATATTATTATTCATCTCTCCTGCTGTTTTTGCATCCTTAACTGTTTTGCCTGCTACCTAGTCTGTAGCCATTCTTCTCAGCTTCCTGTGAATTACAAATTACTGTGGTGTACCAGCAAATTGTCTGTTTTTCATTCTCATTGTGTGGTAATGTCCAGTAGTATCCTCAACTATAAGTCCTAGTGAACCCCATAATCAAGGCACAAACTCTTGGGAACAGTGTGCCTATAATAATCAATCACTCTTCCCAAGAGTTTGGGCCTTGATTATACATACTCAAAAATAGTACTCGATGTCAGCAATTGGAACAGAAATGCCACAC
Organism: Rhinophrynus dorsalis; assembly: GCA_037306005.1. Lineage (NCBI taxonomy): Eukaryota > Metazoa > Chordata > Amphibia > Anura > Rhinophrynidae > Rhinophrynus > Rhinophrynus dorsalis. Next base: position 74,677,120 of record CM074725.1, read on the forward strand.
AGATCCCTGAGCACCCTAGTGGTGCTGGTAAGTCTATGTGGAGAAAATCTAGCAGATGGGTATTAGACAATATAATCCAGGAGGTACCTGCATCAGTACTGAAATGTCTAAGTGCTGGTAGGTTTATGTAGCTGAAGTACAGCAGAAGGATTTTAGATGATGTAAACCAGAGAGCACCCTTGCAGTGCTGAAAAGTCTACTGTAAGTAGATATCTGGAGCTGGAACAGATATCTGCTTCTGTTCCTTCTGCAGAACCAATTATGGTCCTGCCTATTGCCAGTAATGACAATTACCCACCACATGAACTGGGGGTCACTTGTCTTTCTACCCCTTGCCTGGTGTTCAAAATATTTCAAAATTATGGCACTATGGAAACTAAATAGGCATTTACTTTTACATTTCCAACACTTCAAAAATGTAAAAAAATATTTAAAAATTATGAAATTTCCTTCTGTATTCATTAGCTACTGCTGGTCCAAGAAAAATGGCACCTCAGTTGTATGAGTTGATATACAGAAGGGGGGCCAGAAGCACAAAACTTACAATCTCATTTTTTTTCCAAATACAACTTGCCTGTACTAAAATGGTTTAACAACTAGAGAAATTAAGACAATGTAGACAAACCATACCACTGGGGATAGAAGACAACCAACCACATCAAATAAGAGGTCACTTGAATTTCTAACTCTGCACTGCTCCACACAATGTTTTTCAGAAAATGGTGCTACAGGAAAAACACATACACTTGTACCTTTCTGCAACAATAAACTCTTTCAGCCCTATGGAATTTCCAAGTGTATTCAGCACCTAGTGCCAGGCATTCCATTTTCAAAAGTGATTCACCTGCAGCAAATAAGGAGCAATTTGCCTTTTGACCCACAGGCTACTGTGTACAATTATTTCCATAGAGTACAATAGAGGACAAAAACAATATACTTTTTTTCACTGCAAAGATACTAAAAATCTTTGAAACCATTGATTTGCATACTGTATTCAGTACCTGCCACTAGACTGAGATAAATGGTACCCCATTTGTATGGGTTGATATAAAGTATGGCATGCGAGAAGCACTAACCTACACCTACCACCTTTCATTTTTGAAAATATCTACATTATAATGGTCATAACCATTACAGCTTTGAAGAAAAGGTATGCAAGGCATACAATTTTGAAACATAGACATTTATCCATGTAAAATGACCACAAGTTCAGATATCTGATCCCAGTTCAGCTGGCACCAGATCCGGATGGACACCAGTCACCGCATAACCCATGAAGTAGCGGGAGCTGGAGCCACGAGACAACAGAGAGTACTGACTATAGGAGGACTGCATGCAAAAGGTAGCGTACATGCAAAAGGTAGGTACTAGTGGAGGAGAAAGCAACTGTTCAGTAATGGCAAGCCAGACAGGGAAAAGGAACAGCATACAACTCCATGGAGGAAAGTCCAGAGGCATACCACCAAAATGAAGTCCAAGGCTGTGGCAGAAGAAGGCAGAGGACCAAACAAGTAGAGCAGGGATCAAAACCGTAGAGTCAGACTATGCAGAATATGCTGATGTAGCAAGCAGGAAGGCTCAAAGATTGAGTGCAGAAATAAGGTGAGGGCTGGATATAAAGCAGTCCAGAATCAATGAAAAGGGAGATGTGTGAAGGAACATGAAGGTGGGGGCGTGACATGACAAATGTTTTCAGGAGGAGGTGCTGCAGGAAAAAATAAAGTTATCTTACATTGCTACGCCTCCAAAGATACTGATAGCTTTAAAATACATTAAATTCCCTACTGTATTTATTAGCTATGGCTCTTCCCAGAAAAATGGCACCCCGCTGGAATCGTTTGGCATACTGTACGGGGGGGTCAGAAGTACAAAACAATACCAACTATTAATTTATACCAGAGAGGTTGTACCAGAGAGGTACTGATAGCACTGCAACCTCAAAGGGTTAAAACCCCAATTTAAATTAATGGACCTTTTATGTGTACCTCACTGCAAGGCTGGCTTGCCCCAGAGTTGCTCCATGTTCTCTTTGTGGATATGGCCCACTGTGCTTTTGAAAAACTAACCACTCTTCATAAAGAAATAGGGCAGTGCATTTACACACATTACCTTGTCAAATGCCCTGCCGATAGCATTTTCCAAAGACAGATCTTCCACTTCTAGAGCTGGATTGTAGCGTTTGAGTTCTTTCAAACAAGCATTCATTATATCCAAGATGGAAGACTGGATGGCAAGCATGGCGGGAGTCATGGAGATGTGCAACTCTACCACTTCAGGTTTATGTTTCTCTAAAAAGGAATTTACTGATACATGGAACCTATAAAGGAAAGAAACAGTGAAGCTGATGCACTAAGAAAATATTCAGATTTTGATCCCTAAAACATAAGCCTAAAATTTGCTTTTGTAAATTGTGCTATTCAGAGAATATTTGATTTTTTGTTTTAGTTTTGCTGTTTATAATGAGATAAAAGAGCTAAAGTAAATAAATGTATTGTGATTAGTGCTCCCTTGTATTCAGAGAGGCTGTTTTCATATCATAACCCATTTACAATCCTGGACAATCATCTCGAGACTGGTGTTCACATGGAGCCCTGAAAAAGACAGGAATGGCTTCTCCATGAGAATATAAGTAAAATCAGATTTTAGGCCTCAAAAAACAGACATTTTACAGATGCTAGCATCCAGTACAGTTACATTTTATGCATTAGTTTTTTTGACTTGACACATAAGCCCCACTGCATAATACTCAGCCTTTAAAGAACCAGATGCGTATGCAATGCATTGCTTCTGAATGTGACGTACAACCCTCTGATGTTTAAAGGGATATTAATGTTTCACAATAAAAGCAGCTCCTATTAATCTTCATAATATTTGGGCAATGTAGAGTGTTATTTCAATACTGCCAGAGTTGTAGTTCAAGAGTAATTGAATGATGAAGTATCCTCCTCCCATCCCTTTTACCTAGTGTAAGCCACCTCTCCTCAGATCTGGAATCTAGTCTCTTGACCAGACAGATCACAGCAAGGGGCAATCTTACTGTGAGCATAAGGAAAACCATGTACCCCTTGACAGGTTTTTCCTTATGCTCACTGAAGATTGTGCCTCTCTGTTATCCATCCGGACAGTCTTACTGCTCTGAGGTGAGCATTGTTACTTTAGTAAAAGTGGTGGGAGGGGTATACTTTATCATTCAATTACTCTTGAACTACAACTCTGACAGTACTGAAATAACACTCTCCATGGCCCAAATACTATGAAAATTAATTGGAGCTGCTTTAACTGTGAAACATTGCTAACCTTTAACTTTATGCATTTGTTTTTTGCCTTGACATGTAAGCCCCCCCTGCATTTTACAGATGCGTGTGCAATACATTACTTATCAATGTGATGTAAAACCCTCTCATCTTTAAACCAACTGCTTGCTGGGGATGACAGGAGTCCTGCAACAGCTAGAGGAAACCTGCAGGTTGGCCACTCCTGTCATTATAGGTACTTTGCAATAACTTGCATAAAACAGACATATAAATTAAAAAAAAAAAATATATCAAATTATTGTTCTAAATATAACGTGGCTATCAAAATAACAGGAGATTTTGAAAGCGCTTTTAAAATCTCCTACATAGTCATTGCAAGCTCACTGATCTTTTCCTAAACTCAGTGTGGAAAATCAAGCCTCTCCTGTACAAAAACAAAGGTCCATATTCTTACCTGCATCTTTTTCGTTTGGTTGTATGCTTTAACCCTTTGAGTGCCGGAGGGGTAAGCAATGCATTGCATAGCCCTCTGGCACTCGAAGGGTTAAACCAGGGGGTGCTGCCATTCGAAACAAGACACAAACAGCAGACAAACTACCCAAAATAAGCCAGAAAATCACTGCTTGTTGGCATGGCATCAGCTCTATCCTATCCAGGGTGAACTCTCTGAGAACATATGAAGGAACATGAAGACATCGAGATAATCAAATGATCAAGAGAGTTCAAATATTAATACTGACATTGCAGTACCGCAAATGAACATTCATTTTATCAATAAGGACACAACCAAATCCATGTTTGTCTGGTTTTTAGCATATGAATAACTGTACATTGTCAGAATGCATAGCTACACAGAATATAAAAGCATCATGCGGTGGCAGACACAGGTACCTGAGTTGGAAGGCAATATTTACAAAAGCAAGAGGAGCAATTCTGCAGCAAACCAAAATCAACATTGGGAGAAATACAACTTGCTACTGATTTCATTGTAATGTTAACCCCTTGAATGCTAGAGAGGTCTCCAACACATTACTTTGCAATACACTAGAGACCTTTCCAGCGTAGGGATTAAAGCCTCATTTTCAACAAACGAAGTTTGGGAAATTGATATTTCTCCCCCTTTGGTGCAAATGGTTTATTGCAGAACTGACTCTCTTGTTTTAAGAAGAAGACTTGATACAAATCAAGTGGATGTGGTGTGCATTCCCACGAGAGTTAAGCCACTGAAGGGGATGGGTGTCGGGCTGCAATATAGGACTAGCCACAACGTCTCGGCTGCAGACTTCGCTGAAATGCACAATCTGCCCTATCAACTTGTAGGAAGGGGCTAAAAACCCCATCACTAGCAATCCATGTGGACTGAAAGTTATGACATGGGATGCGATACTGGAACCATTCCAAGTCATCCACCACTTAGGGATCAAAGAGAGAGCACCCACATTACTTTTCTGGGATAATTGAAAAGGTGTGTATGTGGGGGGGGGGCAGAATTTGAAAATAAAGAGTTTTTTTGGAGAATAGAAAGGAAATATGATTCAGTTTTATTTCTCTCCCATTTTCTTCCCTTCTCCTTGCTCTCTCTCAGCTTCTCTCTTTGTCCCAATCTTCTTCCCTCCTCCACACTCTCTCTCAGCTTTTCACTCTGGCCCCAATCTCACCCCCAAACCCCCTTCCTCAGCTTCTCTGTTCCAGTTGCCCCAGTTTCAGTTTCTCCCTCTCTCTGCCCCCCCAATCTTCTGCCCCCTTGCTCTCTTAGCTTTTTCCACTGACCCATCTTCTCCCTCCGCTGCCCTCTGAGATTCTCTCTCTAGCAACCATCTTCTCCCTCCCCTGCTCCCTCAGCCTCTATCACCAGCATTAACCCCTACTCCCAGCAGCCGTGCTCGCCTTCCTCCAACATCTTCCCAAGTATCTCCTCCCCATCTCCACCAGGGTCTCCACCCACTGGCACCAAATGTCCCCAACATTTTTCCCTGTCCCAGAGTCTATATTGTGTGGGTGATCAGTTATATATTTAGTGCTGTTCCTCTGCAGTGGTAGAGGTGGCCCACTTGTTCTTCCACTGAGCTAGCTGTGATTACCTCAGTTCACAAACAGAGGGAGCAACACATGGTCATGCAATACCATTGCATGGGCACAGAGAAGTGATGTGAAGTATTGATAAACGCACAAACACACACACAATACAGATGATGGGAGCTGTGCAGGGGAGGCACTGGGGGTCAGTGGGAAAGGGAAATGCTGTGGGCATATTGGGGACAGTGGTGGGTGACACTGGAGGACACATTCTATTGACCTGTTGGGCACCAAAAGAGAATTTTAGTCTTACCTGTTAAATCATTTTCTCTTAGTCCATACAGGTTACTGGTAACTTTGGGTAGGTGATCTGCCCCTTTAAGTAGGCAGGAACAATTCTAGAAATTACTGCAGGAGGTGAAGCCTACCTTCCCTCCTTGGCTGCAGCTAGCCAACCAGCTCCAGCAAGATTTGAGACACTATGACTAGATAGTGGAAGGAAAGAAGACTCCTGTAAGCGTGACCCCGAAGGACCCCTACGGTCTGCCACAGGAGAGCCAAGCATGGTCTCTTGACAGTGTGGGAGACCAGTAACTTGTATGGACTAAGAGAAAAGGATTTAACAGGCAAGACTAAAATCCTCTTTTCTCTGTTGTCCAATACAGGTTACTGGTAACTTTGAGATGTCCAACCATTGAGTTTCCCAGAGGTGGCAAGTAAGGCAAGGACCAGGTGCAAGGCCCCAAAGTCAACAGCTCGTATATGAACCATTAGATCAGAGATAGGACTAAGAGAAAAGGATTTAACAGGCAAGACTAAAATCCTCTTTTCTCTGTTGTCCAATACAGGTTACTGGTAACTTTGAGATGTCCAACCATTGAGTTTCCCAGAGGTGGCAAGTAAGGCAAGGACCAGGTGCAAGGCCCCAAAGTCAACAGCTCGTATATGAACCATTAGATCAGAGATAGCCCAACAACAATAAGGTGTCAACGGACACTGAACAGGGGTAACAACACCCCAAACTGTTACACAGCACACTGAACTAGAGCCAACTAGGGCTCAAAGGTGAAGGAAGCACCAGGAACCAAAGAAAATCCTAGACAGGCAAAACTGCCTCCAGGATTTTCCTCCCAAAGCTGGCATCAGGCGATTCCAACACATCAACACGGTAGTGCTTTGAAAAGGTGTGCACAGACGACCAAGTGGCAGCCTTGCACAAGTGATCAGCCGAGGCATGATTCTTGTAAGCCCAAGAGGCCCCAATAGATCGAGTAGAATGAGCAGTGACCCTGAAAGGGACAGGCTTCTTCCTCAGCTCATAAGCCTTACGAACAGTGGACTTGATCCAAGAAGCAATAGTCACTTTGGATGCAGATCTTCCTGCCCTGGGACCCTCAGGAATGATGAACAGCGCGTCTGATTGACTCAGTGCAATGTACATAAAACTTGAGACAACACACCACGTCTAACAAGTGGAGATCCCTCTCCTTGTCAGAGGTGGGGTCAGGGCAGAAAGAGGGCACCAGAATCTCCTGATTGATGTGGAACTCCGAAACCACCTTGGGGAGGAACTCCTGAGAGGTGTGAAGCACCATCTTATCCTTGTGAAACACCAAAAATGGTGGTCTACAGGACAGAGCATGCAACTCTGAGACACGGCAAACAGACATGATCGCCAGGAGAAAGGCCATTTTCCATGTCAGAAGGTGTAGAGGAATAGTAGCCAAGGACTCATAGGGAGGGCGCTGAAGGACACTCAGAACAGATTAAGATCCCACTGAGGAGCAGGAGCCTTAAAGACAGGGCGAGTACGAGCAACGCCCTGGAAAAACACCTTGACATCAGGAAGGATAGCAATGTGTCTCTGAAAGAAAACAGAGAGAGCAGAAGTCTGAACCTTAAGGGTACTCAAACTGAGGCCATTATCCACACCATCCTGCAAGAAGGCCAGGACCGTGGGCAGATCAAATTCCTGAGACAAGTCCCTATTGGCACACCAAAATAGAAAGGTCGAATAGACACGATGGTAGGCCTTTGAGGAAACTGGCTTACGAGCACTAAGCATGGTAGCCAACACACCAGAAGAAAAACCTTTCTTCTTCATATTGAGGATTACATTTCCAAGCCGTCAAAGCTAGACGATGAACATCCTCTTTCCAGAGGTAACCCTGGAGGAGAAGATCCAGACGAGAGGGGAGTCGGAACGGCTCCGCCACTGACAGATCCAGAAGCTCCGCAAACCAAACTTGTCGAGGCCAGTACGGAGCAACCAGAATGACTGGATATCGCTCCAGTCTCAATTTCCTTAACACCCTGTGCAACATAGGAAGGGGAGGAAAGATGTAAGCCAGAGGAAATAACCAAGGAATGGACATGGCATCCAAATCCTGTGTGCGATCTGGTGAGCCACTTCATCTGTGAGAAACATCATGCTCTGCTGAGTGTCGAGGAGAAGGCCCAGAAAGACCAGACACTGATGGGTGAGAGCGTGAATGCAGTCCTGAACCTGCTGATGAAGAAGTTCTGCAGAGGGGGCTTTCAGAAGCAGGTCATCCATGTATGGAGTAACTGTGATGCTGTCCCGGTGAAGGCCGGACACTAAGGCTCCCAGGACACAGTTGAAGACCTGAGGCGCTGTAGTCAGACCAAAGGGAAGAGTTGAGAATTGAAAATGCCCTTGGTCGCAGGCAAATCTGAGATACTGCCGGCTCTCTGGATGAATGGTGATATGTAAATACGCATCTTGAAGGTCCAGAGAAGCAAGAAATTCCTCCAGAACCATAGCAGCAATCACCATCCTCAGGGACTCCTAGTGATAATGAGACTGGATCACAAAGGAATTGAGATCCTTCAAGTCCAAAACTGGACGACAACCGCCGTCCTTCTTGGACACTACGAAGAGGTTTGAGTAAAAACCTGTACCTCTTGTCCTGAACTGGAACAGGTTCCAGAACATCCTTGTCCATAAGAGACTGGATAGCACCGTAGAAGAGACAGTGTTTTTCCACGCCCTGGGGCGTATGAGAGGGGAAAAAGTGAAAGGGAGGAAGAGAGGCGAAAGGGATCCTGTACCCTTCTGTCACTACTTGTAAAACCCATGGGTCCACCACTGAATCCTCCCAAATGCTGTGATAGTGACGAAGACGACCACACACAGGTGAAGGGGACCGCAGAACATTCCTCAACATCTGAATCCACCAACAGTTCCTCTTCAGAGGAATCTGAAACATCAGTTACTCCTTGCTGTTTGGGCAGGGAAGATCTGACTGAGGAAGGGGTCAGCCAGGAATGGAAGACCCCCTGTAACTGGGATGGAAAGAGTTGCAACGTAGACCTGAGGTCCCTGGTAGCAGCCTTGAACTCTTGCACCCAAACTGTCTCTAATGCATGGCTGGAGGACCCTGGGATAGATTCAGGAACATCAGAACATGCTGGGCATAAACGACCTGAAAATTCTCTAGGCAACCCTGTATGACATGAGGAGCAATGCGCAATGGGGGATACAAAGACCCCAGCGTCCTTAGTCTTAGGCCTGGCCCCAAGTTCCAACGGAGTAGACATTTTCACAGTGTCAACAACTTTCAGAATAATAAATCACCCAATTATAGTGTGTAAGATTAAAATTTCAGCCCAGAAATCGTTAAAATACACTTATCTGGCAGGTGAACGTTTATTCTGCAGAGGAGAGAAGGAGAGTCCAAGCCCTGCATAGGATACTCTTTCTGTAAAGCTCACAAAATGTCTGCCGCAGCGGGAGCCAATCAGAAATGAGTATGCAAAGCAAGCGTTCATGGGAAATGTAGTCTTCCCAGAAAGTACCCCAACAGTGTCCAAAGCCCCTGAACCCCCCAACACACTTGCAATGTGAACTGGATGATAGAGCAAGGTCAGACAATTAAAATGAGCCATCTCTGAAGTCACTACGTTGAGCGGTTGCAGAGCTATATCCCAAACTGTACAGTTCCATAGAAGTGAATGGAGCAATGGTGTCTATGCAGTAAAGCAAGCCCTTTACTCAATTTTGTCGAAGTTAGAACTGAGAAATAAAAATACATGAAACATCACTAGAACATGTAATCAGACCCAGAAAACACTGAACCCAGTAGGGAAAGTGCCAATAACCACCCCAAAAGATGACAACCAGCAGTTAAAGGGTTAATTTACCACATAAAGTTGCTCCAAACACTGACAGACATAAAAGAAAGACCCAGTGAGTGTAGGAGTGTGCAATAAGAACTCCTAGGAATAACCACTGTGCGGAGGGGCACAAGTGGACCTGCAGCACTCAAAGGGTTGCTCACCTTTCCTGCAGATCTTCGGTCTTCAGATTACCATGTAGTAAGAAGCAACCTCAGTGGGTAACTCCTGGGGAAGCTCTTGGAATCAAGATTTTCCCGCTTAAGGTCCACAAAAGGCACCTGGATACTGAGCTAGCCACATCTAAGGTTATTGTCAGTTATGGTAATCCGCCTAATGGTGGTATTCCATATCTAAGAGAAAAATAAAAAAGTTTCTAAAACTATAGCAGAACTGTTCTCTTGCCTGTGTTATCTTCACCAAGGAACAAATCTTTCTGGAGCTGGTTGGCTAGCTGCAGCCAAGGAGGGAAGGTAGGCTCCACCCCCTGCAGTCATTTCTAGAATTATTCCTGCCTACTTAAAGTAGGCGGATCGCCTACCCAAAGTTACCAGTAACCTGTATTGGACGACAGAGAAAAGATGAGTACAACACGTTGCATAGAAACGCACTAGAGATCACTTTGGTACTCAAAAGGATTAGGGAGGAATTCAAAGGGATGGGCAATGTAAGGCTCTCTAGCTGCTGCTGGACTGCAAACCCCATGTTTTCTAACAGGCAAAGGCTGACAGGAAATGGTGGGATATGTAATCCAGTGTGAGGGGTGCAAATGATGGACAATCTGTTCTGAATGTGTCTACAAAGCACTTATCACTTTGCTAACACAACCCCCCCTATGTTAGTCCCGGTTTCTAACCTACAAAGTACTAGACAACACTATCCCACTTATATTTCTACCCTCGTCTGAAGATACATCCCCAACATTTCCCTCTACTGTGGCTATGGCCTACACATTTTCTCCTCTCTAATCACCCCCTCTCAGTCATGTTTACAAGACATTTCTGGGGCTGCTTCCACACTATGGAACTCTCTGCCTCGCTCCATTCAACTATCCACTATCATCTAAACTTTTAAATGTTCTCTCAAAACCCACCTCTTCAGGGAAGTCTATAATATCATATAACATAACATCACCCACATAACCTCCTCAACAGCTAACATAGAGTTATCGCCCTCTATCTACACTGCTTTGTGGCTTGTTGCACCCTTACATTACATTGACACAAGCCATTTTACTTTCCCCTGCTGTGTCCCAATCACGCTCCTCCACTCTCACACCTCAGAATTCCTCCATGACACAATCAGCTGAATGTCTGACCCAAAAGTTCCTTATAACACTTGTCACTATCCTATTGTACCAAAATCTGTGGCAGAGCCAGCTGGCAACCAAGCAGTTAGATATTTTGTATCAGTACCTCACTTACTATACACATTGTAAGCTCTAGTGATCAGGGCCCTCTATTCCTGTTGTTTCTAACACCTTTGTTCTATTGTCTTGTTTAACTATTGTACAGCAATGCAGAATCTGTTGCACCTTTATTATTATTATTATTATTTATATTGATAAAATAATGTAAGTTATGGTCCAAGCCATATTTTTTTCCTATTACACACATGTACTCACCTTGGCCACAGGTAAAGTTTTTTAACGAAGAGATTTCTCATTACTCGCTCCACTTGACAGAAACCAGTATGAAAGGCAACTGGATTATCGGTGAAGGCTTTAATGAAGCCCTGCTTATTCTTCTGCCGATACAAGCGCAATATAAAGGCCTCCTGGCAGGACTCGATGATCTTGTGCGCTTTATACACAAGGATACCTACAGAATTATAGAGCATTTTAATGAACTGATGCCTTCACATCAAAGGGTGAGAATAAAAATGAACAACAAAAGGAGGCCAATGTACTGAGAACTGGAGCAACCCAACTGCACCATCGGTGACAGAAACTCCCAAAATCCCCATGGATTTAAAAAGGCCTTCTAACTCCTTAAAGGGATAGTAATGTTTCACAAACACAGCAGCTCCAATTAATCTTCATAGTATTTGAGCCACAGAGTGTTATTTCAATATTGTGAGTGTTGTAGTTCAAGAGTAATTGACTGATGAAGTATCCCCCTCCCGCCCCTTTTACCTAGTGTAAGCCACCTCCCCTCAGATGTGGAATCTGGTCTTGAGGCCAGATAGCTCACAGGAAGGGACAATCTTCTTACTGTGAGAACAATAAAAACCCTACCCCCTTGGACAGGTTTTTACCTTATGCTAATTAAAAATTGTCCCTCTCTGTGATCCATCTGGACAGTCTTGCTGCTTCGGGGTGAGCAGTGTTACATCAGTAAAAAGGGCGTAAGGGGGACACTTTATCAGTCAATTACTCTTGAACTACAACACTGACACTATTGAAATGGCCAAAATAATATGACGAGTCATTGGAGCTGCTTTTATTGTGAAACATTACTATCTCTTTAAAGAAGAAAAGTCTTTAATGCATTGTTCCATAATGTGTTAGAGATTTTTCTACCATTCAAGGGGTTGATAGTATATTTTAACTCAATCAGTATGTAATTTTCCCCTTTGATGAAGACGGTTTGCTCTGGAATTTCTCTAGCTCTTAGTACATCTGCCTCATGGCGTCATTGACTAATGCAAATGTGGAGTAAATCTGTATCAACTAATAAATTAATTGAAATAAATTAAATAAAGGGGAAGCCAATACGTTGTAACCTCTTGTATGCTAGAGAGGTGTACATTTCTAATATGATGCAACTGTTTTGCCAATGCTCATCTTTTCTCTTAACCCCTTAAGTACCATTGACGTGGCAGGACCGTCACGCTGGTCCGGCACTTAAGGACCAGTGACGGTCCTGCCACGTCACGTACTTTTACTCACCGCGCTCCTGTAGGAACGCGGTGAGTAATACCGAGCACTGAAGTTGATCGCTCCAAGACCGGAGCGATCTCTTCCAGTGCCCCGTTTGACGTGTCGCCCCACGACAGTAGTCAGTTTGTTCTATTTATTGTTTTTATTTGTATTTGATTAGTCCACTGCTACTTGTTTCATTTGCTGCCTGTTTCAGGCTGATAATTAATGTCTTTATAATCCATTTAAGTCTCTTGCAACCCATTGTTGTGATGAGGTGATCTAGAGGTAGGACTCAGAGATCACTATGTACAGGGAAACTGCAGCATTAAGGAAAATGTTACATAAAGATATGACTGCCATATAAAGGACACCTACATAATAATAATAATAATAATAATTTGTGATTTTTATAGAGCTTTTCTCCCTGTGAGACTCAAAGCGTTTTACAAATCTATAAACAGTCATAAAATTTAAGAGTTCCTTATGGTCACATGAGTTGACTGAATGCCTGATAAAAGAGATGGGTCTTTAAAAAAAAAAAAAAAAAATCTAAAAGAAGAAGATGGTGCTTCTCTGATTGAGGACAGTAAAGCGTTCCAGAATGTCAGGGCAGTGTGGCTGAATGCCCGTGAACCTGAGGTGGTCTTTATTCTGGGTACTGACAGCAGGGATCTGTTGGCTGACCGCAGTGAGCGGGACTGAATATAGGGTGTCAGGAGCTCTTTCAGATGCTGTGGGCCTTGATTATTTAAGGCTTTGAAGGTCAGCAGGCCAGTTTTAAAATATGTTCGCCATTTAATTGGAAGCCAATGCAGGGAGTGGAGAACGGGTGTTATGCGACATGAGCGAGTTTTATTGGTCAGTAGTCTGGCTTCTGCATTTTGTACTGCCTGTAGGAGATTGAGTTCTTTTTCTGGGAGGCCCAAGTAAAGTGCATTACAGTGATCTAGACGAGATGACACAAATGCATGGACTAATGTTGGCATATATCCGGTGGAATTAAGTGTTGTATCCTGGATATGTTTCTCAGATGAAAGAAGGCAGATTTTATTACAGAAGAGAGCTGCTGTTTAAATGACAATCCAGGTCAATCATCACTCCGAGACTTCGTACCTCTGTTGAACTAATGAGTTCAGAGCCTCCAAGTTCCAGGCCAGTTAGGTGATCCTGAGATATTCTTGTTACCCGGGGTCCCCTCACCAAGAGTAACTCTGTTTTGTCAGGGTTCACTTTAAGGCAACTAGCATTCATCCACTCTATGAGGTCTGCTAAGTAACTGTTGATGAGGCATGTTGGGTCTTTAGTATCTGGAGCAAAGGAGAAGTAGAGTTGTGTCTCATCAGCGTAACAATGATATCTTAGGCTGTGTCTTCTGATGATGTCTCCCAGTGGTAGTAAATAAATTGTGAATAGCATGGGAGACAAGATAGAACCTTGTGGAACTCCGCAGGAAATGGTGGTGCCGATGAGCAAGATTCTGATGATACTCTCTGTGATCTACCAGTGAGGAAAGATTTACACCAGTTAAGAACTGTGCCTCCTAAACCACAGATGTGCTGCAGGTGCTCTATTAAAATCCCATGGTCAATGGTGTCAAATGCAGCCGAGAGATCCAGGAGGATAGGATGGAGTAATCACCTTTGTCTCTCGCCAAAAGGAGATCATCTACCACTCAGACTAGCGCTGTTTCCGTGCTGTGGCGGCATCTGAAACCTGACAGGAAAGGATCAAAGATGTTATAGCTTGATAGATGGGCCTCCAGTTGAGTTGCCACAACTTTTTCAATGATTTTCCCCAGAAATGGAAGGTTGGATACTGGTCTGTAATTTGCTATGCAGTCTGGGTCTAATGAAGGCTTCTTTAGGAGGGGTTTTACCGCTGCTTCTTTTAGGAGATCCAGGAAGATTCCAATTTTTAGTGACACTCCACTATTTTTGTGAGGACTGGGGCAAGTGTTTTAAGGGTTTAAGGATGATTTGACACAAATCATTACTCCACCTCCCTTGCACTCTTGTCTCGGGCGGTGGAACACTGTATAATTGCCTGGAACAGCTGCTGCTAGGATAGGCCCTGCATTGCCACCTAGCCACAATTCTGTAATGCACGCTAATTCACATGTTTCAATAAGGTTGGAGATAATAGCTGTTTTGTTCTTTATTGATCTGGCATTGCACAGGATTGATCTGATAGACTCAGAACCCCTAGACTGTCCTTTTTCTGTACTTTGGAAACAATGTGTCTTCTTATGGGAATCACACAAAGAGGTTTCTTTGATTTGAATGTGTGCTTTTTATGTCTTCTGGATTGAATCACTTCAATTGGGTTTGCAGGTAGAAGTGGCGGAGTGGCTATGATAGCTTCAGGAGATTGAACTTTAAGTTTTGATTTTCCACCAGCAGCCCCTGTGAGTGCCTTTGAAGATGCCGAGCGATTTTAAGGTAACCACTTGCGAGGGGCTGAGTCAGCTTTTTTGGGCTGTAGGGAATACAGATATGAGGCAGAATAGGTGATCATTCCCTCAGCAGTGAAGGGGTTAAAATATCCTCTGAGTTTTGCAGGGATGTCAGCTGTGGGGGATGATCACATTGTCCTGTTCTATAGGATGCAGGCAAGTGTGAGGTGTGGAATTTTGCACTTCAGGATGCTTTGCAGATAACAGATAAGAAAGCATGCATGTAGGTCAGATTGCAGTGTTTCAAATATGTTTCAGTGAAATATATAGTTGATTTTTGTTTTCTTTTTGTTTCTTTGTTTTTTTTGTCAATAAGTTTTCAGAGTGTGTAGAAATTAAAATGGAGTATTGCTGAATAGATGATCAAATCCAAAACCCAATTAACAACTGAGGCGAGTATAGGTGATCATTCCCTCAGCACTGAAGGTGATCAAATAGACTCTAAGTTTTGCAGGGATGTCAGCTGTGGGTGATGGTCACATTGTCCTGTTCTATAGGATGCAGGCCAGTGTGGAATTTTGCACTTCAGGCTGGTTTGTAGATAACATAGATAAGAAAGCAAGCATGCAGGTCAGATTACAGAAGTTCAAAACCAGTGTGCTTTAGTGAAATATATTTATATTTCATCAATAACTTTTCTGAGTGTTTAGAAATGAAATCTGAGTATTGTTAAATGGATGATCAAATCCAAAACCCAGATAACAGCTGGAGAAGAGTCAGTTTTATAGTTTCAATGTACCTTGTTTGTGGTGTTCAGGTGAAGGTATCTCTTTTTAGCAGTAAGAGGGTCCAGGGGAAGTACATTTCAATCCGCTGTGTATCTCAGCGTTATAATACCATCAGTTGAATTTTGGTAAATCCAGGTATGTGGAATGTGGAGTAGAGCTTGGTCCTTGGAATATTTTTGGTGAATTTTGAAAGTAAGGAGGTTGTAATTAAAGGGGAACTACCACCCTGCAATAAGTTCACATTATTCAATTCTTCATCTGGCGACTAGCTGCTTAGTAGCGCCAGAAATATTACCCGGTTTACAAGATATTCCACTTTTTCGGAGGCTCACAGTAGCAGGAAGCACGGACATCTACTAAGCAGCTAGTCGCCAGATGAAGAATTGAATAATGTGAACTTATTGCGGGGTGGTAGTTCCCCTTTAAGGTAACTCCTGGAGAGATCAGGAGCATGAGAAAAGTGTGGCAGCCAGCAGGGGCGCCTCTCAATTCCACTTTCATACATACATCTATATGTATATCCTAGGTATACTTTCCTTTAATATATTAAAAATAGTGCATGTAACTACTCTAATGTCAACACCCAGTGACATCAATGCACAAAGGGCTACAGATAGAAAAACCTAATGTTTTGTTGCCATCTAGAGTCAGAATCTGAACTGACAGCATCTAATTGGACTGAACTGTCAGTTTAAAACAAAACTAACAAATTAATGAATATGTTTATTTTTATAGCACCACATGTGGTTCAGACAATACTAGTTAACACAGGTTATATACAAAGTGAAGCAATGGAAGAGTGATCTCTGTTATAGAACTTACAATCTAAAGTGAATAAGGGAAACAAAGAGAGCACAGAGATTAAGTGTGGAATGTAATGTAGGAGTATAGATTAGTGTTGAACATAAATGATATATGCTTTGGATGCATAAAGAGTGGGAGAGCCACCTAGTTTATTAAAATTTAATTGAGAAAATTCATTTTCAAGCCTAATGCTAAAATACAACCAGAAGCACCATATATTAGAGCGCCTATAGCAAATGCTTACAAACACGGATAGAGCTAAAAATACGCAATCTTGCATAGGATTTTTTCAGCAGGCTGGGGGAATAAATGTATTTATCACATATCACTTTCACATGACTGTGGACTCCAGCCTTGTGACCAGGAAGTGAGGAGTGACAGAGCAATAATGTATTTGTTTGAATATAAGACAACACTGAATATAAGCAGACCCTGTGTCTGTTTATCACTTGATCTCTCTCACCCTCTTCATCATCTCATGTGACACTGTGTTATATCAACTCATGTCAGGTTGTCTCAACCTGTCTCCCTCCCTCTACCTTATCGAAGATTGCTCCAAATGGCAGCCTTATAGAAGTGCTGAGTTACAGGCTACATGTTTATTTGACCCTTCCTCCATGCCAATATTTTCAGAATAATGTTTTGGTCTTTTCAGGACCTTCTATCAATGCGTAAACTCAAACCAGACATGGTGTGGACGTGATAAGTCACATCTAGTTGAAGTCTGAGCATTGATACAATGTCCTGAAAGGATATGAAAATGACGTGAGATATCGGCATGAAGGCAGGCAGTGAAATTAAACGTGCAGCCCACTGCACCACACTTCTACAAGGCTGCCGCTTGGAACCATTTATGACAACGTAGAGGGAGGGAAACAGAGAGCTACACCAGGCTGCCCCTTAAATTAAATTTAACACCAATCCAATGGGCATTCTGAATATACGGTAGCAAGGTCATTTTTCATGCTAAAATGATTGAAAAAAATATTGTCTTATATTCCTGTAAATACAGTACTTACATGCAACTTTCATGTTTTACCTGTGAATCTTACAGCATACTTCACTCATGTAAGTGCACTTTTATTTTAGTATTAACCCTCTGAGCGCCAGGAGGGTGAGCAAAGCATTGAAAACCTATGCATTTCTAAACCCTTTTGCACTCAAAAAGGTAAAGGGGCCCTTCTCCCTAAAAACAACTTTGATGGTTTTAAAAGATATTTCAACTTCTATACACTGCAATAACCACTTCTTACTTAGGTTAGTTATTTCAGTTTAATATTTTGCTTTCTATGTGTATGTTCATGCCAGCTGTTCAGCACTCCATATTGAAATGTTCTACTCAGCAGTTCCACCCCAAATGTAGTAACAGAATGCTCATTTGCTGGGCAAATATATCCTTGGAATAACGGACTCTAAGTTTATAAATTTAACCGCATATATCTATTTAAATAAAACTTCGCAGAGGACTGCAAGAGAGGAAAAAAAATAAAATAAATAAATTTTACAAGAACAATTACATACAGTATATATACTGCATGTCTAACTACGGGCACTACTAAAGGGACTTTTTTTGCCACAAATCTCTACAGAGATAGGGAATTTTTTTGCCAAATGTATGTGGGTAAAGCCTGCATGCATTTGGCAAAGCATTCCCTAGAGAAAGCTGTATAATATATTGAGGTCTCCCTTAATGGACTTGTGTTTTTTTCCTCCCTCTCTCCATCATTCATCACACTCTCTTCTCTGTTCCTCCCTCCATCTCCCTGCACATCCCTCCTTGTCCTCCACTCATCCCTCCATCCACTTGTTATCCAGGACAATCCTTATGAATTTTCCTGTGGCCTATCAGGAGAGACTGTTTCAATGTGTGTGACTGTAAACTGCTACTTCCTGTGGACGGGTGTCCAAGGCATTGGAAAGCAATGTCATGAGCTCCTCTTTGGCACATGACCGATGCTCCTGCCAGTAGACTGTGTAAACCAATGTTTGTCAGCCAGGGTGCCATGGCACTTTGGTATGCCTTGGGCAAAAGCTTGGGGAGCTACAAATTTTAATAAAACTCTGACTTTAAAATATTGAAATTATCTAAATAGATAGTTACTTATAATATGCAAATTTTTGACATTTAGATTGTGACACATAATAATTAGTATAGATTAATGTATTTGTATTCCTCATTACAGGTTTTGCAAGTGACCTATAAAATGTTAGGTGTGCCATGAATACTTCAGATCATGTATGTGTTAGGGTTGCCTCAGGCAAGAAAAGATTGAGAACCATTGGCCTACATGATCAGCACAACAATCAATACTGAGACCCGGATGATGTGTCACCTTCCTTTACCTTGAACTGCACCCTGAAGTGCAGAGAATTTTGGGTTGAGTTTGAAGGCAACGGAATGAGGCACATGTCTTCATGGTCACAGTACTGATCGCATATCAGCAATCAATACCAGGGAGGGAAAAGGAAGGTTCTGATGCTCCCCAACAAAGTCATAGCCATTTTATTGAATAAAGGTTTCGGGCAAAGGAGGGGGCAAGAAAGTGTGTCTAGAGGACATACAGGATATATCCGTGCCAGTACATTTATTATTATTATTATTTTTTTTTACTTATTTTACTTTATCTATATTTTAGATTAAATTATGTTTAATCTTTGAGGAGTATTTCATAAACAGCGAAAACAGCGAGGTGGCAATTTTCTAAGTTCTTTGTAGCAATGTAATATGGAGAGAATCTTGTTTTCATTTTTTAATCTAATGTGTCAACTGGTACATAAAAAAAAAAATCAAGTGGGGCCATCAGTTTCCATGGAGTGTCAAAACAATAATGCTGGTTGCATCTGTAGTGATTTCGTAGGAAGTAATGTTCTTATAATCTGGTCTATCATTGTTTTCTAAGGACTAATTCATACAGGTAATAACAATTACACTCAATTTCAAATACAACAATGGGTTTCTGCAACATATTTCAACAAAGATGCCAGTGGACACTATGATTTAATGAGGGATGATCTATAACACTAGACACTACTAGCTTATGAAGTACAGTTTTGGGCACTGACAAAAAACAAAACTGATAAAGAGATTGAAGATTTTAGTTAAAGGGATAGTAATACCTAAAATGTAAAAAAAATATGTTGTAGGGTTTATCCCCCTGAGTAAAACAAGAGTACTCGCACTGCTGAAAGATGTTTCATTCAAAAGTTATTAATTTTCAAAGTTGAATTTTTTAGGTGCAATATCACAGTGGCCTGAAATTGTACAGTGGCGCTGTTGCTACACGATCCTATGGACAGCTCTGGTCTCAGGACCATAAATCTCCATAGGATGGTGTAGCAACAGCGCCACTGTAAAATTTCAGGCCACTGTGATATTGCACCTAAAAAATTCAACTTTGAAAATTAATAACTTTTGAATGAAACATCTTTCAGCAGTGGGAGTACTCTTGTTTTACTCAGGGGGATAAACCATACAACATATTTTTTTTACATTTTAGGTATTACTATCCCTTTAAGACACACTAGCCAAAATAGGTTTGTTTGCACTTCAAATAGACAGATACTCAAAACCAATACAAATAACTCTCTGGGGAACTCTTTACTCAAAGAGCTGTGCCGGAGGAAGAAAAGAATCTCAGGTACCTGGTATCCTGGGCATTTCAATTTTTACTACTGTCTCTAACATTTTGGGGTTCTTTGTATACATCTATATACATGAACCCCCTACTCTGGCTCCTAAAAATCCTAGCTAGCTCCTACATATTCTACCTGACTGCTACGTTTATTATATTTCATGCACCAAAATCTAGTCATTAGGGGACTTACTATGCAGGATTTCATTTTGTGACTGCATAGCATTTTTTGTCCCTCCTCCATATATGTCTTTTAATTGTTTTTATGTAGAGGGTCTTTATATGGATATTTTGTTTCAATAAAACTATATTGTATTTTTGTCTCTAATTTTGAGTGCCTCAATAGTGAATCTTTTTGAGTAGGTTACAGTTAGCATGCCCCCTTGTGGTAAGATTTCTGAGTCTGTTGATGTTTATACAGATTTATCTTTAGTCTCAGGGTACACCACACTATTCAGTGTTTATTTGTGAGACTTACATTATGCACCTGTGCTTGCCGAATTGACTATATATTGGTTTGTTCAAAAGATAAAATATTCAATCAGCCCTAAATATCATGTCGGTAGAGGAGGACATGACAGTTGCTGGAGTTTTTATAAACTGAAGCAGGCAGACTGTATGGGCCTACTTAACCCTGAAAGGACTAGAGGGGTGTGCAACAATTTGTGAGGGTTTAGAATACCATGTTCACGGAGCACACAGGGGTCTTGTGGCAACTGCTAGCAACTGTCATGGCTGCTTTCATGGTCATGACAGCCAGAACTGATTATAGGGATAGTAATGCTTAGTTACTAAAGTACAATCAAGTCTTCTTTATACAAATTTAAAACAATGTGTAGCAGTATAACCCTTCTAAAACTTTGCCGCTTCACCTTTATTTTATAATAAAGTTCCTCTCTCCCGCCCCTTTTACTTACCTCAAGCAGCCTCAGCAAACTGGTCCGGATGGATAGTGACAAGGGACAATCTTATTTCAGCATAAAGAAAAACCTGCCCTCCTTCATCAAGGAGCAGGGTTTTCCTTACACTGAAGGAAAAAAGATTGTCTCTCACTGAGATCTGTCTGGTCCCGGGACCAGATGTGCACATGCGACCAGGCATGCCACTCCAGGGGTCCGGCCACCCCCTGCGACCTCCCCGCCCCCTGCCAGCAGCTGAGGCCTGATCTTTCTTCTGCATAGACCTCTAGCAAATGAGCGCTCTGCATTACTGAAGAAAGGACTGCGCAGGAGCTCCAGCTAAAGAGGTCTGTGCAGAAGGAGGCACAGACGTCTCCTGCCACGCCGCTGGACCACCAGGGAGGTAGGAGATGGGCATGGGGGGGTGTCAGTAGGGGCAATTTGGAGGCAATTGTGGTGATTGGGGGCAACTGTGGCAATTGGGAGAAATGTGGAGGAAACTGTGCAATTGGGGGCAATGTGGAGGTAATTGTGGCATTTGAGGGCAATTGTGGAGATTGGGGGCAATGTGGTCGGGGGGTCCATGACAATTTTTGCACCAGGGCCCACTGGCTTCTAGTTACGTCTCTGGCTTGAGGTAAGTAAAAGGGGTGGGAGTGGAAAAATTATTATAGAACAAAAGGTAAAAGAGCAAAGTTTTAGAAGGTTACACTGCTTCACACTGTTATAAATATGTATAAAGAAGACTAAATCGTACTTTAGTAACTAAACATTACTATCCATTTAAAGATGTTATCTTTTGAATACGGGGAAAGAGAAAAAAATTCATGGGGTCATTACAGTTTTATAGCCATAAGTGCGTAGTAATTACTTGCAGGTAATAGTTCTCTTTTAGACATTTCTAAAAATACAATTGTGTTTGCTGTATTATGTTTCTCTAGTACTAATCTGTATAAATGAGCCTCTTAACCCCTTAAGGACCACTCTGATCCTTGCCGATGCGCCGGGACACATGACCTGTGTACTGGCGCGCCGCTTTGAGGCCTTAGAGAGATTGCTCCGGTCATGGAGCGATCAATTTTAGGCCCCGTTTTTACTTACGGCGCTCCCGGTAGAGCGCTGTAAGTAAAAAGTACGTGACGTACTATGACCGTCACTGGTCTTTAAGGGTATAAGGACCATGATGGTCATAGCACGTCACGTAGTCCTTAAGGGGTTAAAGAATAACGGACATCTCCTAATAATAAACCACCTCTAACTGTAACCGGATTGTCCACTATGAACCAATTCTGTGAGGACTGGTTACTCAGAATTAATCTTAAATAAGTATTGGATATCATGTACACGACAGCAGGCATACACAGTCTTCCTTCCATCTCCAGAGGAATTCAGTGCTAGGATTTTTGGGGTCCTGGAGTCCAGAAATAAAGCATCAAGTCTGCCTCCTTTGGCATGGTATCCAGTAGTAATGAAAATTATATTTAAGGGAACCAATCCGTGTAGAACTGATTAATAGTGGCCATGAGAATTTTCTGTCCCGTTTAACCCTTTGAGTGGCAGAGGGGTATCCAATGCATTGCAAAGAAACGGGTTGGATACCCCTCTGGCACACAAAAAGTTAAGATAGAGTGTGGGGGGTCTATTAGAAGGCTTTATGTTCCTTTAGCCCTGATAACCAAAGGAGTGTGCAGCACATATGTAAGTCCTCAAAGAGGTTAAAAAAGGAAATAAAAGCCTAGCAGAATCAATTGTCAGGTAAGTTACCTGATAGCAATTAGGATGAAATTTGACCCCTTCAGGACAATGAATTGCACTCCCCTCTGCTTCTCAATTGGCTAATCAGTACCAACTAACAGTCAAACATTTCATAGCAATACTATCAAAACACCTCAGGTGTTAGAAAGGTCTCCCACGCATTGAGCAGTACATATGAAGCCCTCTCTAACATCCAAGGTGTTAAAAGGTTTGATTGTTAGGATTTCTCAGACTTAAAGGGATAGTAATGTTTCATAATAAAACCAGCTCTAATTAATCATCATAGTATTTGGACTTTGGAGAGTGTTATTTCAATTCTGTCAGAGTTGTAGATCAAGAGTAATTCAATGACAAAGTGTCCCCCTCCCGCCCCATTTACTGATGTAACACTGCTCAGCCAAAGTAGAAGGGAGGTGCTCAGGTAGACTGCAGAGAGGGACAAACTTCAATTAAGATAAGGGAAAAACCTGAAAAGCTTGTCAAAGGGGACAGGGATTTCATTGTTTTCATTGTAAAAAGACTGTCCACTACTGTTATCTGTCTGGTCTTACAACCAGATTCCCCATCTGAGAAGAGATGGCTTACACTAGGTAAAAGGGGTGGGAGGGGAAACTTTGCTTGTGAATATCTCTTAAACCATAAAGGTTTGAGAGATAAGACATATAATTATTCATGTTTTTTTAATGCCTACAAAATAAAACAAAGTATTACTATCCCTTTGAGATGAAACAAAGGTTCCACCACAGCACTAAAATATGATATTGCAAAATATGAACTAAATGTGCTACTGTGCATACATGTATCTACTTTTGTTTGAAAGTGTGTTGGAAAAGTTGAAAAAGTAACAACAAAATCTTACCAGTTATCAAGTTGGCAGGAATTCTGTCAGTGAGGAAATCAACCACAAGGATCCGACTAGTGACAAACAAGACACCTCCCTGTGTGTAGACATCGTACCGTTCGCCACTGACAATCTCATTGGTGATAATACGAGGCAAATGGGTGACTCCTTCTGAACGAAGCTGTTCTATAAGATATTCCTTGGGGGATAAACAGATCTACACTGTAAGACATCCACTTCTAACATATCTATATACTTAGCACTTATTTTCCAAAATACACAATTAGTAATAGCTATAAAAATAATTTGTTATTAAATAAGATACTGAACTATGTTAAAGGACCATCAACATGAAAGATGGCACTATCAGAATCATTTTACAAATAAAATATTCAGTGTTTTTATGGATCCAGCTTTTCGGCCAAAGATTGCGGCCAAAACATAAGATCAATAAAAACACAGAATATTTTATTTGCAAAACGCTCCTGAGCATCATATATTATAGATATATATTTATACACACACACTTTTTTTTTTTAAACTAGTTAGCGACTGCTACTTCAAACTCTGGGAGAAGCAACATTAGTAACTTACAATCCTCACTGCACAGATTCATGCTGGACCTCCCAAGAGCTGGAGCTGTGAGCTCCTGAGAGACATCTAATGATTCTTATTCCACCTGCACAGCCAGTATGAATGTGGCTGTCATGGCAGCTTCAGCTTTTGCAGAGAGTAGGACAAGGAGCTCTGGGATGATCTGTAAATTTATAATACTGCTAATCCCAGAGGTTGTAATAGCAGTGATTAACAAGCAAAATGGTAAAATTTACTTACCAATATTTTATTTTCTTCTGTGTCCCTTCCACAGCATTACATATGGGTATTGTCTCCGCCTCTCAGCTGTGTAGGACCAGTTATTTTTCAGTATTTAAATGAAGTTTTGCATTCGGTTAGGTTAGTCCACTATTGTCAAAGCTGAAACATATAACCAGAAATTAGTTAGAGGGTAGGGTATGCTGTGCAAGGGACACAGAAGAAAAGAAAATATTGGTAAGTAAATGTTAGTTTCTTCTGGGTCCCCTGTCCATGACATTACATATGGGACGTACCAAAGCAGTGTCCCTAGGGAGGGTCAGTACATACATAGCTTAAAGATCAATGCATATATAATCTTACCCATCAAGTGGGGATAACTGCTTGGAGGACTTGTCTCCCAAATTTAGCATGAGCAGATGCTTGAATATCCAGATGATAATGCCTGATAAAGGTTGAAACAGACGACCAGGTTGCAGCCTTGCATATATCTTCTACTGAGGCTTCGACCTTGGCTGCCCAAGAGGTAGCAATAGCTCTGGTAGAGTGAGCCATCTGGAGATGGATGCCTTTGAAGCTGTCTTTCCTCTAAATTTTCAAAAAAAATGAACAAAAAGACTATCAGAATCCCTAAACTCTTGAGTTCTAGATAAGTAACAGGTGATATATCTTACTACATCCAGATTATGAAGGGAATTCTCCTGGTCATTCATGGTATTGGAACAAAAAGAAGGTAATACGATTTCTTGGTTGATTTGAAATGAAGATATTACCTTTGGCCTAAAGGATGGTTTGGTCCTGAAAACAACTCTATCTTGATGAATTATCATATATGGTGATATGATTGATAAGGCCTGTATCTCATTTACTCTTCTAGCTGCCACCAAAAATACAGTTTTAAGTGTTAAGAGTTTTAAAGATATCTCTTTAATGGGTTCAAATTTTATAGATATTGCTAGTTGATTAAGAACAATATTGAGGTCCCACGGAGGAATGATGTCCTTTATTCCGGGTCTTGTTTTAACAATAGATTTCATGAATCTCTTGATCAAATCTCTTTCCGCAAAATAAACTGCCAGTACTGCTGATATGGCAGAAAGTTGTACCTTCAGGGAAGTAGGCCTGAGTCCCTTATCATATCCTTTCCGGAGGAATTGTAATACAACTGGGGTTGAAACTGCAGATCTGTAAATAATGTTTTCTCTGCACCAAGTGCTGAAGGATTTCCAAACCTTGTAGTAGATTTCTGTGGTGGATGCCTTCCTCCCTGAAATGATGGTATCAATCACTCTTGCTGAAAGTTCTCCAAGTGACAGTGATCTACTCTCAGCTGCCAAGCCTTCAATCTCAAGAAACTTGGATTCTGATGATACAGGAACAGATCCTGCTGATTTGGTAGTGTCCATGGTTCTTCTTTTGACATCTTTACCAGGTCTGCATACCAAACCCTTCTTGACCATGCTGGGGTGATAATTATGATGTTTGACTTGTCTCTCTTTATTTTCCTTAGGACTTCTGGTATTAACGGAATAGGAGGAAATATGTAAGACAACTGTTGGTTCCTTAAGAATCTCAGGGCATCCTGCCCTCTTGCTGCCTGTTCCATCCACCTGGAAAAGAACATTCTGCACTTGGAATTTTGTCTTGATGCCATGAGGTCCATCTCTGGCATTCCCCACATCTGAGTTATTTGATGGAAAACCCTTGGGTTGAGGGCCCATTCCCCTTGGTCCAAGTGATGTCGACTGAGAAAATCTGCTTGGATGTTCTGAACTCCTGGTAGATGGATGGCAGTGATTGTCTTTAGATTTGTTTCCACCCAGCTTAATATCTTTTCTGCTTCCAGAAATAACTTACTGCTTCTGGTACCTCTGTGATTCTTTAAGTACATTACTGTCTTCATATTGTCTGAGTAGACCCTCACTGGTCTCCCCTGCAAATGTTCCTTGAAGTTTATCAGAGTCTTCCTTACTGCTCTGAGTTCTAGCATATTATGCGTACGTTCTTTTCCTTTGTTGACCACTTGCCTTGTACTGGCTGCCTGTTCCACAATCCCCCCAGCCTTGCTGGCTGGCGTACATTAAGTCCTCCCAGATTACTGTCTTCAGCGAAATTCCTCGACGGGTTTGATCTCGTCTTCCACCACAGTAGCTCTTTCTTTATCCTGGCTGGAACTATGATTATCTGGGATGTATCCTTGTGATTCCTGTTTCAGTTGTTTAGGAAATTAATCTGAATGTTTTGCATGTGTTATCTTGCCCACGGTAAGACTTGGACTGTAGAGACCAAAGCTCCTAAGAGCTGCATGAAATCCTCTGTTGTATGAATGTTCTGAGAATTGAACCTTGAAATACTGCGAAGAATCCTCCCTCTGTCTTCTAAGAGGGATGCCTTTCCTCTTATCATATCTATGTTGATTCCTAGAAACACCAGGTTCTGAAATGGGAAAATTTTACTTTTTTGAAAGTTTATAAGCCAACCTAGTTTTTGGAGATGATTTATGGTGTAAAGTGTATGTCTCCTGGCTTGTTGATCTGTTTCCGAAATGATAAAAAGATCATCCAGATAAGGGATTATGGTTATTCCCCGCCTTCTTAGGTGTTCTAGTCCTGCTGCCAGGCTTTTTGTAAACACCCGTGGTGCAGCAGCTAGACCGAATGGTAGTGAGGTGAACTGATAATGGTCTTCTCCTATGGCAAATCTTAGAAACTTCTGATATGCTTTCCTTATGGGAATATGATGGTAAGCATCCATCAGATCCACTGTGGTTAAAAATGCTCTCATAGGTATTGACTTGATTAGTGACAATACTGTTTCCATGTTGAAGGCCCTGTATTGGAGAATGGAATTCAGGTGTTTCAAATCCAGTATGGGCCTGTATCCTCCCGATGCTTTCGGGACTATGAATAGGACTGAATAAATACCTGTTCCTCTTTGAGTTGCTGGAACCTTTTCCACAACCTGTTTTTCCTTCAAGATTCTTATGATGCCTTTCTGTTCTTCTGCCTTCAGAGGATCTTTTGGAATCTTTGATGTTCTGTATAAGTCCTTTCGCGGCATTCTGTTGAATCTCAGTGGGTACCCTGCCTCTAACAGCTGTAACACCCAGTGATCAGTCACGGAAAACCTCCAATTTTGAAGGAATTCCGACAACCAACCCCTGATCGGAGTGAAAGGCAGGGCCCGCTGACCTTCAAAGATACTCCCTTTTGAAGTGACCTCTTCCAGAATATTCCTTTCTGAAAGTGCCTCTTTGGTTTGGGACGAAGGCACTTCTTGTCTTTTCAAATGACTTGTTAGGTTGGTATTTCTTTGACCCTCTGAAGTTTTGTCTTCTCACTTTATAGGCTGGAGCTCTCCCAGTGTTGACAGCAGATATCTTCCTTTCCTGAGGTAGGAAACCAAACAGAAGAGATCCCTCAAAAGGCAGAGTGACTAATTTATTCTTCGATGAAGGATCTGCTCCCCAGGATTTCAGCCACAAGGCCCTCCTGGATATAATGGAAAGAGCTGATGAACAGGATATTAATTTAATGACATCCAGTGAGGCATCTCATGCAAAACTCAACGCTTTCTTAATAACTGCAATCTCTCTCAGAAGTTTAGATAGGGAAACAGCTGACTCAAACTTTTCTTCTAGTTATTTCAACCAGATTCTGATGGTTCTGGAAATACATGCCATCGCTGTGGCTGCTTTAAGATTCTGGCCCAATATAGAGAACTGTTTCTTTAAGGCTCCTTCCATCTTCCTTTCCATGCTATCTCTTAAGGAAGATCTGTCCTCCATAGGAATAGTTGTGCATTTGGCCAGCTGTGCTATGGCTGCATCAGTCTTCGGAAGATTGACCCAATCCTGTACCTCCTCTTCTTTAAAAGGATACATCTTTGAAAATCTTTTTTGTCATAGACATTCTCTTATCTCCTTTTTTTCCCATTCAGTTTTCACCATCTCAGATACTGAATGATGTATCGGGAATACTAGTACTTCTTTTTTATTTCCAAGAAAGGCTGTATCTAAAACATCTAACTGTACTGGTGTGTCAACCCTAGGGATTTACGCATAGCTTTTAAAAGGATGTCTATTTTGTCTATATTAAATGCCTCTGTTTCATCTGTTATATCTCCTTCTTCCTCTGAAGAGTATTCAGACAGAAGTTCTTGTAATTCTTCCATTTCTTCATATCTGTGGGAAGTCCCTTCATCTGGGTCATCAACTCTTTGCCTTTTTCTGACAGTAGCATTCTCCTGCATTGCTACAAATGTATCCTGCATGAATGACTTCATCCAGGTCAAGAAGTCCTGGAATTGTACAGGCATTTTTGGACCGGCGGCTTTCTTAAGGCATTCTTCACACATACTTGAAGAATCAGAAGCAAAAATTTTAACCTCACATCCCAAACAAGATTTGACCTTGGAAGTCTTATCCTCCTTATCTAAAATATGCTTCTCCTTAGCAGGAGTCTGCTTGGGAGTAGCAGACATAATAATTAAAAGTACACTTTATTAACAATATTGAAAACACAACTATCCTAGTCTATCTGCAACCCTGACTGTTACTGATAGACTACCTGAATCCATTAATGGACGCATGGCCCAGCCCCTCCAACAATTAATCAATTTAAGGCTCTAGGTCGCTTAAAATTGAGGACAGACAGCATATAAATAAATAAAACCAAGTTTTCTTACTTGCTTATATTGGCGGATAGCTTTTTCCCCCTCATACTTTGCTTGAAATTCAAGTTTTTTTCAGTTCTTCGGTGTGCGTTTCAGCCTGTAACAGGAGGACAACAGGATTCGGGTATGAGACCCGGACGGGCAGCACTCCGGCAGCCCAGAAATTGATGGCCATCCATTTGTACTATTTTGTGAGGGGAGTAAAGCCTCCCACCTCTCTGTCCTCACAGCTGTGTAGGACAAAAAGACTAACCTAACCTAACGCAAGACTTCATTTAAATACTGAAAAATAACTGTTCTTACTCAGCTGAGAGGTGGAGACAATACCCATATGTAATGCTGTGGACAGGGGACACAGAAGAAATACCAAATTTTTGCACAAACACACACACACATATATATATACTATATTTGTTTTTTTACCAAATTAATATCATTGCAAAATAAAGGGGGATTATACTAAAATGTGACATATTGAAACAGGACTCACATAGTTTGGTATAATTTAAGCAGTTACATCTATATACTTCTTCATTTCATTCAGTCTCAGTTGTATTCTACTGCTATCCAAGAAAAACTATTAATCCTCATGTGCCATTCAGGTCTATTGAGGAATATTGTTTGTTGTTAAGAGATATGCACTAAAGGCAGACTTCAACACAGATTATTATATACAGGTAATTGCAGACACAATGTTGGTAATAAATAGCTAGTTATACCTGACTGATATAGAAGACAGCGACCTAAGAAAATAAATGTCATATTAAACACATTCATCACTGGATATACTTTCCCTTTAAAATGTCATCAGTCTGGGAAGCCAGTAAAAAAATACTTCAAGAAATATAGGTCTGCCAGAAAATAATGTTAGTAAAGAACTTATCTTAACCTTATCGGTGCTAGGGACTCTGTGCAACTGTAGCAAAATGCACAAAATGTCATGTACCTCTTTTTAATTTATGTTTTTAATAAAATATCCAGGTTAAATCAATAAAACAACGTGAAGGGAAAAAGATATGGAGGAAATCAATACAGCCTATGCTTTTAACCCTCTCTGAGTGCAAAAGTGGGGTGCAATGCAATGAACTGTATATCCCACTGCTACTCAAAGTGTTAACTCTTTGCATGCCAGAAGGATCCGCAACTTATTGTTCTGCAACGCGTACCCTTCTGGCACTTACGGGGTTGATCCAAAAATGTATCTTCGCTGAGCAGCCTATTTTCTATAGTGATTATAATACTAGTGACCAGCTGATATGATGTACATACCTCCTCCGCTGTATTTGTATTAAGCACCAGGACTAGATTCCCCGGATCACAATAAAGTTTGAGGAAGTTCTGTAAAATCCTGTCAATCCCCAATCCTCTGGCAGCGATCACCAGTCCGTCTTCATGGAACAAATCCAGGAAAATCTGGTTTTCATGTTCCAGAAGAGGAGCCATCTACAAAACCTGCTACCCGGAAACAGTCCCCTCAACGAGATCAACTACAGTTGCTGGACCGCATACTACAGGAACCATAGAGACTATAACAGGAAGGTGCAGACTAACCCAGACTCCGAGCCCTGGCGGTGGTTTGTGGAGTGGTTGTCATGTTACGCTACAGCAATAGATCGTTTAGATCTGTGGAAGCGACACACTAGAAAATGTTTCAAGTTTCCATGATGTTTAACATTGTAATGGCTGTACTTATGGACCAGGGGTCGTTTTTAGGAAATATTGCCCCACTGCGAATTTCTAAAATGTGCCCCTACGTACCATAATTTTTATAGTGTTAGAGGTAGACAGTGGGACAATAATGGGGTAAAAGGTGATGTGATGTTTATTTTGTAACCAGCAGTGTAGATTGGACTAAGGCCTCGATGTCACAGCGCATGTGTAGGTCTGTGACAACCAGAGGACAGTGGAAAAAGGCTGGAGTGTCAGACAGTGTATGTGTGCTTCCGTGAATACCAGTGGCAATAAGTCTGGGGAAACGGAGAATAGCAATGTGGTTCTGTGACAACCAGCGACCAATGGAGCCAGTCTGGGGTGTCATACACCTTCTGTGTGTGCTTCAGTGCAACAAGGCTTGGCTGACAGCCAGTGTATGTATGCTTCTGGGACTACAAGTGAAATTAGTCTGGTGTGAAAAGCATTGTTTGTGCAATTCTGTGACTACCTTTAGAACCAGGCTGGGATGACAGCCAGAGTAAGTGTGCTTCAGTGACTACCAATGGAAGAAGACTGAGGTGACTACCTATGGTCATTAAAGCAAGCCTGGGGTATCACATACTGAGGTCAATGCACATATGTCATTGATTTAAACTGGGCTTTTGAAAGCCCTGTTTACATTGATGGTCATTTTTCTCTGTCCGTTATGGTGCTGTTTATTTAGCACCAGAATCACTCCAGTTCCTTTAAAGAAATTGCTTAGAAAATGATACCCCCCCCCCCCATTTGTAAGAAGCTTCTGTACAAGTGAGCAGTACGTTTTACTAAGCTTAAAACTTATTGTGAAAAAAAAATGATGTAAAATGCAAGCTCTGCGATCCCATAAGGGTCGCCCATATGACATGACAACACTTATGATCTATAACACATGCCTCCCATTTCTCCAGAACCTACAGTCTCCAATGTATGTCTCAGGTCATAACACCACAAAACTTAGTGGGAAACCAACTGTACATTTTTAGCTGTGTGGTGCCCCCAAGTTTTGTAGCTGCGTGTGGTGAACCTTATGGAACCACTGAACGTGCACTTCACAGGGCGCAATCCATAGTGAGAATTCCATTTTAAACTGTAATCTCTATAGTATATGGATCATGTATTGTAGATTGAAAGCTCTGTAGTAGCACTTGAATAATACATTGTAGATTGTAAGCTCTGTGATGCCACATAGGTGACATTCATGGTACCACAGAACCTGTATTGTACAGGAACTGTAGGTAATTCTCTTAGATTGCAAGTTATGTGACATGTCAAACATTGTGTGTCATCCTGTGAAATATATGATGTGTGGTGCCATGTGGTTTACAGACTGTAAACTCTGTGGAGTCTTGTTGGTGAGCCTCTTTGCACCAGCAAAAGTAAACTCTGTGGCAAGAGAATAGGAGATGCCAAAATTCTGAGGTGTATAAGATTTTACATAGCGGCAGAGTCCCCATGCTAACTTAGTGAACCTAAGGAGTGAGACAACCGTTGGGGTTGGTGGGATGAGTTCTAACACAGTACAATCATATGATATATTCCAATATCTAGGGAGAAGAGATTGGGGCAGCTACAAAGCTGGTCCTCTAGGTTGGCTAGTAAGGGCCACCGTTACATGAGACTAACAGTATGACAACGGCGAAACACAGGTGCAGCAAGACAATGCCTTTTCACATGAGAGCAGCAAGACAATACACCAACACAAGAAACCAACACCAGCATTTTTATATAACACCAGCACAACAATAACAATTAAACATCAGACCAGCAGGACCCTGCAGGATTGCAAGAAGATCAGGTGCTTATTCACTAAAGAAACCTTTATCTTGAAAAAGTGTATTCATAGAATAGTATAAGAACTGCAGAGTTTTACGTCACTGGGGAGACTTCTCTCTGCTAGAGCGAACTGAGGTCAACATATCCTCATTCTAAACCAGTACAGGATTATCTCAGGACATAAGATACAATGTAAATAATTGTGAGCAAGGAACTGGGGGAGCACATAAACCCTATTACCTCCTGCTTAACATATACATCGGACCACCATCCCCTTAAGTCCCACCTTCCCTAAGCAATGACTTTCTGAAAATCACTGAAAACACTTCTTTTCACTGTGTGGCGGTAGGTCTGACACTTCAGAACTGTAGGAGTAAACACTGGATACTCAGCCTAACCATATTAACTCGTGGAGTTTTGGAAACTGATGAATGCCACTAGAGATGCACCGATACCAATTTTTTAAGACAGAGTATGAGTACCAATACTTTTTTCAAGTACTCACCGATACCAATTACTGATACTTTTTTAGCGGTCATTTGCCAGTTTTCCAAGTACCTAAAGCATATATACATACATACACACATACATACACACACCACCTCTTGATTCTCCCCTTTTGCCTCTTTCTCCCCCTCTTGATTCCCACTTTTGCTTCATTCTCCCCCTCTTGAGCCCCCTCCTTTTGCCTTGGCTTTTTCTCTCCCTTTTATCCCCCTTTCTCCCCCTCCTTGACTCTTGATCCCACCCTTTTGCCTCTTTCTCTCTCTCCCTCCTGATCCCCCCTCTTTTTACCTCTTCTTGCCCCCCTCCTTTTGTCTCCTGATCCTTCCTCCTTTTGCCTCTTTTTTTTTTTTCTCCCTTAGTCCCTTTTGCCTCTTTTTCTCCCTCTTGAACCCCCTCTCTGCCTCTTTCTTCACCTGCTCTTGATGCCCCATCTTGCCTCTATTGATCCCCCTTTGCCTGCCTTACCTTCCTCTGCCGGGTGCTCGCTGTTCTCTCGCGAGCCTTGGCAGAGGTCAGCGTTGGAGTGTTGCCATGGTAACCCGCAGCAATGCTCCAATGCTGCAGAAGGGAGAGAGGCAACTGGGGAGCATTGTGAGCAGCTCCCCAGGCTCCCTCTCTGCAGCACCGACCCAGACACAGGGTATCAGTGCTGGCATCGGCCGCATTTGCGCGAGTAGGAGTACTCGCGCAAATGCCGGTATCGGCACCGACACCAGTATCGGTGCAACCCTAAATGCCACTGTTTAAGCTCTGCACCCCAATTACATTGGTGCTAACAGGCATAGATTGTTTAGTGCTTGTTCTTCAGACAACAACTAATTAATTTTCCCTTCATGCCTCTGTAGTATGCTTGGAAAGGGGAGAGTCTATTTTCCAGCATTTCCAACTATAGCTGGGAACTGGCTTATCTTGAGCTCCTGGAGAGGGCTCATATGCTGCTGACTAGAGTGTGTCAATGATGAGCTTTGTATCATAAAGAGAATTTGGCTTATTTGGGTGGGAGGGGCTTATAATATTTGTGTCATAAAGTGGGCAGAACAGGGTGGGAAGTGGGAGGAACAGGGTGGGAAGGAGAAGAAACTAACCACCACCAGAGAATCAGCCTCTGTCCTGTTAGACCCGGTACTTCAGACTGAAAAACAGAGTCTCCGGTGCAGATCCAGACAGTGCCCAGGTATGGATACCACTTATGAGCAGATTCATGTGGGGAAGCCCGAGATATCTAAGGGGGTTATGCACTAAGGCATGATAATGAGGTGATAAAGTGGAGAGGACTTCAGTAATATCACTTCTACAGTTCCTATGTTATTCTAAAGAGCCTATGGACTAAGTTCTCCATAGTTGGAGAAATCTTAGTGTATAGGCTCCATAGAATAATATAGGACTTGAATAAGTGATATCACTGGAGAAGTCATATCCTCTTCACCACCTCTTTATTGCACCTTAGTACATATCACCCCTGTTCTGAAAATGCCTCCATACACCTATAAAATAAATACTGCTCTTTCAGGGAAGGGTGCCCCCTGCTGCCTGATTCTCAGTGTGGCTGCACTTGCAGCACTGCCCTGGAAATGGCCATATATGGGCTATAAGTATAAAAACAAATTGATGCAATTCTGGGGCAAACCAACTGCACAATAGGACGAAAATGTACCCTTTTAGGACCAGAGGGATGAAGTATTGCACACCCTCTGGTCTACAATGGTTTAACATTTCCAGAATTAATATTATTATTATTATTCTTTATTTATATAGCGCCAACTAATTCCGCAGCGTTGTACAATTGGGAATAGACATACAGAGGTATTAAATAGTACAATCAGATGTGGAGAACAGAAGGATCAGAGGGCCCTGCTCGTGAGAGCTTACAGTCTATGGGATTTTTAATCCATTGGAAGCTAGTGAGGTCTTCACAATGCATTGGAGACCTTTTAAGCATTCAGGGGGTTAAAGCCCCATTAACTCAATGGGCATTTAGGTGTCCATTGTGGCATAGTTGGTTTGCTTCAGATTTGCACCATTTTCTTGAGACATATGACCCAGTGTTCAAAACAAAATGGGAGGAATTCTGGGTAAAACCAACTACATGATACGGGACAAATACAAACGCCCATTGATTTAAATGGGGATTTTAACCATTTGAATGCTAATGGGGTCCTAAGAAATCAACCATTACACTAACTGGTATCATGTTACATCAGTGGTTCCAAAACTTTTTTAGGTTGGTCACAAGCTTACTTTAGTTGTGACAAATGTAGTAAAAAATACCAATTTTCTGTGACATGTATCATAAGCAATGGAACTTTATGAAGATAGAAAGGTATGACACATTAAGATTAGTGCCTCCATGGGCGTCCGGAGGGGGGGGGCAAGGGAGCACTTGCCCACCCCTACAATTACCCCCCTCCATATAAATAAAGGGGCTAGATGGGCTGGCCTGGGGGTCATATTATGACTTTGCCCCCCCTGGAAAATTTTCTACGGACACCACTGGGTGCCTCTGCACATAAAATGCAATGACATGCCTATTAGGAATCATCAGGGGACATTCACAAAGAGGTGATAAAACGGAGACGACTTCTCCAGTTTATCACTTCTCCAGTTCATATGTTATTCCACAGATCCTATTCACTAAGATCTCCGAAATTGAAGAGCATAGGCTCCATAGAATAACATAGAAATTGGAGAAGTGATAAACTGGAGAAATCATCTCCACTTTATCACCTCTTTATCACCACTTAGTGAATCTCCCCAAAGTGTTAGACATTTAAAAATTAAACTAAAAGTACAATTCTAGAGCAAACCAGCTGTACTATAGGGGACAAATAAACATTTCATTTGATTTAAATGGACCTTTTTTAACATCTTGAATCAGTCCTGGATATCATATCCATGGAGGTTGACATGACCATGTACTCTGAATAAAACCTACACCCCCACATCACTACTCCAAATAATCATACAACACATTAAGCTAGATGAAATATGGCCAGAGCTGTATAATGACATTAACAATTAGATGTGGCAAACATTAGTTCCAAATAACAAGTGTATAAGGCCATAAATGGGGAAATAGCCATGCCCACTCAATATCATTGTCTGATGTCAAGACAGGCGAATAATCCACAGGACAAAAGAAGGATGATGTCTGCTCACAAAATTGTAGTTTAAGCTCTACTGAGCATATGTATTAATCACTATTTGCACAATGTTTCAGGGAAATCTTCCCTTCGTCAGTAGAGCTTAAACTACAATTCTGTGTGCAGGTGATGAAGGGAAGATTTCCCCGAAACGTTGTGCAAATGGGGATTAATAAATATGCTCAGTAGAGCTTAAACTACAATTCCGTGTGCATACATTATCCTTCTTTTGTTCTGTTGCTGTGGGTCATAACGTGGCACTGACCCTTCTGATTTCTTCCACCGGATACAGAACCTGGTGTGCTGGAGTAAAGAAGTTTCTTCTACATACGAATAATCCACAGGTCCAAGGCCAACCAGGAGAGATCCCTTTAGACCTGTCAGGCTGAGCTACACCATTAGATCCTCTACAAGTAATCATTCCCAGAGATCTTATGACCCACTCGACTGTCTCCCATAGTCCATTACAACCCAACTTGGCATCCGGCTAAAGCTCTGATCCAACAGTCACATTTATGGAAATGAAATGGTAATTTGCCCAAACATGAGAGTTTCTTTTTTATTTATTTACTATACAGATACACTGTATCAAACTTTTTTTTTTTTTAATACATGACCAAAATATTAACAATTCAAGGAAAACACTCAATGGGGGAGAGGAAGGGAACAACTCTCCAGGGTGCCAGTCAGGAGGAAAAGGACATGACAGAAATCCTCCCCTCTCTCTTATAACCTCCTGATTGAGACCACCCCAGCTACCTCATTTCCTAAATGAGTCTGACAAATGCAGTTTGAGTCAACTCTTTGGAAGGCGTTGAAGAGGCAAATAGGAACACACCAGACAGAGTCTTGTCAGATGAGATGAAAAGATGGATAACACATATGAGGTGCCAAGTCAGAAGGTGGGAGAGGTAG
Source organism: Rhinophrynus dorsalis (assembly GCA_037306005.1). Taxonomy (NCBI): domain Eukaryota; kingdom Metazoa; phylum Chordata; class Amphibia; order Anura; family Rhinophrynidae; genus Rhinophrynus; species Rhinophrynus dorsalis. The sequence goes on from CM074725.1 coordinate 74,714,015, forward strand.
CCAGTAGAGAAACGAAGGTTCTAACCGAAGATTGAGGAAGTAGGAACAAATGTACTGAATCACTAAATAATTCAGAGAACGGGTGCCAAAGACGGTAAGCTGTCAGGCTATAAAGGGCAAATGGGGACACCAGAGGACATAAAATGAGGGAGCCAGGAAGCAAAGTGGTCAAGAACCTGGGTAGTAGAACTAGCTGGTCTGTATATGACAACAATATGCAAGGGGAGGGGGGAGAAGAGATGAAGTGTGAGAGCTTCAAAGGTAGGAAAAGAGAGGTAGGAAACAGAGGAGATTAAGTGAAATGTATAGTTAGAGGACAACAGGATGATTTCTCCACCCCCTATCGGTTACATGGTCTAGGGGTGTGGGTGAATTGTAGGCCACCATATGAAACTGCTGCAGTGGAGGCAGTGTCTGATGATTTAAGCCATGTTTCAGTGATGGCAAGAAGGATTAGAAAGTGAGATAAATACATCATTCATCTCAGCAGGATCTGCATTTTTTCGAAGATGTCATGTTTTATTAGTGCCCCTCACGTAAAATATACCCAGAATTCCAAGTAAACTTTTCATATTGAAAAAGGTGAATGATAAACAACTATGTGGCATATATATATGAAAGCATATGACGCTATAGATGGTGTCTTTTCATGTTTCCCAAACACCAAAATCACTTTTAAATGAAGGACTTTTTAAAAAATTAGCAAATGAAAAATAGATGGCAACATTTGTGTTGTTAACCCCTTAAGGATCAGCGGTCCTGGGGTGTGTGGTCCTTTAAGGACCAGATAGGAAAGTCTGACGTGCCTTCCCACGTGACTGATCACGTGTGTCGGCAAGCCGAACGGGGACTGAAAGAGATCGCTCCGGTCTTGGAGCGATCGATTTCAGTCCCCGCTATTACTTACAGCGCTCCTGCGGGAGCGCTGAGAGTAAAAAGTATGTGATGTGCCAGGACCGCCACTGGTCCTTAAGTGCTGGACAGCCGTGACGGTCCTGGCATGTCACTGGACGTGAAGGGGTTAAATTCTGCACCATTGTGCACTCTGGGCACAAAACAAGTGGAAAAGAAACATGTAAACTTGCAATGCTTTGTTTTAGAAAAACAAACACATTTGTAATCTCAGTGAGAGGTCATTTGTGTTTTTGTCTGGGATTGCTATGTAATCTCCAGAAGATGGCACTTTAGTTAAAAAAAAAAAAAAAAAAAAAATTTGTTTACACTTGCACTACAAGAATACTGAAATGTTTTAAATCCATTTTATAACAGGACTAGTTGAACAGCCCGTTACACGGGCCACAGTGCCACTGCCACCTGGTCGCGGGGCAGTCACACGCAGTGGAGACTGCCCGCGCCACGGCTGATACAGAGCTGGACGCTCCTTCGGAGCACCCAGCTCTGTATCAGCCGCGGCGAGGGCAGTCTCTACTGCGCATGACTGCAGCACGCGCAGCAGTGTCTACTGCGCATGTCGCGGCATTACACACAATTTAGTGAATTATTATATAGGATAGGTAGCTAAACTTCACCAGAGTACAAAGATCTCCTATTGGTATTGGTTGACATTCTTCAGATGCTGTCAGGAACAGAAAATTGCACCTACAAAAATTATTCTATTTTCTTGCATTTTTTGAAAAATGGCATGCCTGCACTTAATTTATGGTAAAAACAGAAAATATAAAAAAACAGAGACAAGCCATATCATTTTGAAAAGAAGACAACCAGAAGCATGTAATGAGTGGTCTATTTTCTTTCTAACCCTAAGCTGGTGCTCACAATATTTCAATGGCATTAAAGGGATACTTAAAGTGTTAGTAATGCCCAAAATAAAGTTTATTCTATATGGTAGATTTTACAAAAATAAAGTATTTGGCGAAAGTCCTATCTTTCCCCTCCGCTAAAGTTCCACCCTCCCCTTCTCCTGACATCAGCGCTTTGCTGACAGCAGGAGATCCCGGTCCGGAAGCCGAAATTGCGTTATTGGAAAAGAATTTCTTCATTGAAAGGTATACCAAGTGTGCCTGGTTTGCAAGCACACTTTGTAGACTGTTCTAACGAAGTAATTATTTTCCAATATCGCTATTGCTGCTCTGCTGAAGAGCCTCCTCGTGTCGGCCAACATGGATTTCCTACTGTCAGCTTTACAGCTGACATCAAGTGAAGGGGAACTTTAGCGGAGGATATCTCTCAAACTATAAAGGTTTGACAGACAGGACTCCAAATACTTTATTTTTATAAAATCTACCATATAGGATAAACTTTATTTTGGGCATTACTAAACCTTTAAATCTTTTAAAAGTAAGAAATGTTTTGCTGAATTCAGTACCTACTATTCTCACAAATAAAATTATATCACATTGATATGATCTGACATACCGTTGGGAGTGCCAAGAACACTAAACTGCACCTATCATAATCCTTCTGTTTCTGTTCATATTTTGGAATGGGACACGCCTGCATGGAATCTACAGACTTGAAAAAAAAAGGTAGATAAGGCATATCGATTTTGTAAACACAACTGGCTGCTTCAAATGTTACTCCATCGATGTACTGGATAATCAATTCTATTCTACTTTATGGCGGAATTTGCTGTAACAATGCAGAACACTCCTCCTCTGGACAAACACCATTTTTTTTTAAACTTCAGTTTCTACCAAGTTTAGTTTTCTGCTGCCTATGCTACTTTTTCATTACTTGAAGCCAGATGATGTTTACAGTTCCTTGCTAATTAGATTCTTCCTGAGAAGAGCTTTTGAAGAAGCACAAAAGCTAATTTTAAATCTGATGCCAACAAGCTTGGAGGCCTACACTAAGCAATAAGATGGGTGGTAAAATATGGCTCTTTAGAAAAAAACCCCACAAGTTTTCATGTCCCATTAAGAAACTGGGCGCCAAGTTTGTATTTTTTTTGTTTTAGCTATCGTTGCTTAGATAAATACTGTGATTTACCAATTACAGTTACCAGCAACTTACTGAACCCACCCTTTCTTTCTTACATATCTCCTTTCTCAGGCTATTCTGCTCTGTTCTCCAATCCTTCTCCACCTCCACCAGACCCAGCTGTAATGAATGTGTACGAGGTATATTAGGCAGAGAAAATTCTGGACTGTCATCTTAGTTCTGGAAAATTGAAGTACTTAATTCTATGGCAGGGGTACAGACCTGAGGAATGTTCTTGGGAGCCCGCTATTGAAAGCTTCTGGAGGTTGCCCATGGGGGGGAGGGGTGGCAATATCATGTCACCATACCTGCTAGTCACTGTAGGAAACCTCACCATGCCTCTGCCCATTTTGTGGCCAGTGGTGTTCCTTCATCAGGCATGCAGGTTTTCATGGGAGTTCTTACTGTTGCATGACCTGATGGTAGCATAGTGTTGCTCGATCCCACACTTCTGAGTCTTTGTCTCTGTGGCTACTGGTTTACTTTCATTTTGCATCATGGGTGAGTGTATGTCAAGATTCCTGTTAAAGACATATTTTATATAGTCTGTGCTTAGTTGTCTTGGTGTTTTCCTTGCCACGTGGCATTCTCTTGTTCTGACTTTTTCCAGGTTTTGACCTTTGACTTTGTTCCTGCTTATCTGCCTGTGCAATATGACCTTGGCTTTGTCTCCTAGTTTACTGTATTCTACTTCTTGTGGCTCTGACCTAGGACTGTCTTCTAAAACAGGCTTGAAGTCAGTCTGTCCATGACTTGGCTTCATCCTGATTTCAGCTTGTCTGTTCACATTGGCTTTAAAGCTTCTGGCTTTTCTTTGGCCCTGTACCTTGGCAGCACATAGCAAGGGTCTCAACCCCTGGTGGAAAGCAATTATCCTGCCCAGGCCACAGTTGCTAGCCTAAGCCTTCTGGACTCCACCAGTAAAATACTATCTGTAACTGTTACCTTATAAAATAAATCATTTGCCAAGTTCCCATTAGATTGGCGGAAAATCGTCAGATCAAGAAAGTGTACCCCATGCTTATCAAAATCACAGGTCAGTCCTAAATGTAGATTATTATTATCCAGAACCTGGATGAAGTTCAATGAAGTCCAGAGGCTAAATAATGTGACTACATCTCAGTACCAAAGCAGTACATGGTGCGTAAAATGTTCTGAAGAGAACACTACTTCCTGCTCCCACCACCAGAGGTACAGATTAGAATTTGGGGGTGGGGCACATGCAGTTCCTGTTTCTCTACTCTGGGATTATAGGAAGAACTGGTTGTTAAACTGGAAGTAGCTGTGCTTTAAAACTAAGGATAGCATCACCTTTATGTAATAACTGCTGTTATCATCTCCCCAATCATGTTGCTGCAACTGATATCTGAAGTCATGGCATCCGTATTTGTAACAAACTGATGTACACACAAGTAATCTCTTCCTTAATAGGGATATCTTGAATTTTCTTAACACAAGTAGTCTTTTCATCGACAGGAAGATCTCAAATTTCCTATCTATGTAAACAGGAGGTATGAGTATATAAAAAATACAGCACACCAAGCATGCCAGAGGCATGTTCAATTTCTTGGACAAACCTATGTCAAAGATTAATTGTGTGATTCCCATGCTTTATTGAACTATCCAGTGTTAGTTGCAAATCCATACCTCTCAACATTTAAATGGCCAAAGAGGGACACCTTTGTTTCAGGAGGTGTTACTGGGGTTGTGGTTGGTGGGCGAAGCATTACTAAGAATTGTTAGGTTATTTCATGACCTTATGACACCTCTTTGAGTAACTGAATATATGATTTAGAGCAAGATCAAAGTATTTTATTTATTAAACAGGGACTCATTTATGAACACAGATACTGAAATTTAAACAAACATTAATGTGAGTTTTATTGCTGTGCATATCTCCCAACATTTCAAATTGCCAAAGAGGGACCCTTGTGTTTTAGGGGGTGTTTCTGGGGGCATGGCTAGTAGGCAGGGTATTACTGAGAATTTTTAGGCTATTTCATGACCTATTGACACGTCCTTCTGTAACCTAATAAATGACTTATGACAAGACCAGAGTGTTTTATTTACACATAATAATTTATAAACACATATACTGATGTTTAAACAAACATTAATGTGAGTTTGATTGCTATAGAGCAATGTGATTCTCTTATATACACCACACAGTCTGATCTCTTAAAAAGAGGGACATCAGGATGGAAAATAGGGATTTGGGTCTAAAAGAGGGACTATCCCTTCTAAAGTGGGACACTTGAGAAGTATGCTGTGTGATACACGTATATCCACCACACATTCTGACCTCCCAAAAAGAGGACACCGGTCCCTCTGTGGGGAAAAAGGGACAGAGATATTTAGGTCTCAGATCACACATACAGTTCCCCTGCCACAACTGTCCCACTGGTAGTCAAAGAAAACCCACTGCTTCCTCAGCCTTGTTCCGCTGGTAACCACAAAACCACGCATAGTATTTTCTCTCCCACCCTTGATCCAGTGGTAGCCACAGAACCCCACACTGTGTGACACCCCAATACCCATGCCTGGAAACTTTTAAAATGAGCTTACTTTGAGATATTAACTTTTAAAGCTTCCCATAGTCCCATAATTCAGATTTTTGCAATATATACCTTCTTTCTCCAGGGGAGGGCTTGCTTATGGGGCAGTTGCCCCCTGGGCTGGTCATATGTCTAAGCTGGTAGGCCACTGTGCTTCACTAAATCTCCCAATTGTTTCTGTAAATGGATCTACACTAGTGATACCACAGAGCTTACAATTGAAATGGGACTACATAAATGATACCACAGAGGTGCAATCCAAATGGAGCTAAACTAGTAGCATAACCATTTCCCTTGTAAGCTCTATAGTATCACTAGGTAAGCTTTATTTAAATTGTAAGCTTTGTAATAGCTCACTAGCATAGCCCCATTTCAGCTGTAAGCTATGTGGTATCACTTGACTTATGTCACAACATTAATGCCAATTTTAAAATTAACAAAAGGGGGTGAGCTGGGACAGTGGGCTCCAATGATAATAGAAATGGGCCACTTGAATGTATTTGCCCCCTGGGCCACAAGTTGCCAGCCCTCCCCTGGCTTTCTCTAACCCAGAGGTGCTATCATTTGTCCTCAATGAACCTTTAACATTCTACAATTTAGAGATCTGACTGCCTAAATACAAATAACGCAGGAAGGATCTACCAGGATTTTAGAAATATTGCCACATTAGTATGTCATGCTAGTCTACTATTAAATGGCCGCCAAGCCCCAATGCAGGAGACACTTTCTGTCAACTGAGTGCAATAAAAGGGGCGTTCAACTGATCTGTGTGTGCGTAGTAATGTCTGCGTCAGCAGCTGCTGCTTTTACGCTGGGAGTTGTAGTTCACTCATTAGCCGGATGGCAGGTCATTTGCGCGAGAGCAACTACGTTTCCCAGAAACTCTTGCGTACGTCGCTAAAGGTACTCTACTGTATGGTTAAGCTCCTGCTGTTGACCAAAGACAGTTGTGGCCCTCATAGAGTGTCATCTTAGGTGTTGGAGGATGAATTAATCAAGACGTGGGAACGGGAAAGCTATGTTTGGGCGTTCGAAAAGCTGGGTGAGCGGCGGCTCTGGCCGGTCATCTAGTGTTCACTCTTTGGATCGACTGAAGTAAGTAGAACGAAAACGGAAGCCCTCTTACTGGGTTAATAGTGTGTACGTAGGAAGCAGGGATGTGTAACCATCGCATCACTTGGGTTATAAGGGTACATCTCACTTGTCACTTTGATTGTGTTGCTAATTACATTGTTAAAGTGGACCTGTCACTTTGTTACAAGTATGTGATATTGAAAGAGGTTTCAAAGCAAACTGTGCTTGTGTTAGGCATTTTTAAATTTAAAACAGTATTTTATTATTTAGCTTTATCTATTTGTCAGTTTAGGCAAGTCCTCTAGAGAACATTTCTCAGTTATCCATTCCCAATGGCCACTTCCTACTAGGACTTACAAGCTCAGCTACATCAACTGACAAATACAATAACGTTAAATATTGCTGAATGTCTTCCAAAGTATTACTTGAAATAAAAAAATAACCCTTGGACACACTTTTCAAAACGTATATTTGTTTCAAAGCGATAGTTTCACTTAAAAGAAAATTAAGTTATTCAGGTAACAGTGTGAACATATCACAAAACTAGTTCCCTCTCAAGAGTTTATTCTGATTTGGATGCGACCTGTGGTTTTTGAAGCTGTTGGACTACAATGTAAATCATTGTCGAAAATGAGAACCTGCTGGAGAGACACAGTTTGGCTACCCCTGTTTTAAGTCATCGCCTTAATATATTTGTTGCTTTCCTAGCTATTTTTAAACACTTGCTTGCTTTTGTCTTTATTTTTCTTCCTGCTGTGAGTTAACAGTATTTTGACAGTAGACAATACTTACTAATAAAATGATACAGAGTAGCTGGAACATTTCATGGGTCATGTATCAAAGTAAATATATGTTTAACCCTTGAGTGCCAGAGGGGTACATGCATTGCAAAGCAATGCGTTGCATAACCTTTGGCACTCAAAGGGTTAAAACCTGTGTACAAAGACAGAGAAGAAGCTATTCTGGGGCAAAACAGCTGCACAATTCATATAACAAATATTCAGTTTGGTTTAAATTGGACTTTTAATCCCTTGTATACTTGATGCTGTATGTCTCCAAATGCACTGCAGAACAGTTAAAAGGCTAATTTTATAACTATTTCTCAGTTGTTTTGCCCAGATTTGCTCTACTTTTTCTTTGTTTAATTGTTTCCAATTGTGTGGCACCCAGGCTCTCTGAAAGAGAAGGTCTGCTTTCCAACTGAAGGGCTGTTTGACATTTCCAAATTTCCATAGATCAATGGATACCAAGTCCTTTTTTAAATTAAATACTACTTAGCAGACCACTGAGATTTCCCTTTATCATGCCCTTGGAATAAGTGCCTTCTGAGGTATTTAATAAAAGCACTTGCCAATGTATTTCTCCTTCATACAGTGGTCTGGCATATAAATGTATTTTAGTCATTAGATGAATAGTGACATTTTACTCTTTTCAGAATGTTTACGTGATTCCAAAGGACAGTAGGTATATGTCTTTTTTTTGTTCTTCTTATTCTTATGGCTAATTGGGAGGAAGTGAAAACTAAGTACAGACCTAAAGAAGACATCTACAAATACAGACAACTAGAAATACAACATAAAACAAGATTTTAATATATGTGACTGCTGTATAAAGAACTTCTACCTAAGTAAATTTGGGACATCCAGACTAAGGCCCGGGCACACTGAACTTGGTAAATTAGGACTCCCAGAACATTCAAGTAAATAATCAAACATGACTGATGCAGAACTATACACTTCCTGATCTGTAGCAATGAGGTGGGCATATACTTCTGTGTATGCAAGTTAATATAACAAAATCGAAAGTAGTTCCTTTTTTATAGATTGCATATATTAATCTTTATAACCTCTATTTTGTCTTCATGAGCATGATTATCTTTCATGGCTTTAGATTTTTTTTTTTTTTTAAATTGACTCTTAATTCATTGTCATTTCTTCAATGTGGCCCTTGATGCAAAATGTTTGGACGACCCTATGTTCGAGTGATTTATTCTATACAGGTATAGTTCCCCTTTAAGTTTTCACACAAAAGTTTGACTGCTAGAAAATATGCAGTCTAATCTGTATGTGTGAGCTTCACTGGTTAGCTTGGATTGGCCCAATTCCTGGTCAGTAGGGATCTGTCCAGTTTACAAAAAAAACCAATAATCTAATTTGCCACCTATCATATCATTAAAGGGATAGTAATGTTTCACAATAAAAACAGCTCCAATTAATCTTCATAGTATTTGGGCCATGGAGAGTGTTATTTCATACTGTCAGAGTTGTAGTTCAGGAGTAATTGAATGATAAAGTATCCCCCCTCCAGCACCTTTTACTGATCGAACACCGCTCACCTCAGTGCAGCAAGACTGTCCGGATGGATCTCAGAGAGGGGCAGTCTTCAGTGAGCATAAGGGAAAAAAAACCCTGAAAAACCAGTCAAGGGGGGCAGGATTTTACTTATGTTCACAGTAAGAAGACTGTCCCATGCTGCTATCTGTCTGGTCGTGCGACCAGATTTCACATCTGAGGGGAGGTGGCTTACACTAGGTAAAAGGGGCAGGATGGGGATACTTTATCATTCAATTACTCTTGAACTACAACTCTGGCACCATTGAAATAACACTCTCCATGAACCGAATACTATGTAGAGTAATTAGAACTACTGTTTTGTGAAATATTACTATCCCTTTAAGTGTGTGGTTTTTGCAAGCCAAACCATACTTCTGTGTGAAGCTGGGCTGTGGGATCAGGTCATCTTGATCTGGACATAAATTACATTACATGTGATAAATGTAATAAATAATTAATCTGGTTTTATTTCACATATTCTTTCAAAGTCCATAGGGATATTTGTAGGTAAAATCAAGTGATAAATTAATCAGCTGTAATATAATCCAGGCCCTGGTTTGTGAAACCCACACACAGTGATACACATAACATCTGATTGCTGGTCACTTTTGGTTTAGTATTGATATGTGAACAGTGCCCTTTGTGGTACTTGGCACAGTTTTGGAAAACACTGCTATATATGGGCAGTTAGAAGGTCAGAGGTTGCACTCAGGAAACATTATACGGCAGTTACTAAGGGCTTAATTAAGCAAAAGAAACAATTCTAGATCAAACCAGCTGCATCATAGGGGATATATGAAAATTCTGCAGATTCCTAATTGGGTTTGTATCCCACTGGATACTAGTGAGGTCTCCAATGCATTGCAGAGCAATGTGCTGATGACCCATCTAGCATTCAAGGGGTTAAAAGTCCCATTTCTTTGAAAGTAAATTTTGATTTCTCCCCTATGGCGCAGTTGGTTTTCTTCAGAATTGTACGTCTTTAGGTTACTGAATATATAGGGTTGCCAGATCATTCCTGTAAAGGGCCAGTAATGTCCCATAAAAAAGTATTAGAGTTTTGCAGAGGTTAAAAAATAAACAATATGACACAAATCCTATCTCAGCTGTAAGCTGACAGCAGGAGTTCCTGGTCCGAGGATCGCCTAGAGGCTCTTCAGCAGAGCCGCAATAGCGCAGTTTAAAAAGAATTACTTCATTGGAACTGTCTACAAAGTGTGCTGGGTTTGCAAGCACACTATTTAGACCATCCCAAAGACGTATTTCTTTTTAAATTGCGCTATTGCAGCTCTGCTGAAGAGCCTCCTCATGTCGGCCGACACGGATCTCCTTCTGTCAGCTTTACAGCTGATATCAGGAGAATGAGAACTTTAGTGGAGGATATCTCTCAAACCATAGCGGTTTGAGAGATAGGATATTGTGTATTTTTTTAACCTCTACAAAACTCTAATAATTTTTATGGGACATTATTGTCCCTTTAATAAGAGACACTTATGAAAATGAATGCTGCCTGAGCCACAAACTCTATGGCTCCATGTGCAGTACCCAGAGACCTCTGCTGTTCAGGGTTTCAAGCTAGACACAGGGGGTCTATGGGGACTGTGTTTTGCATGATGAGGACAAACTCTTCCAGTTCAGTCTCTTATCTCAGGGTTAAGAGGAACCATTGGGGTTCTCTTTCCAGATACCTGTTAGTCTGCCGGGCTCACAGTGCCTATGAGTAAGTGCTGTTACTAAGAAATGTATTGGATGATGTATGAATTCATCTTATTTCTTGACTCCATTACTGTCCATATGATTCAGTATGTTTTAATTATGGGTGCATTAAAAGTCCTGATTTTATTTCCTGGACTGGAGCAGAGTTCCTTGGGTACATGTTTACATTTGCTTAAATGACTTGTATCAGCTGTCTTTTCCTCTCCTGCACATCCAAGAATTCTGTAGAGTCAGTTTTAATGTGTCCCTTTCAGTGGGATGTGTGACAAGATTCATCCAAAGGTCTGATCCCAGGGGGAGCAGGTCTGCTGACAGGGAGCTATCCACATAATAGTTGCACTTTTATCAGAGCTAGTTTTCAAAATCTGACCTGTTGATGTGCACTGAGGAGTGGATTTATTCATTACTGTTCTAATCAATTTGAAAATTGATCCCAATAGCTGTTGTGCAGGGATGGTAAATCTTCTGACCTCCAGCTGTTGGAGTTCCAATTCCCATCATCCTCAGCCACTGGTGGGTTGGGAATGATGGGAGTTGTAGTCTTCGGCAGCTGGTGGTCCAAAGATTAACTACCTTGATGCAGTGTCTGGGATCTTTCCATTATGAAATGTGGATCTCTTGAGATTTAGCAGCTGCCTTTTTTGGATCACCTTGCCCTCTAAATAGTAACAAATAATGTACTTGTTTAACCCTTTGAGTGCCAGAGGGGTACGGAACGCATTGCAAAGCAATGCGTTCCGTACCCCTCTGGCACTCAAAGGGTTAAAAACTTTTGTAGGAATCTCACTTATTTTTATTTTTTTTTAAATGTTACGATTAGAAATATCTGGGGTGAGTAACATACATACTTTTTCACAGATATCCCAACGTATGCCTTCAGTCTGTTCTCTGTGTGCTGAATGAGAATGAGGGTCTGAGTGAGAATGCTTTGGTCCTGGGTGGTCAATTTCAGACCCTGTTTTACTTACAGTGCTCCTGAACGAGTCCTGTAAGTAAAAAGTATGGGATGTGCTATGACCGTCACCTGTCCTTAAGGGAAAAATCCAGAGACGGTCTTGGCATGTCAGAGGGTCATTAAGGGGTTAAGAACAACTGGATCAGATCAAAGTATTAGAAACAAATAATGTTATAAATGACAGAAATTCTCTTTCCATTTTGCAGGCTTGTAGTTTTCTAATCTCAAGAGCTGCCATGAAATAGAGTGCAAATAGCACTGCAAATCCCAGAATTCCCTCACATGCATTGCTACGCTCATTGCTAGCCAGGGGTTCAGCCAGCTCAGATCCAGAAACACAACATATGACTTTCGTGTGTGTGTGTGCATGTGTGTGTATATCTATCTATACATATATAAGATATATATATATATAAAGTTGTTGGATCAAAGCACTCACTCTTAATAATTCTATGCCCAGGTGCACATTCCCCAAATATAGATAGAAGCAAAAAATGGAGGAGGGCAGCACCCGTGGGACTTGTTGAAGTAGCTTTAGTGATGCAAAAGGTAAAAGAATGGTCAATGTTTCAAGGTGGATTGTCTTGAGAAAGGTCCCTGAGGGGAACCGAAACATTGACTGTTCTTTTGCCTTTTGCATCAATTGTCTTGAGAAAGGTCCCTGAGGGGGACCTATTATACACACTGAAGGCTTCTGTCTGTACGCCGGAGCGGTCTCATTGGCTAGATATCGATCTCTGCCAATGAGACCGCTCCGGCTTACAAACAGAAGCCTCCATAATTGGAGGAGGCTGGCTGGAGGGAGGGGAGCAGAGGTAGAGTTACAGACTGCGGGTATAGAGCTGTACACGCAGTCTGTATGGAAGTGCAGTCTTTAAATGTTATTTTTCAGCTAACAGACAATTTAAAAAAAAAAAAAAAAAAAAATTAAAGCATTACAACTAATGGATAGGTACTGTAACGTTTAATAAACATTTGTACTGGGGTGATAGATCCCCTTGTTAATTTATTTTTTAAAATTTTATATTTACTCTTTATTTTCCTTTTTTTTTCCTGTCCCTTTTAAATGTTGAATCCACTGAAAGTGTGACAAGGCTGACCAAATGACACTTCTCTCTCCTCCCACCAGTGAGAAGTTAACAGGGCTATCTGAACCTGGCTTACACATGCATACACAGGAGCACACTGTCAATAATGATTTGGCTCCCAGTGAAATTCCTGTTGTTATCTTATAGGTCTCTATGGGTTATCTTTTTCAGTGTGGGGAGGTTCACATTCTCAGGAATCTCAAGGGCTGTTAGTAACAGGCCACAGGTCTCTTGTTAAATGCCTGCTAGAGCAACTGACGGCTCTCCCTGTTATTTTAAGACACAGACTGTGAGCCTGTTAATAGATAAACATATACACATATATCTTTAAGGGGCCATAGTCTTTGAGGGGTAAATAGTCTCACACAAACAAACATGCTGATAATTCCAGGGTTAAATTATTTTGCAGATATTGACTTTGCACCCTTTTTGTTAATAACCTTTTGTATTGTTAAAAACAATTCAGTTGCTGTCCCCTACAACTTTTATTCTCATTAACATTATCTATTAAACTTCTTATACCTTATGCTTTATTTATTTTTATTTTCTGCCCATGTAATAGTTTAGTAGTTAGGAACGCTTTAATCTCAGTCTCAACAGAGATGAGCTCTCTGACCTGTGTAGCACAGCCTGAATCATTAACCCTTTGAGTGCCAGAAGGGCACGCAAAGGAACATGTTACGTACCCTTCTGGCACTCAAAGGGTTAATAGCTCATGTGCTGAAACTGTCTCGCTCCTCTTACTGAGGTTGCCTGGACATTCTGCATTTAAGTATATATGGAATTAAGGCCAGAAGACAAGTGCAATTTATGTTTCCCTTAACAGTCTGCTGGAGGCCTGTTCAAACTACGGCTGTCTGAAAATCTGCCATGCAAAGTTTGAGAAACTCTAAGCAAGTGGCCTACTTTTGGTGTGTATTGTTCCACAGAGCAATACACCAATTTAACTCTTCAAGTGCCACATACCTTCCAACATTTCATAGAGCCAAACAGGGACACTTTCGTTTTAAGTGATGTTTCTGGGGGCGTGGCTGGTGGGCGGGTGATTACCAAGAATTTTTTGGTTATTTCATGTCCTATTGACATCTCTTTGTTTTACTAAATAAATGATTTAGAGCAAGACTGAAATATTTTATTTACACATACTAATGTATAAACACATATACTGAAGTTTAAGAAAACATTAATGTGAATTTTATTGCTGTGGAGCAATGTGATACACTTATACACACACACACACACCACATAGACTGATCTTCTAAAAAGAGGGATATCAGGGTGGAAAAGAGGGACAGAGGGATTTGGGTCTCAAAGAGGTACTGTCCCTCCTAAAGAGGGGCACTTGGGTGTTATGGTGCCAGAGTGGTGTGCAATGCATTGCTTAGCAATGCGTTGCATACCCCTTTAAAAGGTTAAATGTGAGAAGTTAAAAAAAAAAAAAAAAAAAAAAAAAAGAGTATGTGTGTGTGTGTGTATATATATATATATATATATATATATATAATTAAAGTAAATAAATAAAAAATAGGGAGAGACCAGTGTACGTACTAGAACAGTGGTTCTCAACCCGTTCCCTCAGTGGCTACTAACAGGCCAAGATTTGAGAATTGCCTTTTAAGAGCACAGGTGAGTTAATCAATATGACTGAGCCTCTGATAAACACACTTGTGTTCTAGCAGGGAAATCCCTAAGTCCTGGCTTGTTAGTGGCCACTGAGGCCATGGGTTGAGAACCTCTGTCCTAGAATATTATCTCCAGATCTTTAGATGGACACCTATCTAGTAAAATATTGATCAGATATTAGTCACCGCTATCGTTTGTGTTCTATAATGGTCCTAAATTTTGGAGAATGTAACTACTGGGCTCCCTTTTTTTATTGTAGTCTATTTTGTTGTACATTTGTTTAGGGGTCTGGGGGAACCCAATATTTATTTATATTGCCCTTTTTGCCCAGCAAGTCAGAAGACTGACCCCTGCAAATGTTTTGGCTGCTCCCACTTAGTAAATTCACCAGACACATAGAAGCCTTGGACCTAAAGGAACACGAACACCTCCTAATAATAAAGTCCCACTTATCTTAACCCTTTAAAGACCATAGGTATATGCACTTTGTCATAAACAACAGTCCTTAAAGGGATAGTAATACCTAACAAAAAGTGCAGCTCAGGTTGATCTTATAAAGCAGGCCATGTGGCGCAGTGTTTCAAGATTTTCTGTTTAGTAGTTCAACAGTAATTCATTGCTAAAGGATCCCCTTCCCTTTTCATCGACGTCACACTGACTCTCTCAGTTGGGTGGATGGAGCGCAGCAAAGGACAATCTTCACTGAGCATAAGGAAAATCCTGCCCTCCTTCATCAAGTGGGTTAGGGTTTTCCCTTATACTCAGCAGGTAAATATTGTCCCTCGCTGCACACTGTCCGGTCCCAGGACCAGATCTGAGGCGACATACAGAAGGTAAAGGGGGTGGGAGGGGGATACTTTAGCATTGAACTACTAAACGAAAAATATTGAAACACAGCGTTACATGGCCGGTGTTATAGGAGGATCAGTCGGAGCTGCAATTATTACTATCCCTTTAAAGGGTTAATCTGAACAGAAATCCTAGTGTCCACTATGAATCAATTTGGTGAGGACTGGTTCTTTCAAATTAATCTTTAGGTGGTTTTGTATATCAAGTCCATGGAGACAGACTTGGTTCTTTGTTGCAGGACTTAAAACTCATCCAACTGAAAGCTTCAGCAGGAGATTGGCTCTGCACAAGTGCATTGTTTCTATGGGGTTGCAAAAGTCAGTCCCAGCTCTCATATCACCAGTCGCCAATCAGGAGTGGAAGTAGTTGCGTTTTCTCTCTAATCAAAGGAATTCAGAGTTGCATCAGCCATGCAACTTGGTACATATTAGCCCCTGAGCTACAGAGCAGCTTAGAGGTAGCCAGAAGCACAAAGCCAAAGTTTAAGTACAGTTGAGGAGGGTTTATTGTTTTTAATGGAGAATGGATTCATATTTGCCATTTGGATTTTCTGTCCTGATTTTAAAATAAGTAGGGTTTTATTATTAGGAGATGTTGGTACTCCTTTACCTTACAAAAGCTGAACAAGAAGCCTCTATAGATAGTAATAAATGCTATACGCTAATTGAGGCAGTATGGCTGCAGGGGAAACCCAAGTGTGCAGTCTCTTTTCTTGGTTAGTCAAGCTACCCAGGATCTGTTCTCTTACTGCTGCTCTGGAGCTGTGTACTGCAGAGTTATAGAGACGTTTACTTTCTATGTTTGGTGAAGGAAAACTAACCCCCTCTTACCTTACTATGAACAGAAAATGGCCTTTATGATTTTTTGTCCTTGTGCTTTGTTCAAGAGATAACCTCTTTCATGTTAGTACTGAGTGTCATAACAGTGCTAGCAAGACCTCAGACTCTACTCACTGCACATGGTAATTTTAACCTTTTAAAGATGAGGGATGAGCAACACATTAGTCCTTAAATAGTTAAGTCTCATGCACTCTGTCTGGTTCAGTTTGAAAAACAGCCATTAACTGTCATGTCTGCCTGCATGAACATGACACATACCTTCCAAGTGTCCCTCTTTAGGAGGGACAGTCCCTCTTTTAGACCCAAATCCCTCTGTTCCTCTTTCCCACCCTGGTGTCCCTCTTTTTAAGAGACCAGACTGTGTGGTGTGTATATAAGTATATCACATTGCTCTACAGCAATACAACTCACATTAGTGTTTGTTTAAACGTCAGTATATGTGTATATAAATTAGTCTGTGTAAATAAAATGCTTTGATCTTGTTAAAAGTCATTTGTTAGGTTACACAAGGAGGTGTCAATAGGTCATTAAATAGCCTAAAATTTCTTGCTAATGCCCCACCCACCAGCTACACCCCCTAAAACACAAGTGTCCCTCTTTGGCAATTTGAAATGTTGGGAGGTATGATGACATCTAGGATAGATTGAAACCATTAAGATATTCTGGCCATGGTAAGGTAATTGTGGTGGGTTTTATTTAGTGGTGTTAATTCTTTAAATGTTCAACATGCTTGTTCATATAATGGCAACTTGTATTATTGTTCTGTTAAAGGGGATCTCTCACCTAACTACATGTAATGCTCATTAGTTAGAGCATTTCTCTAAAACACTGAAAATAGTGTCCATTATATTTAAAAAGCAGTTACACTCACAAGAATTAAACTTTAAAAAGTGTCCGGCAGCCTACTTCCGGCTTGCCGAACTTTGCCGACCAGAGACAGCTCCGTCCCACTACCCATCATCCTCCCATGACGGAGGCTGTCTGTCACTAAAGTGGAGCGATCGCATTGGCAGAGATCGATACCTCCGTCATGGGAGGATGATGGGTAGTGGGACGGAGCTGTCTCTGGTCGGCAAAGTTCAGCAAGCCGGAAGTAGGCTGCCGGACACTTTTTAAAGTTTAATTCTTGCGAATGTAACTGCTTTTTAAATATAATGGACACTATTTTCAGTGTTTTAGAGAAATGCTCTAACTAATGAGCATTACATGTAGTTAGGTGAGAGATCCCCTTTAAATAAGAAAACTGTAGAACAGAAGCATGGCCCTCAATGCATTCATCAAAAATAAGTCCAACAGATTTGCCTTTTAATGTGGGACACTTGTTTAGACATGCTGACTGCAGGGTTGCAGTGGTTATGGCGCAGCCCTGCACAATAAAAATCCCATAAGCCTCCTGCATTAAAGGCTACATCTAATCACATTAATACAGGTTAGGACAAAAATATAAACTAATTTATAGGTAGGCAAGATTCTATTTATTTATTTGAGATGGCTAAAAGTTTTAAGGGTGTTGTGTATGGTTCGAGTCTGAAAATATATCAATGAGGTTCACTAGTCAGGAGGTGAAGATAGTAGTTCACCCAATATTATCCCCTTAATGACATGTGACGTACTATGACCGTCACAGTCCTTGAAATACTCAAGGACCGATGACGGTCATAGTACGTCACATACTTTTTACTTACAGCGCTCTACCGGGAGCGCTGTAAGTAAAAATAGGGCCTGAAATTGACCGCTCCAAGATCGGAGCAATCTCTATCAGGCCCCATAGTGACGCGCCTATACACGCGACAGGTCACGTGTACCGGCGCGTCCAAGTGTTCCTATGCGGTCCTTATGGGAAGGAAATGTCCCAGGACCGCCGGTCGTTAAGGGGTTAAACACAGAACAACATTTATTTATTTTTTTCTGAGAAGTCATGGACTAGTGGGAATTTCCAGGCTGGTCATAGACAAATATTATGTAAAATACTCCAAAAACTTAGGAGCCACAAGTGACGTTTTAGGAGCCCAAGCTTTTAAGATCTTTTTAACTATTACCTTTTAACTAAAACAAATTTTAAAGAAAAAAAAAAGTTTAATAATGTTATGGTTTCAGAGTGTATGTGTGATGACTACCAGTGCTAAGTGAAACAAGATTGTGTGTCAGAGTGTATGTGCTATACGTGTGATAACTACCAGTGCTTGTTAAGTAGAACAAGGTTGTGTGTCAGAGTGTATGTGGGTCTGTGGCTAGCGGTGTACAGTGAAATACCTTTCTCTTCTTCCACAAGCAGCAGTCTGCTTCTTTTGATAATGATATATAAACTATAATGGTGGGGGAATGATGGGAGTTGTAATCTGGCAGCATAGCCACACAGCCCACCGCTGTAAGAAGAGAAAGACCTCCGCTCCCTCCCCCTTCTCATGCGTCCGCTGTATAGCGGACGTCATGAGATACTGCTTCCGGGACCAGACAGCGGCTCTGCAGGAGCGCTGTCTTCTTGATATCTTGGTATAATTACTTCATCGGTATGGTATAAAACGTGTGCCTGGCTTGCAAGCACATGTTGTAGACCATACCGATGAAGTAATTATATGGAGATGACAGTGCTCCTGCAGAGCCACCATAAGTCGATCGACCAGATTCTGCCTCTGACAGCTTTACAGCTTGTCAGGCAGATAGGGGAGGGAACGGAGGTCTTTCTCTTCTTACATCTCTCAAGCCATAACGGTTTGAGAGATGGGGATAAAGGAGTTGGGTATGTGTGCTTATTACTAGCATTTGTCTTCAAGTTTTCTGGAGGGGTTACTATTCCTTTAAAGAGATAGTAATGTCATACTATAAAGGAATATCTGTTTATTCCTTATACTTTCTAATAATGCTCTGTACTGTTATAAATGTCCATATTTGTGTAGTTTTATTTTAATTTAATTTTAAAGTTTCTCCTCCTGCCCATTTTTCCCTACGTCCCTCTTCTCCTCAGATCTGAAAGACGGTCGCTTGACTGGACAGATTGCAACAAGGGACAATATTGTGTCTAAATAAAGAAAACCCTAACCCCTCCCCCCCGACAAAGGGGAGCAGGGTTTCCCTTTTGCTGACACAAGATTGTCCCTCTTTGCGATCCATCCAGACCGGCATATTTGGAGGAAGAAGAGTGACGTAGGAAGAAGGGGTGGTTGGGGGAAATTTTAAAATGAAACTACACCGATATGGACATTTAGAACTGTACAGAGCATTGTCAAAAAGTATAAGGAATAACTGGATATGCCTTTATAGCGTGACATTACTATCTCTTTAAACTAATGGGATTTTTTTGGAAGTGTGCTTCTCCTACATGGTGCAGTTGGCTGACTCCTTATTTGCTCCTTTTTTTTTTTTTTTATTTATTTTTTTTTTTTTATTGGACCACTGAGACCTTAAGCAAGACACTAAAGAGGTGCAATTCTGGAGCAAAGCAACTGATTTAAACCCTTTAAAGGGGAACGATCACCCCAGATAAAGTCTGCCCCCAAGAATTACCCATCTAGCGATAAGCTTAACAATAGTAGTATTAGCCAGTACTGAGAAATCCTACCACTGCCAAGACAGATGGCCAGGCAACAGCATAGACATCTTTACTCACAGACATCTGTGCGCCTGCGCTGTCAGTCCTGGTCTCCTCTAGGAGGCGTTGTATGGTATGTTTAGGTACCAAAAGGGAATGACGGCGCAGGAGAGCAGATTCCTTTAAAGTGATGTTGCCAGGACATCAGTGTCGGCAGAAGTAGGATTTCTCAGTAGCGCGGTAATTATGCTCTTATACTACTATTGTTAAGCTTATCACTAGATGGGTAATTGTTGGGGGGGGACTTTATTTGGGGTTATAGTCCCCATTTTACAACTGTTCAATTAGGCACATAGGTGGTTTTTTGAAATCCCAGAATGGCAGAGTGGCTTGTAGCTGATTTGCCATTCCACAATTCCATGACATACCAGGACTGTCATATCAGGGGTCCTAAATGGAGCCTTTAACCTGTTGAATGCTAAAGAGGAAAATATTGGAGCCCCCCTGTAGTGTTCAAGTGCTAAAGGTCCATTAAATCAATGGGGATTTAGGGATATTTTTAAACTTGTCCCCTATGGTGCTTGTGGTATCTCCTAGAATTTAAATACTTTAGTTTACTGAATGGAGCCCTTTATTTGCTGAAGGGGAATACAGTGTAAACACTCTGTTTACTTTTGAGTTCATTATTGGCTCTTAACACACACAGGAGCCAGAAATTTACTCTACTATGATACTACCCAGCAGACTATGACGAACACTATTCACGAATGAATGTGCTAGAGATCTCCCGATCATTCAAGAGGTTAAAATAACAACTGTGGTATGATTGCATTGTCCCTAAATTGCCCCCAAGTTTCATTATCTAATGCAGGGCTGTTCAAGTTCAGTCCTCAAGGGCCACCAGCATGCCAGGCTGTAAGGATTAACAGGTGAGTTAATCAGTGTCTCATTCATTGTGACTGACTCACCTGTGTTTACTCAGTGAAATCCTTACATCCTGACCTGTTGGTTGCCCTTGAGGACTGAACTTGGACAGCCCTGCTGTAATGAATGTAAGGAGGCTAATGTAGTAAGAATATACAAAGGAAGAAATAGAAGACCTCGCACAGAGGCCCTCTAAGTATAGTTGTTCAATAATAAATAATTCATAAACATGTAGGTAATGCACAATAGTAATTTATTTAACAAAAGACAAATATTCAATTAAAAATAGCATAAAAGAATGTTTAAAAATATATTTGTTTACAAATATACTAGTACTACAAAGAAGAGGATATTCAGTATTTATAAGTGGACCTATACGGGCTAAAAGGGATGGGACCTATTTATGAGGTATTCACCAAATCAGATAACACTATATATGACTAGTGTCTAATAGATGGCTTATCTCTATGGGCTGTCAGATATTTGTCTGCCCTCCAACAATAGGATAGTACTATCAGACCATACGTGGCTCATATATAGGAGTGTTAACTGTTCACCAGATTATTTCGTGCTCGTGGGCCTGTAGCAAAATGTCCCTGGCAATAGAGCAGGTTTCCTCTTGTCTCTTCTGTGATCCCCTGGTTCTCGGTCTCCAGCCGGTGAATCAGTCCTCAGATTTCTTGCAATCCGCTATCTATTGATGGAGCCGGCAATTAGTTCAATCGAGTCCACTGAATTATTTTTAATAAGTAATCTCTGATCAACGCTTTTCGGGGAACTGGTCCCCTTCCTCAAGTTCGAGATTGAATGGGTGCTTGAGGATAGCGCAGGAGTTTAAAACAATCACAGTTGAAGTTGGGTTTCACAATATAACCTTAGGTACCTGGTGTTTTATTCTGACATTTCCATACAAATTAATTGTTAAAAAAAATATTCTTGGTACATTCGGCTGAGACTCTAATGGTATATATAGAATTAAAATTATGTATAAAAAATAAAAGGTCCGTATCTTACTACATCTCTGTAGTTTCCAAAGAAGGCGCCAATTTTTTCTTCAAATCTGCAGATTTTCTGTAGACAAAATTGGCTTTTTTTGGTAATATTTTTCTTAAACTTTTATCGCCCTCCTATGTTCCATTGTCTCTGGATAATTTTCTCAATGCATTTTGTTGAGGACATGTATCTGGTGATAAATGGAATTTTGGGCTTCCTAGTGTCTTCTTTCTCATTTTTGATGTTCACTGAGTTTTTTCTTCTTTACTGAGAAGTAGTTGAGCTCTAGAGATGGTGGAGGCTTTTACCAAAGCTTGTTGTATATTAGTCTATTGGTAGTCTTTTTCCAGAAAGCTGCTCTTAATGCTTCTAGGAAGGTTTTCTCTTTTGTACAATTTCTTTTATGTCTGAGAAATTGGCTGCAAGGAACACTTTGAAGCCATTTTTGATGGTGGTTGCTTAAAGCCTCAATGAAGTCGTTGACCTCCACTGGTTTATGGTACGCATTTTTGTGGATATATCTCCATTGAGTTCAGTGGTAAATTGTGAGTCCAGAAATACTACCGAGGTGAGACCTCTAGTATGCGTGAAATGTAAGCCCAACTGGTTGTCTTTAATATAATCGATGAACTTTTTCAGTTTTTGTTCACCACTCTTCCAGATTAATATAATATCGCTATAATGACCGTACATGACCATGTCTTTGATTTAAGTTTTCCATATATGTTCTTCTTCTCACACGCTAATGAACAGGTTTGAAAAGCTGGGTGCAAATCGAGTCCCCATTTTTGTTCCTCTCACCTGACGGTAGTGTTTACCCTCGAACATAAAGTGGTTGTGATGAAGTATTAACGAGATTCCATCCAATGTAAAATCAACTTGTTCAGCTGGCAAGCTGTTATCTCTTCTTGGAATTTTTCAACTGCGTTAATTCCTGCTTTGTGTTCGATAATTGTGTAGAGGGAGGTTATATCACACGTTACCCATAGGTAGCCTTCTGACCAATGGACTTTGTTAGGTTTGTTAGGTTTGCTCCTTATGTGTGTAGTATCTGTATTTGATGTATGAAGGAGTATTCTGAACATAAGGTTATAATAAGTGATCTATATATTGTGAATGATGTATGAAGGAGTATTCTGAACATAAGGTTATAATAAGTGATCTATATATTGTGAAAGATTACTCATAAGTGATTGTATTCCTGATATAATCAGGCGACCTGGAGGGTTCTGAATATTTTTGTATATTTTTGGAATATGGTAAAAGATGGGTATTACCAGATGTTTTATTGTTAAAAATTAGAATTTTTGTTTTGTCATGATGCCTTCCCGATCTGCCTGTAGAATAAGGGAGTCATATTTTTGTTTATATAGGGTAATTGGATTGGATGCTAATAGTTCACAAAATTTGTCATATTCTAGTATTCTTTTGGATTCTTATAGATAACCACTTTTGTTCTGAATTACTATTCCACCTCACTTGTCCGCTTCTCTGAATATTAGTGTTTTATCGTTCATAAGTTTATTCAAACTTTCTTTTTCGAAAATGTTATATCAGATCCTATGGGGGGGGGTGGAACATTTTCTGTATGTCATGTATCACCAATTCTAAAAATGTTTTGATATGGCGACCTCTTGTTTGGGTTGGGTTGAATTTTGAAACTGGTTTTAGTCCTGAGTGTCTGAATTGAGATTCCTTGTCAATTGTTGTGTTTTCCTTCCAAAGCTCTGTCAGGGCTTCTAGGACAAATTCCTCATCTGCCTCTTCCAGTAAGGTATCTTCATTTAGTGTGGTGCTATCTTCTTCTTAAGTATTTCTTAAGTGTGAGTTTCCTCACAAATTTATGTACATCAATTAATAATTTGAATTCATTTGGCTTACTGTGTCGTGCAAATTACAAGCCCTTATTTAGCAGTGAGACTTCATTAGGGATTAGAGTATGGGAGGACAGATTGAAAATACCTCCTAAGTTGACAATTTTTAGTTATGATTCCATCTTTTGTTTTCCCTTTCCCCCTCTAGTATCCCTTCTAGTTCTTCTGATTTCTTTCTCCTGAGGGATTGTCTTGGGGTCTTGTCTCATTCCCGATTCCATTTCTTCCTCACCCAGGCTCTATTGGGGTCTGGGGGCCTTCGGATAAAAAATGGGATGTAGGCTGTTTCTTTGGTTGTTGTTTTGGGTTATTACTCAAACAGGGTTTTGCCCCTTGTTTGTTATATTCTGTAGTTTCAACAGTGGCTGATTGGGATATGTTTGGAATATTGTTTTTTCTGTTTGTGCTCTTGTTCTTACAAAATCCCTGTTCAGTGGGTTGTATTGTTGAATTCTGGTATTCCTTTGTATTAAATGGTTGTATTATTGAATTTGAGTGCATCGCCTCTTTATTTGTTCTCATCTGATTAGTATCTGAATCATTGGTATTATTTCCTCTTAGTTATACTATTTCAGTTGGTCGATGTTGATCTGATTTGAGTATAATTGATCTTTTTTTAACTTGAATTGGAGCCTCCTTAGGTTTGGGTCCCCCAGTTCTATAGGACACGTTGAATTTGTTGTGTGATTTTGTTTTTTTTTGTTTATTCTTCACCAATTGCGGATCTGTCCTGGATTTTAGTCCTCTTCATCTCTGGTCAATTTTCTTTGTTTTCTTTCAATTATTTCTTTTTCATGTTTTTCCACCCTTTTATTGGTCTACTCATCTAATTCGGCAAAGTACTTATTTTCCTTAAATGTTTCTAAGATGTGTTTTTAATTTCTCTATCTTGTCCACAGTGTATTTTAATTTCTTCTCCTTGTTAGAGATTAGAAGGGACATTAAGTTGTAGGAGCATTGGTCTAACGTACCATTCCATTGTATCAGAAATTCGGTTTCATTCTTCCCAAAAGCGGGTTTAATGATCCTTAATCCCCTCGGGATTTGACGTTTGTCTATGTATCTCTGGAGGCGGATCATTTCCCACCACTGGGCCATTTCTGTTTTTAATTGTTTCTCTAGTTCAAAGAATTTCTTTTAAAGTTCACCACTACCATTTACAAAGGCTGGTGGTTGATCTACTTGTAGTAGTAGAAAGCTAGCAGCCAATCCCTCTCTCCTAGAGTTTCTATTTAAACAGTTTAGAGTCATCTTAATAACCTAAACAGTTGTGATAGTGTGTGCAATTTGAGATAATATTGTATATACAACTATTAGAGATGTAGTAAGAATAAATGGAGTAGTTCTGGCCGGGGCAAATCAACTACACTATTGGGGGCAAATTCCTGTTGACTTAAATGGGGTATTTAATTCAATAGACATTTTTAACCCTTTAAAGGTCAGAATGGTGTTCAACGCATTGCCAAGCAATGCATTGCATACCCCCTCTGGTCCTTAACCCCTTAAGGGGATCTCTCACCTACATATATGTAATGCTCATTAGTTAGAGCATTTATGAAAAAGACTGAAAACATTGTTCGTTGTTGAAAAAAAAAAAAAAAAACAGTTACATGTGCAAAAATTAAAGTTTAAAAAGTGTCCAGCAGCCTACTTCCGGCTTGCCGAACCTTGCTGACCAGAGGCAGCTCCCGTCCCACTACCCATCATCCTCTGATGACGGAGGCTGTCTGTCACTAAGGTGGAGCGATCGCATTGGCAGAGATCGATATCTAGCCAATGCGATCTCTCCACCTTAGTGACAGACAGCCTCTGTCATTGGAGGATGATGGGTAGTGGGACAGGAGCTGCCTCTGGTCAGCAAGGTTCGGCAAGCCGAAAGTAGGCTGCCGGCCACTTTTTAAACTTTATTTTTTGCGCATGTAACTGTTTTTTTAAAACAACGAACAATGTTTTCAGTCTTTTTGATAAATGCTCTAACTAATGAGCATTACATATATGTAGGTGAGAGATCCCTTTTAAGGACCCATGACGGTCCTGGACTGTCATGGAATTCCGGGCCCCCTGCGTGGCTGCACGCCATTCAGGGAGTCTGGAATCGGATCGCGCAAAAAAAAATGCTCCGTGGTCCTTAAGTGACCTCAGAGTACGTGCGCAGCCTGTCCTTAAAGGGTTAAGGGTTATTTGTTCCCTATTGTGCAGTTTGTTTGCCCTTAGAATTATTCAGGGTCTTACAATAAATCAAAATGAAAAGATTTATAAAGAAGTACTGTAACTACATAAGCGTCAGTGTCAATAAAGCATCTTATATTCAGACTACTACTGAAATAGATTTCATTGCAGGTATTAACCCTTTGAGTGCCAAAGCACCTCTCTGGCACTCAAAGGGTTAAATGTTATAATGGGTTTTAGCTCACATTTATTTCACTCATATTGACACCTATGGGGAAATGTGTTGGTAAAACTAGTGATCATTTTATTAACTGCGATGTAATCCAGGCCATTATTTGTTAGTGCCTCAATAATAATGAATTTTTAAGCAAAGTGCTAAAAATTTTCCTTTTAGAACGTTGCTGCTCCTATAGAACAAAGGAACCCTATCCGTTACCAGATGCAGCCTTCATGTTTACCTGGTGCCTTCTGTTCCCTTTCACATTGTACCATAGTAACAGAGACACAGGACCTTGCAGCTACGCAGTCTGGAGTAAACCAGCTGTACTATAGGGCACAAATAAAAAAAAATCCTATTGATTTAAAGTGGAACTTTCACCTTTAAGTTTACATATTTGAAAACCGCATTAAAACTGTCTATATGTAATGTTTACCAAAAGGTCAGCAGATGTATAGTTTAGGAGACAGTCACACTTTCATTTCTTTGCAAAGTGAAAGTGAACCTTTCCTGGTACTGCACAAAAGCTTTATTAGCATATGAAATGTCAAAGAAACCTTCATTAGCATATGACACGTCACTGAAACTCTTAATTTGAATATGAAACTGGTACAGCAATTAGCATGCATTAGCATATGGTAACAAGTGTTAATATCTCCTTAACTCTACATTTGCTGATCTTTAGGCTAACAACACATAGGAGTTTTTATTGTAGTATTCAAATATGCAAACTTGAATTAAGGTGAAAGTTCCAATTTAAATGGGGCATTTAACCTCAAATGCTACAGAGGTCACAAATGCAACAATGTGCTGGAGTCCTCTTAGCATTCAGGGGTTAAAAGCCCCATTTAAATCAATAGGGATTTCTCTTTTATAGATAAGGTCCTTGAAATACAATATACTTATACAAAATTAATAAAAGTTTGTAATCACTTGCACAGTGCTTATCCTCTTGTAATTGGGATCCTCTCAGCAGATCTCTTTATTTCTCCCACTTATCTCCAGATTTCAAAGTAACCACATGTCCATTTTAAATCAGTCATACATAAATACACACTGCAGGGTTCACTGATTTTCATATGCGTCGCTGATTCAAAGGGATATGAGTTCAAGCGGAACAAACACCGCTGAAAAACTCTTGCCCTAGTGACGTCCACGCGCCTGCGCTGTCAGTCCCTTCCAGAACCGAATGGCTCCTAGCAACGCCTCCTACAGCCGTCTGGAACTGACAGAGCAGGAGCGCGGACGTCACTAGGGCAAGATGTCCGTGCTCCGTCCTGCCTGTCAGCCGAGGATGAATGCATATTTCTCCATAAAGAGGTAATAATTCTGGTGACTAGCGCTACTAAGCAGCTAGTTGCCAGATAGGGAATTATTACAAACAAAGTTTCTTAGCGGTGTTAGTTCCGCTTTCATCTTACTTCCCAATGTTAGGAAGTGTGGTAAGGACCTGAAATAATGAAAACTGAGTTCCTATTGCACACTCCTGCACTCATTCGGTCTATCTGTATGTTGGGTGTTTTGGAGCAGGTTTATGTGGTAACTTAACCCTTTAGCTGCTTGTTTTGCATCTTTTTTTTTGGGGGGGGGCACTTTCCCTACTGGGTTCAGTGTTTTTTGGGTCTTCTAACATGTTCTAGTGATGTTTCATGTACTTTTATTTTACTGTTTCAACTATGCCAAAATTTGAGTTAAAGGCGCGCTTTACCACATAGATGCCATTACTCCATTCACTTCTATGGAACTGTGCCCAGCATGTTTTGATGTCCCTGATCTCTCCCAGGGACCTTCAGCCATGCATTAGAGCCAATTTTGCTGCAAGAATTCAAGGCTGCTACTAGGGACCTTAGGTCTACATTGCAACTCTTTCCATCCCAGTTACAGGGGGTCTTCCATTCACGGCAGACCCCTTCTTCAGTCAGATCTTCCTTGCCTAAACCGCAGGGAGTACCTGAAGTATCGGATTCCTCTGAGGAGGAAATGTTGGTGGATTCAGATGTTGAGGAATGTTCTGCTGTGTGCTCCTCTCAGTTTTTTTGGGACCCCTTAGAGGCTGATCCTGAGCCCTCGGCTGAGGGCCTGGTAAGGGCTGTCTTGACTACCTTAAACATTCCTTTAGTTCAGGAGGTTTCTTCAGATCCCTCTGATGTGTTCCAGGAGCCTAAAAAGCCCCTTACTTGTTTTCCACCTAACCCCACTCTTGACCGCCTTGTGTTTGATGAGTAGAAATCCCTAGACAGGAAACCTTCTGTTTCCAAGAAATTTGCCAAGCTTTACCCCTTCTCTGAGGCGTCGCTTACTCAGTGGGTTCATCCCCCCCCCCAAGTGGATGCTTCTATCTCCAGGCTATCTAAGTCTACTGTCTTGCCAGTTTCTGACAAAAAACTGGAGGTTTCCCTCAAGTCCATTTTTGCCACTACTGGTTCTGACATGCGTCCAATGTTCGCTGCGGCATGGGTTGACCGGGCCATTGCAGTCTGGACTGAACAGCTCACCCTGGCTGTCCATCAGGGTGCTCTTACTTTGGATATGTTGCGGCTTCTTGCCAACATTTCTGAGGCCCACTATGTTTCTGCTGCCTTATTTATGCCATCCGTTTGTTAGCTTGGGTTTCCATCATGTCTGTGGTTGACAGACGGGCTCTTTGGCTCAAGATCTGGTCTGCTGACACTGCTTCCAAGAAAGCCTTGCTCTCCTTGCCTTTTCAAGGCACGTCTTTGTTTGGCCAGATCTCAAGGATCTGATTTGTGAGGCCACAAGGGGTAAAAGTACCCTTCTGCTCTTGGTCCCCAGGAAGAAAACGCCTCTCAAGCATAATCAGTTTTTTCATTCCTTCCAGACTGAGACACGTCTGGCGAACCAGGCGGTTCCCTCAGCTCCGCGTGCCTCCTCCAAGCCCAAACAGCAATGGAAGCCCAAGGTCTCCTCCAAGCCTAATGCTTCCAAGCCTTCTTCAGCATGACTCGCCGAACCCAGGTCCCCACTCGGCTGTGGGTGGCCATCTGCAACACTACCACTGCTTCTGGGCGGATTCAGTGGCTGACCTGTGGATTTTACAGGGGGTGGCAGAAGGGTACAGGATCCCTTTTGTCTCTTCCTCCTTTTCGCTTTTTTCCTTCTCATATGCCCCAGTGCGCAGAGAAACGTTGTCTGTTCAATGGCGCTATCCAGGCCTTTCTGGACAAGGATGTTCTAGAACCTGTTCCAGTTCAAGACAGAGGTATGGGTTTTTACTCAAACCTCTTTGTGGTCTCCATGAAGGATGGCGGTTGTCGTCCCATTTTGGATTTGAAGGATCTCAATTCCTTTGTGATCAGGACTCATTATCACCAGGAGTCCCTAAGGACGGTGATTGCTGCTATGTCCCCAAGGGAATTCCTTGCCTCTGTGGATATTTAGGATGCGTATCTACACATCGCCATTCATCGAGAGAGCCAGCAGTATCTCAGATTTGCCTGCAACCAAGGGCATGTTCAGTTTTCAGCTCTTCCTTTTGGTCTGACTACAGCTCCTCAAGTCTTCAACCGTGTCCTGAGAGCTTTAGTGTCCGTCCTCCACCGGGATGGCATCAGTTACTCCATACATGGAAGACCTGCATCTGAAAGCCCCTTATGCGGAACTTCTTCATCAGCAGATTCAGGACTTCATTCATGCTCTCACCCATCATGGGTGGATCATCAACATGGACAAGTTAGATCTTGTCCCAT
Organism: Rhinophrynus dorsalis; assembly: GCA_037306005.1. Taxonomy (NCBI): domain Eukaryota; kingdom Metazoa; phylum Chordata; class Amphibia; order Anura; family Rhinophrynidae; genus Rhinophrynus; species Rhinophrynus dorsalis. The sequence goes on from CM074725.1 coordinate 74,743,400, forward strand.
CCCAGCGTCTGGTCTTCCTGGTCCTTCTCTTCAACACTTAACAGGGTTTCTGCTGTTGTGGCTCACTATCCAGTTCCAACTAAGAAGCTGTCCTTTCTAGTGGGGAAATTCATCTCCACCATAGAAGCGGTCCTATTTGCCATGGCTCACACCATGAAACTCCAAAGGTTTGTGATCCAGGTGTGCAAGGGTCAGCCGGACCTTCTGAAGACGTCTGTATCTCTTCCTCTTCATGTGGAACTGAGTTTGTCATGGTGGCTCGACCTCTCCAATCTGCTGAAGGGCAAGTCCTTCCTGGTATCCTTCTGGACCACGGTGATGACGGATGCCAGCCTCTCCGGCTGGGGAGCGGTTCTGGGTCGCCTGAGTGCTCAGGGTCGGTGGTCTCCGGAGGAATCTCTCCTTCCCATCAACATGTTGGAGTTTTGGGAGATATTTCATGTCCTTCGTCATTGGACACCTCAGCTGGAAGACTGCCCAGTCTAGGTACAGTCCGACAACGCCACGGCCGTGGCTTACATCAACAAGCAGGGCGGAAGAAGAAGTCTATGCTCTTGGTTAGAGATCAAGGCTATTTTTTTCCTGGGCAGAAGAACACGTTACTGCCTTATCCGCAGTGCACATTCCTGACATAGACAGTGTCATGGCGGACTTCCTCAGTTGATACACAGTGGACAGCACAGAGTGGGAACTCTACCCAAAGGTGTTCACCCTCATCGTTCAGAAGTGAGGTCTTCCTTGCAACGACCTGATGCGACAGAACACAACCGGAAGGTTCCGAGGTTCTGCTCTCGCTGAAGGGATCCTCTAGCTCAAGTGGTGGATGCCATATCCATTCCTCGGTTATTTCCTCTGGCTTGCATCTTTCCTCCCCTCCCCATGTTGCACAGGGTGTTGTGGAAACTGAGACTGGAGCGCTGTCCAGTCATTCTGATTTGCCCCGTACTGGCCTCGACAGGATTGGTTTCCGGAGCATCTGGATCTGTCAGTGGTGGAGCCATTCTGGCTCCCTTGCCATCCAGATCTTCTTCTACAGGGTTACTTGTGGAAGGAGGATGTTCATCGGCTAGCTTTGATGGTTTGGAAATTGAATCCTCAATACTGAAGAAGAAAAGTTTTTCTTCTGGTGTGGCAGCTACTGTTCTCAGTGCCCACAAACCTGTTTCTTCTAAGGCCTGCCATTGTGTCTGGTCAAACTTTCTATCTTGGTGTGCTGGCAGGGACCTGTCTCAGGAATTTGATCTGCCTATGGTCCTGGCCTTTTTGCAGGAAGGTGTGGACACGGGCCTCAGTCTGAGTCCCCTTAAGGTTCAGACTTCTGCTCTCTCTGTTTTCTTTCAGAGGCACATTGCCATTCTTCCTGATGTCAAGGTTTATTTTCAGGGCATTGCTCAGACTCGTCCTGTCTTTAAGAATCCCGCTCCTCCCTGGGATCTTAACTTGACTTTGGGCGTTCTTCAGCTCCCTCCCTTTGAGTCCTTGGTTAATATTCCTCTACGCCTGTTGATGTGGAAAATGGCTTTTCTCCTGGCGATCGTGTCTGTTCGCTGTGTTGCTGAGTTACATGCTGTGTCCTATAAACCACCTTTTTTGGTGTTTCACAAGAACAAGGCGGTTCTTCACACTCCTCAGGAGTTTCTTCCGAAGGTGGTTTCGGAGTTCCATATCAATCAGGAGGTTGTGGTGCCTTCTTTCTGCCCTGACCCTAATTTTGAAAAGGAGAGGGATCTCCACTTGTTAGATGTGGAGCGTTGTCTCAAGTTTTATGTCCGTCGTACTGACTCTATCAGGCAATCTGACGCGCTGCTCATCATTCCTGAGGGTCCCAGGGCAGGAAGACCTGCATCCAAGGTGACTATTGCATCCTGGATCAAGTCCACTATTCATAAGGCTTACGAGCTCAGGAAGAAGCCTGTTCTCTTTCGGGTCACGGCTCATTCTACTAGATCTGTTGGGGCTTCTTGGGCTTACAAGAATCAGGCCTTCGCTGATCAGTTGTGAATGGCTGCCATTTGGTCGTCGGTGCACACCTTTTTGAAGCACTACTATGTTGATGTGCTGGCATCGGCTGACGCCAGCTTTGGGAGGAAGATCCTGGAGGCAGTCTTGCCTGTCTAGGATCTTCTTCGGTTCTTGGTGCTTCCTTCACTTTTGAGCCCTGTTGGCTCTAGTTCAGTGTGCTGTGTAACAGTTTTGAGGTGTTGTTACTCCTGTTGATATCTGCTCTGATAACTTTGGGGGCCTTGCGCCTGATCCTTGCCTTACTTCCCGCCTCTGGGAAACCCAATGGTTGGGCATCCCAAAGTTACCTGTAACCTGTATTGGATGACAGAGAAAAGAGGATTTTAGTCTTACCTGTTAAATCCTTTTCTTTTAGTCCATACAGGTTACTGGTCTCCCACCCTGTCAAGGGACCATGCTTGGCTCTCCTGTGGCAGACTGTGGGGTCCTACGGGGTCGTGCTCACAGGAGTCTTCTTTCCCTTCTACTATCTAGTCAATAGTTAGTGTCTCAAATCTTACTAGAGCCGGTTGGCTAGCTGTAGCCAAGGAGGGAAGGTAGGCTCCACCCCCTGCATACAATTCTAGAATTGTTCCTGCCTAATTAAAGAGGCGGATCGCCTACCCAAAGTTACCAGTAACCTGTATGGATGAAGAGAAAAGGATTTAACAGGTAAGACTAAAATCCTCTTTCTTGACCAACATATTTTAGGAACCAGTAGGGACTTTTAGAACCCAGAGAAGGGATGCACATAAACAGAATATGTATATGATTAGTACATAACGCATGTACCATTAACTGAGCAACACCTAGGCATTTCTTCATTTTTCTGTACCAAATTTTTTTTTTTTTTTTTTTCTTGAAAAGAGATGTTGAACTAACTATTTTTTGCTTTTTCTTTTAGGTATCTGTATCAAGTTTTGTCAAAGAACATGACAGTCACAGACCTTAATCGCAATTTGTTAGTGGAGACAATTCGTTCTATTACAGAGATTCTTCTCTGGGGAGATCAGAATGACAGCTCTGTGTTTGAGTAAGAGTCATTACTACATTAACTATAATGCAGTGTTAAAACACATGTGAATCCTACTTTTAATGAAACAGTCAGTCATGTCTTAGTCATTGTGTTTCTGCAGTGGTCAGTGTGTAAGCTAGTGGCACAGATGCCGTCATCAGATCTCTTTTGTTATCTATTTGTCTACTCATATTGTTTAGTCTTACTTTTTGTAAATCAAAGCAATAGTAATGTTTCACAATAAAAGCAGCTCTAATTAATCTGCATAGTATTTGGCCATGGTGAGTGTTATTTCAATACTGTCAGAGTTGTAGTTCAAGAGTAATTGAATGATAAAGTATTCCCCTCCCGCCCCTTTTGCTGATGTAACACTGCTCACCTCAGAACAGCAAGACTGATCAGATGATCATAGGGAGGGACAATCTTCAGTGAGCATAAGGGGAAAAACCTGTCAAGGGGGGCAGAGTTTTCCTTATGTTCAAGAAGATTGTCCCTTGCTGTTAGCTGAGGTAAAAGAGGGTGGGAGGGATATACTTTATCATTCAATTACTCTTGAACTACAGCTCTGACAGTATTGAAATAACACTCTCCATGGCCCAAATACTATGAAGATTAATTGGAAACATTTTTGTCAAAGATTACTATCCCTTTAACCCCGTTTTTTAAATTCAGTTCCAGGGCTCCCTGAACAGCGTGCAGGCCGCGTGGAGCCCTGAATTCCATGATGGTCCTGGCACGTCATGGGTCCTTATTGCACGTCCAACCCATTAAGTGCCAGGACCGTCATGGGTCCTTAAGGGGTTAAGGAACACAGCATTTTTTTTTTTTTACTGATTCAGGGCTACCCGAATGGCATGCAGTTTTCCACGGGGAGCCCTGAAATCCATGATGGTCTTGGCGCGTCATGTGTCCTTATTGCATGTCCAACCCATTACGTGCCAGGACCGTCATGAGTCCTTAAGGGCTTAAAACTTTTAACTGGTCTCTTCTGAATCAAAGCTTGAGCATGAAGCAGTACTCAGTGTTTAATATGCATGTTTTCTCATGCTTTCATTGAAACTTCATTGAAAGTTAATGTACAGTGCTCCCTTTTACCCCAGTAGTTCTTGAGCAGGTTGTCTTGGTTTCTTCTGTTGATATTTCTAAGAAAAAGTGTTAAAGGGGAGCTATTATGCCCACATAAGTTATCCCCAATTAATTGCTAGTATCTTGTTAATCATGAAAATAGCATAATAAAGTTTCTTAAGTGGTGGTATGAGTTGGAATCAGAACTTTGTATGAAACTTACCTCAGTAGGACAGCACAGACATCTTGGCGAAGAGGGATCTGTGCTCCTGTGCTGTCCATCCCTGTCTCATCACTGATAAGGTATTTTCCTAAGGGGAGTTCTATTTTACTTTATGGTACAGATAGGAACGGACAGTGCAGGCACACAGATCCCTCTTCTCCAAGATGTCTGCACTGTCCTATTGAAGTAACTTACGCTTCTACTCATGCTGGCACTTAAAGGAATAGCAATGTTTCATAATAAAAGCAGCTCTAATTAATCATCATAGTATTTGGACTTTGGAGAGTGTTATTTCAATACTGTCAGAGTTGTAGTTAAAGAGTAATTCAATAACAAAGTGTCCCCCTCCCACCCCTTTTACTGATGTAACACTGTTTAGCCAGAGCAGAAGGGAGTTGCCCAGGTAGACTGCAGAGAGGGACAATCTTCAAAGTTTGTCAAGTGGGGCAGGGCTTTCATTGTTCTGATAGGAAGAATATTGTCCCTTTCTGTTATCTGTCTGGTCTATGAACTGCATTCGACATCTGAGAAGAGATTGCTTACACTAGGTAAAAGGGGCGGGAGGGGGGAACTTTGCTTTTGAATATCTCTCAAACCATAAAGGTTTGAGAGGTAAGACTTATATCGTTCTTCATGTTTTTTTAATGCCTACAAAATAAAATAAAGATAAAACGAAGTATTACTATCCCTTTAAAGATCTTTGTTACTCTGTCTTCATGACTAACAAGATACTAACGATAAATTGGGGACAACGTGTGCATGATAGTTCTTCTTTAATGTTGATTTAAAGAGTTAAAATGTTTACGGTTTCTTAGGTACGCCAGATTGTGTGAATATACATGGTGACTGCTGTATTCTTGTTTTAACCTTTTAAGGATTGGGGTGATGTGCACACCTTTCTTGTTCTTAACCCCTTAAGGAGCCATGACCTGCTATGACCATCACAAGGTTTTTGCCTTAATAACCGGTGGTGGTCATAGCACGTCATGTATATTCCACTTACAGCGCTCCTTCGGAGACCCCAGCGTTGTTCTCCAGTACGTGTAACAGGTTAACCGGAGCTTGATATAACGATAGCACCCATTCACAGTACACCGAAGGGGAGAGTGAACATGCTCCCTGGGGCAGCTGGGAGGGCAGAGAATGAAATAGTGCTGGGAAGTCCTGAAAGCTGTGCCGCAGATACTGTGCCGCATTATGCGGAAGCTCACAACTTGGAGATTAAAGTTCTTTAAAAGTACGTTAAAAAAAACCAACAACATGGTTAAACAACTGGTAAAAACGTTTTATCATGTGAGTGATCCTCTTTAACTTGCTTTCACTGTCGTCCAATACAGGTCACTGGTACTCTGGGAGGCGTAAGTCCCCTTTAATAGGCAGGAACAACTATGCAAATGATTTGCAAGGGGCGGAGCCTCCCCTCTTACTTAAGCCACCTTATGGCCAGAGCCACTTTAGATTGATTTGTTCCTGGTGTGCTTGCACACCAGGTAGAGAACATCTATGCATCTTAGTGTTTTATTATTTTTTATTCAAATATGGAATACCACCATTAGGAGGGTGACCATGGCTGTGAATTGCCCTCTTTAAAGTGGCTGGTGCAGCTTCCAGGGATTTTCTGTGGACCTTATGCCCTGAAGAGGGGACAGCTTGTGTTAAGCAGCTTCCCTATTGGGGAATTTACCTCTGGTTCTTTCCCACTTCATCATGGTCACCTGAAGACAGAAGTCCTGCAGGAAAGGTGAGTCACCCATTGAGTGCTGAAGGTCCACTTGTCCCCACAGTGTCCCTTTGATGGGCTTGTATTTGGGAGTTTTAATACACTCCAGCACTCATAGGGTGTTTCTATTGCATTATTACTGTTTTATGCAATTTCTGTGGTATTCTCTGGGTTTTGGAGCTTTGGGTATTCATTTATTTATGTTTCTCATGTGTTTCATGCTTGTTTGGGCACTTTTTAATGTTTTCCTAAACTTTATTAAAAATGGTGTTCCGCGCCATTAAGCGTGGCTTTTTCCCGCTCAGACGCAAGGGCTCCTTTACTCTCTATGAGAATTCACAGTGTGGGACATATCTCTGGAACCGCTTGTCACAGCAACTTCAGAGAGGGCTCATTTTAATGCAAGGCTCCTGCTCTATCATCCGGAATGTGTTTTATTTATGTGGGGTGTTCAGGGGGGCTTCGGGCACTGTTTGGGGTACTTGTAAGGGAAAACTACATTTCCCATGAGCGCTTGGTTCGCGCTCGTTTCTGATTGGCTGTCATGACGGCCGCCATTTTGTGGTACTTTTCCTAAGCGAGTACACTACGCAGGGACCGAGCCTTCTCTCTCCTCAACAGATTAACCCTTCGCTGGCCAGATAAGTCCGATTTTAGACATTTCTGGGGTGAAACTTTAATCATTTACACTTTTTCTGGGTGATAGTGTTGTTAGTGGGGTATATTGACGCTGTGAGCATGTCTACTTCACTGGAGCTAGGGGCTAGACCCAAGTCTAAGGAGGATGGGGGGTCTGCTACCCCCATGGCGTTTTGCTCCTCTTGCCACATTTGGCTGGCTAGCGATAATGTGGGGGATCTATGCCCTAATTATACTGGTCAAGATAGCAACCCTGGGCTTCCCAGCCACGCTATTGAGCCATCTTGGGTGAGGGAGTTTAAAGCTGCCACTAGGGATCTCAGATCCACGCTTCAACTCTTTCCCTCTCAGATTCAGGGGGCTCTCCAGGTCTGGCAGACCCCCTCTACCATCAGGACCTCCCTGCCTAAGCCACAGGGAGCTCCTGATGTCACTGATTCTTCTGAAGAAGAACTCTTACAGGATTCTGATGCTGAGGAACGTACTGTTATTGAATCTAACAGGTCCATTAGGGACCCCTATGAGTGTGACCCTGAAGTTTCGGCTGAGGGTCTGATCAGAGCGGTTCTGAATACGCTCAACCTTCCTCTGACTCAGGAATCCACTTATGATCCTACTGATGTTTTTCAGAAAAAGCCATCTAAGCCAGTTGTTTGTTTTCCAACTAACCCTACTCTTGCCCGTCTGGTCTCTGAGGCATGGAAGAATCCTGATAGATCTTCCTCTGTCTCCAAAAAGTTTGCTAAACTTTACCCTTTTCCTGAGGCTGAGCTGGCAAAATGGGTTCATCCTCCCAAGGTGGATGCTCCTGTTTCTAGACTATCCAAATCTACCGCTTTGGCTGTCTCAGATGCCTCTGCCCTGCAGGATTGGACGGATAAAAAGCTAGAGCTTTCTCTTAAATCTATTTTTGCCTCCATTGGCACTGCCATGCGCCCAACCTTTGCTGTGGCATGGGTTAATAGAGCCATTGCGGCCTGGACTGAACGACTGACTGAAGCAGTTCGCCAGGATGCGCCAGTATCTGAACAGTTGCAGCTACTTGCTAATATCACTGAAGCTCAGAACTATGTTGCTGACGCTGCTTTTGATGCTGTGCGCATGATGGCGAGGGCCTCCACTTCTTCTGTGGTGGCTAGACGCGCTCTTTGGCTGAAAATTTGGTCTGCTGATACAGCCTCTAAGAAAGCCTTGCTTTCCTTGCCCTTTCAGGGGAATTTGCTTTTTGGGTCTGAACTCAAAGAAATGATCAGTGAGGGTACTGGCGGTAAAAGTACTCTTCTACCCTCAGTCTTTAAGAAAAAGTTTCCAGCCAAACGCAATCGGTCCTTTCGTTCCTTTCAGACTGAGACACGCTCCTCGGCCCAAACGGGTCCTCCCGCTACGCGCTCCTCCTCCAAGCCCAAACAGTCCTGGAAGCCCAAAGTTGCCCCCAAGGCCAAGACCTCCAAGACTGCTTCGGCATGACTCGCCGAACCCGGGTCCGCATCCGGCTGTAGGCGGTCGTCTCCGCATCTTTCGCCGGACTTGGGAGAAGTCAGTGGCGGACCCATGGGTTCTTCAGGTGGTGTCAGAGGGATACAGGATCCCTTTCTCTTCCCTTCCTCCTTTTCGGTTCCATTTTACTCGTCCTTCTCAGGAACCCACAAAAAGGCGTCTGTTCGACGACGCTATTCAGGATCTCTTGGACAAAGAGGTCCTGGAGGCGGTTCCTCAAGGGGACACAGGTTCAGGATTTTATTCCAACCTGTTTGTGGTAGCCAAAAAGGACGGAGGAGCTCGTCCCATTTTGGATCTCAAAGATCTCAATGCCTATGTGGTGACTTCCCACTTCCGCCAGGAGTCCCTGCGCTCTGTGATTGCAGCAATGTCTCCAGGGGAGTTTCTTGCCTCCCTGGATCTTCAGGATGCTTATCTTCACATCCCTATTCATCCAGAGAGCAGGCTGTATCTCAGGATTGCCTGCCACAGGGGACACTTTCAGTTTGCAGCGCTCCCCTTTGGGCTGACTTCAGCCCCTCAGGTCTTCCAGAGGGTGTTAGGCTCCTTGATAGCGGTGCTCCATCAGGATGGGATCAGAGTGACCCCCTACATGGACGATCTCCTACTGAAGGCCTCCTCAGCGGAGCTTCTCCGTCAGCAATTACAGATGTGCATGCACACCCTGAACCGTCATGGCTGGATCCTGAATCTGGACAAGTCGGACTTGATTCCATCTCAGAGGCTTCTGTTCCTGGGTCTCCTGTTCGACACTCGCCAATGCATGGTGTTTCTTCCAGAGGACGTGGCTCACCAGATAGCCGTCAGAGTGGCTGGGATTCTGGACATGGACGAAATTCCAGTACCGAAGTTGTCGTCCTTAGTGGGGAAGTTCATTTCCACGATCGAAGCAGTACCATTTGCCATGACCCACTCCAGGGATCTTCAGAGATTTGTGATCCAGACGTGCAAGAATCATCCAGATCATCAACATTTGTCTGTTTCTCTTCCTCCTCATGTCGAGTCGAGTCTGCACTGGTGGTTAGATCTCTCTCATCTCCTGAAAGGGAGATCCTTTCTAGTTCCTCATTGGACCACAGTCACAACGGATGCCAGCCTTCGGGGCTGGGGTGCAGTCTGGGGTCGCTTCAGTGCTCAGGGGAAATGGGGTCTGGAGGAATCCATGCTCTCCATCAATGTTCTGGAACTTCGAGCTGTCCGGCTTGCCCTGAGGCACTGGGAGTCTCAATTGACCGGTCTTCCGATCAGAGTGGAGTCCGACAACGCCACGGCGGTGGCTTACATCAACAGGCAAGGCGGCACAAGAAGCGGTTCCGCCTGGTGGGAGGTCAAGGATATTTTGTCTTGGGCAGAAGATCACGTGCCTGTCATCTCTGCAGTTCATATTCCAGACGTGGACAACGTCATGGCAGACTTCCTCAGTCGTCACACCGTCGACAGCGGAGAATGGGCTCTTCATCCAGAGGTGTTTCACATGCTCACTCAACGGTGGGGGATGCCTGTGGTGGATCTGATGGCTACCAGACACAACAGGAAGGTTCCGGTGTTTTGCTCCCGGTTGAGGGACTCCCTTGCTCTAGCAGTGGATGCCTTGTCGATCCCTTGGGACTTCCCCCTGGCTTACATCTTCCCTCCTCTTCCTCTATTGATCAGAGTTATCCAGAAGTTAAAGAGAGAGCGTTGTCCTGTCATCCTGATCGCTCCAATCTGGCCTCGCCAGTCCTGGTATCCGGAGTTGATGGCCATGTCAGTGACGGATCCGATCCCGCTTCCTGCCCGTCCGGACCTACTTCTTCAGGGGTATCTGTGGAAGGAGGATGTTCACTCTCTCCATTTGATGGCATGGCGGTTGAATCCTCGATTCTAGCAAAGAAAGGATTTTCTCCTTCTGTGGTGTCGACTATGCTCAGTGCTCGTAAGCCTGTGTCTTCCAAGATCTATCATCGCATATGGTCAACTTTTGTGACATGGTGTTCTGATAAGAAGTTATCCCTTGAATTCCATCTTCCCACTGTCCTGGCCTTCTTGCAAGACGGTGTGGATAAGGGGCTCAGTTCCCTCAAAGTTCAGACTTCTTCCTTGTCTGTGTTTTTCCAGGAAAGGATTGCTATCCTTCCTGATGTGAAAGTTTTCTTCCAAGGTGTGACTCATGTTCGACCTGCCTTCAAGAGTCCTGCTCCCCAGTGGGACCTCAATTTGGTGCTGGGAGTTCTCCAGCGACCACCGTTTGAATCCTTGGCTTCCATTCCATTACGTCTCGTGACTTGGAAGATGGCCTTCCTTTTGGCTGTTGTGTCAGTGCGCCGGGTAGCAGAGTTACAGGCCTTGTCTTGTAAACCTCCTTACCTGGTGTTCCACAAGGATAAGGCTGTGCTTCGCACTACCAAGGAATTCTTACCCAAGGTTGTGTCCGAGTTTCACATCAATCAGGAGATTGTGGTTCCCTCTTTCTGCCCTAATCCTTCATCTGACAAGGAAAGAGATCTCCATCTGTTGGATGTGGTGCGTTGCCTCAAGTTTTATGTTCATTGCACCGAGTCTATCAGGAAGTCTGACGCTCTATTCGTCATTCCTGAGGGGCCTAGGGCAGGGAGACCGGCTTCCAAAGTTACCATTGCCTCTTGGATTAAGGCTACTATCCGTGAAGCCTATAAGTTGAGGAATAAGCATGTTCCGGGTGACTGCCCATTCCACCAGATCTATTGGGGCCTCTTGGGCCTACAAGAATCAAGCTTCTGCTGATCAACTGTGCAGAGCGGCCACTTGGTCCTCTGTGCACACTTTTTCTAAGCACTATCGAGTTGATGTACTGGCTTCGGCTGATGCCAGTTTTGGAAGGAAGGTCCTGGAGGCAGTCTTGCCTGTGTAGGTCTTCCACTCTGTGATCCTTAGTGCTTCCTTACTGTTGAGCCCTGTTGGCTCTGGTTTCGTGTGCTGTGTTAGTTCAGGGATTGTTCCCTTGGTTGGTGTCCGTTGACACTTACAGTTTGGGCTATGTTATTAACTGGGTCATAGCAGTTCTAGTGACTTGGGCCTTGCGCCTGGTCCTTGCCTTACTTCCCGCCTCTGGATCAGCTCAATGTTTGTACATCCCAGAGTACCAGTGACCTGTATTGGACGACAGTGAAAATAGGATTTTAGTCTTACCTGTTAAATCCTGATACACAGGGCATTATCATTGGCTGTAGGCGGAAGGTCCTGCAAGCCCATTGATTGAAGCGGGCGGCAAAGGGAAGCGTGCCGCCCGCAAGGAAGCTGTGCAGAACGAATTATTTTGCCTCATCCACAGAAGAAGCGGACGTCAACCTTTAAGGCTGGTTTTGAAGCGGGTTTGACCCGGGGGAGGGAGGGAAGGGATCGCACAACCCTATTTTATTTATTTTTTTTTAAAGGGATAGTAATACTTCGTTTTAACTTTATTTTATTTTGTAGGCATTAAAAAAACATGAAGAATGATATAAGTCTTATCTCTCAAACCTTTATGGTTTATGAGATATTCACAAGCAAAGTTCCCCTCCCCGCCCCTTTTACCTAGTGTAAGCCATCTCTTCTCAGATGTGAGTCAGGTTGTATGACAGTACAGATAACAGAAGGGGACAATTTTCTTTGTATGAAAACAATGAAAGCCCTTCCCCCCTTAACAAGTTTTTCAGCTTTTTCCATTATCTTAATTGAAGATTGTCCCTCTCTGCAGTCTACCTGGGCATCTCCCTTCTGATCTGCTTGAACAGGGGGGGGATACTTTGTTTGTGAATATCTCTTAAACCATAAAGGTTTCAGAGATAAGACTTATATCATTCTTCATGTTTTTTTAATGCCTACAAAATAAAATAAAGTTAAAATGAAGTGTTACTATCCCTTTAAACTCTCGTGTATAATACGCACCCCCCACTTCACATAAGGTGAAGTGGGGTAAAATTGTGCGTATTATACCCGAGATTTTACGGTATACACTGGGAGGGACAGTTAGCACTGTGAGTAAAGGTCTGCTGTTTTCTGATCTGAAGAATGTCAGTAGCAGTGCCCTGATCATCCATATGTAACCTTTTAACCCTTTGAGTGCCAGATGGCTGTGCAACTCATGGCATCGCAGCGCGTTGCACAACACTCTGACCTTCAAAGGGTCAAGGACAAGAGATATGTGCAATGCATTGTGCACCCTCTGGCCTTAACTCTTTGAATGTCAGAGAGCGACGCAACACATTGCTTTGCAATGTGTTACGCACACCTCTGGCACTCAAAGGGTTAAAGGACGACAAACATCTAAAGGAGCAGACCTGCCAATGAAGCTCAGGCTGCATAATGAGCCACGGTGGATCAATAGAGAGCAGAATGATGGACTGGAAGCAGTGTGCTGTATACTGTTCTGGTCCTTTTAAGGGTTAAACTCTCAAAATGGCTGGGGCAACACAGACACAGTCTAATTATCTCTCAGAAAAATGAACTAAGCTTGATGGGACTGGTCCACTTTAACTCTTAGAGTGCCACTGGTGTATTCAACTCATTTTGGAGCATTGTGTTGCGCACCCCTCTGACATACAAAGGGTTAGAGAGAATCAAACCCTAGGAATAAGTGGTTCTTAATTGAACACGACTTGCGTGTGTCCTTCATACAGAAGTCTTGTATATTTCTATATTTACTTTTTTGCATTATATGTGTAGTTTAATGTATATAGTGTTCTGCTGAAGCCTGCCTCTAGATCAGTGGTTCTCAGCCTGTGCCCTCATGGCTGCCTAACAGGTCAGGGGGGTTATGCACTAAGGAGTGATAATGAGATGATAAAGTGGAGATAACTTCTCCAGTGATATCACTTCTCCAGTTCCTATGTTAGTCTATAGCAGGGATGTCCAAGTTCCGTCCTCAAGGGCCACTAACAGGCCAGGATGTAAGGATTTCCCTGATTAAGCACTGGTGAGGTAATTAGTGGCTCATTCATTTTGATTGGCCCACCTGTGCTTAATCAGGGAAATCCTTACATCCTAGGCTGACCATATTTGAGACAAAAATGGGACTGAGTGTGGGACAGACGGACAGTGGGACTCCGTCACTCCGAGTCCGATCGCCATAAGCTGCAAGCAGCAAGAACACATTTGCTCCGTCTCTTACCAGTGGTGTTCTCTCTCTCTGGCCAAAAAGCCTTCCCCTGAAGTAAATTGGAACTTCCTCTCTTCTTCACTCACACTAGTGGTTTTACTGTGTTTACTTGATGCATTGATTACCATAGAGTCTTATGACTCGTCGTCATATCACTTTCTAAGAGACTCTATGGTAAGTTACCATAGACTCTGGAATCTTAGACAGTTATGAGTTACTCTAGTCATAAGACTCTATGGTAATCAATGTGTACAGTAAAACCACATTAAAACCACTAGTGTGACGAAACGAAGTTCCGATTTACTTTATCTTATGAGAAATAAACAAGCCGCGTTGTTTTTTTTTTACAAAAAATTAAAAACTATATATATGTTATATTAAAAATTGGACAAAATTGACATATATACTAAAAAGAAGGGACAGTCTGGAAATATGAAAAAAAAAAACTGTGCTGTCTCTTTTAAAACTGTACATATGGTCAGCCTATTACATCCTGTCCTGTTGGTGGCCCTTCAGGACTGAACTCGAACAGCCCGGTTCTATAAAGTCTATTCACTAAGATCTCCAGAGCTGAAGAAATCCTTGTGCATTGGCTCCATAGAATAACATAGGAACTGGAAAAGTGATATCACTGGAGATGTCATCTCTGCTTTATCACCTCTTTATCATACTTTAGTGAATCTCCCCCCAGGACTTGTCCTGCTGGAACACGGGTGTGTTGATCAGAGAGGCTCATTCAGTTTTATTAATTGACAAGTAAATCCTCAAATCCTGGACAGTTCATAGGCCCTGAAGGCATGGGCTGAGACCCATATATCCACACAGTAAACAGGCTCCAGTAGGCCTGCATGGGTTGTAATGTTATCGGTGTTAAACTGCAAACAACTAGTGGGAGACTAAAACAGACATCAAATAAAAAAAAAAAAAGTGAATAGAAATAACTGACTGAAATAACAATGTTTATACTACTTAAAGTGAGAACATCCTCTTTTTTTTTTTTTTTTTTTTTTTTAACTTCTTAACGACTGCCCAATCCGTGGGTGGGTGGCCCTGGAGGACCACTGCACTTTTTTTTGTGCAATGAATTCTGGGTTGGTAGAGCGGCGTGCAGCCGTGCTGCCATCCCAGAACACTGTGACTTACCAGGACCGTCACCGGTCCTTAACGTTCAGACGTGTTACAGCATGACGGTCCTGACACGTCACATGACTTAAGGTTGTTAAATATTCCACAAGATCATAACTTTACATGCATATACTTTTTTTAATTTTTTTTTTAATCTTCATCTATTTTACACTTCTGTCCTTGACTGTAAATTCCCTGGATCTCTTTCGAAAGAGCTTTTCTGTCAGAGACTGTGAAAGCAGAAACACCATCTCTGTAGTAGAAAAGCTTGCCTCCACTACAGCATGCAGAGCACCCATGATAATATCCCTGCTGTAACAGTCCCTGATGGAAAGCTATCTAGAAACACAAATTCAGGGATCTCCCTTTGAGGAGAATAAATGTTAAGTCAAAAAAGGAAGTTGTCACTTAAAGAGAGAGTAATTTTGGGAAGAAAAAAATAATTACTAGTGTTGAGCGAGCATGCTCGGCCGATGCTCGGATCGGCTCGAGCATCGCTCTGCTCGGCACATGGCGGTACTCGTACGAGTACCGCATGTGCTCGCCCGCCATGTTCGGGTCTCCTCCCCGCACGTTTTGCGGCTGCTGCGCAGCCAATAAACGTGCAGGGAGGCTCTGACATCGGTGTAATGCCAGCAGCCATGTTGGCTGCTGGCATTACACTGATTGGCTGGCCAGAACCCGTGGTCGGGTGCTGTATAGCACCTGACCAGCGAGTTCGGCTCAGTCTTAGCCAGGGAGAGCTGAGGATAGGAAGGGAAAGTCAGTGTAGGGAGGAAAAAAAGCAAAATTGTGAAAAAAAAAGAACCAAAAGTCCTTTTTAGGACTACTGTGTGTGGGGGCAGCAGGTTATTTTGTGTGGGGGGAAAAAAACAAACAAAAAAAAAACATATATTCTGTTTAGTGTGCAAAGTTGAAGATTAGAGCACATTCTGTTTAGTGTGCACAGTTGCAGATTAGAGCACATTCTGTTTAGTGTGCAAAGTTGCAGATTAGAGCACATTCTGTTTAGTGTGCAAAGTTGCAGATTAGAGCACATTCTGTTTAGTGTGCAAAGTTGCAGATTAGAGCACATTCTGTTAAGTCTTCAAACTAAAATATCAAAGTCACATATTCCATTCAGTGTGCGTCGCCGCAGTTTAGCAGCACATTCTGTGTACTGTGCAGAGTTGCAGAATAGGAAGAAATACTGTTAAGTTTTCAAACTCAAATATTAAAGTCACATATTCCATTCAGTGTGTGTCACCGCAGTTTAGCAGCCTATTCTGTGTACTCTGCACAGTTGCAGAATAGGAAGAAATACTGTTAAGTTTTCAAACTCAAATATTAAAGTCACATATTCCATTCAGTGTGCTTCGCCGCAGTTTAGCAGCACATTCTGTGTACTGTGCAGAGTTGCAGAATAGGAAGAAATACTGTTAAGTCTTCAAACTAAAATATCAAAGTCACATATTCCATTCAGTGTGTGTCACCGCAGTTTAGCAGCCTATTCTGTGTACTGTGCAGAGTTGCAGAATAGGAAGAAATACTGTTAAGTTTTCAAACTCAAATATTAAAGTCACATATTCCATTCAGTGTGTGTCACCGCAGTTTAGCAGCCTATTCTGTGTACTCTGCACAGTTGCAGAATAGGAAGAAATACTGTTAAGTTTTCAAACTCAAATATTAAAGTCACATATTCCATTCAGTGTGTGTCACCGCAGTTTAGCAGCCTATTCTGTGTACTCTGCACAGTTGCAGAATAGGAAGAAATACTGTTAAGTTTTCAAACTCAAATATTAAAGTCACATATTCCGTGTAAGATGAAGAAGGCGGGTAAAAAGGGACGGGGAAGTGGACGTGATCCTGATAGTTCAGGGCGCGGGTCAGGACGCGGAGAAACTGTGCCTGGTGCCAGAGCACAAGAAAGAAAGACATCCACCATACCTAGCTTCATGTCTCATTTCACAGGGCGTCGCAGGACATCACTCTCGAGGTCCGACCACTGCGAACAGGTGGTCGGTTGGATGTCAGCTGATACTGCTTCCAGTCGGTTAAGCACCACCCTGTCTTCCACCAAGTCCTCTCTCAGTAGCCAAGAGTCTGGTCAACATAATCCTCACTCTGATCATCCTTCCTCCCACCATACATGGTCTGGTCAAAGAAGTGATCCCACACTGGGATATAGTGAGGAGCTCGTCTCATCACCAATCCTTCATTTGACCCTCTCTCCAAGCACGCTTGCAGAGGAACATGACATCTTGTGCCCTGATTCACAACCTCTAGAGGGTACCCAATCACAAGAAGATGACAGATGTGAACGGCATTTAAGGTCAAAGGAAGTAGTGGATGATGATGATGATGATGATGAGACACAGTTGCCATTAAATCAACCACTATTTCCGTCTCAAGACCTTGTTGAGGAGAATGTTATACAGTTGTCAATGACTGAGTATGTGGTGGGATCAAGACATGAGGAGGATGATCAGAGTGAGGAAGTGGAGGAGGACTTGGTGGACGATGAGGTGACTGACCCCACCTGGGAAGGTGTAGAGCCGAGCGATGACAGCAGTCCTGAGGGTGAGCCATCTGCAGCACCGCAACAGGCTGGAAGAGGCAGTGGTGTGGCTACAGAAAGAAGGCGGACCGCACCAAACCGGCCCGCAAATGTTCCACGGAGCACCCCCTTGCGTAAATCTACCTTGCCAAAGGGTAGGTGTTCCGCGGTATGGCGTTTTTTTAAGGAAAGTGCGGACGACAAAAGAATTGTAGTTTGCAACCTGTGCCACACCAGAATGAGCCGAGGCATGAACACTAGAAACCTCACCACCACCAGCATGATCCGACACATGGCATCCAAGCACCGTAATAAGTGGGAGGAACGCCTGGATCGCCCATCTGTGTCTGCAGGCCACACCACTGCCTCCTCTTCCCCTGTTTTCGGTGCCGGCCAATCGCCTGTCGAAGGCGCAGGCCCGCATACCTCCCGCCCTGCACCTGTAGCATCTGAAGCACCATCAGCGACCACATCCACTTCCCTGTCCCAGCACAGCGTCCAAATGTCGTTACCCCAGGCATTTGAGCGCAAGCGAAAATACCCAGCCACCCACCCACAGGCCATAGCACTAACCTCACACCTTTCCAAATTACTGGCCATCGAAATGCTGCCATTTAGGCTTGTGGACACTGAGTCCTTCCGCAGCCTGATGGCAGCAGCCGTCCCTCGGTACGCGGTCCCCAGCCGCCACTACTTTTCCCGGTGTGCCATCCCCGCATTACACCACCATGTGTCCCGTAACATCACCCGTGCCCTGACCAACGCAGTTACTGGGAAGGTCCACTTAACGACTGACACATGGACAAGTGCTTGTGGCCAGGGACGCTACATTTCCCTGACGGCACACTGGGTGAATGTCGTGGAGGCTGGGAGCGACTCGGACCCTGGGATGGCACGGGTGCTACCCACGCCGAGGATTGCGGGCCCTACCTCCATCAGGGTTTCCGCCAGCACCTACGTTATTGGCTCCTCCTCCTCCGTTTCCACCTCCGAATTCTCTACACACAGCGCCACTCCCCCATCAGCCAGTAGCTGGAAGCAGTGTAGCACTGTAGTGGGGAAGCGTCAACAGGCCGTGCTGAAGCTGATCTGCCTTGGGGACAAACAGCACACGGCCTCAGAGCTGTTGCAGGGGATTAGTCACCAGACCGAGCAGTGGCTCTCGCCACTCAACCTGCAACCAGGCATGGTTGTGTGTGATAATGGGCGTAACTTGGTGGCGGCTTTGGAGCTCGGCAAGCTCACACACGTACCATGCCTAGCGCATGTATTTAATTTAGTGGTTCAGCGATTTCTAAAAACCTACCCCAATGTGCATGATCTCTTGACCAAGGTGCGCCGCGTGTGTGCACATTTCCGTAAGTCATCTACAGCTTCGGCCGGCCTGTTGAAGCTGCAGCAGCGCTTACAATTGCCAGCTCACCGGCTGCTGTGTGACGTGAGCACGCGCTGGAACTCCACCTTCCACATGTTGGCCCGGCTTTGTGAGCAGCAGAGGGCAGTAGTGGAGTACCAGCTGTTACACGGTCGTCGCCTCTCCGTTCAACTTCCTGTAATCAGAAGTGAGGAGTGGGAATGGATGTCAGACCTCTGCGAGGTTTTACGCAATTTTGAGGAATCGACACAGATGGTGAGCGGCGATAACGCTATTATCAGTGTAACCATCCCACTTCTGTGTCTACTGAAACGCTCGCTGCTCACAATTAAAACCGACGCTTTGCATGTGGAAGAGGTGGAAATGGGGGAGGAAGAGCTTACACAAGGTGATAGCCAGAGCACCCTCACTTCGTCTTCTCAGCGACAATTGGAGGAGGCGGAGGAGGAGGAGGAGGAGGAGGAAGACACGGTTGCCTCCGCTACAGAGGGTAGCCATGGAACTTTAGTTCCATCTCTTCAGCGTGGGTGGGCAGAAGAGGAGGAAGAGGATGAGGAGATTGAGAGTCATCCTCCTGGTGAGGACAGCGAAATCTTGCCTGTTGGTACTCTGGCACACATGGCTGACTTTATGTTAGGCTGCCTTTCCCGTGACCCACGCGTTGTACGCATTTTAGACAACACGGATTACTGGGTGTTCACCCTTCTGGACCCCCGCTACAAAGAGAATTTCTCATCTCTCATTCCTCCGGTGGAGAGGACAAGCAAAATGGTGCAATACCAGAAGGTTCTTGTTGAAAAATTGCTCCAAACTTTTCCATCTGACAACGCTGGCGGCAGAGTACGTGCTACCTTGGCCAACCGAGAAGGGGAGAAAAGGGGAGCACACAGCAGTTCCGACAAAGGCAGGGCAACACTCTCCAAGGCGTGGGACACCTTCATGACACCCCGCCAGCACCCTCACCCTGATGCGCAGCCTAGTGTCACAAGGAGGGAAAAGTTTTGGAAGATGGTGAAGGAGTACGTAGCAGACCGTGTCAGCGTCCTCAATGATCCCTCTGTGCCTTACAACTACTGGGTGTCCAAGCTGGACACGTGGTATGAACTGGCACTCTACGCCTTGGAGGTGCTGGCCTGCCCTGCCGCCAGCGTTCTGTCTGAGCGGGTATTTAGTGCTGCTGGTGGCATCATAACAGATAAGCGTATCCGCCTTTCCACCGACAATGCTGATAGGTTGACACTTATAAAAATGAACAAGGCCTGGATTTCCCCTGACTTCTCCACTCCACTGGAGGAAAGCCCTGGGGGAACATAAACTCACTTTATATATGTTATTTACAATGATGGGAATACTCTGTATTCCCATTCACCCCTTCCACCCAAAAAACGGGTATATGGTTGACTCTTAATCTTCTCATCCTCCTCCTCCTCTTCCATATGCCCTGTGCTATAATTTTTATATAGGGCCAGCTCACCAGCGGGCCCTGTGATATAATTTTTATATAGGGCCAGCTCACCAGCGGGCCCTGTTTGACAATTTTTATATAGGTCAGCTCACCAGCGGGCCTTCTCATATAATGTTTTATTGGGTCAGCTCTCTAACGGGCCCTCTCATATAATGTTTTATAGCGTCAGCTCACTAGCGGGCCTTCGCATATAATGTTTAGGATGGTCAGCTCTGCAGCAGACCCTCACCCATAATGTTTTAGATGGTCAGCTCAGCGCACGTTTCCCTCTTAATCATGGCCTCAGTTCAATAAAATCAAGGAAATTTTTGGGAGAATTTGCCTCTGCGCACGTTTCCCTCTTAATCATGGCCTCACTTCAGAAAATCAAGGAAATTTTTGGGAGAATTTGCCTCTGCGCACGTTTCCCTCTTAATCATGGCCTCACTTCAGAAAATCAAGGAAATTTTTGGGATAATTTGCAGATAATATACAAGTAAATATACAGCAAATATTGTTTGGTAACAATTTTTCGCCTAAAGTCGTTTTTATTTTCCTTTTTGTGTGTTTTATGGTCAGTCTGTAAAAATGGCGTACTACGGGCGAAAGATCGTTCCCAGCAGCGATGTTGGAGTCCAAGATGCATCCAGACATCCTCCCTATGCTGTCCCTGAACCATTTCTGTGGTGTTTCCATCCTTTTCTGCCCTTTTCCTATGGACCAGGCACCCTCCCCTCATCAGAGCAGGGGGTACCTGGTGTAATGCTCGAGTCCTCCCATTGACTTCAATGGGGCTCGGGTGCTCGGCCGAGCACTCGAGCCTCCGGGGGCGCTCGGTCAGAGCACCCGAACACCCGAGCATTGGGGTGCTCGCTCATCACTAATAATTACCAAATCTTCTTTATAATAAACGTAACACATTTCACTATTTTAAACAACTTACATTTCTGTAGTTCATAAGATATTAACTGTAGAAGGATCCCCCTCCTGCCCCTTCTGGTCGCCTCCCATTGAATGTCTAATCCGGTCGTGGGACTGGACGGATGCGGCGAGGGACATACTTCAGTAAGTAAGTATAAGGAAAACTCTGCCCTCTTTACAAAGGAGGGAAGGGTTTTTCTTTACTTACAGACGTTTGTCCCTCGCCACATCCGTCCGGACCAGACAGAGCTGCAGCAGTGATGTGGACAGAAGGGGTGGGAGGGGGAGCATTCTACAGTTAATATCTTATGAACTACAGAAATGTAAATTGATTTAAAATAGCGCATTGTGTTAACTAGATCCCAGAGTCTTCTCTGTGATAACATTTTTTTCCAACATTACTATACATTTAAAGAATTATGAAAAATGAAAACACCTCATGATTGTTTCTTAACCCTTAAAGGGGAAGTATCACCACTATAGAATTTTAGCTAAAAAGTAAGTTTATATGGTGACTAGCTGACATACTAGTGTCATTTAAAAAAAAAAAAAAAAAAAAAAAAAAAAAAATCTGTTGTTTGGCCAAAATTAAATGTTTAAAGCTGATCCTGTGCCTTCTTTATGGACAGACTGAGTGAGGGTACAGCTCTGCACCGCAGTCTGTCACTCTTCCTCTGCTCCACTCCCACATAGCATCTGGATCCAGCCTCTCTTGTAAGCTGGGGCTCTCTCATTGGCTGGAGAGTGCTCCAGTTTACAAGAGAGGCTTTATCCAGATGCTGTGTTGGGAGGGGAGCAGAGGAAGAGTGACATACTGCGGTGCAGAGCTGTACCCGCAGCCTATCTGGAAGGAAAGCACAGGATCAACTTCAAACGTTTAATTTTGGCCATACAACAATTTAAGAAAAAAATTACACTAGCATGCCAGCTAATCTCTATATAAAGTTACTTTTTAGCCATAGTTGTATAGAGGTGACTGTTCCCCTTTAAGGACTGTGCGGCCTGGGGGTGGTGTGCTCTAGAGGACCACACACTTTTTTTCCAACTTGTCCTGTGGTCACTTCCGAGATGTGCCAGGGGTTAAAGGATTAGTAATGATTTATAATGAAGCAAAACACTGTAGGGATTTCACTGTTGAGTACAAATTCAGTACTCCTACTGCTGGAAGTTTCTTATTCAAAATATATTATGGCTTATCTCTCCCATAGAATGCAGTCTAAATCAGGAGGCATTGCTACTTACAGTTCAATGTAAAAAGAGCCATTTGAATTTACCCTTTGAGTGCTGGAGTGGTATCCAAGGCATTGCAAATCAATGCTTTGGATACCTCTCTGGTGCTCAAAGGGTTAAGCAAATATCAGCAATGGCATTATCCTTGTTTTACTCAAAGATAAAAGCATTACAGTATGTGTTTGTTTCATAATAAAAGTTTACTGCACCTTTTAAATACTCAAGGACCAGAGGGGTGACCAACCAATCACTTTTTAATGTGTTGCATATCCCGGTGGCATTCAAAGGGTTAAGGATTTAATATTGATCCTATATGTTAACAGGGGGAGGCAATTTATTTGGCCCTCCACGTTTTGAACTTCAACTCTCATAATCTCTAACCAGAAATGGGAGCTGTAGTCTACAACAACTAGTGTGCCAAAGGTTCTCTACTCCTACATGTAGGAGCCTGGCCATTTGTTTGCAATTATTTCAACTGTTCTGTAGCAGGGCTGCCCAAGTTCAGTCCTCAAGGGCCACCAACAGGCCAGGATTTCTCTGCTTAAGCAGAGAAGAGTCAGTCAGAATGAATGATCCGCTGATTAACTCACCTGTGCTTAAAGTGGATCTCCCACATTTAAAACATTCATTTAAAAAAAAAAAGAAAAAAAAAAACTTTATCTGCACAAAAATTAATGTTTAAAAAGTGCCCGGCAGCCTACTTCGGCTTGCCAAATTGCCTCTGCTCCCCTCCCTCCTCCGATGACGGAGGCTGTCTGTCTCTAAGCTGGATCGATCGCTCCAGTTTAGAGAATATAATAATCCTTTATTTATATAATAATCCTTTATTTATATAGCGCACACAGATTCCGCAGCGCTTTACACTCATATTGGTTCCTGTCCCCATTGGGGCTCACAGCATCCATCATCGGAGGATGCTGGGTAGTGGGACGGGAGCATTACTTATATCTGTGTGAGAGATACCCTTTAAGCAGGTAAATCCTAACATTCTGGCCTTGGACATCCCTGATCTATTGGGAAAAAAAAGTACCCTCCTAACCTATGTTGACTCATGGATGTATGTTTAAAAGAAAAGTGGAGGGATTCTGGGGCAATGCGTTGGGGACCACTCAAGCATTCAAGGGGTTAATATCACCGTTTATAAATCAAATAGTGTAAAAGCCTGTGTGCACGGCCATGGAGCAGTGAGGTAACGGCAGTACACAGAGCAGGACCAGCCTCTTAACATCACCTGGACCTGCTCTGCGTATTGCCGTTACCTCACTGCTCCACAAGATTGTGTCGCCTCACTCACGAGATGCAATCATGCACAGTAGAGACTGGCCGAACGCAGGCAGTCTCTACTGCGCATGTTTGCATTGTGACAAACTTTCTGGCCTTTTATTATACAGGATGGGAAGTTTTTGGATTTTTTTTTTAGTTCTTCCTTATATTGCAACTAGTTTGCCCCAGAACTCCTCCACCCACACTGTCCACCTCACACTATCCCCCACCCACATTGCCCACCTCACATTGTATACCTCACGCTGTCCACTCACATTGCCCACCTCACACTGTCCACTCACATTGCCCACCTCACACTGTCCACTCACATTGCCCACCTCACACTGTCCCCCACACACTGCCCACCTCACATTGCCCACCAACACATATTTTATATATTGGCTTCCAGTGCCTGGACCTCACTTGATGATATCAGACCTGCACAGACTATATAAGCCCTACACCCGATATATTGATAGATCCCAATTCAGTCTAGCTTTATTAAGGGAACTGCAATAAGATTTCTTCCAATAGTTTCCTCCTGCCACTGAGGACACTGCTTCATGTCATACTCTTGCAGTATAAAAAACATCTTCTGACTGAAAGCCTTTACGATTCTGAAGAAACCTATTCTGTCTCTTTTACCAAAAATCCGAACACGCCGCATATTACACTACAACTCCCATCATCCTTACCGAGGATGATATTCTCCTTGAGTACACAAGAATGTCATGTATTCAGCAGGACTTTCTTCTGCTTGATCAGGGAATAGAGGTAGAAATAAGGACCTTCCCATTAAACTGGGAAACATGCAATCTATTTATTGGGGAATTAACTCTTTACTAGCCGGTTTCTGACCTGGATAAATTGTGATCCATAGTTTGTCCTCCGACTCACTACTTCTCTTCAGTATCCACTTGATGACCCGACCTGACCCTGCTTACTTGTCTGCCAACCTCCAGAGTTGCCTCCTCTTTGGCCTGAGAATCACTGCCCTAGAGACGCTTAACCACTTGTATGCCGCTGGTGGCCGCATGCAGCCACCAATTCCACATTTTTCATGGTGGCCGCACAAAAACACTCTGGTGGCCGCATTTGAGAATTCCTGCTCTATATGGAACCTACTGTATGTATGTATGGATATTTGTATTTATATAGTGCAGTGATTTAGAACTGGCAACGCAATAAAGGGAAAGTAATATAAGTGTAGTAAGTATACAGACGCTAGGTAATTAGGTACCTGTTCTATAGGACATATGCGCATAGTCAAGTTGAGGAATTCTGTGGAAATCCTGCTGCACCATAATGTATAAAAGAGGCTTTTAACCCTTGAATGGAAAGTCTTCAACCATTTACATTTTTTTCTCCTCAAAGTGTCGTTGGTTTACCCCTCAATTACTCCACTCTCTTCATGCATATTGTTCCTCCTCTAAAGGCAGTTAGCAGAAATAAAATGAGCAAATCTGGAACAGACCAGCTGTACCATATGTGGCAAATGAAAATTCCCATTGATTAAAATGAGTCTTTTAAAGGAACGCTGCACCTAAAAATGAACTGAATTGTATACATTTAAATACCCTGTAAGTCATGCAGCATCTGTAAAACATCTGTGTTTGATTTGTGAGGCCTAAAATGTAGTCTTACACATGCTCTGAGGGAGCAGATATGCCTGCCTTCCCAGGGACCCCATTGATTGTCCAGGATTATCTGTTAATGGGCTAAGTAAAAATAATGGCCCTACTGAACTAATTGCAGTCAATTAGCTGACTTTAAAGGGATCGTAATGTTTCACAATAAAAGCAGCTCCAATTAATATTCATGGTATTTGGGCCATGGAGAGTGTTATTTCAATACTGTCAGAGTTGTAGTTCAAGAGTAATTCAATGACAAAGTATATCCCCTCCCACCCCTTTTACTCATGTAACACTGGTCACCTCAGAGCAGCCAGACTGTCCGGATGGATTGCAAAGAGGGACAATCTTCAGTGAGCATAAGGAAAAAACTGAAACACCTGTCAAGGGGAGCAGGGTTTTCCCTTATGCTCACAGTAAGAAGATTGTCCCTTGCTGCGAGCTTTCCAGTCAAGAGACCAGATCTGAGGGGCGGCGGCTTACACTATGTAAAAGGGGCGGGAGGGGGATACTTTATCATTCAATTACACTTGAACTATAACTCAACTCTGACAGTACTGAAATAACACTTTCCATGGCCCAAATACTATGAAGATTAATTGGAGCTGCTGTTTTTGTGAAACATTACTATCCCTTTAACATTTTTACAAATGCTAGCTGTAAGTACTTGATATTTAAAGGAGCAGTAAACTTTTTTATGAACATGCATATTTTATAGAGCATTTCTTGCTGAATAAAACAAGGGTACTCCCATCGCTGTCAGATGTTTTATTCAAAATTTATAGCAGTTTAAATAACCAGGAAGTGAATTTACTGTGTTTACTTCCTGATAGTTCTAACTGACAGGAAGTGACAGGCAGTTTCTATCACATTCTATGGAGAACTGTATGTCTCTGACTTTTCTGACTTTCCTCTCAATTAGAATCTAACAGGAAATCTAATTAGAATTTGACCACTAGAGGGCACTGCTAATGTAAAAAAACGTGGGTTTAAACTGTAATAACTCTGGAAATGTAAATCTTTTGGCAGTGGGAGTACCCTTATATTACTCAATAGGAAAATCCCTACAATATAAATTTTTTCATAAAAAAAGTTTACTGCTCCTTTAATATATAAATCTATTTAAATTTTAGTGTAAAGACTGGTCAGAAATGCAGAAGGAGGAATGAGCCTGCTGTAGAATTTAGCAGGCTCTGTAGGAGTGATGTCCTTTCCAGAGTGTAATCTGTCTTAGCTTATTAGCACCTTTCACAGAGTGGAAATATCCTACAGCGTATCGACTGATCCTGCCAAAATGACAGTCCAGCGAAGAAGTGCAGGCAATTCCTCTCTAAACAGGAGAAGCAGCCAACCCCAGACATATGTTTCAGCTTTGTTGAGCCTCGGCAGTGAGGTGTAGCTGGTCTGCCTAGGTACTGTGAATAAGGAGTCTATGTCTGAATTCCCATGTTACCCTAAGTATGACCAATCCCAAGGAAAATTTGAATATGTAAAGAACACATCAAATATGCTCAACTAGGAATGGGCCTGCTATAGAATCTAGCAGTCTCTATAGGAAAAGTGCCCTACCCAGTGTGCAGTCTCTTTATCTCACTAGTGCCTTTCACAGAGATGAAATATCCTATAGCACATTAAAACCGACCCTGCCAAAATGATAGTATTTCACTTTTAGTGTTGTTTATTTAATCCCTTAAAGGGGATTTCTCACCTAACTACACATAATGCTTATTAGTTAGAGCATTTATCTAGAACACTGAAAATAGTGTTCATTATATTTAAAAAGCAGTTGCATGTGCAAGAACTAAACTTAAAAAAATGTCCGGCAGCCAATGCCAATGCGATCACTCCACTTTAGTGACAGACAGCCTCCGTCATGGGAGGATGATGGGTAGTGGGATGGAGCTGTTTCTGGTCGGCAAAGTTCGGCAAGCCGGAAGTAGGCTGCCGGACACTTTTTAAAGTTTAATTCTTGCGCATGTAACTGCTTTTTAAATATAATGAACCCTATTTTCAGTGTTCTAGATAAATGCTCTAACTAATGAGCATTACATGTAGTTAGGTGAGAGATCCATTTTACATGCTAACGAGTTCTTCTATTCAATGTGTTGGGGATATCTAGAATTTTAAGGGGGAAAAAGTCGCACTAAGATAGAGGTGACAGCTTTTGATCCCTATGGTGCAGCTGGTTTGCAACAGAGTTGTTCCGCTTCCTTTCTGCGTATGGGCCAAAGTACATATTGGTAGTAAGGAGGAAAGTAAGTGCAATTCATAACCACTCTGGTAGTTATAATCAAGATGGGCAGTTGTGGGTGTGTAACAGCAGTTTATTGCAAGACTTTGTCTAGGCATTTGTCTCTCATTTCCAAATATACTCCCGCTGTCTTCGCTCTGCACACGACCTTCTGCTCTCCACAGTTCTTATCACATCCTCCCACTCCCGCCTACAGGACTTCTCCTGTACTGCACCTGAGCTGTGGAATTCCCTACCCCGCCCCATCAGACTTTCCCCCAGCCTTCAAATCTTCAGACACTCCCTGAAGACTCACCTCTTCTGGAAAGCCTATCAACTGCCTCCATAAACATGATCACCAAGATTCAACCCTTGCACGGACTACTGCACTCAACAGCACTTCTCACTCCCACCCACTGACTGGTAGTTCATGTGGCAGGAGGCACTTAAACACAATAGCACTTACTCCTTCTGTGTCCAACCTACCTTCCTCTAGACTGTAAGCTCTCACGAGCAGGGCCCTCTGATCCTTCGTTTCTCTACGCTGCGGAATTAGTTGGAGCTATATAAATAAAGAATAATAATAATAATAATAATAGGCATTGTCCCTTTAAAGGGATAGTAATGTTTCATAATAAAAGCAGCTCTAATTAATCATCATAGTATTTGGACTTTGGAGAGTGTTATTTCAATTCTGTCAGAGTTGTAGTTCCAGAGTAATTCAATGACAAAGTGTCCCCTTCCCGCCCCCTTTACTGATGTAACACTCCTCAGCCAGAGCAGAAGGGAGGTGCCCAGGTAGATTGCACAGAGGGACAATCTTCAATTAAGATAAGGGAAAAACCTGAAAAGCTTGTCAAGGGGGTCAGGTCTTTCATTGTTCTAATAGGAAGAAGAGTGTCCCCTGCTGTTATCTGTCTGGTCTATGGACTGCATTCCACATCTGAGAATAGATTGCTTTCACTAGGTAAAAGGGGCGGGAAGGGAAACTTTGCTTGTGAATATCTCCTAAACCATAAAGGTTTGAGAAATAAGACATATCATTCTTCATGTTTTTTTTAATGCCTACAAAAGAAGTATTACTATCCCTTTAAAGATAAGGGAAATCACTACTTTTAAGTAACATTTTGATGATCTTTCTAGCTTCTTCTTGGAAAAGAACATGTTTGTCTTCTTCTTGAACATTCTCCGGCAGAAGTCTGGTCGTTATGTCTGTGGGCAACTTCTTCAGACGTTGAACATGCTCTTTGAGAATATAAACCACGAGACCTCCTTATGTAAGTACCTTTTTAATAGAGCCTTATGGAGAATGTAAAAGAAGCACCATTGTGGGGCAAAGCAACTGTATCATAGCAGACAAATGAAAGCCCTGTCTAAATCGATGAAGAACATTTTTGTTCCCTGTGGTGCACCCTGTTTGCTCCAGAATTGTTCTGATTTGCTTTTAACCCTTTGAGTGCCAGAGGTGTACACAATGCATTGCAAAGCAATGCGTTGCATACCCCTCTGGCACTCAAAGGGTTAACCATAAGGACACACAAACTTCACTGTTTTCTCACTTTACCATAATGACTATTGTAGTGGCTCTTTCATTAAAGGGATAAGAATACTTAAAATGTACAAAAAACTTGAATTTTGTAGGTGCAATATCACAGTGGCCTGAAATTGTACAGTAGCGCTGTTGCTACACCATCCGAGGGACAGCTCTGGTCAGTTAACCATAAACCTCCATAGGATGGTGTAGCAACAGCGCTACTGTACAATTTCAGGCCACTGTGATATTGCACCTACAAAATTCAAGTTTGAGCTGTAATAACTTTTGAATAAAACACCTTTCAGCAGTGAGAGTACCCTTGTTTTACTCATGGGGATAAACACTACAATATATATTTTTTCACATATTAAGTATTACTATCCATTTAAATTTGACCTGTAAATCAATATAAGCTTCCTTTTGCTCTTTGTGCTGTAATAGAGGCAGGCTTTTCTGCTTCAGGGATTGTTACATTATATCCAAATCCCTGCTTTCACAATCTCTGAAAGAAAGCTCACTTGAAACACAAATTCCACGAGCTACCTTAAATGGATAGTAATGTTTCAAAATAAAAGCAGCTCCAATTAATCTTCATAGTTTTGGGCCATGCAGAATGTTATTTCAATACTATCAGAGTTGTAGTTCAAGAGTAATTGAATGATAAAGTATCCCCCTCCCGCCCCTTTTACTGATGGAACACTGCTCACCTCAGAGCAGAAAGGTGGTGTCCACATGGATCACAGAGAGGGACAATCTTCAATTAGCATAAGGGAAAAACCTGAAAAACCTGTCAAGGGGGACAGGGTTTTCATTGTTCTTA
Organism: Rhinophrynus dorsalis; assembly: GCA_037306005.1. Lineage (NCBI taxonomy): Eukaryota > Metazoa > Chordata > Amphibia > Anura > Rhinophrynidae > Rhinophrynus > Rhinophrynus dorsalis. The sequence continues at coordinate 74,772,767 of CM074725.1, forward strand.
CAGGAAGAAGATTGTCCCTTGCTGTGAGCAGTCTGGTCTGTGGACCAGATTCCATATCTGAAGGGAGGAGTTTTACATTAGGTAAAAGGGGAGGAGGGGGATACTTTATCATTCAATGGCTCTTGAACTACACCTCTGACAGTATTGCATTAACACTCTCCATGGCCCTAATACTATAAAGATTAATTGGAGGTGCTTTTATTTTGAAACATTAGTATCCCTTTACTGTGGACCCATTGCCTAAAATAAACATAGTGAATTTTAATGAGAATTAAAAACAACCTATGGGCCGTATGCTCAAAAGGAAATGGAGGAGTATTGGGGCAAACCAATTGCACTATAGTGGACAACTAAAAATTCCCTTTGAATTACATAATGATTTTAACCCTTTGAATGCTAGAGAGGCTTCCAACGAATTGCAAAGCAATATATTGGATGCCTCTCTAATATTCAAGGTGTTAAACTCCCCTTATAAATCAATGAGATTTTTTGGAATTTTTTAATTCTACCCTATAGTACAAATGGAATGCCCCAGAACTCCTCCATTTTTACTTTTGATCATATGGCCCTATATATTATACAAGACCTTTAGTTGTAATATAAATATATTTTGAGAAATTAACAATTCTTTAATGTCACAGTTTGACACTTTATGTAGATTAGTTTCTGTGCTGGGCTGATATTACCATACACTGTACTATGGATGAATTTAGGCAGAACCCATTTACTGTGCAACCAGTGTGGGATAGGGTGATGTACCAATCCTTATCATATAGAACGGTTCTTCTGTGGCATAAGGGTGTTTCACTGAGAATGGAGGCAAATGAAAGGCAGAAAATTACCTTGAGTGAGCTCTAAATTGTACATTGTGTCACTTAAATCTGTTGTGGGTTTTTTTCCACGAAATGTAACCCTTTGAGTGCCAGCGGGGTAGGGAACTCATTGCTTTTCAGTATGTTCCGTACCCCTCTGACTCTCAAAGGGTTAACAGTGTGAATGCATAAAATTCAAACTCAGAGTATGTGCTATATTAACACCTTAAAGGGACAGTAGTGTCCCCTCAAAAATGTCCTGTTTTGTAGAGTTTAAAATAATAATCAATATGCTCCAAACCCTATCTCTCAAACCTTTATGGTATGAGAGATCTAGGCATTCAAAGTTCCCCCCTCCCTCCCCTTCTCCTGATGTCAGGGTCTAGCTGACAGCATGAGATTCTGGTCTGGGGACCAGCAGGCGGCTCTGCAGCAGAGTCGGAATCGCGTTATGCAAAAATAATTCATTAATTGGAAAGGTCTATAAAGTGTGCTTGCAAACCAGGCACACTTTGTAGAGCTTTCCAATGAATGAATCTTTAGCAGTAACGCAATTTCGGCTCTGCTGCAGCATATGGTTTGGAGCATATTGATTAATATTTTAAACTCTACAAAACGGGATTTTTTTGGAGACGTTACTGTCCCTTTAACGGCGCAGGACGTACATGTACGTCATGGGTGGATGTCCCTAAAGGAACCATAATGTACATGTACGTCATCAATTTCAGGCTCCCTGCGTGGCTGCACGCTGTTTGGTGAGCCCTGAATTGGATTTAAAAAAAAAAAAAGTTCCATGGTAATGCCGGCCGCGTGTGTGCGCCAGTCCTTAAGGGGTTAAAGTGGAACTTTCACTACAATAACATAGTGCCGCAAATGATGATTACATTAGCGATATGTGCACACTTATTTTTTATTTTCAAGTGCAATTGCTGCTTTAACAAAAAGCACCAGGGAACAGTGCAGACATCTTGCAGAGCCAGCATCTCTGCATCTGCGCTGTCCGTCCCCTTCAACTCCACGATTGGTGAGATGACTGCCACTGTGCCATGTGGCACCGGGACTGACAGCGCAGGCGCAGAGAGTGCCTACTGCAAAACCCCAACCGGTACCTGCCTGCATAAAAGATTATATTTTTCGTTAAAGGAGCAATTATACTTCAAAATAAAAAATAAGTGTGTGCATTTCGCTAATGTAATAATCATTTGCTGCGCTATGTTATTGTAGTGAAAGTTCCGCTTTAAAAATAAATGAATACTGCTGTACATATTGAAACTCTTACTTAAAAATTTGGGTGTAGTACCAAAACAGGTCAATAAGTGGCACTGCAGGACTAGAAATAGAATGTGTGACAACCTAGAATCCTGCTTTTAGATAAACCTAATCAGCAGCAAGCCGTAGAAAAGACATGCAGATACTGTGAATGGAATATAACGAATAAGGAGGCAAGAAAAAAATTAATACAATTTGTAAACCAGTGATTGGAAATGCATAAAACTGGTATACCAATAAAACATTCCCACATACTTATTAACATATAAGAATGGTTAAAAAAATGCCCCTAAATGAAGAGTAATATAAAATATCAATCACAGAATTAGTATTTATGTCTCTCAGAGAGGGTACATGATGTCTCACTGTGTGTTCAGTCCTCAGTAAGGGAAGTGTGTGTATGTGTGGGGTTGTATTAGGAGGTGCTATTTCTTTTAAAAAAAGAAGACAAGATTTTCTGCTTGTGAAGTAGAATGTATAAAACATCCATAAAAGTAGGTTTTGTTGGGGCAAATGTTTCATAAAGTGTAATAGAAACAGCACCACCTTGTGGTGATATATAGCATGTAAATTAGAAAAGAATCCAAATAAATAATAATAAAAAACATGCCCAATGGAAAAATGGGTAGCATCAAGGTGTGGTAAAATCAAAAGGGGGGACATGTAAAGAAATTTGGGAACTAGTGTTGTACATGGGATAGTGTGTAAGCTTGGTATTGCATCTAGCAGTGTGTGGACTTATTTTTTTAACCCTTTGAGTGCCAGAGGGCTATGCAACTCATTGATATGCAATGCTTTTCATAGGCCTCTGGCACTCAAAGGGTTAAAGTGGCTGGAGATGTTTAAATAACTAACTTATCACCTAGTAATAACATGCTCTTTTTTGCCCACAGATTATTTATTGTCTAACAACCATGTGAATTCAATCATTGTCCACAAGTTTGACTTTTCCGATGAGGAGATTATGGGTTATTACATTTGTTTCCTTAAAACCCTGTCTGTGAAACTCAACAATCACACTGTCCATTTCTTTTACAACGAGGTGAGTTAAATATATATATTTTTACTCTATGTCCTAATTTAAGTAATTCCAAGGTTTGTATTATATAGTTCCTCCCTACGTTGCACTTGAGTCACATTGATTTTAAATGGGGGTTGAAAACCCCATTGCAAAGGAAATTTTGACAGTTTTATTTCACTGCCTATGGTGAAGTTGCTGTACGCCAAAATTGCACCTCCTTAGGTTCCTGAATGTGCGTCCTTTATGTCTGACATTAGCCACCAAATTGACTTAAAGGAGCAGTCAACTTTTTTTTTTTTTTTTTTTTTTAATGAAAACCTATAGGTTATATAGCTTTTCCTGCTAAGTAAAACAAGGGCACTCCCACTGCTGTTAGTTGTTTTATTCAAATGTTATAACATTTGAAATAATCAGGAAGTTAATTTACTTTGCATTTACTTCCTGATAGTTCTGACAGGAAGTTACCTGGTAGTTTCTCTAATTTTCTATGGAGAACTGTCTCCATTAGAATGTAACAGAATACTAATTGGAATTTGACCACTAGAGGGCACTGCTAATGTAAAAAACAAACAAACACATGTTTAAACTGTCAAATATGCTTCTCTCAGCAGTGGGAGTACCCTTAATTTACTCAACAGGAAACAACCTACAATATATATTTTTTCATAAAGTTTTTACTGCTCCTTTAAATGACAAATGTGATTCAGTTGTTGGCACTTTATAATATAAATGGCCTTGTGTTGTTTCACCTATATTGTTTTCAGGTATGCTGGTGAGAACATTTATTATAGTTTTCTCCATAAAGAGACAGCTAACCTTAACCATTTGAGTGCCAAATCCAATGCATTGCTTTGCATTGCATTCGATACCTCTCTGGCATTCAAAGAGCTACTAAAATAGAGAGCACAACGGACTCTTCCCATGGGAAGAGTCCGTTGTGCTCTCTATTTTAGTAGCTCTTTGAATGCCAGAGAGGTATCTCTTACTTCTAGCAACAACAGGATGCTAGAGAAATCCTTAATCTTATGAGCCTGACGGGCAGGTTAGTGCAGTCTGTGCGCCTGCGCCATCAGTCCCTTCCAGTGCCATTCGGGCCATTGCAATGCATCTGTAGGGAGACTGGGACTGACAGCGCAGACAAGATGTCTGCGCTGATACCTGGCTTCTGATCTTGCAAGTGGATCTATCACCATTTTACAAGTTATGGTCATTATTTAGAATGCTTGGTGAATCATTCTAAAACGTTATTATTTAAAAAAAAAAAAACAAAAAAACGTTATTTGTGAGAATATTAAGGTTTAAAGTGTGCCCAGCAGCCTACTTCTGGCTAAACTGCTCTTGCCGCTCTGCCTCTGCTCCTGTCACTCTATCCAGCATCCTCCAATGACAGAGGCGTTCTGTTAGTAAGCTGGAGCGATCTCATTGGCAGAGATCAATATCTAGCCAATGAGATTGCTCCAACTTACTAACAGAACGCCTCTGTCATCGGAGGATGCTGGACAGAGTGATGGGAGCAGAGGCAGAGCGGCAAGAGGAGTTTAGCCGGAAATAGGCTGCTGGGCACACTTCAAACCGTAAGTTTCTCGCAAATAACATTTTAAAATAAATAAATAAATAATAATGTTTTAAAATTATTCGCTAAGTATTCTATATAATGACCATAACTTGTAAAGTGGTGATAGATCCAAGGATTTCTCTAGCATCCTGTAGTTGTGAGAGGTAAGAGAACTCTTATGAAGCTGGATGCCACCTACCTAATTATTGCAGGGCGTCTTTACTGTGCATGGTAGTTCTGCTTTAAATAACAGGGAATTTTGGGAATGTTTTTCTTTCATATGGTGTAGCTGGTTTGCCCTGGAATTGCTGTACTTTTATTTTGTGCAGAAGGCTTGGTGAGTATGCCCTCCTGTTTGCATTAATTTGGAGAAATCCGGCAGGGCTGTGGTCATTTGAATTCCCCAGGAATTCTATGTGTTTCCTGAGGCCTAATTTCTACTTCTACATATGCTCTCCAATTCCTAGATTTTTCAGGGCACCAGTGCTTCCGCTAAAATAGCAATCTTGATTGGTTTCTCAGAAGTTATACTGTTTTATTGTCTGTTAGTGGGCCTGAGAGTCTTTTTTTAAATATAAGTGGGTACTATTCTAAATCCATTTGAAGCATTAGTTGTGCACAAATGGTTTATCTTCAACTCCATTCAAAATGCAAATTTAACATTAGATTTTTATGGAAGTAACCAAAAATAACTAGATTTTACAGACACTAGCTGGAATTCCAGTCCATGATTTTTAAAATCCAATTTCGTTTTCTGGTGTTGATGTTCCTTTAAACACCAATCACATGCATAGATACAGTAGATACAAACAACTGGATGCTATTTGAATGGCATCTACATAGGGGAATCCTTCTAGTAAATTAAGAGTCACTTATTCCTGATGTATAATTCACTTTCAAACCCTTGGGAGCCAGAGGGGTATGCATCATATTTCTTTGCAATGTTTTGCACACCTCTCTGGTTCATAAGGGGTTAAATGGGAACTACCACCCCGCAAAATCTCTATCTTAATTAAGTCTCCATCTGGCGACTAGCTGCTTAGCGCTAGTCGCCAGAATTATTACCTGGTTTAAATGATTTACGACTTATTCCGAGGCTGACAGTAGCAGGAAGCACGGACATCTTGCCATAGTGACGTCCGTGCACCTGCGCTGTCAGTCCCTTTTGGAGCCGTCACTATGGCAAGATGTCCGTGCTTCCTGCTACTGTCAGCCTCGGAATAAGTCGTAAATCATTTAAACCAGGTAATAATTATGGCGACTAGCGCTACTTAGCAGCTAGTCGCCAGATGGAGACTTAATTAAGATAAAGATTTTGCGGGGTGGTAGTTCCCCTTTAATGCATATACTTAACAGCCATACAGCCATTAAGACTTTATGTAAGTATATAATAATCATACAGAGAATGGTGGCTTGTGTGTACTGGAAGAAGAAAACTAATAGAAGCTTAAATAATTGTTGATATATATATATATATATATATATATATATATTATTTTTTTTTATATTTGAGTAAAGTATTGATTTTGAAAGACCCTAGCTGCTCAGTAGTTTCATAATTGTGGTTTTAGGACATGCAGATTTGTGTTTCTCTGACCACTTATATAGAATTGCTTGATGCTAAGGATGTGTCCGGCACAGTACTTCAGAATACACTGGAGACTTCTCAAATACAAAAGGATTTTCATTTACCAGAGCCGTTCCAAGGTTCACATTGTCCTCCCATTGTTAGAAGAGTTCGGACAGCTTCTCCTGGGGAATGCAACATGCAAACCTTTATGTAAATCTGTTCCATTGATCTGTCATTTCTTTCAAATAGGTTCTTGTCTTTTTCAAGTTCTGGATTGTGAAAAATGAACTTGGACATTACTAATTTTTCTCAATCACATCATGGGTTATCTTCAAGTTTGATGCTCCCTGCAGGAAAGAACCTGAAATGGTCAGGAGTATTAGAAGGACACAGGAGAAAAATAACCCCTTGGATGTTAGAGGTCTCCAAGCATTGCTTCACAATGTGTTGAAGTCTAGCATCCGAGGGGTTAAAAAGTTCTAGCATTCAAGAGATTAAAAACCCCATGTAATTGAATAGGATTTTAGGTGACATTCAGTTGACCCCAGTGTTGTAGTTAGTTTGCTCCAGAGTTGCACCTCTTTGGCTTATTAAAAGGATAGTAATACCTAATATGTAAAAACATATATATTGTAGTGTTTATCCCAAGGTATAAAGGTACTCCCACTGCTGAAAGGTGTTTTATTCAAAAGCCATTGCAGCTCAAATTTATATTTTTAGGTGCAGTATCACAGTGGCCTGAAATTGTACAGTGGACTGTTGCTACACCATACTATGAAGGTTTATGGTCAACTGAACATAGCTGTCCATAGGATGGTGTAGCAACAGTGCCACTGTACAATTTCAGGCCACTGTGATACTGCACCTAAAAAATTCAACTTTGAACTGTAATAACTTTTGAATAAAGCACCTTTCAGCATTGGGTGGGGGGAGTACTTTGTTTTACTCAGGGGTAGTTAAACCTTATAATATATATTTTCCATTTAAAGTATTACTGTCCCTTTAAATAAGACACGTGGGCTTTTCCTGTTTGGCTGTTCCATAACACGCACTGACAACAATGCAGTCTGTTGCCTCTTATATTCTTTATTGACAATAACAAATCTGTGTTTCTCTTTTCCAGCACACCAATGATTTTGCTCTGTATACGGAAGCCATTAAATTCTTTAATCACCCAGAGCACATGGTTAGAATTGCAGTGCGGAATATCACATTAAATATATACAAAGGTGAGAATGTATTTTTTATTTTTAAACACGTTACTGCGTTAAAGTGGAACTATCACCCTATATTAAGACCCGACCCCCAATAATTAGCTAAAAGTAATCCTGCTTTTTCTGAGACCGGCGGCCATGCTTCTTGCGTTAGAGCCGTCTGCGCGCCTGTGCCATCAGTCCCTTCCAGTACCTTAAGGTACCATGCAATGCCTCCTAGAGGAGACAGTGCAGGCGCACAGGCGTATCTAAGCCAAGATGTATGCGTGCAGGCCTGGCTCCCGGTCTCAGAAGAAGGAGGATTACTTTAGAACTTGGTACTTGTGCCCGATAATAGCGCTGTTAAGAACCTAATCACCATATGCCTAATTATTTTGGGGGGACTTAATATAGGGTGATCTGCTTTAAAAGGAGAACAAACTCTTAATAATAACCCCACTTTCCTTCAATGGACAGAAAATCCTTATGGCTCATATCAATTTTGCCTTTGTTCAGGATATAACATATTGGATCAGTCCTGAATGTCATGTCCTTGGAGACTAGCAGACCACAGGACTTCAATCTCTGCTCACTGCACAGGGAAAAAGAATCTGAGGGGCCAGTAATATTTTGTGCTGCTAGTAAGGCAAATGGGGTGGGGGTGTGTATTTTTTTTTTTTTTTTAGGAGGGGTTCTCCTTTAAAGGGATAGTAATACTTCGTTTTAACTTTATTTTATTTTGTAGGCATTAAAAAAACATGAAGAATGATATAAGTCTTATCTCTCAAACCTTTATGGTTTAAGAGATATTCACAAGCAAAGTTTCCCCCTCCCGCCCCTTTTACCTAGAGTAAGCAATCTCTTCTCAGATGTGAATCTGGTTGTAAGACCAGACAGATAACAGCAGGGGACAATCTTCTTTGTATGAAAACAGTGAAAGCCCTCCCCCCCCCTCTTGACAAGATTTCAGCTTTTTCCCCTTATCTTAATTGAAGATTGTCCCTCTCTGCAGTCTACCTGGGCACCTTCCTTCTGATCTGGCTGTACGGGGGGGGATACTTTGCTTGTGAATGTCTCTTAAACCATAAAGGTTTGAGAGATAAGACTTATATCATTCGTCATGTTTTTTTTAATGCCTACAAAATAATATAAAGATAAAACGAAGTATTACTATCCCTTTAACTTGTGTGATCAGCTGGCATATGCTTCATTTAGACCTTCGCTTTATGGAAATAGGAAAATCAATGATTTACTGGGGGATTGGCTTCAAAAGGTAATAACTTTTGAATAAAGCACCTTTCAGCAGTGAAGTCTCTCTTGTTTTACTCAGGAGGGTAAACCATACAATATATATTTTTCTTACATATTAAGAATTAGTATCCCTTTAAATGGTACAGATCACGATGTGTAGTGGGTGGAATCTGCAACTCAAGTGTTTTCTAAATATCCTCTTTGTAGAAAACAGCAGTTGGTACAAATTAGCGTTTGTCATTAACTCCTTAATGCCAGGCGAAGTGCCAGGACCATTGCAGAAATCTGTGTATTAAGGGTAGATGATGATCCTGGCATGTCACAGGTTAATGATCACAGTGCACAGTGATTGCGGTGGTAAGGCTGTAACTGACTGCTGCAACACTAGAGCAGTCAGTTTCAACCATTCCCCAGTGGAGCCACGTGACAAAGGCCATGTATGTAAACATTGCCTTTGTTACCGTTCTCTGCTTCTCTTTTCCTTACTGTGATCATGAGGCAGAGAGAGGCTGTAATACAAATCCCAACAGTTGAAATGGCCAAAGAGTTCCCACATTTGTTTTAAGTGGTTTTGCTGGGGGCAGGACTGGTTGTAGAGCAATGTTTACCTTACTGCATGACCTATTAACACCTCTGTAACTAAATAAATGATTTTGAAGAAGGTCAAATTATTTTATTTAAACAGATTAATTAAATAATCTGTATGGAATTACATATTCTGTCTCATAAAAAGAGGAACGCCATGGTAAGAAAGAGGGACATGGGGATTTGCCTCTCCGAGTGAATGTCCCATCGAAAATGGGACACGTGGATTTAAAAACTGTGCAAACAAGATTGGAAAAATGGTGTTTGTATCAGGTTCCTTTCAGATTGAAGACACTAACACAGAAATGAGTCGAATAAAATTCTTCCACTCATTTTAGTGTTTGTTGCTATTGTACCATCTTTGAGCTTTAATGCAAACATTTGGCTCCTATGTGCGGCCAGCTTTAATTTTTGCTTTCTTTAGCCCTTGATTTTCTTCCAGTGTCCTTTAGATGAGCTCAACACTAAACTTTGTATGCTTTTTCTTTTATGTGCTTCCTTATGATCGTATAAATATCTATATATTCTACTATTTTTGTAAAGGGATAGTAAAGTCCAAAAAAAATCTGTTCACGAATTGATAGGAATAATGAAAAAACATGTAATGCCCTTATTCCCATCTCTCAAACCGTTATGGTTTGAGAGATGAAAGAAAATAAAGACCTCCACTCCCTCCCCTTTCTGCCTGACGATCTGTAAAGCTGTCAGAGGCAGAATCCGGTCGCCCGACTGTAGGCGGCTCTTCAGGAGAGCTGTCATCGGGATGTCTAACTATAATTACTTCATCGGTATGGCCTGGCTTGCAAGCACATGTTGTAGACCATTCCGATGAAGTAATTATACTTGGATATCTCGATGACAGCACTCCTGAACAGCTGCCGTCTGGTCCCGAAAGCAGGATCTCATGACGTCCGTTATACAGCGGACGCATGAGAAGGGGTTGGGAGCGGAGGTCTTTATTTTCTTACATCTCTCAAACCATAACGATTTGAGAGATAGGAATAAGCGCATTACATGTTTTTTTTATTATTCCTATCAATTCGCGAAGTGTCTTTTTTGGACTTTATTATCCCTTTAATATTACAGTCTGCTTTATCTCTCATTACTTTTTCATCGTGGCAACTGTTTCTTTTGATATTTGTGTTGTTTTTTTCTTGTTTTACAGTGAAAGGGCATGGGCAGTGTCTACAAGTCTCAATAACTTTTTCATTGTGGTTTGAAATGTCTGTGTCTGGAAGGTCTTGCCACACACTGAAACGATTAGACAGTGCTAACTCAAAATTCGTATGATTTTTCAGTAGTTGGCTGGTGTTGATCTTCATGTTTGTTGACTTGATAATTTACTTTTTCTTTCTTGCAGTTTTTGATTTTCAATGTTAAATGGATAGTAATACTTCCAAATTACTAATCCCCATATTGTAGCTATGCTAAAAAGAACCTTATTGCCCCCAGTGTCATCTCTCAAACCCTTATGATTTGAGAGATAATAGCGTGCAAAGTCCCCCACCCCCATCCCTGAAGTCAGCGTTCTAGCTGACTGCAAGAGAAGCTGTCGTATGACCATCTTATGTGCATCAGGCGCCTCTGCAGTAGAGCCGAGGTCGGGTTTATAAAAAAGAATTCTTTCACTGAAACGGTCTTCTACGTGTGCTTGGTTTGCAAGCACACGTAGAAGGCAGTTTCAGTGAAGGATTTCTTTTTTTATAAACACGATCTCGGCTCTGCTGCAGAGCCAACTGATGAACATAAAACCGGATATCCCTGCAGTCCGCTAGAATGCTGACTTCAGGGAAGGGGGAGAGAGGGGGCAACTTTGCGCGCTAATATCTCTCAAACCATAAAAGCTTGAGAGATGACACTGGGGGCAGTAAATGTATTTTTAGCATAGCTACATTATGGGGATTCATAATTTGGAAGTATCACTATCCCTTTAAAACAATTTAAGACTGAGCAGTCCGTAAATATTGTTTTATTATTTGCAAGTATGAAGTCTATTTAACTTGTATTATCAGTAGGGCCTTTCCATGTCCATTTTCTCTGGGCCTTTTTCCTGCAGAATTAATTCATGAGGTACACATTTTGTTGTTCTGCAAATTTGAGCAGTTGGTTGCCTCTGTAGTCTCTTTCCAGTTCCATGTGGTCTGATTTTTCACCATTTTGGATCTCACCAATTCTTGCATTGAAACCTCCCATTATAAATTTGTAGTGTTAATTGTCCTGTTTGTTGAACCATAATAAATAATCATAAAATTCTTCAACTGTATCATCACTGTGGCTACTTGTAGGGGCAAAAAACTTGAAGGATTTGAAGAACGTAGTGACTGTTTAGTTTAACAGAAGAGGAAGTGATTCTTTCTGAAAGGCTTTCTAGTTTTACAACTGAGTCTGTCAGAATTTTGTTAATCAAAAATCTAATTCCTCCACAAAGCCCATTATTGGTTCTTTTAAAGTATAGCTAGTGTCCATCTTGTAATTTGACTAAACCTTCGTCTTTTTACAAGTCTCAATAAGCTGATAATGTCCCAACTGATGTTTTTTAGTTTTTGTACTAGTTCCTCTAAGTGTGAAACCTTACTCCTAGATCGAATGTTAAGCATTCCATTGAGCAGACCTTCCCTTACACTGTTCCACCTTAAGCCCTTTGTTACTAAGAGGTTAATAAGAGGTTAAAGACCCCCCTTCCCTCACCCTTTTTAAACTTGAACCATAAGTTTCTGCTCTTGAGGGTGATATATACAGCCTTTTTTTTGTGGTCCAAAAAATAAAAATTATTTTCTTGGCTGCATCACTATGTCCACTAAAACAAGTGAGAAATGAGAAGGTATATTTCCTTTCATAGCCTCGAATGGGTGGTGTTGACCCCCATCCATTTGCTCAGTAGGAGACCGTACAGCCTTATTGCAGATCCTAGACCAGTGATTATGGACTACAGTCATCAACAGGACACACAAACAGGTTATATTTTCAGGCTGTCCCTCAATAAGCATAGGCAGCTCAGTTTTTGTGACTGATGGACTGATTAATCACCTTTTATTTAGGAGGGGTATCCTGAAATGTTGGCATGTTGGTGTACCCTGTTGACCCTTGTTGAGAGCCACTGTCCCAGACTGCTGGTCTTGCTTATTTGTTTTAACACTTTGGCCATGACATCGGAGTCCATTTTCTTACTTCTAAAGCAACTGTTTGTGTCCACACAGACCTTGGCTGATTGCTGCATCCTTATGAATAGATTTTGTCTAACCTCATATTTTCCCTCCAACTCTTTGAATGCCAGTTGGATGAGCAGTGCATTGCTTTGTGATGCATTGCACCCCCTCTGACACTCAGAGGGTTACTAAATTAATCACCCCTATGATATGTAAATGTATGTAACCTTTTTCTCACCCAGAGTGATCAGCAAAAACATTTCAAAGAACTGCTGATTCTATCAGGAGAAGGGTTAGAATGTATTCCTGTTTTTGAGCAAGGATCCTGTCTCCGTATATTCCATATCAAATCAATTTACTTGAATGTTAACAAACTGGGACAGTAGATGGTGCTGCTCCATTAAAGAGGGAGTGCTCTGTAGGTGCCAATGCATAGAACATCAAAGTATGTACTGTGCTGTGTACAGGAATTGTACAAGTCAAAAACATGACACTATGGCACCAGAAATAGCATCTGCTGCAATCCTTCAAACTCTTAACACTTTGAGTGCCAGAGGGGTACGGAATGCATTGCTTTGCATTGCATTCCGTACCCCCTCTGGCACTCAAAAGGTTAACCCAGTGGATGCTGCAGACTTCTGTAACTCATTGTAAAGCAATTAATTGGAGTCATCTCTAGCATTCAGAGGGTTAATTTAATAATATATGTTACCTACCTTTGCTGTGGTGTGCACCCTAATGTTTGCTAAGCAATTGCATTTGCATTCTCTAAAACAATTTACAATAAAAATTTAATTGATTTCAAAAATATGGCAGTCTTCCAGTAATTATTTACTGTGACCCTGAAAGCAATTTGTTCATGAAGAGTTCTGACATGATAGCCAACAAACACAAGCAGTGTAACAGAGGAAGCACAGGCAAACAAAGCTGTGTCTTGCTTTCAGGGCCAGAGTATCATTGTAGCAAAAGTGTCACATTTAATTCCTACATCTCTTAATTGTACAGAGCAACTTAATTCAATTAATAGAGCAGGAGTAGTCTGTTTTGGGGCTTTCAGCTGTTGGCTACTGCCACTCGCATCCTCCCCAACCAGTTGTGATGGGCGTTCTAGTCCCCAAGAGTTGGAGATCCAAATATTTACTTCCTGTGTTCTCATGAAACAGCACTGTAAACCCACACTACAGTGTAAGAGCGCACCCATAGCTAGTGCCAAAGTACACATTTCTCTTATTATGAAAGAGATTACAGAAACATTTGCAGATTTATGTAAAATATTATATACTTTGAACAACTTAACATGTATGATATTAAAAGGGCAGTAAAGGCATGAGGGAGTTGGCTTTTCAACTATTGTTGGTTACCAGACTGCTATGTGAACAGAAGACGGGTAGGTTAAACATCCCCCATTCCCTCTCCATTTTCTCTGCAAGCTTCTCTGACTTGTGGTGTTGGATGACCAGCAACAAGCCAGGATTTAACCCTTTGAATGCCAGAAGGGCACGCAACACATTGCAAATCAACATGTTGCGCACCCTTCTGGCACTCAAAGGGTTAAGCGTTTCCTTGATAAAGCACAGGTGAGTTAGTCAAAATGAATGAGCCACTGATTCATTCATCAATACTTAATCAGAGAAATCCTTAAAGGGATAGTAATACTTCTTTTTATCTTTATCTTATTTTGTAGGCATTAAAAAAACATGAAGAACGATATAAGTCTTATCTCTCAAACCTTTATGGTTTGGGAGATATTCACAAGCAAAGTTTCCCCTTCCGCCCCTTTTACCTAGTGAAAGCCATCTCTTCTCAGATATGGAATGCAGTGCATAGACCAGACAGATAACAGCGGGGGACAATCTTCTTCCTCTGAGAACAATGAAGGCCCTGCCCCCCTTGACAAGTTTTTCAGGTTTTTCCGTTATCTTAATTAAAGATTGTCCCTCTCTGCAGTCTACCTGGGCACCTCCCTTCTGCTCTGGCTGAGCAGTGTTACATCAGTAAAAGGGACAGGAGGGGGATACTTTATCATTGAATTACTCTTGAACTATAACTCTGACAGTATTGAAATAACACTCTCCAAAATCCAAATACTATGATGATTAATTAGAGCTTCTTTTATTATGAAACATTACTATGCCTTTAAAGGGGAAATTTCACATGTAAAAAGCATTTTGGCCAGGTGCTTAAGTTATTAAAATTATATTAGGATTCTTTTTTTTTTTTTCATTTTAGTTGCGTAGTTCTTAAGATATGCAGACTTCATTCTGTGCACTTACGCCTTCTGAGGCACACTGTATCTTCACCACAACGGCACAGGACTTCACCACTCCTGTAATTCTCCTCCTACCTCCCTCCCAGCTGTCCCAGGGAGCACGTACATGCTTCCCTTCGTAGTGGTTTTTATGTGGTCTTTTATTACAGCAAGCACTGTTTACCATTATACTGAGCTTGCAAGCATTTTAATAACTTAAGCACCTGGCCAAAAGTTTTTTACATGTGAAAGTTCCGCCTTAAAAGGGATAGTAATGTTTCATAATAAAAGCAGCCCTAATTAATCTTATAATAGTATTTGGGCCATGGAGAGTGTTATTTCAATACTGTCAGAGTTGTAGTTCAAGAGTAATTGAATGATAAAGTATCCCCCCTCCCTCCCGTTTTACTGATGTAACACTTCTCACCTCAGAACAGCTTGGAGTGTCCAGGTAGATTGCAGAGGGGGACAATCTTCAATTAAGATGACGGAAAAACTTGAAAAACCTGTCAAGGGGGGCAGGGTTTTCATTGTTCTCACAGTAGAATATTGACCCTTGAAATGAGCTGTATAGTCTATGGATTCTGCATCTGAGGAGTGGGGCCTTACACTAGGTAAAAGGGGCGGGAGGGGGAAACTTTATCATCAATTACTCTTGAACTGCATCACTCACAGTAATGAAATAACACTCTCTATAGCTCAAATACTATGAAGATAAATTGAAGCTGCTGTTTTTTTTTAATCATTACTGTCACTTTAAATCCTGGCCTCTTGGTGACTCTTGAGGATTGAACTTGGACTGCCTGGTACTAGATGATAAGAGAGGAATGGGTGAGTGTTAGCTTCATAGCCATCATACAGCTACCTATAGGTAGAAAGCCCCTACCTCTAAATTTTAATTGCCCCTTTAAATATGCTGTTTTCTGACGACTGGGGGAGCAATTTCCCTTGCGCCCTCACTTTCTGCCGTCTGTTCCAAAGTAAAGTACAGCTTCCTGATTGGGGAATGCAAGGGAAATGCCATATTTCTTAAAAATAACACTTAAACAATAAACTGGGGTTGTATGCAGTTAAATACCCTGTACTCCATGCTAGCATCTCTAAAAATTATTTGATTTTCGAGGCCTAAAATCTACTCTTACATATTGTCCTGGTTTGTAAGAACACTCAGACAAGTTAGTAAGGTAAAATCAGCTTTATTAAGAATAATAAAGTGCACAAGGTCACCCTTCACAGGTTCAGATCCGGACAGTGCCGTGGCACGTCCCAAATCTGACACAGGTCAGGGTACAGGAAAAATAGCAAACAACAACAGAAATTATATAGGCTGGATCAGACGACAGGAACCAGGAACAAAACCTCAGTAGTACCAAACCTAGGCAGCGGGCCCAACTAGCAGATGGTAGGTGACTGCAGGGCAGAATCCCTAGAAGGCTAGGGATAGAGTAACGGCTTGCCGGGACACTGGAGAGTGACCTGGCCTAGAAAACACGGGTGACCGGGGAAACACTGACAGGCAATGGTCAGGCACTTGTCCCAGGAGACTAGGGTAACCGGAGGCAACACTGACAGGCTCTGGCAAGGTACTAGTCACAGGAGACTAGGGTAATTGGAGGCCACACTGACAAGCACAGGCAAGGCACTAGTCCCAGAGGACTAGGGTAACCGGAGGTAATGCTGACAAGCACTGGCAAGGCACTAGTCTCAGGAGACTAGGGGAACCGAAGGCAAAGTTGACAAGCACAGGCAAGGCACTAGTCTCAGGAGACTATGGAACGGAAGGCAACACTGACAAGCACTGGCTAGGCACTAGTCTCAGTAGACTAGGGTAATCACAGGCAACACTGACCAGAACTGGATAGGCACTAGTCTCAGGAGACTAGGATAACCAGAAGCAACCAATCGGATGGTCAGCCACAGCCAGGATCAGTACACAGAGTGTAAGTCAGCCACAGCCAGGATCGGTACACAGAGAGTAAGTCAGCCACAGCCAGGATTGGTACACAGAGCGTAAGTCAGCCACAACCAGGATCGGTACACAGAGCGTAGTCAGCCACAGCCAGGATCAGTACACAGATCGGTAGTCAGTCACAGCCAGGATCGGTACACGGAGCATAGTCAGCCACAGCCAGGATCGGTACACAGAGCGTCAGTCAGCCACATCCAGGATCGGTACACAGAGCGGAGTCAGCCAAGCCGAGATTGGTACACAGAGCGTTAGTCAGCCAGTCCAGGTCAGCAACAGAAACACAGGCAGCGGAGACAGGAGCAAAGTCAGGCAAAACCGGGTCATACACGGAACAGGGATCAACAGCAAAACAAACGCAAGATACAGGAACACCACGAAAGGGCGCCAAAATAATGACAGGACAGAGTTTAAAAAGGCTAACACTGGGCGGGGCAGAACCCAGCAGCCAATAAGAACCCAGCAGGACTAGAGCAGTAAGTAGAAATGTTGCTAGCACAGAAGATCACCGGCACAGTGATACATATGCTGTCAGGGAGCAGCTATTCATGCCTTTTCCAGGGTCCTCATTGGTTATCTGCTATCATCTGTGTATGGGCTGAGATAAGATAACAGCATTCCTGTAAGAGCTCCGAACATCAATCACCATAAAGCAACTGACATTATTTCTTCTCTATTACTGCAAACCGACATTGCAAAATTAACTAAATACTGTCTGAGTAAGACAGCTTACACATGCGTTTCATTTAGGGTTATGTTTTAGGGGTGTAACAAATAATTTTTACATATCCTAGCAGTAAGTACACAAAACCTGCTTCATTTTTAGATGTTAGTTTGAACTGAGTTTTTTTAGGTTAGCGTATTACCTCTGTACCTCAGTCTGTCACTCATGCGCCAGTAAGTTACGTTTGGTTGACAGATATCCTCTATGTGATGCTTAAAACATATGTAAAACGTTATTGAAGTCTGTGTGCAAGTGAAATGTACCTTTTGTTGAAGCTGCCCGATAAGGTAGAGAGCAGCCATCTTGCCAAAGATGGTGTACTGCACATACGTCACTTCTCCCAGTCCCTGTCAATCTCTCTCATAGAGACGGCCCACAGTCCTCCCTTTTTTTTTTTTTTTCCGCATTGGCATGCACGCGTTTAAAGCACGCGTGTAAAAAAAAAACAGTGACGCTTTGCTCCTCACAGGCAAACTTGCAAGAAAGTATAGGATCAGTCCGCTTTCAAGAATATTTGTAAATGGAAAACAGGCTGCTTATTTGTACAATTTGATCGCGTTACATGCACAAGCGCATATCATACCACCTAGACCTGAACGCATTGAAGGCTTGGAGCACCCCTGGTCACGTGGTACACAAGGGCTGGACGGAAAGGTGACGAACAAGCACCATGGGAGTGACTAATGTACCTTAAGGTACAGCTTATGACTTACGCTGTACATAATGGACGAATAGTGATGTTAGGAGGTACTATTTTTATTTCTATTTTATATGCATAAGATCGGGTTTTAAGCAAAAAAAAACAAAAAAACAACAAAACAACACGGGGCATTAGACACTACAAAGAGCTAAGGCTACAGACTCAATCTTGTTGGGTTGAAAGTTCCCCTTTATGAACTGATCCATTACAGCAGAGTAATAGTTCTTGTGCATATGGTTAATAGCGTTCAAAGTAATATACTGTTTATGCCAGATTTGTACAGATATACCTATAAATCTTGTTTTAAAGGAACAGTAAACTTTTTTTTTTTTTTTCTGTTAATGAAAACATTTATGTTATGGAGCTTTTTCTGCTCAGTAAAACAAGGGTAATCTAACTGCTGTCAATTTTTTATTCAACATTTATAATGGTTCAAATAAGCAGGGAGTGAATTTACTGTGTTTACTTCCAGGAAGTTCTAACTGACAGGAAGTGACTCGGCAGTTTCTCTCACATTCTGTGAACTGAGAACTGTAAGTCACTGACTTTCCTCTCCATTAGAATCTAACAGAATATCTAACTGGAATTTGACCACTAGAGGGCATTACTAATGTAAAAAAAAACCCACTGGTTTAAACTGTAATAGCACTGGAAATATGCATCTCTCAGCAGTGGCAGTACCCTTATTTAACTCAACAGGAAATGTCCTACAATATATATTTTTCATAAAAAAGTTTACTGCTCCTTTAACCTCTTGAAGACTAGAGGGGTGTGCAACTCGTTGCTAAGTGTTGTAAACTCCTCTGGTCCTCAAGGGGTTATAATGTTGATTTATTGATGTGTATTCTCCCGATTGTTGCTCTTGATTTCTAGCTTTGGCTCTTATATGGTCAATAAGAGACCTTTTTATACCCCTGGCTGTATCCTGAGAGCTATGGGAACTCATAACTCACTGGTTCTCTTCCATTTTGCTGTGCAGATCAGGGAGCGCAGAGCTGTGACATCAGTGCCCTGCTCATCGTTCATGGGAACGCCTTCACTCCCATATAAGTCCAGTGTTGGTGAATCAGTGGACTTCATTTGGGAGGGGAACAGGGCACGGACATTTTTTTGCATATATCTCTGTGATCTAGACAGCGAACTGAGAGATAATGGATGAGTTCTGAGCAGATGAAACCATTTCCATAGCTTGGAAAGCACAGCCAGGGGTTTAAAAGGGTCTGTTGTTGTTCCTATACTGCCCCTTTAAAGTGTGTGCTTATTTCTGATGTTTGTATTGCTGATTTCTAACCTGCTAAAGGATGGGTTATCATCCTGGTTCATGATCACATTAACTTTTTTTTTTTTTCTTTATCTCTTGCTTCCGCCTTCTCTGCTGATTTCCATGTGTCCTAATGCAGTTTCATGTAAGTTGAACAACCAAATTCACATTACATTATCTGTATCTATCTTGTAATTGGTAACACTACTTGTAGATATTGGAATATTACATTAAAATATTCAAGTAAAACATGTGCAAGTTATATATTTTTTATACTTTTTTGTTATCCAGTTGAAGTTATCTACCGTTCTGTCATTAGTCACAGTCCAGTGTGAGACAATCCAACTGTACCATAAGGTGCAAATAAAAAGTCTCATTGATTTAAATTGGGGCTTTTAACACCAACAGATTTGGCTAACTCTCTATCACTGCAGGTGTAAAAATCTTCATTTATATCAGTGGATGTTTTATTTATACAGGCAATGGAATGGAGCGCCAACTGCACTACAACACAGCTTGTTTAACTCCTTAACGACCCTTGACTGTCATAGTACGTCATGGGTAAATCTGATTTAACGACCCATGATGTACAGTGACCGTCATGGAATTCCGGGCTCCCTCTCCGTGGTTGCACGCCGTTCGGGGAGTCCGGAACCGGAAAAAAAAATGCTCCGTGGTCCTTAAGTGACTGCCGCGTGCATGTGTGGTCGGTCCTTTAGGGGTTAAAGCGGAACTTTCACCTTCTACAAAGTTGCCTTCCAATAATTAAGAATATGGTGACTAGCTTCTGAAGTAATACATAATCTTCAGAGACCAGAAGCCAGGTATCAGTGCAGACATCTTGTCTTAGAGACGTATGGACGCCTGCGCTGTTAGCCCCAGTCTCCTCTAGGAGGCATTGCACTGTGCCGAAAGGCACCAGAAGGGACTGGCAGTGCAGGCGCGCAGACAGCACTAACCTGGCCGTCAGTCCCAGAAGATTAAGGATTACTTCAGAATCGAGTTTTGCTGAGAGCTAATAGAACAATTATGAAGCTAGTCACCATATGCTTAATTATTGGAGGGCGACTTTATAGAAGGTGAAAGTTCCGCTTTAATACTAGAAAGTCACCCCAGTAACCTTTTAATGAGTACCACTTGTTCCACATAACTTGTTCCAGTGCAGCCTTGCCTTGAGACAAGTGCACAGTTCAGGAAAACCACACACTTGGAACAATGAAGCTGAATAAAAGAAGCACTTTATTAAATTTAAATGGATCCGGACCTCAAGAAGCAAGTTATCCATGGTATGTCACGTCAGGAGTGTTTTGCACTCGAGAACCACATTATCATTGATGATGATAAATCTCTTCTCAAGTGCAACATGTCTGATGTGGCATACCATGGATTATTTGCTGCTTACTGTTTTACATGGATTTAATTTAATAAAGTACTGGTCTTAATTAGCATTTCTATTGATCTCTTATGGTGCAGTTTGTTTGCCTTAAAATTACCACAGTTCTTTTTAGTTCATCAGGTGGAACTCACTACCACAGTCCATCAAACTATTGACATGCTTTCAGTTATTCAGCATCTCCCATAAAAGCCATCTGTTGATAGAATCTTAGATCCAGTGCTGATAAAGGTCACAGATCTGCCACTGTGACAACTTTTACATTATCCTGGACCTTTCCAACTAATCCGGGGGTTCACCTTTGCAGTTGGCCAAACCTTTCCCTTCTCTCTAATTAAGTGGAATCAAATTGAAGTACTTAATGACCCAATATTCCCCTTCTTCCTCTAGATCCCTAGAATCTAAACCTTAATGTGTGTATCTTAACTGTGTGTGGAGTGTTCTAATCTATGCAGTCACTGTTTTGTTAGACAAAATTCAATGAGCTAATACAAATGGCTATTCAAACTATATGCAAAAGGATGTTAGTATATCATGAGTGTAATCATTATGGTATGTAGAAGATCTCACTGTAAACTGTAATAAAATATCCAACGTTTGGAATCTGTCTATCAGGAGGAGGAGATAATAGTGCTGAGAACCAAAGACAACCACATGTGGGGGAGATACAATATAGAAACAAAGTAAGCACAAATAAAGTGTGTGTCCAAATGCTCACAGACAAATGTCTTGGATACTAGATCAGACATATTGAACGGGATTAGGAATTGTGTCCCTCCGGTACAATATGAGCTTACTTGGAATGAGCATGTGGTAAGGCACGTAGTACAAGTCTCTCACTGAGAGCCCAACGTCTTCGCCCTCAGCCATCAATCTGGTTCTGGTTGCACCACAGAATGGCTTGTAAGCTGGTCTCTGCTGCAAAAGATGTTCTCTCCTGGTCTCGGATCCCTTCCACGTGGAGGATGCTTGATCAATAGGGTACGTTTCAGCGCTCAAACAGGCACCTTCTTCTGCAGATCAAAGAGGATATTCATTCAGACCAGTACCCATATATCTTCTATTTAAAAAATGCTTTTTTTGTATCCTATCCTTTAGAGACTTTAAAGCCCTATCACTTTTAATATATTGATTACAGTTGCTGTGCTAATTGTCCTATGCTTTAAAGTTTGTCAACCATAGTCCTCATGCTTCCCTAACCTTTCCGTGCCTGTCCACAGATTAACTAAACGGGTTCACTGATCACACCATTGTACTTGGGCAAGAAATTCCAGATAACCTGCACTGTTAGGGATACTTGAGGACCATTACCAAGAAACTCTGCTATAAATTACTCTCATAGAATGAGTGGATAACTGCACAGGGTCAAATTTTTAGTATGGAATATACTAATTCAAGTCTGTTTGTAAACCAGGAGCTGGACTAATTCTTCTAGTTTTGTAAACTGACTCCAATTCCCTTCATAAACTAGAGTGGAGGTGTCCAGGGCTTTCTGGCATTTGGGAGTTAACAGCAAAATTGGTGTGCGCTAAAAGATTCTTACTCTTTAGTGCATACCCCAAACTACGGCCAGTGGAGTCTGAGACCAAAACCAGTGTAGCTGCTCTGGTGGATTTATTCATTCCTACCTTTATGCATGTGCTACCATAAAAAATACATTTTTACAGATGCTAGTTGGAAGTACAGGTTGATTCAAAAGGACTTTACTTTCTAACAAATAGGTTATGCTATAAGAACTTTCAAAAACTTTGTCATTCAATTACTCTTGAACTACAGCTCTGACAATATTGAAATAACACTCTCAATGGCCCAAATACTAAAAGAGTAATTGGAGCTGCTTTTATTGTGAACCATTACTATGACTTTAACTCCTTAAGGACTACATGACGTACTATGACCATCATGGTACTTATACCCTTAAGGACCGATGACGGTCATAGTAAGTCACATACTTTTTACTTACAGCTCTCCACCAGGAGAGCTGTAAGTAAAAATAGGGCCTAAAATTGACCACTGCTGTAGCGGTCTCTCTTGGGCCCTGAAGTGGCACTCCAATACACGCAACAGGTCACATGTACCGGCGCGTCGGCAAGGATCAAAACGGTCCTTGTGGGACGGAAACGTCCCAGGGCCGCTGGTCCTTATGGGGTTAAACAAATAGAACAGCATAATTTCTTACTCATCTGTTGTTGTTATTTGATAGTCACAAAAACATAAACAAATATCTACATAAAATGTTTTTCCCATTCTTGTATAGTCTGTTAAACTGTATTACACCATATTAGTAAAAATACATATTTTGTTCTCTAACATCCCTTCTCTTTTCTCTTCATAGTTAACAACCAGCCTATGTTGCATTATATTAGAGATAAAACAGCGGTGCCGTATTTTTCCAATCTGGTTTGGTTCATCGGCATACACGTCATTGAGCTGGATAAATGTGTTCAGACAGACGAAGAGTAAGTGCTGTTTTATTTTTCTTTTCTTTACGCTTGATTTCATTGTAAATATATAGTAGAACTATCTGTCTCTTAATGGAACACTAACTCATAGTAATAAATCCCCACTTCATTTGGACTGAAAGTACCTATGGATACTCTGAGCCATTTCTTTATATCCTGATTTCCTAAATTTAATTTCCAGTTCTTACTGGATATCCTATTCACCAAGACAGACACTATAACTTATTGCCAGACTCCAGGATCCAGGACTACTACAATGAAGTTTTCGATCCTTCTGCAGAAGACTACATTGACAAGAATTTGGGGTCCTGGAGTCAGGCAACAATGTATAATATCCACCCTATGTTCACATGAAATCCAATATAATCGTAAGATGAATTTTTGGGAACCAGGATATGCAGAACTGATTCATTGTTGCCATTAGGATTTTCTGTCGGGATTATTGGAACAGTAAACTTTTTTTTATGAAAACCTATATGTTATAGAGCTTTTCCTGCTGATTAAAACAAGGTCACTCCCACTGCTGTCAGTTGTTTTATTCAAATGTTATAACCGTTCAAATAATCAGGAAGTGAATTTACTGTGCTCTTACTTCCTGTTTGTTTTAACTGACAGGAAGTAACTCAGCAGTTTATGTCACACTCTGTGGAGAACTGTGTCACTGACATTCCTCTCCATTAGAATGTAACAAAATAAATAATTCGAATTAGATCACTAAAGAGCACTGCTAATGTAAAAAAAACATGGGGTTAAACAGTGATAATTCTGGATATATATGCCTCTGTCAGCAGTAAGAGTGACATCATTTTACTCAAAAGGAAACACCCTGCATAAAACATTGACTGCTCCTTTAAGGTAAGTGGAGGTTTAAGAGGTGTTAATATTTCTTGAAAGCACCATTTTGATTAACCCTTTGAGTGCCAGATCGGTAAGCAACACATTGTTAAGCAGTGCTTTGCGTACCCCTCTGGCACTCAAAGGGTTAGTGGGACTAGGTGTCTGTGATGTAGTTGGTTTGTTACAGAATTGCTGCAGTTCTTCTTGGTTATTAGTGCATTGTACAGAGCCTTAGCAGGCAGAGTCCAGCCAATCAAATCAATGGGGGAGAGCTATAAAAAACATATTTAACATCTGTTTAACCCCTTAAGGACCACAGGGTCTGCTGTTGGATGTCGGAGCAGTCTGTTTTAGGCTCTCCCAGTGATCACTGCGCTGGAATCGAAAAAAGTCACAACTTGCCAGGACCGTCACCGGTCCTTAACTCAAGGACCATCGTGATGGCCCTAGCACGTCATCGGTCACTAAGGAGTTAAGAATTGTCTCTAAAATTTGCAACTACTGATGATATTCTAAGGAAGTAAAGTCAAGTTTATTAAAATATTCTGAGAACATTTGTTCCAATAAGAACATGTTGTACGAGGAGTTAAGATTTAATCACAAACACTGCCTTTATTTTTAGTGCAATTAATGAATTTCTTTATAAATACATTGCATCACAATTCTACGGAAGAGCCCTGTGGCAACAAAAAAAAATTCAGATTTTAACTTTAAAACACAAAATGCTAACTTTGACTTTTAAATTCAGAATTTTGACTTGTAAACTCAGAATTTTGAGTTTAAAAGTCAAAATTAGATTTTTTTTTTTTTGGTTGGACCCAGAGCTCTTCCATACAGTTCTTATTTGGACAAGTCCATTTGTACTCTAAAGATAGTACCAAGCAAAAATATCGCCTAACGTTTATACGTGTCCTTATATCACTTTGTGACATTTTTAGAAACACCTTTTATTTCTCCAGTTTTATACATTTCCCCCTATGAGCCATAAGTATACAAATAAACTGGGGCTAATTCTGCGGCAAACCATCTGAATCACAGGGAACAAAAAGTTTTGTTAATCTAAATGAGGTTTTAACCCCTTAAATGCTAGTAATGTCTCCAACATATTGCAAAGCAATTCGTTGGAGACTTCTAGTATTCAATGGGTTAAAAGCCCCATTTAAATCAATGGGTAATTTGGGGAATGTTTGTCTGTCCCCCTGTGGTACAGTTTGTTTGCTCTTACACATAAGCTCCAGTAATATGTTATATTTATTTATTTGTATTTGGGTTCTATTTATGTAAATGTGCCGCTTTATATTGCAAGTGCTCTTGAGGTCCTACGTGAAAACAAGAGAAATCTAAATGTATTTTTCCCAGTACAACACTTTGTAAGTAAAAATAAATAAAAAAGAAAAAATAATCCCACAATTCCCATTGATGTAACTGGGTCTTTTTAAACCATTGAATGCAGCTACTATTAATCTTCATAGTATTTGGGCCGTGGAGAGTGTTATTTCAATACTGCCCGAGTTGTAGTTCAAGAGTAGTTGATTGATAAAGTATCCCCCTCCCGCCCCTTTTACTGATTGATGGATCGCAGAGAGGGACAATCTTCAATTAGCGTACGGGAAAGCTGTACAGGAAGATGCACTTGAAGAAGATATTCTCTCCTTATTAGGTCATATACAGGATGCCATAGCCTGTAATGGAGAAGCAACTCTGGAAAACTACTTCTACGAAATTAGTAGTTTAATTATAATTTTTAGGTCAATTTCTTATTGGACCATAACTGAACAAGATTGTAAGGCTAACAGTGGGAAGAGTACCTTACCTCCTCAAAACAAACAAAGGTGTCCGGATTCCTCCAGAAGATGCCCCTTCAATATAGAACAATTTGCCTTCCTCGTCCTTTTGTTACTCTGGCAATTCTAAGACCAGTTGGCACGCACAGAAACCTTCCATAAAGTCGGGGGCTTCCAAGTCCCCTTCAACCTGAAGGTAGTTTCATGGATCTTCCCTTACATCCTTCACTGGAGGAAGGACTCCAGTAAATACATGCCGCAATGAAAACATTCTGCTTCAGAAAAATAGGTACTATAGAGTAATTGTTCAAGGTTTTTAAAATATTTTTCAATATATTTCCTCCTCCTTACTTTTCCTGTAAAGTATTCTAAAAGATCTTTCAGTCTCTACTCCACTCAGAAGTGATAATTCTGTTTTCCAAGGGACACAGATACTGAGACCTCTGTTCAATCCTTTTACAGTGCCCAGAAAAGATGGAGAGTTTGGACAGTCTTGGACTTAAATGACCTCAACAAGTATCTCCATGTTCCCAGATGGAGTCACTAAAATCTGTCATTTTTGCCATGGGACTTGAAGAATTACTAGCATCACTTGGCATGAGATGCTTATTTTCATGTTTCTGCCTGGCCATTTCATTATCATTTTCTTTGATTTGCATTCCAGAATATTCACTTTGTTTGCAGCTCATCCTAGCTACTGCTCCAGTATCCTGGCACCTCTGACAGCATTTCTCTGGTCTGTAGGTGTAAACCTAACTCTTATCTGGATGACCTACTGATCAAGGCTCACCAGCTCAATGGTTACAGAACCACCACCTACTAACAGTTCAAGTTCTGCAGCAACACAAATGGATCATAAATGAACACAAGTTCCATTTATTACCCAGTCAATGACTGGAGTCATTGGGCTTGGCCTTGACTCTTTTCTGAAAGTTTTTTTGCTATCACACAAAACGGTGACTTTACAAACCAAAATCCACAGTATATTGACCCATCCCTACCCATTTTATCAATAATTATATACAGTTGATGGTTATGGAGCTCTCCACTATAGAGGCAGTTCCCTTTGCCAGGTTTTGTTCAAGACCATTGTAACTGCATATGCTTCAATATTGGAACTGGAATCCCCATCATCTTCATCACAGAGAGATCTTGTCTCAAAACATGCTGCAGTCTCTCCTTTGGTGGCTGACAACCCCAGCTTTGTCCAGCAGATGTCCCTTGTCAATTCTGGATTGGAAGGTGGTAATGTCAGATGCCAGTCTGCCGGCGAGTCTCCTAATAACTTAAATTTCTAAATAATGCCTGACCTATTAAGGATTATCAAACGATTTATATGCATTTTGCTAAAGTAAACATTAATTGGGGGGCATTTTTATATGACAGTTCCGTTTTAAAATGCAAATGTTTAAGCAATCCAATTATCCAGGCAATTTTGAAAGCTTGCAAATCTTTGTCTGATAGATCCTCCAGATTCTGTGGCATATTCTTTCTTGGCTATTGTGACCAATATTGATATTCTAAAGTTTAAGCCCCCCTATATTCTGGACTTTTTTGCAAGCTGGTGTTGATAAGGGCCTGAGATCAAGCTCTTTCAAAGTGCAAATTTTTGCTTTATCTGTTGTGTTTCAGAAAATTATTGCCGTGATTTCTGAGGTTCAGACACTTTTACAGGGTGTCATTATCCCTCCTCATAGAGCACCTGTTCCTCCATGGGATTTTAATTTGGTATTGGAAGCTCTTCAGTCAGGACTCTTCCAAACCCCTGTTTTTCTCACAGCTAGGCGAGGTTCAGAACTTGTGACTTTTGTCCTGCAAGTCTTCATATACTGTCTTCCATCAAGAAAGTGGTTTTCTGAACTGTTTCTGTTTTTCTATATTGTTTTTCTTCCACATTAATAAAGAATTATATCCTAAGTCACACAGTCAAAATGAGTCTTTTTCTTTGTAATTTGATGTTTTGAATATAATGTATAAGCAACAGAATCTTTTAGGTAAATGTATACCCTGCTTATTTTTCCAGAAGGCACCAGAAAAGGCAGACCTGCATCCAAAGCCACTATTGCTACATTTCTTAAATTGACAATTAGTCAAGCCTATCTTCTTAAATCTTGTCCATCTCCATTACGAACCACAGTCCATTCTATATGCTCATTGAGTACTTCTGAGAACCAACTTTTGAAGGCAGCTACCTGGTAATCAGTTCATATGGAATTCTACAAAGTGAACATTGCAACCCAAAAGTCAGTTTTCATTTCACAGATTTGCAGACTGCTGTCCTTTAGGTTTCTTTCACTATCTGTGTTTTTAGAACCACATTGAGATATCCCCATTTGTCTCTTCACCCCTCAACTGACACTAAAGAAAATGGGATTTTTTTACTTACAGATAAATACTTTTCGCTTAGTCCTTCTAAGCGATGCAGGGCATCGCACCCTGAGAAAACTTTGTGAACTTTGTCTCATTAGATTGGATGCCCCGAAGTTTCTTGACTCTTCTGTCCTTAACTCTTCTCCACTTTGCTTTACTTACACTGAACTAGCTGTCTGTTGGGATGGCTGTATTCTGTCTGTTCTATCTATCTATCTATCTATCTATCTATCTATCTATCTATCTATCTATAAATATATATCATTCACCCGCACCACTCACACACATCCTACAACAATGAGTCACATTCACTTTGTCGCATCAGCACACTCCAATCATCGTCTGACAGCCTGGATTCAAACTCGCATCATCCTCTGCCAGTAGTGTCTGCCTCACTCTCTGGTAAGTCAGTATTTACATGTGCCTGCAGCTCCTTCACACATTAAACACTGCCTCCTAACCCTTTCAGTGCCACCATTATACACTAAGTAAAATAATTTCATAGCCACTAAAACAAACGTTTTATTAAATTTCACAACATAAGAAGTGAGCCCAGATCACAATGCGTTGCAACACCCATAAACTATCTGATACCTCACTCCGTGCTCATCTCTAACCTGTGCCACGCTCCTGCCTGCTCCCATATTCTGACTCCTTCTTGGCGCACACCCCCATCCCCTTTACCAGAGCCTGTATATATATATTACTAGTATTGAAGGCCCGTTTACACAGGCCAAAGTGCCACCCAGCAGGAGTGGAAACAGGCAGTGGGCTGTTCGGAGCGCTCTTCTCAGGATCAGCCATGCCTGGAACTGAAGGCCTGCACGTTCGTCTCTACTGCACGTGACTGCATCGTTCAGGCAGTCTCTACCGTGCATACGTGGTTACACACACAGGGAGCGTCGCATTCTAGCAAATTATATATATTGATTAGTGCATAATGTAGGAGGAGTTTCATCACTGAGTGCCCTTGCTATCCCATTAATCCCTCAATTGGACTGAGAAAAAGGATTTATCTGTAAGTAACCCCCTCCCCCTTTTCTTTACCATCGTGGACAGAATGGGATGTGATATATTCAGGAGAATGTGTTAAGGGGAGTTCTCCAATTTAGTACTCAATATGGATTCTATTTTAGTTATTGTCCAGTAAGGTCAAATTGTGAAACGGTCCAACCAGATATGCAACAGGGAACCAGATTTTGGGCCCACATCACCCTCACACACAAGAGACATTTGGATAAGATTTGTGAGTCAAGTCTGTGTTCTGTAAACAATCTTATAATTTTTTCCTAATGCCAGGACTTTGCTGGAAGAATAGATAGTGTTTTTCTTTATCTGTGGGGATTTTTCCTTGGCCTCAGTGTAGTTGGTTTTTCCCCAGAATTTCTCTGTAAGTGGGGAAAAATGTTTTGCATGATATCACGAAAGGGATTCCTGTAAAGATAACAATCTAATTCCCTGCTTTTATTTAAAGAAGTAACCCCTCCTAATAATATCCTCCCACTTACTGAATTATTGCCAGAAATTACTAATGGCCTCTGGGAATTTTACCCTTAATCCTTGGTTGAAGAGACAACCTCTTCGATCAGTCCTGGATGTCATATCCATAGAAGCAGACATGAAGGTTACTAGTAGGACCACAGGCTAAACAATTAACCCACTGCATATGGTAATCATCACTCTTTAAAGGGATAGTAATACTTCGTTTTAACTTTATTTTATTTTGTAGGCATTAAAAAAAACATGACGAATGATATAAGTCTTATCTGTCAAACCTTTATGGTTTATGAGATATTCACAAGCAAAGTTTCTCCCTCCCGCCCCTTTTACCTAGTGTAAGCAACCTCTTCTCAGATGAGGAATGCAGTCCATAGACCAGACAGATAACAGAAGGGGACACTATTCTTCCTATCAGAACAATGAAATCCCTGCCCCCCTTGACAAGCTTTTCAGGTTTTTCCCTTATCTTAATTGAAGATTGTCCCTCTCTGCAGTCTACCTGGGCACCTCCCTTCTGCTCCAGCTGAACAGTGTGACATCAGTAAAAGGGGCAGGAGGGGGACACTTTGTCATTGAATTACTCTGGAACTACAACTCTGACAGAATTTAAATAACACTCTCCAAAGTCCAAATACTATGATGATTAATTAGAGCTGCTTTTATTATGAAACATTACTATCCCTTTAAGGACTAGTGGTGTTTGTAGTGCATTGCTTTACAATGTATTGTACCCCTCTCAGTCTTAAAGATTTAAGTAGGCTCATTTACTCTGCCTGCTTCAGTCTGAAGAAACTGCCAGCAACTATCTTTTTGGACTCCATGACCTACTGATTGAAAATGTTATCTCTTGAACTAAGCAAGAGGGCAAAATTTGTATGGGTCGTTAGCATTGACTGGCCATTCTAAGCAAAAAGTGGGTTATTACTAAGAGGTGATCATTCTCCTTTAAATGGATAGAAATGTTTGTAGTAAAGTATTTCTCGGAGCCTTCTTTAGAGTATATGCAACTGATTGCGTTATGTTTATCTACTTACTTTTGTGTAGTTCAAAAGATATTAGCTGAAGAAAGTTCCCCCGCCTGCCCCTTCTTGCCACCTCCCATTGAATTTGAAATGTGGTCCCGGGACCGGACTGACGCAGCGAGGGACAATCTTCAGTGAGTAAGTTTAAGGAAAATCCTGCCCCCCTTGAGGAAGGAGGGCAGGATTTCGCTTTGCTTTCTGAAGTTTGTCCCTCACTGCAGATTTAGCGTAACATGGCTAGAAGGTGTGGGCAGGGAAACTTTCTCCAGCTAATATCTTTTGAAATACACAAAAGTAAGTAAATAAACCTAGCACAATCTGTTACATTTACTCTAAAGAAGATTTGGCAAAATCCTATATAATAATTCTCTAGGATGTTTGTCATGCTCAGTAGAGACTGCCCGAACGCACAGAATGCTAGAAGTTCTGTGCTGGGAGCATTCTGTGCTTTCGGGTAGTATCTACAGTGCACGACTGCGTCGGCGGCAGGACGCAGAGCAGGACCGGCCTCTTAACCCTTTGAGTGCCAGAGGGGTATGCAAGGCATTGCAAAGCAATGTGTTGCGTATCCCTCTGGCACTCAAAGGGCTAACATCACCCGGACCTTGGCCTGTGTACACGGGCTTTTACACTAGTACTTTATAACAAATATTACTATCCCTTTAAAGGGATAGTAATACTTCGTTTTAACTTTATTTTATTTTGTAGGCACTAAAAAAACATGAAGAATGATATAAGTCTTATCTCTCAAACCTTTATGGTTTATGAGATATTCACAAGCAAAGTTTACCCTCCCCGCCCCTTTTTCCTAGTGTAAGCCATCTCTTCTCAGATGTGAATCTGGTTGTATGACCAGACAGATAACAGAAGGGGACAAACTTCTTTGTATGAAAACAATGAAAGCCCTTCCCCCCTTGACAAGTTTTTCAGGTTTTTCCCTTATCTTAATTGAAGATTGCCCCTCTCTGCAGTCTACCTGGGCACCTCCCTTCTGATCTGGTTGAACAGGGGGGGGATACTTTGTTTGTGAATATCTCTTAAACCATAAAGGTTTGAGAGATAAGACTTATATCATTCTTCGTGTTTTTTTAATGCCTACAAAATAAAATAAAGTTAAAACGAAGTATTACTATCCCTTTAAGTAAGTCCGAGCTAAAAGAAAAGTTTTGACAGCTTTTTTTTTTCTGAGATTACACACAAATAGGTCCCTAAATAGTTGTTTGCTTAGAACTTTCTGTTGCCCAGCATGGAAAAAGTTAGCACGAGCAAAAATGTTATCTAGATGTTTATGTGTTTAGAACAATTCTTAGGCAAACCAACTGCAATATATGGGACAAATAACAATTCCCCGAATTCCCATTGAGTTAAACCCTTGAATGCTTGAAAAGTTACGAATGCATAGCTGGCTTTTCAGGGTTTAACCCTTTCAGTGCCAGACGGTATCCAACGCATTGTTTTGCAATGCGTTCAATACCCCTCGGGCACTCAAAAGGTTCAAATAAAAGCTTAAATAAACACAAAGGGCTGCTGGTATTGCTAGACTGCAACAGATCCATCAGTACACTCTCACAGGGCTAGGTTTGAGAGATGGGATTTGTTCCACGTAATTTATTTTTTTTTTAAATCTACAATACAACATAAAATTATTATTGGACATTAGTGTTCCTTTAAATCAAATATGATAAAAAAAATCTCCATCGTTATTAGAATCTTTAAAACCTGCTCCAAACAGAAATTGAATCAGAGTAATGCATGGACACAAAAGACATGACCCTCCTTATGCTTTTCATGAGTATATCACTTAAAGGGATAGTAATACTTCAAAATTACTATCCCTTATATTGAAGCCCTTAAAAAACTGAATTAAATGCCACCAGCGGCATCTCTCAAACCTTTATGGTTTGCGAGATAGCCACTTTTAAACTTTGCTCTCCCCTGATGTCAGCGTTCTTGCTGCAGCAGGGGAATCCGTTCATTGAATCGAGCGGAGGCTCGATCTCGTTATAGAAGAAACTATCCTTCACTAAAACGGTCTTCTGCATGTGCTTGGTAACCAAGCACACGTAGAAGACCGTTTTAGTGAAGGATCTTGTCTTCCATAACGAGATCTCGGCTTTGATGAAGAGCCTCCGCTGGTCCCGGGACCGGATTTCCCTGCTGCAGCAAGAACGATGACGTCAGGGGAGAGCCAAGTTTAAAAGCGGCTATCTCGCAAACCATAAAGGTTTGAGAGATGCCGCTGGTGGCATTTCATTCAGTTTTTAAAGGGCTTCAATATAAGTGATAGCAATACTTCAAAATTACTATCCCTTTAATTATAGGCTACTAAGTGATCTGTTCAAGAAACATGTATGGCGGGTTGTGTCTTTTGCTCCAGTGCATTACTCCAACTCCCTTTCTGTTTGGAGTAGTTTTTAAAGTTCTTTATCTGACGTTGGATCTGTTGAGCTCTTCCTCAAAGGGTTAAAAGCCCCATAGAAATTAAAGGACATTTGTATTTGGTCCCTGTGATACAGTTGGTTTGCCCCAGACTTACTCTGCTTTTCTTTATACGTAAAGCTCATACACGCACCCTGACTGTCATTTCTACACGTACATCTATGTTCGTAAATGTTTTCTGTGTCAAGTATTAATGTAACGTTATTTTTCTTCTAGGGATTTTTAATTGAGCAGTATATGGTACTCACCATCAATTATTCATTTCAAGCAGTAAAATTTGTTTGGCTATAATTGTATTGAGCCATTAAAATGCTTATTGCGCAATTAACATTTCAGCAAGGGATACCACTTTGAATCATGTGTAATTCACAGTGACAGAGTTTTAATAGGCATATTTTTCTTTACTCATTATGAACAAGCTTTGCTTATTTACTTCCATAACTTCTAATCATAAATATTAATTAAACTGCTTTACCGTATAGTTTTTATTCTAAGAAAATGCTGGTTAATCACACTTTATGCATGTCGACACCATAAGGGCTTTTTCAGTGGACAGAAGGAAGCAGCTGTCACTCTGTGCATTGCAAGTTCCACTACTCTTGGCAGGAATATTCTGCACAGGGAAGTTGAATCAAGGATAATTTCTGTAACAGCCTGTGTAGCATAGGCTATTGTGTAGAATATACTTGCTTCAACTTCTTTGTTGGTGCAAACTATCTGCATCAAAGGGGACAAAAACAAATTCACAAAGTTCCCATTGATTTTAGTGGAGTTTTTAACCCCTTTCATGTTAGAAAGGTTTCTAGTGCATGTATTGAGACCTCTAGCATTCAAATGGGTTAAAAAGCTTTCTGTAACCCTTTGAGTGCCAGTATTGCAAAACATTGTGTTAGATACTCTTCTGGCACTCAAAATGTTAAATCAAAGAGAATTTTAATTTGTCATGAACAGTAGCAGAAGAACACGCACTTGCACAGACGTCTCCAAGACAAGTCCATATATAATATCCTCAAAATCTTTATTGTAGAAAGTTAAATGTACCTTGAATATCTGCTGGCCTGGACATTATCAAGCAGAGAGATTTAAAGGTAGGGAACAGAGATGTAGATCTTGCCACATGCCATCTGACCTAGATCAACGCGTTTCACATTTAGAACACTTACTTATGTTCCATGGATCATGCGTAAGCTTTTGAAACGCGTTGATCTATGCAAGATGGCACTTCGCAAGAGCTATATATCTGTGCCCTACCTTTAAATGTCCAGGCCATCATATATTCAAGGTATGTTTAACTTACTACAATAAAGATTTTGACAATTATATATATATATGGACTTGTCGTGGAGATGTCTGTGAAAGTGTGTGTTAATTATGTTTATTGGGAGCCAATAGAGAAGCCCCCATATCTCATGCATAGCACCATTCAGTCCTATTATTTTATTCCCAGGAGATTCACTTGTATGTGGTGAAGCTATATCATATAATATATGTAATAATAGAGACTTATGGACTTGTTGTCCCTGATTGGAAGTTAGAGCTTCTGAATCCTTCTGTGTATAATATTTGGAATGTTCATTTGTTTCCTTTGTGGTAAAGCTATAATTGTATGTGTTTCAGTTTCCTAAATACGGCACTAAGGGTTGAAGTTAAAGTTAAAGAAGTTTTAGGGAAAAACTGAAAATCCTTAGTGATTAGAATAGTAATACATCATTTTTAAAAATCTTCATTTTGTATATATTAAAAATGTAAACTAAATGCCCAAAGTCCTATCTCTCAAACCTTTATGGTTTGAGAGATATTCACTGTCAAAGTTCCCCCCTTCCTCCCCTTTCCCTGACGTCAGCTCTCTAGCTGACTGCAGGGGTATCCGGTCCTGGGACCAGCCGGCGGCTCTGCAGCAGAGCCGAGATCACGTTATTGAAACAGAAATCCTTCACTGGAACAGTCTACAAAGTGTGCTTTGTTTGCAAGCACACTTAGAAGATTGTTCCAGTGAAGTAGCTCTTTTTCAATAACGTGATCTCGGCTCTGCTGAAGAGCCTCGGCTGGTCCCGGATTCCCCTGCAGTCAGCTAGAGTGCTGACGTCAGGTAAAGGGGAGGGAGGGGGAACTTTGACAGTGAATATCTCTCAAACCATAAAGGTTTGAGAGATAGGGCTTTGGGCATTTAGTTTACATTTTTAATATCTACAAAATGAACATCCTTAAACCCTTAACGACCATCCACGCAGGCACGCGGCGGTCACTAAAGGACCACAGACCTTTTTTTATTTTTTTAATTTCGATTCTGGACTCCCAGAACGCCGTGCAGCTGCGGGGGGAGCCCGGAATTCCATGACGGTCATAGTACGTCATGGGTCGTTAACTCAGATCGACCCATGACGTACTATGACCGTCAAGGGTTGTTAAGGGGTTAAAAAGTATGTATTACTATCCCTTTCAGCGAATGGATCTTATACCCTTAAGGACCCCTGACGTGCCAGAACCGTCATGGGAAAACTTCCCTAAAGGACCAGTGACATTCCTGGCACGTCTTGGATTTCAGGGCTCCCTGCATGGCTGCACGCCGTTCGGGGAGCCCTGAATCGGATCTAGTGCCAAAAAAGCTCCGTTGTCCTTAAGTACTGGCAGCACATACAGCCAGTCCTTAAGGGGTTAATGCGTTGCATCACAATGTGTTGGAGACCTGTCTAGCTTTCACGTGGTTAAAACCCCCACTGCAGTCATTGGGTGGTGGTGTTTTCTCTAGAATTGCTCCTCCTATCTTACAGAGTATAAGCCCAAACTGCTGTACTTTGCATGACAGGAAATTTGCCAGCACCTGTGCAAGACCCAAGACTTGTCAAAGAAAACACTCTTCAAAAATGTTTCAGTTAACCCCTTGCAAGTTAGAGTTGTTCACATATTGCAAATAATTCTCTAGCATCCAAGCAGTTAAAAAAGTCAGTAGCCAGATTCATATCAACCTCAATTTGTGTTGATTTTTTTTTTTTTTTTTGCTTTATAAACAAGTACTTAATCCTGATGCCTTTAATATCTTACATTCCTCTGAATGATCCGGATGACTGCATCTTAATTGGATTGCATGAATTATTCACAGCTTCCTCAGGGTCAGTGGCCCCTGTAGGAGCCTCCTAATGTACTAATTGAAACTTTGCTTGTTGTGCTTGAATGATTTGAGTGGTAGCGTAATCCATATTCTGAAACAATCCATTAAAGTGAATGTAATTTGGCTAAATTAATAGGCCGTGCTGTTGAGTGAGAAAGGATGTGGGGACAGTTTCTGACGTGTGTTTGGTAGCACAGACTAAGTGGAGATATGTCCTGGGACAAAAGTGTGATCCCACAGAATAGACTTATGAAATGGTTTTAACTGTCTAATTGCCTGTCCTTTAAATACATTTCTCTGTCGTCCAGTACAGGTTACTGGTAACTTTGGGTAGGCGATCCGTCCCTTTAATTGTAGGAGGAACAATCCAGGAATTGTATACATGGAGTGGAGCCTACCTTCTCTCCTTGGCTGCAGCTAGCCAACCAGCTCCAGATAGATTTGTTACTTGGTGAAGATAACACAGGCAAGAGAACAGTTCTACTTTAGCTTTAGAAGTTTTTTATTTTTCTGTTAGAAATGGAATACCACCATTAGGCGGATTACCATAGCTGACAATGCCCTTAGATGTGGCTAGCTCAGTGACCAGGTGCTTTTTGTGGACCTTAAGCCTTGGGGGGAAAATCTTGGCTACAAGTTCTTTCCTCAAGAGTTGCCCATCGAGGCTTCTTCTTAAAACATGGTAATCTGAAGACAGAAGATCTGCAGGAAAGGTGAGCAACCCTTTGAGTGCTTTAGGTCCACATGTCCCACAGTGCCCCTCCGCACAGAGATTTTCATTTGGAGTTCCTATTGCACACACCTGTGCTCATTGGGTCTATCTGTATGTCTGTTGGGTGTTTGGAGCAGGTTTACGTTGTACTTAACCCTTTAGCTGTTGGTTTTGCATTCATTTGGAGGGTTTTCTGACACTTTTCCTACTGGTTCAGTGTTTTTTGGGTATCCTAACATGTTGTAGTGATGTTTGATGTCTTTTGGTTTTACCCTTTCAATTTTGTAAAATTTGAGTTTAAAGGCGCGCTTTACCGCCATTGCTCCATTCACTCCTATGGGACTGTACAGTCTCTGCAACAGTTTAGCCTAGCGACTTCAGAGATGGCTCATTTTACTTGTCTGCCCTTGCTCTATCATCCGGTTCATGTTTCTAGTGTGTTTGGGGGCTCAGGGGGCTTCGGGCACTGTTTGGGGTACTTTTCTGGGAAAACTACATTTCCCATGAGCGCTTGCTTTGCGCACTCGTTTCTGATTGGCTCCTGCCGCTGCAGCCATTGTGTGCTATTTACAGAACGAGTATCCTATGCAGGGCTTGGACTCTCCTCCTCTCATCTGCTGATTAACCCTTTGCCTGCCAGATAAGTTTATTTTAGCGATTTCTGGGGTGAAACTTTAATCATACACACTGTAATTGGGTGATTTCTTATACAATAAGGTTATTTGACACTGTGAGAATGTCTATACCATTGGACCTTGGGGCCAGACCTAAGACTATGGAAGCTAGGGTCTCTGTATCCCCTATTGTGCATTGCTCTTCCTGTCATTCAGGGTTACCTAGAGAATTCTCAGGTCATTTATGCCCAGCATGTTCTGATGTTCCTGAGAGTCTTCCAGGGACCTCCAGCCATGCATCAGAGTTAGTTTGGGTGCAAGAGTTCAAGGCTGCTACTAGGGACCTTAGGTCCACATTGCATCTCTTTCCATCCCAGTTACAGGGGGTCTTTCCTTCTTGGCAGACCCCCTCCTCCGTCAAGTCTTCCCTACCAAAACCTCAGGGTGTACCTGACATGTCAGATTCCTCTGAGGAGGAACTGCTGGTGGATTCAGATGCTGAGGAATGTTCTGTGGTGGGCTCCTCTCAGTTTTTTAGAGGCCCTTTTGAGGCTGATCCTGAGCCCTCGGCTGAGGGCCTGATAAGGGCTGTTTTAAATACCCTAAACATTCCCTTAGTGCAGGAGGTTCCTTCTGACCCTTCTGATGTATTTCAGGAACCTAAAAAGCCCTTTACTCGCTTTCCACCTAACCCCACCCTTGACGGCGTGTCTGATGAGTGGAAGTCTCCAAACAGGAAACCTTCTGTCTCCAAGAAATTTGCCAAGCTTTAGCCATTCTCTGAGGCTGCGCTTGCTCAGTGGGTTCATCCTCCCAAAGTGGATGCTCCTATCTCCAGGCTATCCAAGTCTACTGCCTTGCCAGTGTCTGATGCATCTGCTCTAAAGGACTAGACTGACAAGAAACTTGAGGTCTCCCTCAAGTCCATCTTTGCCACCGCTGGTAGTGCCATGAGTCCAGCATTTGCTGCTGCATGGGTGAACCGGGCCATTTGCGGTCTGGACTGAACAGCTCACCCTTGCTGTCTGTCAGGGTGCTCCTACTTCAGATATGTTGAGCCTACTTGCCAACATTTCTGAGGCCCAGCACTATGTTTCTGCTGCCTTATGTGATGCCATCCGTTTGGTGGCCAGGGTTTCCACCATGTCTGTGGTTGCCAGACGGGCTCTTTGGCTCAAGATCTGGTCTGTTGATACTGCTTGATACTGCTTTAGACATGATTTAATATTGTTATTATTAAAGAAATAAAGCAAATGACTGTAGTCTTTTTGTCATAACTTGTATAGTTTTTGTGTAATAGCATTGTTAAGTTCCCCTCTCCCTCCCCTTTTATCCACGTCAGCACTCCAGTTGACAATCTTAGATTCTGGTCTGCTTGTCTTCAGAGCCAAAATAGCATGGCATACAAAGAGAATCTTTATGAGAACGACCTACAAAGTGTGCCTGCAGTATCTGAAATTGTGAAGTGTAATATCCCAATTAAATATGTGAATCAGAGAGTTGTGATGCAAACACTTGGCATTTTTACGGATTCTGACATTCCCATAAATATTCCAGAAGAGGAGCAAATTACATAGTGTAATAGTATGAAGTTAAAAAAAAATGGTCCTAGAACAGCTTTGTATGAAGAATTTTTCTGCTAATGAACTGTTCAACTGCAATGCAGTCCTGGGGGGAGATTCACTAAGCGGTGATAAAGTGGAGATGACTCCAGTTTATCATTTCTCCAGTTCCTATGTTATTCTATGGCGCCTCTGCACCAAAATCTTTTCAGCTTTGGAGATCTTAGTGCATATTCTGTATAGAATAACATAGGTACTGGAGAAGTGATAAATTTGAGAAGTCACCTCTACTTTATCACCTCTTTATCAATACTTAGTGAATCCCCCACCCCCAAGTCTTCGTTTGGTTCAGATATGAAGATCTGATATTGAACTTAATTTTGTGTTTCTTAAACTATTTTTCTCTATTACAGACACAAAAACAGGGGGAGTCTAAGCAATTTAGTATCACAACATTTGGACCACTTGAACTACCTTAATGACATTCTGATAATCAACTGTGAGTTCCTCAACGATGTCCTTACAGACCATCTTCTTAACAGACTACTGCTGCCTCTTTATGTATATTCACTCGTAACCCAGGATGAGGTAAGACCTATGAAGTTTCAGAGATACTCTCTTTAATACTGTTTTATATAGATGAAACCACATTATGCAGAGTTTTCAGGTATGCAGCAAATTAATATTGATGCCTCTCTCAGGAACATGTATAAACATTTTAAAAATTACTTAAATACATTTTTCTGTGTAACTTTAATGGAACCCTAACACCTCTTAATAATAAACTCTCCCATACCTTAATCTGTCCAGTTATAATGTCCACTATGGATTAGGTCTTTATGAATTAGTTTTCCA
This sequence comes from Rhinophrynus dorsalis, assembly GCA_037306005.1. Classification (NCBI taxonomy): domain Eukaryota; kingdom Metazoa; phylum Chordata; class Amphibia; order Anura; family Rhinophrynidae; genus Rhinophrynus; species Rhinophrynus dorsalis. Next base: position 74,812,727 of record CM074725.1, read on the forward strand.
AAATGTGTATTATTATTATTGCACGATCCAAGGCTTCCAACTTCTACCACTGAAGTGGGAAGCCTTCAGAAAGAGGCTTTTTGGTCATCAGAAAATAATCCTATCTGCATCCATGGTCATGACATCCATGACTAATTATGGATTAGTTTAGGAGAACCAATCCACTTATAACTGATTTGGAGTGGCCATTAGAATTTCCTGCCCAGATTATAGTAAGCGGGGTTTATTATTGGGAGCGGTTGGTATTCATACCTGGGAACTCTCTCCGGTTTTGCCCCGGAGACTCCGGATTTCAAAGTGAATTACCGGGTCTCCGGGGCAATGTGTGAATCACCGGGTGGGCAGAGTTTAAGTAGAAACTCTGCCCACTTGTCTCCATCTCGCCCGGTTCCTCCCACTCCCCGCCCTCTTACATCCATTTTGCAGGGGGGTTTTGTGTTTTTTTTTGTCCCGCCCCCCGAGACTAAGCCCCACCCCTTTTATGATGCGATTCACGTCATTTTCCTCCCCCTGGGCACTGACAGGGTTACCCTCCAGGTAGCTCTGTTTCAAAAGTTCCCAGGTATGTTGGTATTCCACTAGGCACATTGTTGAATAGTACGGGCTTGGCTATGTGTACCTGCATGGCCCAGCCCTTATCAGACACGTACTTGGTAATTTCCCCCTGGACCACCAGTATTTTTAATTTATTCATCTTGCTTTTATTCAGATACCTTTTGAGGGGTATCAAGACCATTTGCACCCTTTCACCTTGCTGTTATCTTGGGGTTTATGCAGGTCATGCATAAGTGTACTCAGTGGATATGGGACTTTAAAAAATAATTCAAACTTTAGGTACAGATCTTAAGGGGACAGTATAGGGTCAATACAAAACCTTTTAACACATTGCCAGCACCCTCAGGGCTATGGTTAGAGAGTTGCAATAGCTTCTAACTCTCCTGTTCTCTGTCAGTTTGCTTTCCAGATCACCGATATCTGTGCATCTGGGAGATGTCATGCATTACTTGATGCTCATGGAAGTCTTTTTTTCTCTCTCCATAGAAGCCCAATGATTATGAATTCACTGATGTGGGCTTCTATGGAGTGAGGAGAAAACTCTCATGAACACAGAGTAAGGTGCTAACTTCACCCATCTGTGCAGATATATACACAACACATCTCTCACACCATAATTTTATGGTACTGTCTCCTCTGCCCGTCATCTCCCAAATGAATGCCCCCACTTGCCCCCTCCCCTTCTTACGTAATCTGTAATGTTGAATGCCCCTCCCTGCTCCCTCATAGCCTAATCAGCTACCCATTATTACAGTAGGCCTAAGAGCTTTTGTGCAGTAGCTTAAAGGAGCAGTAAACTTTTTTATGAAAAAATATATATTGTAGGGATATTTTCCTATTGAGTAAAATAAAGGTACTCCCACTGCTGAGAGATTTATATTTCCAGAGTTATTACAGTTTAAACCCATGTTTTTTTTACTTTAGCAGTGCCCTCTAGTGATCAAATTCTAATTAGATTTCCTGTTAGTTTCTAATGTAGAGGAAAGTCAGAAAAGTCAGAGACATGCAGTTCTCGATAGAATGTGATAGAAACTTCCTGTCACTTCCTGTCAGTTAGAACTATAAGGAAGTAAATACAGTAAATTAACTTCCTGATTATTTTAACTGCTATAAATTTTGAATAAAACATCTGACAGTGATGGGAGTGACCTTGTTTTATTCAGCAGGAAATGCTCTATAAAATGTGTTTTCATAAAAAAGTTTACTGCTCCTTTAACAATTGTCAACAGTTTGCCCATCGATTTAAATAGATACCTTAAACTCATCCTTTATCTCTGGAGCCAGCCAGGCTACAAATAAGAAGTGTGCAGAGGTTGTCCCATAATCCTGTTCCTACAGGCAGAACTGAGCACTCTGCATGGAGCTGGAGATCAGCTGTCTCCAGCTGGCAGATTGTCTGTCCATTCAAGCCCCTTCTGCCCCCTCAGTCGAGGCTGCCCAGGATGCAGCTGGAATACAAAGTCCATTATTCATGCACACCTGCAGCAGATTACAGTCCTGCACTGTGTACAGTTACACACAACAGCTTATGAATGGGGGATATACTGATTACCCATTCAACACCGGAGAGCTTTCTCTACCACTCTTCTATTTCTGTTCACTTACAATAGGTGGCATGTATCACAATGGTCCACTATAGTCTTCAATTCGCTGATTGCTCATCCCATGCAATCTTCTGCCTCACTCTGATTGCCGATTGGTTATGTGGAGGAACATATGTGTGTGCTTACCAGCACTTTAGTATCAGTAAACCAGCAACACATTTTATCTTAAGTTTCGCTCTGATTGCCAGTGACCAATGCACGCAAACATATGTGTGGCCTTGCTAGAACTGAAGTATGAAGAAACCTAGGAGTGTCAGTACCACAGCGCTATCATAATGTATACAAGCAGCACCTCTGCACCCTGGCACACCAGAGCCAACAAAACACAAAACCTTGGTTAACACAGATGGCCCCTCCATCCGTTCCCATCATCCTAAGCTATATGTTGGCAGGCTTACAGTGACAGGAGCTGTACTTCAACCAGGGCAACAGAGGGCCATTTCTGCTAGTATACTATAATATTTCTCCCAAATGTCCTATTACAGCATCCTGATGGTGTTAATATCTAGTCTAAAGTAGGGATAAAGTGCATTTTCCAGTCCAGTCTGTGAGGCAGGATAGGTGGTAGCAACATGGGACGTGGTGAGGTGAATTGAAGAGAACCAGCGAAGTTTCAGATACTGTACTAGTGGTAACCAGGGACTGCTGTCTAACTAAGAGGCTGGGTACACATCAATTTTATTGCCAACATTTATTGAAGAAATAAAAATAAAATAGTGCATTTAGAGGTGCGTGCTGTTTTGTTTCTCAGTTTGTGACCTTTAAAGATTTTCTAAACATCTATGTTTATGACAATACCTTGCACCATTTTTCTTTTTTAATATAAAAGCAAGTGGTATAAATATTTTGAGACCTAATTGCCCAGTTATGTCTAGTTTGACTAACACTTGCATTTGATTAGCTCTGCCAAATAGAAATATGTTTTCATATTTCTGCCAGTGTTTCCATTTAAGGAGATTTTCCAAGTGCAGGGAGTTTGAAATTAAATCCTGCTGTTTCTCTGTACAGCTCAGTCTTACTTAACTATACTCACTCTTGAAAGCTAATTATCAGCAGCAATGTACTAGTAACACATTTTTTATTTTAAAGTATAATTTGGTTTTCTGAGTGATAATGTTGTTTGTAGACATGCTGTTAACCTCATTATGTTTTCCTTTAGCCGGGAGACCGTCCAAGAATAAGTCCTCAAGTGTCCCTATATCTGTTGTCCCAGGTAGGTTCTTTAAAATCACAAATGAGCCACCAATTGTTGAAGGTCTGTAGTTTGTTGGTGGTTTTACTTTGTTGCTATTCATTACCAAAAATAAAAAATGTAAGTTATATGCTCATAATTTATGTCTGTGAATAACCATATGAGTTTGCAGTATAAATTATAATAATAAAGAGATAGTCATGTTTAGATATTAAGGCAAGGTTGATTCTTCAGTATACTTTTTTATAACAAACTGTACCTTTCTATCTGTCCGTAAAGTTTTAGTCTTCGTTTTACTTTATTTTAAAGGGATAGTAATACTTCATTTTATCTTTATTTTATTTTGTAGGCATTAAAAAAACATGAAGAACAATATACGTCTTATCTCTCAAACCTTTATGGTTTGAGAGATATCCACAAGCAAAGTTTCCCATCCTGCCCCTTTTACCTAGTGTAAGCCATCTCTTCTCAGATGTGGAATGCAGTCCATAGACCAGACAGATAACAGAAGGGGACAATCTTCTTCCTATGAGAGCAATGAAAGCCCTGCCCCCCTTGACAAGTTTTTCAGGTTTTTCCCTTATCTTAATTGAAGATTGTCCCTCTCTGCAGTCTACCTGGGCACCTCCCTTCTGATCTGGCTGAACAGTGTTACATCAGTAAAAGGGGCAGGAGAGGGATACTTTGTCATTGAATTACTCTGGAACTACAACTCTGACAGAATTGAAATAATGCTCTTCAAAGTCCAAATACTATGATGATTAATTGGAGCTGCTTTTATTATGAAACATTACTATCCCTTTAAAGTGTCATCCTCCAGACCCTTTTCCATATGTCACACAGCCTTACCTCAGATCTGAAATCCAGTCGCTTGACCGGACAGAACGTAACTAGGGACAATCTCGTGTCTATCAGTGTAAGGAAAACCCTGCCCCCTTGATGAACGAGGGCAGGTTTTTTTCTTATGCTTGCACAAGATTGTCCCTTAGCTCGATCCATCCGGATCAGCTTGCTGCTCTGAGGGAAATCAACATGACGTATGTAAAAGGGACGGGAGGGGAACACTTTAAAATAAAATGAAGGCTACAACGTTCTAGACAGTAAGAAAGGTAAACTTTGTGTAAAGAAAAAAAGTGTTGTAGAATCGACCTTGGCTTAACGTCTAAACATTACTATACTTTTCAATTCGTATTTAGAGAGCAGAGTGTGTAAATTCAGGATTCAGTTAAGATTTGTGTTCTATTCCATAATACTCCCTGTAAAACTTTCTGAAACAAATTATGCCTCATGAACAGGGCTGAAAAGGTCACAGTACCAAGCAGCTAAATATTTTTTCACTGTCGTCCAATACAGGTCACTGGTACTCTGGGAGGCGATCCGCCCCTTTAATAGGCAGGAACAATTATGCAAATGATTGCAGGGGGCGGAGCCTCCCCTCTTACTTAAGCTGCCTTCAGGCCAGAGCCACCAGATTGATTTGTTCCTGTGTGCTGTTCACACCAGGTGGAGAACATCTATGCATTCAACTTAGTATTTTGTTATTTTTCTTCAAATATGGAATACCACCATTAGGAGGGTGACCATGGCTGTGAATTGCCCTCTTTAAAGTGGCTAGTGCAGCTTCCAGGGATTTTCTGTGGACCTTATGCCCTGAAGAGGGAACAGCTTGAGTCAAGCAGCTTCCCATCTGAGGAATTTACCTCTGGTCTATTCCCACTTCATCATGGTCACCTGAAGACAGAAGTCCTGCAGAAAGGTGAGCCACCCCTTGAGTGCTGAAGGTCCACTTGTCCCCACAGTGTCCCTTTGATGGGCTTGTATTTGGGAGTTGCATTGCACTCCAGCACTCATAGGGTGTTTTTATTTGCATTTATCATGTTTATGCAATTTCTGTGGTATTCTCTGGGTTTTGGAGCTTTGGGTATAATTTTATTTATGTTTCTCATGTATTGGGTTACTGTTTAGCACTTTTTAAAGTTTAGTGGGACTTTATTAAAATTTAGTGTTCCGCGCCTTTAAGCGCGCCTTTTCCCGCTTAGACGCCATTGCTCCTTTACTCTCTATGGGATTTCACAGTGTGGGACATATCTCTGGAACCGCTTGTCACAGCAACTTCAGAGATGGCTCATTTTACTTCTATGCTCCTGCTCTATCATCCGGTGTATGTTTACAGGGTGTGGGGAGTTCAGGGGGGCTTCGGGCACTGTTTGGGGTACTTCTGAGAGAAAACTACATTTCCCATGAGCGCCCGGTTCGTGCTCGTTTCTGATTGGCTGACCTGACGGCCGCCATTTTGTGGTGTTATTTCTCAGCGAGTATACTACGCAGGGACCGAGCCTTCTCTCCTCTCAACAGATTAACCCTTCGCTGTCCAGATAAGTCCGTTTTTAGGCATTTCTGGGGTGAAACTTTAATCTTTCACACTTTTACTGGGTGATATTGTTAAGTGGTGTATATTGACGCTGTGAGCATGTCTACTCCACTGGAGCCAGGGGCTAGACCCAAGACTAAAGAGGCTGGGGTGTCTGTTCCCCCCATTGGCCTTTGCTCCTCTTGTCACTCTGGGCTGCCTAGAGATTGTTCTGGTGATTTATGCCCTAAATGCACTGATTGTTGTGATAGCAACCCTGGGCTTCCCAGCCATGCTATTGAGCCAACTTTGGTGAAAGAGTTTAAAGCTGCCACTAGGGATCTCAGATCCACACTCCAACTCTTTCCCTCTCAGGTACAGGGGGCTGTCCAGGTTTGGCAGACCCCCTCCACAATCAGGACTTCCCTGCCTAAGCCACAGGGGGCTCCTGATGTGTCTGATTCTTCTGAAGAAGAACTATTGCAGGATTCTGATGCTGAGGAAGGCACTGTTATTGAGTCTAACAGGTCCATTGGGGACCCTTATGAATGTGACCCTGAGGTTTCTGCTGAGGGTTTGATTAGAGCTGTGTTAACTACGCTCAACCTTCCTCTGACTCAGGAATCTACTCATGATCCAACTGACGTTTTCCAAAAACCATCTAAGGCTGTTGTATGTTTTCCAACTAACCCTACCCTTGCCCGTCTAGTCTCTGAGGCGTGGAGGAATCCTGACAAATCCTCCTCAGTGTCCAAAAAGTTTGCTAAACTTTACCCTTTTCCTGAGACTGAACTGGCAAAATGGGTTCATCCTCCCAAAGTGGATGCTCCTGTTTCCAGGCTATCCAAATCTACTGCTTTAGCTGTCTCTGATGCCTCTGCCCTGCAGGATTGGACGGACAAAAAGTTAGAACTTTCTCTTAAATCTATTTTTGCCTCCATTGGCACTGCCATGCGTCCAACCTTTGCAGTGGCGTGGGTTAATAGAGCTATTGCGGCCTGGACTGAACGACTGACTGAGGCAGTCCGCCAGGATGCACCGGTATCTGAGCAGTTGCAGCTCCTTGCTAATATTACTGAAGAACAAAATTATGTTGCTGATGCTGCCTTTGATGCTGTGCACATGATGGCGAGGGCCTCCACTTCATCTGTGGTGGCCAGACGTGCCCTTTGGCTGAAAATTTGGTCTGCTGATACAGCCTCTAAGAAAGCCTTGCTTTCCTTGCCCTTTCAGGGGAACTTGCTATTTGGTTCTGAACTCAAAGAAATGATCAGTGAGGCTACTGGCGGTAAAAGTACTCTTCTACCCTCAGTCTTCAAGAAAAAGTTTCCAGCCAAACGCAATCGGTCCTTTAGTTCCTTTCAGACTGAGACACGCTCCACGTCCCAGACGGGTCCGTCCTCTGCGCGCTTCTCCTCCAAGCCCAAACAGTCCTGGAAGCCCAAAGTTGCCCCCAAGGCCAAGACCTCCAAGACTGCTTCGGCATGACTCACCGAACCCGGGTCCGCATCCTGCAGTAGGTGGACGTCTCCGCATCTTTCGCCGGACTTGGGAGGAGTCAGTGGCGGACCCATGGGTCATTCAGGTAGTGTCAGAGGGATACAGGATCCCTTTCTCTTCCCTTCCTCCTTTTCGGTTCCATTTTACTCGTCCTTCTCAGGAACCTACAAAAAGACGTCTGTTCGAAGACGCTATTCAGGATCTCTTGGACAAGGAGGTCCTGGAGTTGGTTCCTCCAGAGGACACAGGTTCAGGATTTTATTCCAACCTGTTCGTGGTGGCCAAAAAGGACGGAGGTGCTCGTCCCATTCTGGATCTCAAAGATCTCAATTCCTATGTTGTGAGTTCCCACTTCCGCCAGGAGTCCCTGCGCTCTGTGATTGCAGCAGTGTCTCCAGGGGAGTTCCTTGCCTCCCTGGACCTTCAGGATGCTTATCTTCACATCCCTATTCATCCAGAGAGCAGGCGGTATCTCAGGATTGCCTGCCACAGGGGACACTTTCAGTTTTCAGCTCTTCCCTTTGGGCTGACTTCGGCCCCTCAGGTCTTTCAGAGGGTGTTGGGTTCCTTGATCGCTGTACTTCATCAAGAAGGTGTCAGGGTGACCCCCTACATGGACGATCTCCTCCTGAAAGCCTCCTCAGCGGAGCTTCTCCACCAACAACTGCAGCTGTGTATTCACACTCTGAACCGTCACGGCTGGATCCTGAATCTGGACAAGTCAGACTTGGTCCCATCTCAGAGGCTCATTTTCCTGGGTCTCGTGTTCGACACTCGCCAATGCATGGTGTTTCTACCGGAGGAAGTGGCTCATCAGATAGCCATCTGAGTGGCTGGGATCCTGGAGCTGGACAGAGTTCCAGTACCGAAGTTGACGTCTCTGGTGGGGAAGTTCATTTCCACGATCGAAGCGGTACCATTTGCCATGGCCCACTCCAGGGAACTCCAGAGGTTTGTGATCCAGACGTGCAAGAATCATCCAGATCATCAGCATCTGTCAGTCTCTCTACCTCCTCATGTCAAATCGAGTCTGCACTGGTGGTTGGATCTCTCTCATCTCCTGAAAGGGAGATCCTTTCAAGTTCCCTATTGGACCACGCTTACAACGGATGCCAGCATCCGGGGATGGGGTGCTGTATTGGGTCGTTTCAGTGCTCAGGGGAAATGGGGACTGGAGGAATCTCTTCTGTCCATCAATGTTCTGGAACTGCGTGCCATCCGGCTTGCCCTGAGGCACTGGGAATCACAACTGGAAGGTTGCCCAGTCAGAGTGGAGTCCGACAACGCCACCGCAGTGGCCTACATCAACAGGCAAGGCGGCACAAGAAGTTGCACCGCCTGGTTGGAGGTCAAGGATATTTTATCTTGGGCAGAAGATCACGTGCCTGTCATTTCAGCAGTTCACATTCCAGGCGTAGACAACGTCATGGCAGACTTTCTCAGTCGTCACACAGTCGACAGCGGAGAATGGGCTCTTCATCCAGAGGTGTTTCACCTAATCACCCAGAGGTGGGGGGTACCTGCAGTGGACCTGATGGCTACCAGACACAACAGGAAGGTGCCGGCGTTTTGCTCCCGGTGGAGGGACCCTCTTGCTCTAGCAGTGGATGCCTTGTCAATCCCTTGGGATTTTCCCCTGGCCTACATCTTCCCTCCTCTTCCTCTATTGATCAGAGTCATCCAGAAGTTGAAGGTGGAGCGTTGTCCTGTCATCCTGATCGCTCCGAACTGGCCTCGCCAGTCCTGGTATCCGGAGTTGATGGCCATGTCAGTGGCGGAACCGTTTCCACTTCCTGCCCGTCCAGATCTACTTCTTCAGGGATATCTGTGGAAGGAGGATGTTCAGCATCTCCATTTGATGGCATGGCGGTTGAATCCTCGATTCTAGCGAAGAAAGGATTTTCTCCTTCAGTGGTGTCGACGATGCTTAGTGCTCGTAAGCCTGTGTCCTCCAAGATCTATCATCGTATCTGGGCCACCTTTGCGGCTTGGTGTACTGATCGGAAGATGTCCCTAGAATTTCATCTTCCCACTGTCCTGGCCTTTTTGCAGGACGGTGTTGAGAAAGGGCTCAGTCTGAGTTCCCTCAAAGTCCTGACTTCTGCTTTGTCTGTGTTTTTCCAGGAAAGGATTGCTATCCTTCCTGATGTCAAAGTGTTCTTCCAAGGCGTGACTCCTGTTCGGCCTGCCTTCAAGAGTCCTACTCCCCAGTGGGACCTCAATTTGGTGCTGGGAGTTCTCCAGCGACCCCCGTTTGAATCCTTGGCTTCCATTCCATTACGTCTCTTGACTTGGAAAATGGCCTTTCTCTTGGCTATTGTTTCAGTTTGCCGGGTAGCAGAGTTACAAGCTCAGTCTTGTAAACCTCCTTACCTGGTGTTCCACAAGGATAAGGCTGTGCTTCGCACTACCAAGGAATTCTTACCCAAGGTTGTGTCTGAGTTTCACATCAATCAGGAGATTGTGGTTCCCTCTTTCTGCCCTAATCCTTCATCTGACAAGGAACGAGATCTCCATTTGTTGGATGTGGTGCGTTGCCTCAAGTTTTATGTTCATCGCACCGAGTCGATCAGGAAGTCTGACGCTCTATTCGTCATTCCTGAGGGGCCTAGGGCAGGGAGACCGGCTTCCAAAGTTATCATTGCCTCTTGGATTAAGGCTACTATTCGTGAAGCCTATAAGTTGCGGAATAAGCATGTTCCCTTCCGGGTGACTGCCCATTCCACCAGATCTATTGGGGCCTCTTGGGCCTACAAGAATCAGGCATCTGCTGATCAACTGTGCAGAGCGGCCACTTGGTCCTCTGTGCACACATTTTCAAAGCACTACCGAGTTGATGTACTGGCCTCGGCTGATGCCAGTTTTGGGAGGAAGGTCCTGGAGGCAGTTTTGCCTTTTTAGGCCTTCTATTCATAGAATTTGAAACATAGAAACATAGAATTTGACGGCAGATAAGAACCATTCGGCCCATCTAGTCTGCCCAATTTCCTACTGTGTAAAAAAAAACAAAAAAAAAACAAAAAAAAAAAAAAAAAACCCTCAAACCTTTTTTGGTCCTTGGTCTTTTCTTATGTTAAGGACCGCCTTATGCCTATCCCATGCATGCTTAAATTCTGTCACTGTATTGACATCTACCACTTCTGCTGGTAGGCTATTCCACTTGTCTACTACCCTCTCAGTGAAGTAAAACTTTCTTACATTACATCTAAACCTGTGTCCCTCTAGTTTTAGACTATGGCCTCTTGTCCTAACGTTTTTACTCTTTTGAAATATACTTCCATCCTGTACTTTGTTGAATCCCTTCATGTATTTGAATGTTTCTATCATATCCCCTCTCTCTCTTCTCTCCTCCAGGGGATATGATAGAAACATTCAAATACATGAAGGGATTCAACAAAGTACAGGATGGAAGTATATTTCAAAAGAGTAAAAACGTTAGGACAAGAGGCCATAGTCTAAAACTAGAGGGACACAGGTTTATTCTGTGGTTCTTAGTGCTTCTTTACTGTTGAGCCCGGTTGGCTCTGGTTCTGTGTGCTGTGTTAGTTCAGGGGTTGTTTTCCCCTGGTTGGTGTCCGTTGACACTTACATTTTGGGCTAGGTAATTAACTGGTTCATAGCAGTTCTAGTGACTTGGGCCCTGCGCCTGGTCCTTGCCTTACTTCCCGCCTCTGGGTCAGCTCAATGTTTGTACATCCCAGAGTACCAGTGACCTGTATTGGACGACAGTGAAAATAGGATTTTAGTCTTACCTGTTAAATCCTTTTCACTTAGTCCATACAGGTCACTGGTCTCCCACCCTGTCAAGGGTCCATGCTTGGCTCTCCTGTGGCATTCAGTGGGAGACCTTCGGGGCATGCTCACAGGAGTCTTCCTTCTTGCTTACCTATGGTCAGTTTTTAGTGTCTCAAATCAATCTAGTGGCTCTGGCCTGAAGGCAGCTTAAGTAGGAGGGGAGGCTCCGGCCTCTGCAATCATTTGCATAATTGTTCCTGCCTATTAAAGGGGCGGATCGCCTCCCAGAGTACCAGTGACCTGTATGGACTAAGTGAAAAGGATTTAACAGGTAAGACTAAAATCCTATTTTATGAGGCATGTTATACAATTGTAAATATTACTTATTAAAGCATTTTATATAATGATAATACTATGTTTCCTGTTAAAAAATCCATGACACTTGAGGGTGAGTAGATGCATTGTATCAGACATATGCAAATTGCTGAGGAGGGATTTGTAGAGCCAATGGCATGTGTATAAAAGAAAAAGGCTTATTACAAAGATGAATATTGATTGCTATCCAGTTTCTTTAAAGGGGAACTACCACCCCGCAAAATCTTTATCTTAATGAAGTCTCCATCTGGCGACTAGCTGCTTAGTAGTGCTAGTCGCCAGAATTATTACCAGGTTTAAATGATTTATGACTTAATCTGAGGCTGACAGTAGCAGTAAGCACGGACATCTTGCCATAGTGACGTCCGTGCGCCTGCGCTGTCAGTCCCTCTTGGAGCAGAAACATGGCAACATTGCAAGAAATAAGCCTTAATATTTTTCTATCTATCTGGGTGATCTCTTTTCTACAGAGAGCCTTTTCTTAAACCTTTAAAGACCAACTGGATGTGCAGTACATCATTCCTTAAAGGGATAGCAATGTTTCACAAAAACAGCAGCTCCAATTAATCTTCATAGTATTTGAGCCATAGAGAGTGTTGTTTCAATACTGTCAGAGTTGTAGTTCAAGAGTAATTGAACAATAAAGTTTCCCCCTCCCGTCTCTTTTACCTAGTGTAAGCCCCCACTCCTCAGATGTGGAATCCAGTCCATAGACCAGACAGCTCACATCAAGGGTCAATATTCTTACTGTGAGAACAATGAAAACCCTGCCCCCCTTGACAGGTTTTTAAGCTTTTTCCCTTATCTTAATTGAAGATTGTCCCTCTCTGCAATCTATCTGGACACACCCTGCTGCTCTAAGCTGAGCAGTGCTATATCAGTAAAAGGAGCGGGAGGGGGATACTTTGTCATTGAATTACTCTTGAACTACAACTCTGACAGAATTGAAATAACACTCTCCAAGGCCCAAATACTATGAAGATTAGTTAGAGCTGAATTTATTGTGAAACATTACTATGCCTTTAAAGGGTTAGTGTACTTACCATAACAGACTTAAAAGGTTAATATACTTACTATAACAGATTAGCTGTTGTTACAGAATTTAAGGGCATATTCACACTGGTGATCCTGCTGTGGTGACATTGTTGCTGTGCAAGTCACCCAAAAATAGCTTATGTTGCAATCTATCGTACTGTTCATACAGAAGACATACCACTGTGATAGGCAGTCCAGAAGCTGCTTGCTGAAACTACTTAGTGTCAAGTAACGGTAGCCGGAGAGTTGCAGCAGTGAAGATATGTGCAGTAGCTTATGGGGCTGCTGTTCATGTGGTTGAATCTTTATGTTGCTTTTTCTCAATGATCCTATCAAAAGCTAGCTCTGGTGGAGGGAACACTATGATGTAATGTTAGATCACAAATATCTGCACAGCTGGGTGATGTCAGAGCCTAGTACACAAAAATAATAATTATAAAGAAAAAAAAAGAGCAAAAACACATCTAAGACTAGCACCGAGTGATATTATTTAACCCTGTCTCACTATACTGGTACTTAATACATAAGGGAGGAACCAGGCTACCTCCAGAGTATTCAGTTTGACCTGAAATGAGCCCCAAGCTTGGCTTCTATCATATTCAAGGTCCCGGTGTTTCCGTGTCTTTTTTTTTTCTTCTCGATCAATCACTCTGTGGCGTGGACAGCACCCATTGTATCTCTTAGGGAAAAACTGTGAGTACCTGAGTCTTCTCACCAGTATGATGCAGTGCTTACCAGAATTGGAAGTTGAAATCTGCTACCAAATGTAATCATCATGCCAGAGAGAGCCTCCCGCAGACTTCTTTATATGTCCCATTTACTTGAAAATTAAACCACACACCAGCAGAAATGGTGGAAAAGCAAACAATAAAAAATTATGCATTTTAAAAGCAAACAACACTCTTTAATATCCCTATGTCTATTCCTGCTTTGTCAGTGGCATAGCTCAATATTACATTAGCATATGTGATCTGAAATATGGTGCCTTAGCACCAATCAGAGAGCTTACTTCCTATCTAACTTGCCCATCATTAACATCTAAGCTATTCAGAGTCATTCAGTTAAACTTGTAATAACATTGCTTCTCAAAATATCTTGCATTCAGTGGATTAAAAGTCCAATGCGAATAAATGAGACTTTTCACTTATCACTTATGGTGCAGTTGTTTTCCTTCAGAATTTCTTCACTGTATCCTATGTAAATATGGCCTATAGTGTCCAAGAAGTTCTTATCATAGTAATGACATTGTCTTTAAAGAACAAAAGCAGATTTATTTTGCAAGATTATTAATTATACAAGATGAAACAATTAAACATGAATTACAGAGATGTTATAGCCAAAAATTATATTTAAAAGGTTACAGACCCAATTCTTGTACTCGTTCCTAGTCAGCATTTATAAGAATAATTACATGGTCCATAAGCTCCTTCCCCATTCAACTAGACGCAGCTGTGTATGACTAAACAAACAGGAGATAAGAGTTTCAGTGAACCGAACTGGTTGTTTTTTTATTTTAAAACAATTGTTGCTGTTTGTTTTATTACATTGTTTTTTAACAGACTGGATAAAAAGTGGCCAACCGAGGCAGCTTTTACTTTGAAAGACATAAGAACGTTATCACTAACGATAAAATGTTGCTGTCTAGGAGTATATAATATTTGAGTCCTTTTCATTTTTTGGTGATTGTATTAACCATTTACTTGCTACCTCCTTTTCAAATCTGCTCAGTTTAACCATTTAAGTGCCAGAGGGATACGCAATGCATTGCAAAGCAATGCATTACTTTCCCTTCTGGCACTCAAAGGGTTAAGGGTAATCTGCACCATACTGTATTTTGACCTTTACCCTCTTAAATGCTAGAGGTGTCTCCAACGCATCAAAGTCCTATTTAAATCAATGTTCATTTTCATTTGTTTTTTTTTTTGTTCATCCCTCTATCTATACAAATGCATTGCACAGGCCTGGAATGTCTTGACATTGAACTGCAGATAGGTTAACCTCTTGAATGCCAGATCCATTTATTACAGCTTTCTTTGCTACAGAAGCAAAGTAATGTCCTTGTATAAACATATTTTTCATAAATGTGCTGCTCCCTCATTCAGGTACATTTTTTTCCTGTTATTCATGGCTGCTCTTTAACCCTTAACACGTGGGACTTTATTGATCTCTGCATTACTGGAATGGCTTTCAGCAGTTGGAGTTCGTCCCGTTCGGAGCTGTGCTTTAAAATAAATAAATGTGCATCGTCCTGACGCCCTCCAGGCATTTAAGTTTATACATGAACTGACCTAATAAACCTCTGAAGTAGCAATGCTTGCTGGCAAATAAGGGCATTTCAATAGATCCGCTGAATAATGCACTTAGAGACAACCTAAACCCCTTTTAAATGGAGGCCTTGAGAAACTGAAATAAACAATATTCTGACTGCAGTGTCCTTAGTTTGTCCTTGGCTGGAAGGTACTTGGATTTGTGACATGGGATATATTAGCAAGGCTTTGGTGTTTTGTTAATCGTCATTAATCATTCTGATGTGTACATATGGAAAAGCACAAAATATGTCCTCCCCTTCTCTCTTCGTTTCTACATCAGCAATTTTTCACTTTGTGGGGTCCAATCTGTCTTGTGTCACAGGTATGGGGTGTGGGGAAAGTTACTCAGTGATGCTGTTACAAAATATACAGTGGGACACGGATAGTAAATTCAAATTAATTTAAAGTTAGTATGTGTTTTATTTGTTTCTTTTTTTAAGCAAATTTGAGTTTGAGAATGTAACCCAAGGCTGTGTACAATGGAGTAGACCATAGAGTATGATTATAGGAGTTATTTTATTAACACCAAATTCTGCCAAGGGTAAGTTGTCCACCCAGTTGGAGTTTTGGGAATTGATGTAATGCAGAAGAAAGTATCCAAGGTCTGATTTGTCCTCTCCGTCTGTCTGTTGGTCTGGGGGTGATAAGATAACAGTTTACAGAATCCTTTCCAAAAACGAGAGAGAAACTGAGCACCCTGATCTGAAACAATCTGTTGAGGAATTCTGTATAAGTGAAAGATCTCTTTTAAAAGGAGATCAGCCAGAGCTGAAGCAGATGGCAGGCTGCTTAGAGGAAGAAAGTGTGCTTGTTTGGAAAACCGATCTACTATTACCAGAGTGACTGTGCAATGTTTAGAGACTGGGAGGTCCACTATAATGTTAAAAGCTAGATGGGTCCAAGGTTTTCGGTGGTAGGGTAGAGGATAGAGTAGTCCAGCTGGTCGTGATTGAGAAGTGTGTTCATAACGCAAGATGTACGTCCTTGAACAAAGGCTGAGACGTCTCGTTAAAGAGTGGCTAGCAGAAGCATTTGGCTAAGAACAAGGTCTTCTGTACTCCAGGATGCCCCATATAGAATGGTGAGCCCAACGGAGAAGCTCAGTGGTGAAACAAACAGGAGGCCCTTGAATCTCCTGGTATAGGCTGGATAACGTCTTTGTTCAGCAATGATTTTATGCAGTAGGGGAGTGGAGAATCCAGCTCCAATCAATCTCTTAGGAATAACAGGCTTAGATGAAGAACCAGGAGACCCAGGAAAAAGACAAAGCAAGGCATCATCCTTGATATTCTTGGATCATGAAATATATGTGATAGTGTAATCAAACCTGGAAAAGAATAATGCCCACCTGACCTGCTGAAGGTTTAATCGCTCAGCCTTTTCTAGGATCTAGAGGTCTTTGTGGTCAGCCAAGATGGTGAAATGATGAGACGCCCCTTCTAAGAGATGCCTTCTCCTCCAGAGTGAGTTTCATGGCCTAGAGTTCCCAGCTTATTTAAAACTTTTGCTGTATCAACAGGAATTTAGCATAATTATATTTGTTCCCTATGGTGCAGTTTGTTTGAGGCAAAATTGCCTTTTATCTTCCTGAATGTGGCCCTAGATTTGTCATGTAAGCATTTAAAATGCTTTGCAATGCATTGGGCACCTCTCTGGTATCTCATACTTGCAAACAGGGCTGGCGCTAGCATAAGGCTGCTTAGGCAGCTGCCTTAGGGTGCTGCAGTGGAGGGGCGCCGAATAGGGTTGCCACCCGACCGGTGAAAAGCTGGTATTTGTGTGCGTCTGGGGAGGGGAGTGAAATGCAGGTTGGTGTCCCCTTCTCTGACAGCAACAGGGTATCTTTTTTTCCCTCTCTGGTTCCTGAACAGTGACGGCTCTATGGAACCTGCCTATGCTCAGCTGATGCCTTTGCATAACGTTGTGACTCCCGCACATGCGCATTAGCTCAGGCTCTGCTGTGCTTTGTGGGCCTCTGTACGTTAAAACGCTCTGTTGTCAGTGGAGAGAAGAGGACAGACTTGATGTTAATTGGACAGACAGGTAAGCTTTGGCAGCGAGAGAGAGTGAATATTGGTTGACCCTACCAGGGTTGGTTATGTCTCCGGGACTCTGTCTCTGGTTCTGTGCTGACCCTGCCATTGAAATAGACCTGCCTCTCTCCGCTAGCTCTGGGCCTGCACCGCCCCCTCCCAGCCTGACAGCCCTGGTGTCTTCCCCCAACTTCATTCCCCTATATATGTTGCCGTTATCCAAGTCCAGTGCAATGTGTTTCTGGCCCCCTGCCCTTTCTCAGACCTCTCCCATATGGCAGTAGGTATAAGTTTTTGCTAGGGCATTTTCGCTTAGAATCTCATCCACTGGAAAAATTACCTTCACCTATGTAGACAAAAATCCTTGCACTGGCCTGCTTGCAAACATTTAACAAAAAATCCCAGGGACACTTTCCCCTGGGCAGCCACATTAGAGTGCCACTAGTGGTCTGTATTAGGCCTAATTTACAATGGCATCTTTGTCTTTTTGACACACAAACTACCCCATAGAAAATATTTACTTGTTTTTGCAACAGAGTTGCTGCAAGAAAAGCCACTCATCTAAACTAAGTAAGCTGTGCTAAAAAGAACTGAGGGCAGAGCTAAAACAATGGAGAATGAATTGAGAGAAAGGGAATCAAAAAAGATTAGAGGAGAGGTGAGAAGGGCTTAAGGAAAAAGGGGGACTGGGTGAGAGATGGGGGGAGAGAGAGACACACACACATCAGTATATCTGTCTGGCAGTGTTTGTGTGTGTTTGTTTGTAGCATACAAATGGAAGGGGGTATAGCAAGGTCTAGTTATCCCCCCTAATAATACATACATACATACATACCTATATACATACACGTATAAGGGCACACACATATCACCTTGATACCTCATGAAAACACACACACGCACGCACTCATATACACACACACGCACTCACACACACGCACGCACGCACGCACTCACACACGCACGCACTCACACGCACGCACTCATGCACACATATACATATATACACACACACACTCACCCGCATATATCACCAATTCAGAGCACCACACACACACACACACACACACACACACATAGAGAGACAAATCAGAGCACCTCATACATCCACACACATCGGGCACGTCAAACATATGCACACAGCACACATCAGGCAACTCATACATGCATTTTTGGCACTGAAGGTTCCAATAACACAATATGTAATTTTTACAAGTCATTTGTCAAGTATATCATAAATAAATAGTTATTATTGTCTCACAGGTAGAATGAGCATTCTGTGCATATCAATTTCCATACAAATTAAAAATTAAGGAAGCTTATGCACTAAGAGGAACTGAGGTGATTCTGGTGCAAACCAGCTAAACCATATGAGGAAATTGCCATTCTCATTAAATTAAATAATTTTAACCATTTGAATGCTAGAAAGGTTCCCAAAGCATTGCTCTGCAATTCGCGTGAGACCTTTTTAGCATTCGTCAAGTTAGAATTCCCAAAATTTAGGAATTTTGGCTTTTGTCTCTTTTGGTGCAGTTAGCTTCTTACAGAATTCCTCCAGTTCCATATAGGACATCAATCTAGTTTTTGTCTAAGTCTTCAGACAAAAAATGTGGCACTACAGGCTGGTGCACATGGCATACCAAAGTGTCATACCACCCTAGTTCAGAGCCACTGCCCTGAACAATATCTGGGGACTTGGGAAGAAGGGGTGTACTAAAGGTTGGCAGCTGGAGGAGATCTGGTTTACTTTTAAAAGGTCACACGCAAAAGAGCATGCAACCACATGGCACAGTAACCATGTTGCCATAATAATGGCGATAGGAGAATCTCCAATGCATGTCCGCGAGATTCTCATGTCGCATACTGAAAGGTCGCATCCCAGTAGTGTACTGAAAGGTCCATGCTGTGGAGCTTATGATCCATCTCAACTGTGGTCTGGCATTGGTAGATGATGAAATATCCCACAGGCAAATGCGGTATTAAAGTCTTCACAGCGAACACCCGATCTACCCAGCAGATGGCATTTTATACAAGACAGAGCACAAATCTTAAGGAATCTTAATCATGGAGCTCCGCCCACTGATAGCATTTAAATACTCTGAGTGGTTTAGATCAAGGGAGGATGAGAGTGGACTGACTTAAAAAAAAGTTCTGTCTTGCTTCTGTGTTTTTTTCCTTAAGATCTGTGCTCTATCTTGTATAAAATGTCATCTGCTGGGCAGATCGGTTGTTAGCTGTGAAGACTTTAATACCGCATTTGATTGTGGGATATTTCATGATATACCAACGCCTGGTCACAGGCACCACAGCATTGGCCTTTCACTACGCAACTGGGATGCGACCTTTCAGTACGCGTCATGAGAATCTTACAGTGTCACGCAGTGCGAGATTCTCATGTTGCCATTTTTATTATGGCGGCATAGTTCCTGTGTCATTGCACTCTCTTTTGTGTGCAACCTTCTAAAAGGATGCCCCACCGTAGTTCAGAGCCACTGCCCTAAACAATATCTGGGGACTTGGGAGGAGGGGTGCACTAAAGGTTGGCAAGAGGAGATCTAATCCTCCCCAGCAGCCATCAAATAGTTCATCAGCTACCCTATTCTACCTATCTATCCCCTGTATCTTAGAATCTCATTTTTTGTAAGCACTGATGGTTTTTCCTGGCCCTGCGCTGTGGCCTTTTACATGCAGTGTTAAGCTGAGCAACCAACTCCACACTGCCTCCTTTGTTTTTTTCCGGGTTGCACTGAGGTGAGAAAATTTGCACTAAGGTCATCATCTGTGCAGCCCAGAAAATACAGGGTAATATGTGTAGAACTGTTGGGTCAGCTTCACTGTATGTATGTTTGGTTACATTGTAGGGCCAGGGAAAACCACCACTACCAACAGAAAATAGGATTATAAAACATTTAACCACAGAGAGATTCCCTGTCTATCCCTGAAAAACAAATTTGGTGATTCTTAAAATCATCTATATGTTTTATTTGAATTTATTCTTTTGAAAGCTAGTTTGGAATTGCTTAGATTTATAGAATGTGTTAAACTCTTGAGTGCCAGAGGGGGGTATCCAACGCACTGCAAAACAATGCATTGGACGCCACTTTGACACTTAAAGGGATAGTAATACCTAAAATGTAAAATAAAATATGTTGTAGGGTTTATCCCCCTGAGTAAAACAAGAGTACTTCCACTGCTGAAAGATGTTTCATTCAAAAGTTATTAATTTTCAAAGTTGAATTTTTTAT
This sequence comes from Rhinophrynus dorsalis, assembly GCA_037306005.1. NCBI lineage: Eukaryota > Metazoa > Chordata > Amphibia > Anura > Rhinophrynidae > Rhinophrynus > Rhinophrynus dorsalis. The sequence continues at coordinate 74,832,660 of CM074725.1, forward strand.
GTGCAATATCACAGTGGCCTGAAATTGTACAGTGGCGCTGTTGCTACACGATCCTATGGACAGCTCTGGTCTCAGGACCATAAATCTCCATAGGATGGTGTAGCAACAGCGCCACTGTAAAATTTCAGGCCACTGTGATATTGCACCTAAAAAATTCAACTTTGAAAATTAATAACTTTTGAATGAAACATCTTTCAGCAGTGAGAGTACTCTTGTTTTACTCAGGGGGATAAACCTTACAACATATTTTTTTTTACATTTTAGGTATTACTATCCCTTTAAAGGGTTAAGACATGCCATGGAGCTACTTCCTCTCTTAGACCTACATTACTTCCCCCTCACAGCTACTTCCTGTCTTAGTCCTTTATTACCTCCCCCTCACAGCCCTGTCAGTGCTAGGAGAAGTACTGCGAAGTTGGACATAACGTAAGGGAGCAGGACATGCCTTAATTTGCATAACATTTACATCTAAATAACTCAAGAACTAGTTTTCAAATTAAAATGGCTAATACAACAAATAGGTGATTTGAAAGCACTTTCAGAATCACCATTGTTCCTCTTAGATGACAGAGCCCATTTAAAGGGTTAACAGCTAATGGAACTAAAACATTTCAAAGTAAATAAAACCTGTTCAGAATATCAGGAGCACTTAGCAGAAGGGGTTGACTGCTCTGGTTTGAGATAAAACTAATTGAATGTTTCAGGTTTGCCAAAGAAACTCTTTTGCAATAACCGTGCATGCTGGCACCGAACCAGACTTGATCCTTTTGTCAGAGCCAGTTTAAGTCAAATGGCCACAAGAATGTTATCAGATGGGCAATAGAACATGTGTCCATAAAGCAAACTGGCCTGTAATATACATGGGAAAGAGATTTGGTTCCTTACCCACAAAAGATGAAAAATTCAGGAGAAAAGTATACCACAGGGAACAAAGGAAGATTCCCATTTATTTAACTCTTTGAGTGTCAGAGAGTAATGCACCACGTACCCCTCTTGCATTCAAAGGGTTAAATTGGCATTTTAACCCTTTGAATGCCAGATAGGTCTCCCCTCTTCTGCAGTACGGTATTCTACAAAATGTCTTCTCTTTTCTTTCGTGCATATGACCGGTAACCCTTTGGGTGCCAGAAGGGTATCCAAGGCATTGGACACTCAAAGAGTTGAAATCAAGATAAGCTGAGACAAAGAAAGGAGAGGACTCTGGTTGGGTAACCATTATATGTGTAATAATACTGTACCCACTGGGATACTGTTGTTAACTCCTTGAGGATAAGAGGGGTGAGCAAGGTGTTGAGAGAGAGTATGTTGCACACCCCTCTGGTCCACACGAAGTTAAAGTGGAACTATCCCTCCAGATAAAGAACCCCCCAAATAATTATTGATATAGCGATAAGCATATAAATAATACTAATATACAGAATAAGGTCAGCATTATTAACCCATTAACAACCCATGACATGCCAGGGCTGTCATGGGTAGATTTGCTTTAAGGACCCATGATGGTCCTGGTACATCCTGGGTTAAATAAGAGCAGCGCGCCACCATGCACTCTGCTATCTTTCTTTTCATGCTGAAATTGAGAGATCCAGGACGGGGTCGCTCAGCTTCAGTCCTGGTCTAGTCTGCCGGTTCCAGGAGCGATCACATGTACTGGCATTTACATTAAAAAAGGCATTGTGCTTTACACACTGCCTTTGTGTCTGCTCTGTGCCTCTCTCTTCCTTACTATTAAAGTAAGGAAGAGAGAAGCAGAGAGCAGACAAATAGTTAAATAAAACGTGTCAGTAGTTGGGGGTATTAACCCCTTCAGTGCATTGATGGGGCTGGCTGGATGGAGATCCATTTCTGACCTGCTAAATCAACTTTTTTTTTTTTTTTTTTTTAATAAATTTGAAAAATATTAAATATTTTATTTCAACGGTAAAGTTATAAAATAAATATTTAAAGTGTTAACTCAAAATAATGGGGGTGTGATTGTTGTGGAGCCATTTAATACAGTTAAACACACCACCAAATCCTGTTAATAAAAATTTGGGAAAATAGGGAGGGAAAGAGGGACATGAGGATTTTCACTCAGAGGGGGACAGTACCCACTTAATACTGCCCATTTTGTAGGTATGACTGACCAGTCATACCTTTCATGCAGTCTCCATAAAAATGTAACCCATTGTGCCCAAAAGATAACAAGAGAAAAAAATAAAAATGGTGTTTGTTTTACTTTTTTTTTTTTTTTTTAATACAAATTTGTTTAATTTTAATAAAGTAAATGGTGGGTTATCCATGTAAATGTTGTATCAAAAGAAAGCCCTATTTGTGCGTAAAAAAAACAGTATATAATTTATGGGGGTGGAATAAAAGCCTTAGAGGGAAAACACTGTTGAACAAAGACATAGTCAAAAAGGTCAGAATTGCTCCAGTTCTAAAGTGCAATCACCCTAGATGTTCTCGGTCCTTAAGGGGTTAAGAAATCCTACTTGATCCCAGAAGAACATGCAGGCATCAGCACAGACATCTTGCCTTAGAGACATCTGCACGTCTTATGATGCATTAAGGTAACAGAAAGGGACTGATGGCGCAGGTGCACAGATGCCTCTAAAGCAAGAAGCCAGCTCGTCAGTCAGGATTACTTAATAAAGCTGGACTTATTCTGTATAATACTAGTATTTCTATGCTTATCGCTTTATCAGTAATTATTTGGAGGGATAGTTCTGCTTTAAAGGAATATCGACTCCCAAAAATAAAATGGGGTTTTATAGTGTTACATATCATGTACTTAGAGCTAGCATCTGCAAAAAGTGATTTTGTGTTAGATCCGAAAATCTAATAGTAAACTTGCTTTGTTCAGTGCATGTTTAGACTATCCTATATAGAACTTATTTGGTTAGTTTGTGCCATTTGTAATGAGAGATAACTGAATTCAGTTAGTGTATTGACATAAATTTTCACCTCTCTTGAAGTCAGCCTATCCTATATACTAATTCGCTAGGATGTTTGTCAGAAGCCGTAATGTGCAGTAGAGACTGCCCAAACGCACTGAATGATGGCAGCACGGTATGCTGGGAGTTCTGTGCTGGGAGCATTATGTGCTTTCGGGAAGTCTCTACAGTGCATGACTGCGTCGGCGGCAGGACGCAGAACAGGACCGGCCTCTTAACCCTTTGAGTGCAGAGGGGTACGAAACGCATTGCAAAGCCCTTTGACACTCAAAGGGTTAACATCACCCGGACCTTGGCCCCCGTATACACAGGCTTTTACACTAGTTTACAAATAATGCAGCACTTACACTTCTCGGATGATTATTAAAATTGCGTTGTTAATGGGAGTCAGGATGCCCTGGAAAATGCAGAAATGGCTGCCTCCATAAAGCATATGTAAGACTAGGTTTTAAGCCTCAGGAAACAAATGGAGAATTGTTGCCGAGGCTATCATGATGTACAGGGTTTCTTAACCCCTTAAGGGCCAATGAAGTGCCAGGACTGTCATGGACCAGTGACGGTGCTGGCACGTCATGGAATTCAGGGGTCCATATGTGGCTCCACGCCGCTCGGGGGACCCCTGATTCCAATAGCGTAAAAAAAAAAATGCCCTGTGTTCCTTGGGTCCTTAAGGGGTTAATGAACAGTGGGCCATATTTATAAAAGCAAATTGGAGTTATTCTGGAGTAAACTGACTGCAACAGAGGGGGCAAATAAAGATTTCTGTTAAATTAAATTGGACTTTTAACCCCTTGAATGCTAAAGAACTCTCCATTGCATTTCAGATCAATGCATTGGATTCCTCTCTAGTATTCAAAGGGTTAAAAAGTTCTGTTTAAGTGCATGGGGATTTGGGAACTTGTATTTGTCCCCTCTGGTTCATTTGGTTTCTTCCAGAATAGGGTTTCCACCCAGCCGGTATTTTACTGGCAGGCCGATAAAAAATTGGCTTCTGTCCAATGTTAAGTCTAAGGAGGGAATGCCATGGCCGGTATATAAATGTCTCTCAATAAACACTAAAGTCCTAAGACCATGAGCTCCTGACTATTTCTAGGCTTCTATGGTAGCTCACGGGTTAATACCTATGCTGTATTTTGAACACTGGGGGCAGCAGTCTCCATCTTCTGCCTCTGATGTCTCTAGTCTCTTAGAACCAGAACGCTACATTGCCAGTTTTTTAGTTACATTAGGATTTTAGAGTTTACTATTCCATTAAATGAATGTAGCCCCAGGTTATCTTTAGTTGTTGGTGCATCTTTAAGTATTTAAATGTGATATACTTTAATAAGACTAGAGCAGATCAAAATGATCTGATTCCAGAAAAATATTGTTCATTTTATGGCATTTTGGAGTGCATTCCCAGAATTCCTTGAAGTAACATGCAAATGAGTGCACAATGCAGTGTTATGTGTATATGACTGTATGTATGTATGTATGTGTGTGTGTACACTACCTTTCAAAAGTGTGGGGTCACTTTAGAAATTTCCATATTTTCCATCAAAAGAGTTGCAAAATGAATAGGAAATACAGTCAAGACGTTGAAAAGGTTAGAAATAATTATTTTTAATTTAAATAATAATTGTGTCCTTCAAACTTTGCTTTCGTCAAAGAATCCTCCATTTGCAGCAATTACAGCCTTGCAGACCTTTGGCATTCTAGTTGTCAGTTTGTTGAGGTAATGTGCAGAGAGTTCATCCCATGCTTCCTGAAGCACCTCCCACAATTTGGATTGGCTTGATGGACACTTCTTACGTACTATACGGTCAAGCTGCTCCCACAAAAGACACAAGGAAATTTCTAAGTGACCCCAAACTTTTGAACAACAGTGCATATGTGTATATATATAAAATATAATTTCATTCTAAACCCATGTAAATATGGGATTTCCCTTAGTTAATACTTGCTGCATTCACAATTTATACTGCATATCACATTTGTACTTCTGTTTTTTTCAGAATGGAAATATGAGGGATAGTTGCAGTATAATTATTATTTTATTAATTAATTAATTAATTAATATATTTTAAGAATTGCCTTAACTCTTTAAGGACCAGAGTAGTGTGCAATGCGTTCCTTAAACTTCTGGTCCTTGAAGGGTTAACAACTTGGTAAACAAACTGGGACTCATGTATTAAGACAAGTTGGAGCAATTTGGGTGTAAACCAACTGTATAACATAGCATGAAGATAACAGTGGTGCTGTTATTCCTGTGATAGTGTGTTCATTAAAGACAGTAGTACTTAATGTAGATATTTGGAAAGCTCTAACCCATTAAGTTGGGTGCTGTAACATGCTTGTTGGGAAATGCTGTGTTGATTAGTTTGTACCCTGTTCCTATAGTAACTAATGGCGCAATGCAAGAAAAGTTTGCATCGAATAATGGCGTTTTTGTGCGCAGATAGATTTTGAGCATGTTCTGATCCAGGAAGCTAAATACCGAACGCTTATTGAATTGCGCATGAAAAACTCCATTTTACGACAACAGTACACAGATGTATAAATTAATTCGCAATAGCAGTTCTTGCATTAGGCGCATTCGCTATTCCACTCACACAGATTTGTTAATCTTAGCCACGGCCACAAAAAAAAATAAATATATGCAACCATTTGCTAATCTTGAATTTTCATTCGCAATTCAACAAAATCATGCGCAAACCTATACCCTAGTGGTTTTCACACGGGAAATAGCAATTGCGCACGTTTCCTGCATCGCGCCATAAGTGCACATCTGCAGTTCTACAGATGGCTAGTGATATGGCTGAGAATCTGGAAAGGTACCATAAAAAGCAGAACCTTGGTACAGAGATTCAGCAGTTGGCACTTGACAACAACTGAACTCTTCAATCACTAACAGTCTATAACATAAGTATTTATGTCTCTCTCCCCAAAGCAGTGCATTCCATACCACTCTGGCACTCAAAGGGGTAAGTTGCATTTAATCCTTTGAGTGCCAGAGAGGTATCAAACGCGTTGTAATGTGATGGATACCTTTCTGGCACTCACAGGGTGAAATCAAAGGGGATTTTCATAAATAAGTCCCACTGTCAATACAATACAACTTTGAACCATAATTGCTGATTCCAGCATTAACCCTTCACAACTATCTCACAACTGCAGTAAGGGCCTGTTGCTCCAGACTAATTCCGTTGTACTTCTGGTCAAAGCATCTACACGACTGAGAATAAAATATAATCCCCTAATGATTTAAAAGGTTTTTTTTTTAACCCAGTGAGTGTCAGAGGTTTTGCAATGTGCCGGGAGTTCTTCAGAATTCAAGGGGTTAATTGCCCATTTAATTTAATGTAGATGTAGATTTGTCGCCAATGGTCCAGTTTCTGTGCTCAAGAATTATTCCATGTTACCTTTGAGCATTGCTTGAGTTCCTTTTCTCAGGATTACTACTGTATTGGTTGGGTAAGTTCCATAACAGGTACACCCTTGGCACAGATTGCTCACACAGAGAACAGATGGCACAGGTACAAGCAGCAAATAACTCCCTGACAACATTCAGTAAAGCTTACTCACCTTTTCCAGCAACAGAGCATTCTGGCTGGCAGCAGCCAGGTCCCTCAGACTAGGGGTACACAATGTATTGGGAGAATGGGTGGCTGCGGTGCCCCCTGTAGCTGAGCACCCTGGGCTGGCATAGTTGTTGCTGTTGTTACTACTGCTGTGGTGGCCACTGGCAATGGGACTATCAGAGGGCTGCCCTGGGGTCTCTGTTGAATACCATGCAGCATTCTGACCAGTAAGATGTTTGCTGGCAAATTATCCACCCCCCACTCCACCAGGATGTGGCACTCTGGGCACCGCACTTCATTCCTGGAGCTGACCATGCTCTGCAGGCAGCACCAAACGAAGGTATGCTGGCATGGGAGTAACTGGACAGTGGTATCCAGCCTCTCCAGGCAAACAGAGTGCTCCACAGCCTGGGCACAGAACCCAGAAGGGAACCTATAGAACAGTGAGGCAGGAAGTCCAAACCCATAAAATATCCTGACTCCAGAGCAGATGAAATCCCCATTGAATGTTAGTGAGCTATCCAAAGCATTGTGCATGAAACCTCTCTGTAACTCAAGGGGTTAAATCAGTATTATGTAATATTGCGGGGGCTGTTGTTTATTATATTACATCGCCGTCTATTTGTCGACTTTAAGCGGGTGATAACAGAATGTTGCTCTTTTTCTTGGGGCAACATTCTGCTATTGCCCTTCTGATTCAGGGGATATTTTTAATGCACTGTTTTCATGGTTGCCCAGTAGATGGTGACATTTCAATAGGATTATGAAGGTACATACACTGTGCTCGTATAGACCGTCCTATTGGCCATTGGCCTAAGTGGTTTATCCATTAGTAGGTGTTAGGTGAACATGACACTGATCATTAAGGTCAAAGCACAAAGGTATGATGTTTTTACATTTACACCTCCAGTTCATTTCAAATTCGATAATAAAAAATGCAAAAGTTTAAATAATTAACAGACTGCAAGCAATTTACTGCCTTTCTGTGAGAGTTTGTAGTCTAAATGCGGCTCAGGGAAACTTCAAGTTATAAACGTATAAGTGCCTTTGATGAAAGTATTGGCTATAGTTATTGGCAGCAACCCACAGCAGATGAAAGGATAGAATTTATTGTGTTGTTTGATAAGATATATTTTAATTACAGTTTAAAGTTAGAATAAGCTTTAATTTGACCTTTTGCAGTGTGAGTGAATTTCAGTGATAAGGAGATGAAACAGTGGGTTACTTCGTAGAAGTGCCGATTACTTTGTAGAAGATTTAATCATTTCTAAAATCAAATATTCCAGGTAATCTAGATGTGCTTGTAAAGGATATTGGAATTCCTTCACACAGAAGAGTACTTTACACTCAATGCAGCTGCTAGTTTGGTTTGTCTTTTTTATAACCAAATTCTTCCAATCTGTTCGTCAGTTTTGTTGCACATCTTTTGTATGTTTGCCAGTTCAAATACTTCTAGTGTCTAACCCACTGTGGAAGGTGGGATTTCACACCTGTTTTAAATCCCTTGGAATGGATTTCACACCTGTTTTAAATAATGGGACTATGTCTGCTATCCTCCAGTCAGTGGGCAGTATGCCTAATGAGAGTGAATCAATTAAATATTACACATAATGGCCTTACTATTACTGATCTAATCTCATTAAGTACCCTTGGGATCATGTTGCCTGGTCCATGTGCTTTATTTTAACTGTCAGAAAAAAGAAACTCCCAGTGATCGTATACAAATATATAGAAAAAGAAAACCCCAAGTGAATAAGGTGTGGAGCTCAGCAAGGAATGAGGGGTTCTCCACAGTCCCCAGATAAGGAACAAACCTAACGCAAAAACAAAAAGCATACTTGCTCTGCTCCATACATATTAGTTAAATGTGAACCCTGTGTTAAAGGGGTAGTAATACTTATATTACTAATCCCTATATTAAAGTCATATTAAAAATAAATGTATTGCCCCCAGTGTTATCTCTCAAACATTTATGGTTTGAGAGATAATGGCTCTTAAAGTTGCCCTCCCCCTTCCCCGTACTCAGCGTTCTAGCTGACTGAAGGGTAGCAAGTCGTACGACTTTCAGGTGGCTCTGCAGCACAGCCAAGATCACTTTAATAAAAAAACAAATCTTTCACTGAAATGGACTTCTACGTGCGCTTGATTTGCAAGCACAAGTAGAAGACCGTTTTAGTGAAAATTTTTTTTTTATTATTAACGCGATCGTGGCTCTCCTGCAGAGCTGCCTGATGATCTAAGACCGGATTTCCCTTCAGTCAGCTACAATTCTGACTTCGGGGAAGGGGGAGGGAGAGGGCAACTTTAGGAGCGATTATCTCTCAAACCATAGAGGTTTGAGAGATGACACTGGGGGCAATACATTTATTTTTAATATGACTTTAATATAGGGATTAGTAATAATTAAGTATTACTCTCCCTTTAAGCATATCTTTAACATGTTAATTTACTTATTTCCAAAAAATAGTTGTTGAAGCATAGTTTGGTCAAAGTATGTTCAAGCTCGTTTACCTCGCCAAGGTACCCCATTGTGAGTACATATTGCCATCTTTATCGCTTACAGAAAATTTTTATATTAAGATCTGCTAAATTAAAAAATTGTTCATGATGAAATTCCTTCTGAAGAAAAGAATAGAATTTAAAAACACTTAAACATTACTCATAAATAACTAAAATATATAACATAGGCAGCCTATGCCCTCTTGATCCTTCATGCAGCCCACCAGATATTTTTTTAACACAAACAGTATTTTACCTAATTAGCTAGCACATGTGAACTAGTAGGCCAGTAAGGTACGGTCTGTTTTATATTTCAGTATTCTAATTTACTTAGTCAGTGACTAGCACTAAAAGCTTTTATGGCCAGGGCCTTCTGAGTGTTTTGTTTTCTAAGTTCCATTTGTACTGTATTATGTCTCTGTATGTCTATTCCGTATTATATATTACTGCAGAATAAGGTGGTGCTGTATGAAGGATAATAATAGCACTAGGCCAATAATGACACTTTTATATGAATACACATTATGAAACTTTTTTTTTTTGTACTGCTTTTGTATTTCTGCTAAAAAAAAATATATTAAATATATATTTTTGAATAGCTGACAGGCTATAAATCACCACTCTTACAAAAAAAAAAAAAAAAAAAAAAAAAATCAAGGCTCCCCTTACACATATGAATTTCCTATCATTCGGCCCGTAACTGAAAAAACTTGGACTTCCCTGATATACAATATCCTTGTAATTAAACTGACTTGCTTACAAACAGGAATCAGTTGCAGTGACCTATAAAAAGAGGCTTGTGGAAGTGCTCCAGTCTTAAAGGGTCGCTACTCACTCTACAAATTATTGCAGGTCAGTCTAATCATGATGATATTAGATATCTTATTTCTTTATGAGTAACTAGTTGAAGAGCCCTTAGACACGGGCCACAGTGCCACCCTGTAACCGCTGCGGTGCTGTCATGCACAGAAGAGACTGCCTACGCCTCCGTGGCTGATACGGAGTGGGGCTCCCCGAATTCAGACAGTAGTGCTCTCCGCGCACCTACTACGGTCTGAATTCTGAGCCCAGCTCTGTTATCAGCCGCGGTTCGGGCAGTCTGTAGTGCGCATGACTGCAGCGCGCACAGCCGTCTCTACTGTGCATGATGGCTTCTGACAAACACACATTTAGCGAATTATTATATAGGATGCTTAGGTGTTTTTAAATTCTCACCTCAACAGAAAAATACAGTTTAAAGACAAAACAAAAACAACTATTTTAACTTCTGAATGAATATCTTTATTTTACTTAAGAGAAAAACACATTAATATATATTTTTTAAAATGAAACTTTACTGCTCCTTTAAAACAGGCAATTGATTCCTTTGTTTGTCTAAGGTTCTTTCACCTTAGCTTTAAAAAGAGCCCTCTGATGCAGTCCTGCCACTTTAACCCCTTAAGGACCCTTGACGGTCTTGGAACGGCATGGGTTGGCGAGCCATAAGGACCCATGATGTGCCAGGAACGTCATGGAAGTCAAGGCTTCCCGCAAGGCTACACCCCGTTCGGGGAGCCCTGAAACTGATTTGCGTTGCCGGTCCTTAAGTGGTTAATTGACAGATGTGTAGATAAAGAGAGAGCAGTGTTGGGTCTATGCTTGACTGTGTTCCAAGAGCTATGGGAATGGAGTTCCTATTTCCGCCTTCATTCTAAATATGCCTGAAGAAGAGACCTAAGCTGTCTTGAAAGCTTGTATCCTAGAGCCAATAAAGGTATCACTTTTACTTTACCAGTCTCCTCCTTTATCTCAAAACGACTCAAGTTTCTTCCAGTTTGCCTTGCAGAGCACAGACGATGGACTGTCTGTCAGCTCCTTTTTATGCTTTCAGAGGTGATTGCTCACAACTCCATTGAACTGTATAGAAGCCTTGTGTCTATGAATCAACCCTCAGTGGACTTTTATAGAGAGGAGGTAAATCTCTCATGAGCACTGAATGAGCTGGTGATACCATTCATTAATACTTGCAGGTTCATCCTCGTAGATGCAATAGATATGTCCAACACAAGGTAAAGCAATGTGCATTGCAGACATTTTTAGCAGTCAATCCCGATTGAACTAAATGGGTCATTTAACCCCTTGACTGGGAAACTGAAGCATTGCATTGGAGATCTCTTTAGTATGTAAAGTGTTAAAAGCCCTATTTAAATCAGTGGGGATTTTAGGAATGCTTCTTTTTCTTTCAGGTGCAGTTGATATGCCCCAATATTACTCCGTTTGCTTGTGTTCAGAATACATATAGTAAACACTTATACTTTATAAATAAATAAACACACAAATAAATAAAGTGTTTTACCAGGAAAAATATATTGAGATTTCTCTAGTATTCAAGTATGTCCTGGAGAGCTTTTACAGTAAGAAGTTACACATTTGCACAAATAGATAAAAAATATATACACTCAAATACAAGTAAACATAATTACAAAAAAAGTATATACGGTTACATGTTGTTTTTACATACAAAGAAGCAGCTATTTTTAGGGATTTTAGACTGGGAGAAGATATGAGTTTTCAGATACGTTATTCCAGGCTTTTGTAGCTCTGAAGGAGAAGGCAGATCGACCGACTTCTTTCTTGTACTGTGGGATACTCAGTGAATTGTTAGCAGTGGAGCAGCGGTTATAATTAGTATGGAGAGCTTGAGTAAGCATATAGCTCGTGTAGACTGGTAGCTTTCCAAGTGACTATAAGCTATGCAAGAAATGGGAAGGGTGCATGCAGATTTGAGTATTAGCCAGTTTAGTTCTTTAAACATATCACTAATAATACATAGTGTAATCACATTGACGGAAAAAGTGGCATAATGGACTATAAAGAATTTTCAGTTTGCCAAGATGGATTTTTGGTGCAAAAGCATACACTACTTTCCCATCGTCTACAACTGGCATTAACATCTGTTGAACAATGAGTTTCCTTGCCAGGGGATTTAGACAGGATTTGTTTCTAAACAAAGAACCTTTTTTAAGATAAAATTTGGATGTCAGTTTATCAGTCTGAAAACCAAAAGTGAGGTTTGGGTCAAGGCACACAGCAAGATATTTGAAGGAGTTGACCGATGCCAAGTTACGATTAGACTTTGTTACAATGGTTAAATGGGTTTTACAGAGTTAAAGTAGTTTGCTGTAGGTACCAAATACTATTGTGACCATTTTGTCAGTATTTAACAACAGTTTGTTTTTAGCTATCCATCTTTCAACTTCAGATAAATCATCCTGTAACACTGCCTCAAGTTGTGATACTTTTGGATTTTTTAGTGTAGATTATAGTGTCATCTGCATTCACAAACAGTAATGTTTCACAATAAAAGCCGCTCCAGTTAATCTTCACATTATTTGGGCCACGGAGAGTGTTATTTCAGTACTGTCAGAGTTGTAGTTCAAGAGTAATGAACAGTAAGTCCCTTTTACTGATGTACCACTTCTCATCTCAAGAGCAGCAAGACTGTCCGGATGGATCAAAGAGAGGGACAATATTCAGTGAGCATAAGGAAAAACTTATAAAACCTGTCAAGGGGGGCAGAGTTTTCCTTACGTTCACAGTAAGAAGATTGTCCCTTCTGTGATCTATCTGGTCCCAGGACCAGATTCCACATCTGAGGAGAGGTGGTTTACTCTAGGTAAAAGAGGCGGGAGGGGGATACCTTATCAATCAATTACTCTTAACTACAACTCTGACAGTATTGAAATAACACTCTCCATGGCCCAAATACTATGAAGATTAATTAGAACTGCTGTTTTTGTGAAACATTACGATACCTTTAACCTCTTAAGGACCGGCACACACACGCGAGGCCAGCACTTGAGGACCACAGGGATTTTTTTTTCTTTGCTTCAGGTTCAGGGCTTCCGGAGCGGTGTGCAGCCGTGCTGGGAGCCCTGAACTGCGTGACATACCAGGACTGTCACTAGTCCTTAAGTGACGGTCCTGGCATGGCAGTGGTCCTTAAGGTGTTTATCCCCAGCAGCTGTAGTGCCTAAGGTTGCCTATCCCTGGTATGTCAGTATTTTAGTTTGTTACCAGTTGATAGATGTTTCCCCAACGCATTGCTTAACAATTAGTTGGAGATATTGCTAGAAATGAATTTGTCAACCTTGATAATTGCATAAAGGAAAAAAAAACACTTCTGTTTTTCTGTTTTCTTATAGTAAATATATCTTTTTTTTTTTTTTTTTTTCCCTGTTTAGGTCTTTTTAACCATACATTATGCACCTTTGGTCAACTCCTTAGCTGATGTTATTTTAAATGGAGACCTCTCGATATTTTCATCTAAAGCAGAAAGTGATGTCCAACGAAGTTCTGTAAGTAAAAAAACCAAACAAAAACAAAAAACAAAACAACCCTTCAAAATAAATATATAAATGAGAAAAAAAAATTATGAATATATACTGTATATTAAATATATTATAAAATACATATGCATGCACTATGGCGAACCAGCCACACTCATGAGAAATCAATACTCCTTTTGCCTGTTTAGTAGAATTTTATGTCTGTAGAATATAAACAGCACTTGTAGGTCTTGTTAATGATTAAAACAAATCTAAATCATTCTTTGTTGCTTTCATAATAGTTATAGTACCAGTTTAATACCTTTACCAAGACAACATATAAACCCCCCATATATCTCTCTTATAGATAACCTGCCTTAAAGTTGTTGAACATTTATGTCAGTAATAGTTATTTATGGACAAATAATTTGCCTTCAGTAAAACTGCAGTCAAAGAGCATTTGACACTTAATGTATAGACACAATATTCTACATGAAGACTACTGAACAATTAACCCTTAGGAGGGAATTCAGTATAACTTACTAATTACTGATGTGTGCGTTTTTATTGTATTGGGATAATATAGTTTACATAACATATTGTTACTATTCCTGTGCTATCTCATGTGGCTTCACCCACTAGACCATCTCTGGGTCTCTTGAATTTAGATATTTATCATTGATCTGCATAGGTTTTAACACATGCATAGAAACGAAGAATATGATGGCAGTTATGAGCCATTTGGCCATTACAAGGGGTAGTAGTTCCAGCTTTCAGCTAGTTTTCTATACAGTTGCAAAGGTTATGCCCTAGCCAATGTCCTTGTTTTATAGAGCAGCTATGTGGAACTGTATCAAATGCCTTTGCAAAATCCAGATCTGCTTCATCTACTGCTTTACCATTATCTAGGATTCTACTTACTTCTTCCTTGAAGCTCAAAATATTTATTTGGCAAGATCTATTTTTCATGAAACCATGTAGATTCCTGCTAATAGTCTTATTTTGCACAGTGAAATCCTGAATATAATCCCTTCCTTGTTAATCCATTTTAACAGTTTTCCCACTACCGAGGGCAAACTCACAGGTCTATAATTCCCAGATTCTATTTTAGTTGTCTTCTTAAATAAAGGCACTACACTGGCTTTATGCTAGTCTTGTGATTCTGAATCTGAGGTGAGAGACTCTTCAAAGATTAAAAAGAGTGGTCTTGCTAACGCTGCACTGAGTTCCCGAAGAACCCTTGAAGGTATACTTTCAGGATCAGGTGCTTTTTCAGTCTTAATTTTGTTCAGGCTTCCCATGACCTATTGTGTTATTTGTGCTACCATTCTTTGTTTCCTGGTATATACCTTTGAAATTAATTTTATTCAGAAAATCAGCCTTTTCCGGATCCTCCCATAACCACTGACCCATCTAATTTTTGAAAGGTCCAATGCACTTCCTCTTAAAGGCATAGTAATACTTTATTATTACTATCCCCCATATTGTAGATATTTGTAAAATAATTTAATAGCCCCCAGGTTCATCTCTCAAACCTTTATACTTTGAGAGATAACCGAAGGCAAAGTTCCCCCCTCCCTGCCTCCCCCTTCCCTGAGGTCAGCGTTGTACTGACTGCAGGGATATCCGGTCTGACTTTCATAATGCGGCTCTGCAGCTGAGCCGCAATCGTGTTGGCGACAAAGAATTATTTCACTGAAACGGTCTTCTACATGTGCTTGCAAACCAAGCACATGTAGAAGACCGTTTCAGTGAAATAATTCTTTGTCACTAACGCGGTCTCGGCTCTGCTGCAGAGCCACATGATGAAAGTCAGACCGGATATCCCTGCAGTCAGTACAACGCTGACTTCAGGGAAGGGGGAGGGAGGGGGGAACTTTGCCTTCGGAACCTGGGGGCTGTTCAATTATTTTACAACTACCTACAATATGGGGGATAGTAATAATAAAGTATTACTATCCCTTTAAGTTTATTTCTATTTATGTTTTTGAAAACTTTTTCAATTAGTCTTGCTTTCCCTTGCAATGAGTTTCGTTATCTTTTTTCCCTAACGTAATTGCCTTTTTACGATCATTGTTTCACTCACTGTTGTTCAAAAAATCATTTTCTGTTCTTTCAGACCTAAATAGTTTAACCCTTTGAGTGCCAGTCATTCCATACCCCTCTGGCACTCAAAGGGTTAAATGCCTCTCCCCCCCCCCCCTGCTATTTCCTAACTAATGCCTCTAGAAATGCAACCCAGCACCCTGCTTATGTTCCCCTTTGCTTTGTTACATTGCCTGCCTACCTTTATGTCATCAGAAGTAATTACTCCCAAGTCTCTTTCCTCAGTTGTGGCTGACAGCACAGTGCCTTTAATTATGTATTTTGTGGATTTCTAAATCCAAAGCGCATTTTTTACATTTATCAGTATTACACCGCAGCTGTCACACTCTAGTCCCTTCTACTATTTAACCTCAATCATTTGCCATTTGACTTATTTCCCCCAGGAATGTCTACCCTGTTGTAAATCTTTATATGATGTATAAAAAGGGCATAAATTACTTTGAAGACCTTTTGCAATATCACTAATAAAAATTTTAAGAATAACGGGCCCCTGTACAAATCCCAGTAGTGTACTACCTTCATTTGGATATTCTCCGTTAACTAAACCCTCTGTTGTCACTCCGCTATTGTTGTATCAATTCAACTATTTTTATATCCATACTCAAACACTGCAGTTTATGAATGAGTCCTGTATGAGGGACAGTATCAAATGCTTTTACTGAAATCTTGATAAGCTGTATCTGCTGCTTCCCCTCTGGTTTATTATTTTAGTTACCCAGTCAAACAATCTCTGAGGTTAATTTGACAGGATCTCTCTGCAGTAAACCCTGCAAGCCATGTACATTCAGATATTTAACAATTAATTCCTTTAACATTGATTCCATACATTTTTTGACAGTAGAGATAAGACACTGGTTTGTAGTGTCCAGGCTTGTCCCTTCTACCTTTTTGTAAAGTGGTACTACATATGCTACCTTACAATCTTGTGGAACTACTCCTATCAGTATTGACTGAAATATTTTGTTAATGGTTTTGCCAGAAACACTTCTAAGTTGTTTTATTAACTTTGGATGTGTCCCTTTTGATTCCTTTGATTTATCTTTTTTTACCTGATAAAGCTTAAGTAGAACTTCTTCCTCTGTAAACATGCATCCGTCACACCTCCCCCTATTTCTTTTGCCTACCATTCAACTTCCTCTGTAAAAACTCAACAGAAATATTAATTGAGGCACTCAGCTAGACCTTTATCCTCGTTTACATATCCTCCACTCTACTAAAGGTCTTGGCAGGTGTGAAAAAATGCTGTAAAGTAAGAATGCATTAAAAAATAGATGCGAGTGAACAGAAGAAATATCTAAATCATATCAGTATTTGGTGTGACCACTATTTGCCTTCAAAACAGCATAAATTCTTCTAGGTACACTTGCACAAAGTCAGGGATTTTATAGGCATATAGTCAGGTGTATGATTAAACAATGATACCAAACAGGTGCTAATGATCATCAATTTAATATGTCTGTTGAAACACAATCATTAACTGAAACAGAAACAGCTGTGTAGGTGAAATAAAACTGAGTGAGGAACAGCTAAACTCTGCTAACAAGGTGAGGTTGCTGAAGACCGTTTAATGTCAAAAGTCATACACCATGGCAAGACTGAGCACAGCATCAAGACACAAGCTAGTTATACTATATGAGCAAGGTCTTTCTCAGGCAGAAATTTCAAGGCAGACAGGGGTTTCCAGATGTGCTGTCCAAGCTCTTTTGAAGAAGCACAAAGAAACAGGCATCGTTGAGGACTGTAGATGCAGTGGTCGGCCAAGGAAACTTCGTGCAGAAGATGAAAAACACATCATGCTTACTTCCATTCTCAGTCAGAAGATGTCCAGCAGTGCCATCAGCTCAGAATTGGCAGTAAACGGTAGCCTTCATGGAAGACGTTTGGCCAAAAAGTCATGCCTTCGACGTGGAAACAAGGCCAGCTGACTCAACTATGCATGAAAACATGGGAACTGGGGTGCAGAAAAATGGTAGCAGGTGCTCTGAAGTGATGAGTCAGAATTTGAAATATTTGGCTGTAGCAGAAGGCAGTCTGTTTGCTGAAGGGCTGTAAAGCAGTACAAGAATGAGTGTCCGCAGGCAACACTGAAGCATGGTGAAGGTTCCTTTCATGTTTGGGGCTGCATTTCTGCGAATGGAGTTGGGGATTTAGTTAGAATTAATAGTCTCCTGCTGAGATGTACAAGCAGATACTTATCCATCATGCAATACCATCAGGGAGGCATCTGACTGGCCCCAAATTTATTTTGCAGCTTGACAATGACCCCAAACATACAGCCAAATTCATTAAGAACTATCTTCAGTGTAAAGATGAAGAAGGAGTCCTGGTAGTGATGGTATGGCCCCCACAGAGCTCTGATCTCAACATCATCAAGTCTTTCTGGGGTTATGTGAAGAGAGAGAAAAGCAACTGAGGATGCCTAAATCCACAGAAGAACTGTGGTTACTTCTCCAAGATGTTTGGAATAACCTAACTGCCAAGTTCCTTAACAAACTGCGTGCAAGTGACCAAGAAGAACTGATGTTGTTTTGAAGGCATAGGTTGATCACACCAAATATTGATTTGATTTTGATTTGTCTTCTGTTCACTCACTGTGCATTTCCTTAATTGATAAAGATAAACTATTAACATGTTTATTTTTGAAAGCGTTCTTACTTTACAGCATTTTTCACATCTGCATAAAAATTTTGCACAATACTGTATGTAAAAAAATGTTTTGTTCCCGTTTTTTATTGACTGGATGGTTTTCTTTTCTGCGTGGTCTTTGGCACATATAACAATGCATTTCGCTTCCTTCAGACTAGCCACCTATAGATGCCTATCTTCCTCCTTATGTGTCTGCTTATATTTCTTAAATGATACTTTTTTCTCCTTTATTATATTTGCCACATCTGCTGAGTACTTCAGGGGTCTCCTTTTTCTTTTACTCTTACTGACACGTCTATTGCAATGCTCTGGGGTCTTTAATAAAATACCTTTTGGGCAATCGCATTTCTCATGGATTCCATCTAAAGATCTCCAGGCTGCTAAAGACTAACCTAAATATTTTTTCCATTTTAGAAAAATCTGCCTTTCTAAAATCTAGAAAACCCCTTCATCTTTGTCCTTATTAGGTCTGCAGTGTATTTTATCATGCAAAGGATGACATCGCTTTCAATAGGGGCATTAATACATGATGCGTAGGAGCCTGGTCATGTTTCATTTGGGGTTTTCATTATCAATGTAAAAAATTGCCACTATCTATTCTACACTAGTTACTGACGTACAATGTTTCTCTTATCTTCCTCTTTAAAACATGTGGGCGGTCTCATATATAAATGGCACCAAACGTGTAACTAACACAGGTGTAGTGGTTAAGCTTTACATTAACCAATTGGAGCCTCTGTTGTGAGGTTACCCATTTTCCCACTTTTTATCTGTATTCATACACTGGATGAGGGGGGAGGAGGATATAAGGGAACATGGGAACATATATTTGTCCTTTATGATGCAGTTTCTCTAGATTTCTGCTCTTAAGCTTATTGAATGGAGCCCTTAGTGTCTCTGTATACTTTTTTTTTTATATAGGTATCTTCTGTATGTGTGTGCATTATGTTGAGGTAGATAGGTGTTTGTATGTATTGGGTTGGGGTTTTTCTGTTGGGGTTGGACAGCTATAATAATAAGTAGATGTGTGAATCTGTGAGTAGATATGTTTTGTGAGTCTGGGAATTTTCAGAAATGGCTCACCCTGAGATTCCGAGATTCCCCACCTCCCGCCTGGTCCCCCCCCAAAAAAAAAAAAAAAATACAGTTGATGTCCATTCCAAGTATGGACTATCATACCAGGGTAGCGCACAACACACTGTAAAACCAATGAGTTGCACACCTCCCTGGACCCCAGAGGCATTAGTTAAAATGTGATGTCAATTACAGTTTGTTAAAAATACAGAACACACAATATTGGGGTCAAGAGAGGTGTGCAACCCATTGGTTTTACAGTGTGTTGTGTGCTTCTCTGGTATGATAGTCCATACTTGGAAATGGACATCAATTGTATTTATATATTTTGGCAAATTAAATTATAATAAATATCTACTTTCATGATCATGACAAAGGTTGACAATTAAATTGCTCCATATTTAATTTTTTTTTTTTATTGCAAACATTTGGCCCATTTACCTTTTTCTCTTTATTATTATGTTATGTGATCAATTAACTTACTTACCAACACTCTTACAGACTTGAACTGGTTCGGAGGTTCCACTTCAATCACCGACCATGCTTCCTTACAAGTCTGCGATGCCAACGTCAATACATTGGCGTCACTATTCCTCACAATTGCCAGCAGCAACAATTGGCTGGCTTGTCATGTGTCATCAAGTCAGGTGGTGTGGGCTCGAGGTCATAGCGGGGTCTCATCGGCAAGAGGAGGTGGATGTCTGAGTGATGGTCCTGGATGGACATCCGGCAGCATCGCACTCACAAATAATGCCACAGACATGAGAGTGTCAGTGTTACCTGGTGATTTGAAGGTTTCATCCAGAGACTCAAAGACAGAGCTCTAAATCCAGAGTCTCCGGGTGAAACCCGGCAAGTTCCCAGGTATGTCGATAAGTATATATGTATGAGGACATTTGTAGGTAACTTTGAGGTGCATGTATGTCAGAATTATGTGACAATGTAACTCTAAATTTGTACACATAAAAACAATGCAGTGTGGTGGCCAAATTTGTTTTTTATTTTATTTATTATTTCAATAAAACAAGACAGAAATATGCAAGTTTGAAAATCAGAAACATTTTGTTAACAAAAAGAACGTGTCATGCTATCATTCTGTAATTTATGACCAGGCACTGCGGGAGCAGTTCTGGGGTTTCACAATAAGTTGGTAACTTGGGTATTTCTAGTTAATGCCTCAAGTGTATTTACAGTAATTTGTGCTAGTTTTCTTTGGCACAACAGCTTTTGTATGTAGTATGTTACTCTGATGCAATCTACTACAACATATTTCTTGTGTTCTGCAATTCTTCAGAGACATTGTAATTTCTCAACTCCCTAGCTCCCAGGTGTCCCTCTTTAGGGGAGACAGTCCCTCTTTGAGACCCAGTTTCCTCTCTCTCTCTTTCCCACCCTGTTGTCCCTCTTTTTAGGAGATCAGACTGTGTGGTGTGTATATAAGTGTATCACATCGGTCCACAGCAATAACACTCACATTAGTGTTTGTTTAAACTTCACTATATGTGTGTGTAAATTAGTCTGCATAAAACAAATACTTTGATCTTGCTCTAAATCATTTATACATTTATATAAGGAGGTATCAGTAGGTCATGAAATAACCTAAAAATTACTGATAATTCCCCACCCACCAGCTACGACCCCAGCAACACTGCCCAAAGCAAAAGTGTCCCTCTTTGGCCATTTCAAAATGTTGCGAGATATGCAACTCCAAGCTAGTGAAAGAGCTACATTTTTCTTGAGAGAACGAAGGTCTCCTAATAATAGACCCTCAGTTACTATAGACAGGAAATACTTATTGTATCTATGGCTTCTTCCATTGTGCCATAGTTTGAGATAACCTCTTCAAACAGCCATAGATTCCATGTCCTTGTAGGCAGGCATGACAGTTGTTAGCAACAGGACCTCAGACACTGCTCATTGCACATGTTACTGTTAATCCTCTGAGTGCCAAATGTGGATATGTAATGTAGAGCAATGCATTGCATACACCTCGGGCACTCAGGGTTAAGTGTGAGTTGGATGTGTAATGCATTGCTTTGTAATGTGTTGCATCCCATTTCTGCACTAATCCTGCTTCAGTATGGGGGAGGAGAGGAAAACAACCTACCAGCAACTGTCATGTCTATAGATTTGATGTAGGACTGATCTGAAGTTGTCATCTCTTGAATCAAGACACTATAACATAATTCATAGGGGCTATTCATAATTTCTGGCTATATAATAGTAAGTTGGGGGTTATTAGGGGATGATAGTCTCTTTTAAAAATATCAGAGAGAGGACAGTTCATCTGATTAAGATTAAACTAAGTTTTAACCTTGTGGTAATGAGTTCTCAGCAGAACAAAAATTGCACTGCTCACTTCCTGGAAATTAGTACACGCTCTCTGCAACTGCATTTTCTGCAAGTGAACACAGCTTACCAATCTCTCTGGTTGTAGTTGAACATAATCATCCATATGACAGAATGCCACATCATCATAACTTGATAATTATTTTGAAACTGTGCCCTTGAAAATGACCACTAGTAAGCTTTCTATATTGTACAGATGCATGAGTAAAAGCATATGTTTATTTGGCAATAGTCACTGAAGATCTATCTTCCTTCCTGTTAGGTGAGAAAGGTTCCCATCTGCTTCCTGCAGTACAGATAGATGTGGTTTGGTCATACCTGCCCAGAGTTTGTCGTTCTTTTTTAACCTACTTTCTCTTTCCCGTAACACTGTGATAAATTACTGGTACTTTATAGACTTACTAGCAGAACTTGCAAATATTCAGACCAAAACTGAGAGGATGTGAAGAGAATAATTTTGTGTGAGAAACTAAATAGAGGAAAGAGAACTAGAAAAGCAACACCAGAATCAATTTAAGAATAATGCTTTCTGCAACAGTTGTAAGCTTCCTGAAAATGGTAACTTGGGGCCATATTTAGGAAGCTAAAGAGGAAGCATTCTGGGACAAACCAGCTGTACCATAGTAAAAATGCACTAAATTCCCACTGATTACATTAAGCACTTTTCTGCTAAGCTTTCCTCCCACCCCCTTGCTAAATAAGTTTTCATACTGTTTTTCAGTTTACAGTCAAATCACAATTTTTGGCTGTTATCTGTTAACATAACACACATCATAAACATTTATTTAGCAGCAGTTTTGTGGATATATCCTAAAATGAATAAAAAAACATTAACCAAAATGAAAAAAAAATAATTAATTGAAATTCCAATAAAGTGAATGAGCCATTGTATCCTTTAGCATATTTTTCTATGCTTATTGAAATTCTTATTGTTCTAAGTTTAGTACCAACTCACTTTTATAAAACACCAAAATAGTAGTTTTCTGTGTAGGTTTATATATAAGAATATATATGTATTGCAAATAAAAATAAATCACTCTTTCAGATTAAAAATCCCTAAAAACCATGGAATGCCATATTCGATTAGGTTGCTAGAGGCCTCATATACAATACTGTGCAAAAGTCTTATTCAGGTGTGAAGTGTAAAAAATGCTTTACAGTAAGAATGCTTTCAAAATTAGACATGTTATTAGTTTCTATTTATCAATTAACAAAAGCGAACAGAAAAAAAAATCTAAATCAAATCAGTATTTGGTGTGACTGTTTACCTTCAAAACAGCATAAATTCTTCTTGGTACACTTGCACAAATTCAGGGATTTTGTAGGCATATAGTCAGGTGTATGATTAAACATTTATACCAAACAGGTCCTAATGATCATCAGTTTAACCCCTTAACGACCGTGAGCCGTGCTATGACCTTCACGCTGTTTTTGCGTCAAGGACCGGTGATGGTCATAACACGTCATGTACATTTTACTTACAGAGCTTCTCCGGGATCACTGTAAGTAAAAACGGGGAGTGAAATTGACCACTCCAAGACTGGAGCGGTCTCTCTCAGTCCCCAGAGCTGCGTGCCGGTACACGTGACCTGTGACGTGTACCGGCACGTCGGAATCTTCAATGCGGTCCTTAATGGAAGGTTACGTCCCAGGACCGCGATCATGAAGGGGTTACTATGTAGGTTGAAACACAATCGTAAACAGAAACAGCTGTGTAGATGGAATAAAACTGGGTGAGGAAAAGCAAAACTTGGCTAACAAGGTGAGGTTGCTGAAGACAGGATAATGTCAAAAGTCATACACCATGGCAAGACTGAGCACAGCAACAAGCACAAGGTAGTTATACTGCATCAACAAGGTCTCTCCCAGGCAGAAATTTCAAGGCAGACAGGGGTTTCCAGATGCACTGTCCAAGCTTCAAGTACAAAGAAGCAGGCAACGTTGAGGAACATAGTTGCTTTGGTCGGCCAAGGAAACTTAGTGCAGCAGATGAGACACATCATGCTTAATTCCCATAGCAATCAGAAGATATCCAGCAGTGCCATCAGCTAAGAAATGGCAGAAAACAGTGGCATCCTGGTACACCCATCTACTGTCTGGAGAAGTCTGGTCAGAAGTGAAGACTTGAGGCCAAAAAGCCATACCTCTGATGTGGAGACAAGGCCAATCGACTCAACTATGCATGAAAACACATGCAGAAAAATGGCAGCAGGTGCTCTGAACTGATGAGTCAAAATTTGAAATATTTGGCTTTATCAGAAGGCAGTTTGTTCGCAGAAGAGCTGGAGAGTGGTACAAAAATGAGTGCCTGCAGGCAACATGAAACATAGTGGAGGTTTCTTGCAAGTCTGGGTCTGCATTTCTTTAAATTGAGTTGGGGATTTGGAATTAATGATCTCCTCAATGCTAAGAAGTACAGGCAGATACTTATCCATCATGCAATACCATCAAGGAGGCATCTGATTGCTCCCAAATGTATTCTTCAGCATGACAACGACCCCAGACATACTGCCAAAGTCATTAAGAACTATCTTCAGCAAAAAGAAGAACAATTAGTCCTAGAAGTGATGGTATGGTCCCCATGGAAGCCTTATCTCAACACCATTGAGTCCTTCTGGGATTACATGAAGAGAGAGAAGCAACTGAGGCTGCCTAAATCCACAGAAGAACTGTGGTTAGTTCTCCAAAATATTTGGAACAACCTGCCTGCCGAGTTCCTCAACAAACTGTGTGCAAGTGTACCTAGAAGAATTGATGCTGTTTTGAAGGCAAATGGTTGTCACACCAAATATTGATTCAATTTAGATTTTTCTTCTTTTCATTCACTATCATTTTATTTTTTAAAAATTAACTATTACATGTCTATTTTTGAAAGCCTTTTTACTTCACAGCATTTTTTCACATCTACCTAAGACTTTTGCACAGTACTGTATAAAATGGTGCCCCAACGGTATGAGGTGACATACCGTAAGGATGCCACAACCACCAATCTGTCAAATTGTATGCTTTTTATATGACATACCTGCAATTAGTGTTTGTAACTACTACAAATAAGAGGTGGTGGAATATAGACTTTTTAAGAGCCCCCAACCACTTTATGCTCACTCTCCATGTGTGTGGCGTGAGGTGATCTGTGATCACCTCACAAGAACATGTTAAAGGGACACTAATTTTTTTTACATATCAAGTGTTACTATCCCTTTTACCTGTCCTTAGCCGCTTCCCCTCAGTTGTGGAATCTGGTCAGTAAACCGGACAACTCACAGTGAGGAACAGTCTTTATGCACTGAGTCAAAGGAAAACCCTGCACCCCTTGATGAAGGATGGCAGGTTTTTCCTTATGCTCATTGAAGATTATCTTTCACTGCTCTCCATCTGGACCAGCTTGGAGAGCAGCGTGAGGCAGGAGGGGGATCCTTTATAATTAAATTACTCTTGAACTACAAATCGCATAGTATTGCCATACCGCTCTACATGCTGAAACTATGTAGAGCAGTGGTTCTCAACCCGTGCCTTCAGTGGCTACTAAAAGGACAGGATTTTGAGAATTGCCTTTTAAGAGCACAGGTGAGTTAATCAATGTGACTGAGCCTCTGATCAACACACTTGTGTTCTAGCAGGGAAATTCCTAAGTCCTGGCCTGTTAGTGGCCACTGAGGGCATGGGTTGAGAACCACTGATGTAGAGCAACTGGAGCTCCTTTTATTTTCATTTATTAGTAACTCGTTAATGTTGACGCTCTGGGATTTAGATGAGGGGAGAGTACTAAAGTCTTATTTGCAAATTGAATCAATAAACAAAGCCTGAAATGAAATATGTCTTAGTTTTTATTCTCTCTATACCTCGGGTGGAGTATTTTAATTCTACAGTAATATGCTAATGTACTTACCCAGTGGCTCTCCAGATCACAGTAAAACTCAGAAGTGTGCATTACTCAACACCATTTATTCTCGTCAGTAAGATGATTACTAATGATGATTCACTAATTAGCTTCGTTATTTGTTGATTCCTATTACACTACTTTGCATATTTTACCCTTCACATCCCTACACAAGTACATCTGAGCAGCCACTGCCTTCACTCCTAGATGTTCAGGCATGCAAAGGGTTATAGCATAGTTTGTTACTAATTTACCTTATTAGCATTTAAGTTTCCATAAAATCTGCATAGGTTGTTTATGGGGTTTATTTGGTTCTGACATGATTGATCCAAATTTTCCATTAGGAATAGTAGGACTAATGAAAGTAAAACTTGCAATGTGTGTGGCAGTGTAATAGCACAATGTGAAGTACCTGAATTCCCAGTGTTTTGAAGCTTATATACAATATTGTTTGGGAGAGATTGTCTTCACTAAGTGTATGTATGTATGTATGTATATCTTTATTTATATGGCGCCACACAGTGTACGCAGCGCCTTACTATAGACATATGTTACGATAAATAGGAGGGGATGAAATAAGTGCCACATTCATCGAAACAATAGGATAGAGGTCCCTGCCCCAATGAGCTTACAGTCTAAATGGGTAAAAGGAGACAGACAATGGGGTAAGAGGGTGTCAAGTGCTGCGAGTACAAATGCTGAGTTTGGCCAAAGGCAGTGCATGGTTCTAGTGCTCCAGAAGATAAGATATCAGGGTAAACTTAAAGACGGAGGGGGGTTTTCAAAGACGTAGGGAGAGGGATATGGAGCAGAAAGAGAGAAAGGTTTGAGATGGGAGAGGGCAGAGGGTGTGCGTGGTATAACAAGAAGGGCGTTGTGTGCTGAGCGAAGGAGGCGGCCAGGAACATAAGAGGAGATGAGGGAAGAGATGTAAGGAGGAGTAGCAGTGTGGAGAGCATTAAAGGTAAGAAGAAGCACTTTGTAATTGATGCGTTGCTGAATAGGGAGCCATGACAGATGTCTGAGAATTATGTGAGCAGGTTCAGTTTTTGGGGAGAGTGTGGTGATTCGTGCAGCTGAGTTTAAAACAGATTGCATAGGTAAAAGATGAGTAGCAGGGAGGCCAGTTAGTAGGATATTGCAATAATCTAAGCGGGACAGAATGAGGGCATGTATAAGAGTTTTGCTAGTTTGTTGAGAAAGGAACGGGCGGAGAAAGAAACGAGATGATCTAGCCACGGAGTTAATGTGACGGGAGAAGGAAAGAGAGGAATCAAATATGGCCCCAAGGCTGAGCTGAGCTGACTGGATCAATATCAATTCCATCAACTGTAATGGTGAAACTAGGTGTTGGGCAAGGTTTTGGTGTGAAAATTAGCAGTTCTGTTTTGGCCATGTTTATCTTCAGCTGACGTTGTGCCATCCAGGAGGAAATGGCTAAAAGGCAGTCTGAAATTTGTAGCTAGATTTGAGGTGAAAGATCAGGAGTGGAGATGTAAATTTTGGTATCATCAGCATATAGATGGTACTTGAAGCCAAATGAATTAATAAGTTCACCCAACGAAAGGGTGTACTGTGAAAAAAACAACGGACCCAGAACAGAGCCTCGAGGCACCCCCACAGACAGAGGGACTGTGGAGGAGGTGTTATTGCCAGAGGATACAAAAAAGTAAAACTTTGTGAGAGATAGGAGGAAAGCCATGCAGCAGCTTGATTTCGGAAGCCAAGTTTGTGGAGAATTTGAGCAAGAAAAGAATGGGTAACCGTGTCAAAGGCAGATAAGTCGAGTAGTATAAGTATAGAAAACTGTCCTTTTGCTTTTGCAGTCTGGAGATCATTAGCCACCCTGCAGAGAACTGTCTCAGTTGAGTGACTGCACCGGAAACCAGACTGCAAAGTTGAGGAATTTGGTTATTTGGAAGAAGACAAGGCGTTCTGAGAGTTTTGAGGTAAGAGGTAGGAGGGAAACAGGTTGATAGAGAGACATGAGGGGTCGAGGTTAGTCTTCTTGAGCAGGGGTTTAATTTGTGTCTCTTTGAAGGAAGAAGGGAAAGTGCCTGCGGAGAGAGAGTTGTTGAAAATGTGTGTTAATATAGGTGTAAGGACTGGTGCAAGTGGTTTGAGTAAGTGGGAGGGCAAAGGGTCCAAGGAGCAGGTAGTGATGTGGGTAGATAGGAGAAGCTGAGAAACTTCTTCCTCTGTTACCAGGGTAAACTATTGAAGTATGATGAGGGGGGTTTGGGGAGAGAGAGTTCGGATGCAGATGGAATAGTAGGAATCTGTTTTTGAATAGATTCCACCTTGTGCTTGAAGTGCCCTGCAAAAGCTTGAGGTAAATGTATGGCGTGAGAGGAAGCAGTGGCAGGATGGAGCAAGGAGTCAAAGACTGCAAAGAGATGGCGAGGGTTAGATTTGTTGCTGTGGAATAGTATGGTGTAGTATTCCTGTTTAGCTTTTGATAAAGCAGGACAGCATAAATTTAAAGTGCATGAAATCTGCATGTGAGCATGATTTCCTCGAAAGGCGTTCAGCAGAGCGAGTGCAAGAACGTAGGAAGAGGGTGTGGGAGTTGAGCCAGGGTCGTGGATTGGCTTGAAGGAAAAGACAAAGGGCAGAAATATGGGAGTGGGATTTATATTGGTGTTTTGGAATAGGGAATGCAGAGGGAGAAGGGGTTAAAATCTGGAGAAGTATTTAAGAGCAGACAGGTGTAATGTGAAGGAGAGAGGGGGAGATGTGGATGTAGTTTGTAAAGTCAGGGGGAGAGCTGAAGTGGATAAGAAATCTAGCGAACACTGAACAAATAACAACAAGGTAAATAGCACATGTAAACATGGCAAGTCCGACTCTGATGCCAGAGAAGAAATGTCTTTGCTGATTGTCTTCCTACAGGTGCTCTTTACAGGTAATGAAGGCGTTCTGGTGCCTTGTGTGTTGTCCTCATTGTTGAACTCAGTTAAACTCTTGGAGACACTTCAGAAGAGGAGCACTTAGGAAGAGGGGCATCAATGCTCTACCCCCAGCAAAAAAAGTGTATGGGAAGCTTGCTGAGTTGAACCCTACTCTACTTATCAGTGGATATAAATAAAAGCAATAAAATGCTGCTGTTAGTGCATTGTAATCGGGGTGTTTAATGGTATAGTCAGCTATGAAGTTACTTGTTGCTGGAATAAAGTAGGAGGCAACATAATGTTGACAACTGAAGTACCTGCATTTTTATTTCACAGAATACATTAAAAATAACTTGAGCATATAGCTCTGCAACTTGTTAATCTAGACTTGCTTCTGCCTTGCCTTTTAGCTACAATATTTGTATTGGCAGGATGTTTTTAAGGAAATTTCCCTGTTGTTGACAGCCTGCATAAGTACTACGTGTCTTTTACAAATTGTACTGCGGTTTTGAACGCAGTTCAGCATACTGCAGCAAGCAGTGTTTTAACCATTTCAGTACCAGAGTGGTAAGGAATGCATTGCGTACCCCTGTGGCACTGAAAGGGTTAATTTATTTGCAGTCTTAAAGTGGCAGTGTGTGTGTATGTGTGTATATGTGTGTGTATATATATATATATATATATATATATATATATATATATATAAATACTAGGTTAAAGCCCGTCATTCGACGGGATCTAGGTCACGCAGAAGCATTTGTAGGATCGAAATAAAAGAAATATCCATGTGGACGCGCATTACTGACAGGCACCCACTCACGCTCGCGGGTGCCTGTCAGATACGCGTCCCTAGATACCTAAGAGGGCTCGTGGGGGGAGCGGGTCACAGTGGGGAGTGAGTCATGCAGCCGGCTGCCAGCTCTCTGAGCTCGGCGTGCAGGCACCCGCAAGCGTGAGCTGGTGCCTGTCAGTTATGCGCGTCCACATACACGGTACTTAGAGGGCACGGGGGGGGGCAGGTCACAGGGGGGAATGAGTCAAGGGCAAGCTGCAGACATAAGTGACAGGCAGCCGGCTTCCAGCCCTCTGAGCTCGCATGCAAGCGCGAGCGGGTGCCTGTCAGATACATAAAGCGAGTCACATGCGTTTGTGCTACACACACAGTGAGAGACGCATTCTACAGCTTTATGTTATAGGATATATATATATATATATATATATTTTTTTTTTTTTTTAATTACTTAAGATAGAGTGTATTGGAAATGTCTTTTGGGCACCAGGTGGTGCTGTTGCTACAGTTTGCTGTAAAAAAATAAAATAGTAAAAGTTTTCTCTGTAATACCTTTTGAATTAAAAATCTTCCGGAAATTGTTTTACCAATATGGAAAGAACTGTAACATGTATCTTTCATTATCATTATAATTTTTTTTTCTGATCCTTTATAAACCTCTCTGGCACTCAAAGGGTCAAATGTACGTCTCATTTAGCCTCTTGAATGCTAGGTATGTCTCCTAGGTACTGAATATAGAAACTGTCAAGAACAATATTTGTAAGTGGTTAAAAACAGAAAAGTGCAGAGAAATAGGTATGGGTAAAAAAAATTAAAAATTGGGCAAGCAATGTACCAGTAATGAGGTTAATTAGTATTTTAAGGTCTATTTGGAAAAATAATACCATGAGAAATGAAAAGGTAGTGAAATCACATCTTATATAGAGTTAGACTGGACCTTTCTTTATACCATGAGGCCGAGGCTGTAACTACACCACAGGGGACAAATAATACTTGCCAAAATCCCACTGATTTTTTTTTTTTTTAATAGAGCTTTTAGCTCCCTTGACCATTAGCGAGGTCTGTGATGCATTATGAAGCAATGCACGTTTCTTTCAAAAGGGAAGATACACGTTTATACTGTGTATTGATAGGCAAAACAGGAAGGTCTGATTAAGACTAGCTTATTTGGCAGCAGGATAGCTATATAATTCTCATGTCTCATGTGTGTCTATGTTACTATGCACACATTGGAATGAATATATATATATATATATATATATATATAACATCTAAGCTAATAAGATCAAAAACTTACTAATACATGAAATAATGAAACATATATGCCCAAATGCCAATTAAATGCTAATTAGTTCCAACAGACCAGGAAAGGACACCATCCACCGTGGTCTGTTGGAAATAACTGGCATCTAATTGGTGTTTGGGCATATAGGTTTTATTATTACCTTTCTAAAGAAAAAACAGATAAATCAATGGGACCAGATGGGACACACCTAAAGTTGTTAAAATAACTTAAATGTGTTCTGGCAAAACTTAAACAGAATTATTCAATCAGTCACTAGCGACAGGAATAGTTTCAGAAGATTGGAAGTTAGTAAATGTAGTACCGCTTCACAAAAAAGGTAGCAGGGACAAGTCTGGTAACTACAGACCAGTAAGTCTTACATCAGTAATGAGAAAATTAATGGAGACTATGTTAAAGGAAAGAATTGTTGAATATCTGAATTTTTTATTATTTTTTTTTTATTAACATTTTATTGAAGACGTTTTATACATACAAATACAAACAAGGACAGAAGATGTGACCAATCTAGGTTAAACAAGCAAGGTACAATGGTAAGAAGATGAATATAGAAAGTATGGATATGCAAGGTCAGGGTGGGTGAAAATACAACATGTCTTGATGAATGAGTGATATAGAAGGAGAGATTAACAGAGAGACTCAGGGACTAAGGAGAATATCTGAATTTAAGTGGCTTGCAAGATACCAAACAGCATGGGTTTACAGCAGGGAGATCTTGTCAAACTTACCTCATAGATTTTTTTTGACTGGGTAATTGAAATAATAGACCAAGGGGGAACAGTAGATATAGTTTATCTAGATTTCAGTAAAGCATTTGACACTGTCCCTCATTGAAGACTCATTAATAAATTGTAGTGGGTCTGGATTTAAAAATAAGACAGTGGCTGAGTGACAGGAGACAGAGGGTATTCAGACGAATGGAGTGTTACTAGTGGAGTACCTCAGGGATCTGTACTGGGGCCCATTCTTTTTAATATTTTTATTAGTGATATTGCAAAAGGTCTCCAAGGAAAGGTATGCCTTTTTGCAGATGATACCAAGATCTGCAATAGGGTAGACATTCCAGGGGGAATAAGCCAAATGAGGAATGATTTAGATAAATTAGAAGAATGGACAAGAGTGTGGCAGATGCAGTTTATCATTGATAAATGTAAAATAAATATACTATTAAGGGTACTGTGCTGTCAGAGACAACAGAGGAAAGGGATTTGGGAGTAATTATTATTTCTAATGACTTAAAAGTAGGCAGGCAATGTAATAAAGCAGCGGGGAATGCAAGCAGGGTGCTGGGTTGTATAGCTAGGGGCATTAGTAGCAGAAAAAGGGAAGTGGCCATGCCACTCTACAGATCTCTAGTTAGACCTCACCTAGAGTATTGTGTACCATACTGGAGACCCCATCTCTAGAAGGATATAGATAATCTAGACGAGAAAATTCAAAGAAGGGCTACTAAAATGGTGACTGGTTTACAGGAAAAGAAATATCAGGATAGACTAAAGGATCTGAACATGTACAGCTTGGAGGAGAGAAAAGAGAGAGGGGATATGCTTGAAACATTCAAATACATGAAGGGATTTAACAAAGTGCAGGATGCAAGTATATTTCAAAGGAGTAAAAATGTTAGGACAAGAGGCCATAGTCTAAAACTAGAGGGACACAGGTTTAGATGTAATGTAAGAAAGTTTTACTTCACTGAGAGGGTAGTAGATATGTGGAATAGCCTACCAGCAGAAGTGGCAGAAGTTAATACAGTGACAGAATTTAAGCATGCATGGGATAGGCATAAGGCTGTCCTTAACGTAAGAAAAGACCAAGGACTAAAAAAGGTTTGAGGTTTTTACAGTAGGGAAAATGGGTAGACTAGATGGGCCGAATGGTTCTTATCTGCCGTCAAATTCTATGTTTCTATTATATATATTAATAAATTGTTAGAGAACACACACACCAATCAACACTTGTGCAAATGAACAGATATAACAAGAAGACTAAAATCTCTGTTCCCTAGAAAAGTGATGTAAGTTTTGAAAAATATATAATATATATAATGGATAAATTACAATCCAAAGTCAGAAAGGGCTGAGATGAACAGATGAGATGGATGATGGAAATGATGAATGAAGCAGTGATGGATGATGATGATGATGATGATGATGATGAGATGAGGTGGATGATAATGGATCTCCAAAATTGTAATGCTGCTACAGATATCCAATGGCCTTGTTCACCAGTAAAGTCAGTAATTCTCATATGATCTGAGCGCAAAACACAAAGGGAGACAAAGTGCAATAATATCTAAGTGTAGTAAATTTATTGGAACAGGCATAAAAACAGTAATGAAATGCACTCACATGATGCCCATCTTGGGCTTTATGCGTATCGGGGTCCCTACCCCTGTAGCCAACGTACTGTGTCCGTCCTCTCCCGCTGTCACTGGTACCAAGATGGTCACTGTATCTCCTTCTGTAATGTCCTTGGTTACATGCCAGACAGACTGCTCCGTGCGTATAAAGACAGAAAAGTTCTCCAAATCCATGGCAAGTGGAGATGTAAAGCACCGGAGTGCACGTGTGTAGGCCAACGCTGTCGGCGAAATGATGGAGAAGCGGGAGGCGGGTTCTCACAGGGGACGTAGGAGGGACCCAACTCCGTCTGAGTGCAAATGCTAACCCAACCCCTGATGAAGTGGAGTTGAAGCTCCACGATACGCGTTGGGTTAGCATTTGCACTCAGACTGTTTTTATACCTGTTTCAATAAATTTACTACACTTAGATATTATTGCACTTTGTCTCCCTTTGTGTTTTGCGCTCAGATCATATGAGAATTAATAAATTGTTGTATCTTATTAGCCTGGATGTCTTTATTGATACATTAGCGCTATGGTTTTCTCTTTCATACATTTAGTTCGCACCTCTGGAGTCAGGAGTTTCCCCAGGCTTCTTTTGTTCTCAAAATATGTGTGTTTTTTTCTTTCATCTTAGCGCCACTTTTCTATTATATTTAAGAGTATTAAAATGTTATAATAGCTATTCTACTGTATAGTAGCAGTTTTGGGGAAAGAGAAGTGACCCTGTCACGCCTAATACTATGTGCTAATTGTACAGGTGATTTTAGCATGGGTTGTGCTATTGTTTCTGCAATAAATAAAACCAAAGCATGTAAATATTACCTTTACAATTTCATGGGTTGGGCTTCCTCCCACACCACTCCTTGTCTCTACACCCAAGGATTTGTTTTTCTGCTCTCAGCCATCCATCCCAGGTTTGGGCAATTCAGGTTACACAGCTGTGATATGTTATAGCTTCTCACCTATGCTCTCAATTATAAATTAAAGCTGTAAATATCTGTTTATGTTGTAAAGTGCTACAGAGGTGTGCAATGAACATCCGTTGACACTGAACGTGTTGCTCAAGTCTAAGCGAATACAGTTTCCCCAGTGAGCAGGTGAGGGAGCAGACAGGAGGCGCTCAGATTTTAGGGTTGTTGACAGAGGCGTAACTAGAAGCCACCAGGCCCTGGTGCAAAAATTGCCATGCTTCCCCTCCCGACCACATTGCCCCTGCCATTGGCCATCTCTACATTGCCCCTATACTCCACATTGCCTGCAATCTCCATATTGCTCCCAATCGCCACCTCCACATTGCCCCTATTGTCCCCCAGTGTCTATCTCCTACCTCCCTGGTGGTCCAGAGGCATGATTAACTTATTAGCATGTGGGTTTGTTGAACTGCTGGTGATGTCAAAGGATGCCCTCTCTTACACATCATCAGCAGTTCAACAACCAGTGGAGTAACAATAGCGGTCGCACCTGCAATCAGACTTGTCACTCCAGGCGCCCCGGCCACCCCCTGTGACCCCCCCCCCGCCCGGCGTCCGCAATAAGCTGAGGTCTGTGCCTTCTTCTGCACAGATCTCTATACAGCTGGCATTCCTGCATGGTCCTCTCTTCAGTAATGCAATGTGCTGGGAGATGATGTCATCTCCCAGTGCCCTGCATCGCTAGAGTGCCAAAGAGGGAGCTCAACTGCTAGAGGTCTGTGCTGAAGAAGGCACAGACCTCAGCTTATTGCGGACGCCGGGCGGGGGGGGGGGTCACAGGGGGTGGCCGGGGCCCCTGGAGTGACATGTCTGATTGCAGGTGTGACCCCTATTGTTACTCCACTGGTTGTTGAACTGCTGATGATGTGTAAGAGAGGGCATCCTTCTACATCACCAGCAGTTCTACAAACCCTCGTGCTAATAAGTTAAACACCCCCACACCATCACCACCAAGGCAACGTGTGTCTGGAGATGTGTGGCAAGCACGTTGTCATAACCTGTCCCCCCATGTGTCTGTTTCCTTCCCCACAAGTACATACATTTGTAATCTGGTAAGCACATTTGTGATTCAGTAACATTAGACTACTGGATAGATGTAACAGAGGAAATCATTTATGCTTAAAGTTAGATTGTAGCTAGCTCTCTGAAATACAAAGCCCTATATATTTCATTCTTCGATTGGATTCTGCTACTGTAAAGAACATCTCAACTGTTTTGCCATTTCCTGCATGTTGTTAATTTGTGAGACAAATGTTTGTTACTTTTATCAGACATATTCAGATTCCAAGAATAATGCTTGTTATTAAAGTACAGCTCTGTGTACTTAGAAAAAATACTTTTCTCAGAAATCTATTGCTGTATAAAGCAATTTATGGCCTGCTTGTTAAATGGAAGCATACCCAAGAAATAATTAGGCTAAATTCTAAAATAAATCCCTTTGAATGCAAGAGAGGTATCAAATGCATTGCAATGCATAGATACCTCTCTAGCACTCAAAGGGTTAATGCACATCAATGGGAATTTTGGACATTTTGCCCTTGGGGTTGTCATTGGTTTGCTCCAACTGCACCAAAGGGGAGGTATGAAAATTTCAGATGGTTTAAATGTGGATTATTACTCTTTGAATGCTAGTGAGGTGTCAGTCTGTTGAACACCTATCTAGCTTTCAAGGGGTTAAAAGTCCCATTTAAATAATTATGCATTTGAGCAATTTATATTTGTCCCCTGTGGCACATTTGGTTTGCCCTAGAATTACACCTCATTTGTTTACTGAATATGGCCCTAAGATCAGAATACAAGAAACATTCGCAATGGCTATTTACAGTATACTTTTGATGGCAAAATGATTAGCACCAAAATGGAACTTAATTGTGAATGCTTTTTTAGAATTGATGAACTTTTGCTCTTTTTTTTTGTGAAAGCATTTCAAAAAGTGTGCATTTCTGAAATTATCCCCATTTTGTGAGAGGATTATCAATTGTGCCTAATTCAACAAAGCACTTAGCACACATTTTCATATGTCTGGCTAACTTTGCTATTAATTTATGGGTATTTGCTAACTTTACCATTAATTTAGGGGTAATCGCTAACTTTGCCATTAATTTAGTCGCATTCACTAACTTTGCCATTAATTCAGGGGCACTTGCTAAGTTTGCCATTAATTTAACCACATTCATTAACTTTGCACCTCGATTCAGGTGAGTCCACTATTGCCAGTATATGTATATATAATATGATTGTTAAATTTCTATAACAAGTCCAACTCCTGACTGATTGTAGTGCAGGTTTCTTTCAACACACACACTCCAGTACATATATAAAGAAAAAAGAAGGGATACAATCCAATCAGAGTCTGATTATCTCCATCAAAGCATCAATCGTAAATAATATTTTGTTACCAAATTGTGGCAGGTGTAGTTAACATATATATTGTGTATTAATATAATATGTGACAATCATACTTGACAGCTTTTTCTTTTGGCTTGTCTTATTGCACTAAGTTTCTGTGAGATTTTGCACTGTATTTTGTGACTTTGGGCATTTCTGAAAACTATTTTTAAGGGGCCCAGTCACTTAAAACTAACTAATATTTTTGAAAGAACTTTCAAAATCTGTTATGTTGAATCAGCTATTTTGAGTTATTTAGATGTTCAGATTCACTCACTAACACTGCTCAGCAATGTTGTGTTCACCTCTACTAGCAGTGAGTGGGGAAGACAATGTAGAGCCAAACAGGAAGTGCGTGCATGACATCCCTTAATTAGCATAATCTTGACATCTAAATCATTTAAAGACTAGTTTTCTAAAGAAGAATGGCTAATACAATAAGTAAGAGATTTTGAAAGGTCTTTCAAGATCGGCAAAGTTATTTTTAGGTGATGGGGTCCATTTAAAGGGGAACTACCACCCCACATAAAGTTAAACCCCAAGAATTACACATCTGGCAACTAGCTGAACAATAGTACTAGTCACCAGAATAATTACCTCATGATAGAGAAATCGTACTGCTCCCAAGACCGACGGCCAGGCAACAGCGCTTTAAAGAATTTGCGCGCCTGCGCCGTCAATCCCTTCCGGTACCTTAAGGTACCAAGCTACGCTTCCTAGAGCTGACTGGGACTGTCAGCGCAGGAGCGCAGATGTCACTATGTAAAGATGTCTGCTCTGTTTCCTGGCTGTCAGTCTCCGGAGCAGTAGAATTTATCTATAAGGGGATAATTATTCTGGCGACTAGTACTATTGTTCAGCTAGTCCCCAGATGGGTAATTCTTGGGGTAAACTTTATATGGGGTGGTAGTTCCACTTTAATAAAACTTCATTGCTTTTAATTATTTTTTTAGAAGTATACTAATGCTAATTAGTTTTATGAATCATGTTTTTATGTAGTTACTGTGATGTTATAGTGTAGTTTTACTGTATACAATAGAATATCCATTTTGAGATTATATTGTTGCAAATGTGCTTTTGTAATTTGGAATCTGTGCAAACAATGCACATTTGTAAAAAAATACATATTTGTTATCTGTCAGAGTATGCAGGGCTTTAAAAAAAAATAAAAATATTAAGGTGTTGCTACAGAATGAAACAGTTTTTCATTCAGCCACCAGAATACTCTTCCTCTCCTCCAGAACAGTACTCACCCCACCACTCTTAAAATCACTGTCATGGATTCCCATGAAGCAGCGTATCACATTCAAAATCCTCCTCATTACCTTCAAGGCTCTACATCACTTGTCCCCACCTTATATCTCATATTTGATATCCCGCCATGTTCCTGCGCATCCACTACGCAGCACACATGCTGGACGACTAACTGCCCCTTTAACCACTATCGCCGTTTCACGATTGAAAGCTTTCTCACATGCTGCCCCCTACCTCTGGAACTCCCTACCACCCAGTATTCTCCAAGCCTCAACAATTTTAAATCTAAACTAAAAGAGCACCTTTTATCTATAGCAACAGAGTAATATGGAAACATTATCAAACATTATCATCCTAAGCCAAACACTGCACTTCCTCCTCTACCAGCTTGTATCTGTATGTCACCAATCCTATACTTAGATTGTAAACTCTATGGGGCAGGGACCTCTTATCCTAATGTATACTCACCTGTTGTTCCCCTTATGACTGCCTATATAAGCACTTAATCACCGCACTTACTGTACCCCTGCTATATTAAATGTAATCTGTAAAGTGCCAAGTACACCAGTTGGCACTATATAAATAAAAATATACAATACAATTCAATACAAAGATGGAATATTTTCTCTTACCAGCCATATATTCTCTTCTGTAATAATGCAGGGAGAAAATAGCATTCGATGCTTCATAAAGCCACAAGAGACTCTAGAAAAATCCTTAGAAATCAACAGGCAGAAGGGAAAGAAAAAGCTACAGAAGAGGCCTAACTACAAAAATGTGGGAGAAGAAGAAGAGGATGAAAAAGGACCAGAAGATGGACAAGAAGATCCCGATAAGGCTAAAGGTACAGACAGTAGTTCAAAAGGCGCCAAGACAAGTGGGGAGACAGAAGGTGAGAAAATTAGTCACATGTCTACGATTTATGGTGGTAGGGTGTAGTACTGCACTTTGTCTTGTGGTGGTATGGTTTGACAGTGTTCTTTGCCTTTTCTCTCGTAAAGGTTTAGACAATAATCTCACACCACAATGCATGCTAGGTTTTAATACATAGCTCTCTAGGTTTGTATCTAAAGCTAGTTATATACTTGCACTAAAAGAAGCAATAGAATAAATGAGCTAACAGAGAGTGTACGTGCTCCCTTGATAAAGATATATATCCTATATAGTAATTCGCTAGAAGGTTTGTAACAATGCAGTCATACTCAGTAGAGACTGCCAGTGACGAGGCTGATACAGAGCGGGGCGCTCCGAAGGAGCATCCAGCTCTGTATCAGCCGCGGCGCGGGCAGTCTCTACTGAGCATGACTACACAGGGACCGGCTGGCACTGTATCAGCTGCGGCGTGGGCAGTCTCTACTTTGCATGACTGCCCTGCGACTGGCTGGCAGTGGCACTGTGGCCCGTGTAACGGGCTCTTCAACTGTTAAATATATAAAATATAAGTGGTTTCTGGTTTGCTGTCAGCCATGCCCTGGGGCTTTACAAAGATGGAGTTATACAAAACACCCCTTTTGCATCCAGTGGGATGTGGCTGAGGGCTTAGTGTTCTGGACTTCTCCTGATGGTTCCCCCTTCTCCCAGCTACTGATCTCCCAGCCAATTCTTCTGGGAGATCAATAGAGGCAATGCAGGGAGCAACATGGTTCCCCTGCTTCCATCCAACCTGAAATACTGGGTAG
Source organism: Rhinophrynus dorsalis (assembly GCA_037306005.1). Taxonomy (NCBI): domain Eukaryota; kingdom Metazoa; phylum Chordata; class Amphibia; order Anura; family Rhinophrynidae; genus Rhinophrynus; species Rhinophrynus dorsalis. Next base: position 74,871,638 of record CM074725.1, read on the forward strand.
GAGTGGGTGGGATCAGGGAACGCCTCCCAATGGACATGAAAGGCTTTCCTGATCCGACCACTCCTACCCAGTAGTTTGGATAGGATGGAAGTAGGGGAGTCCTGTTTCTCCCCTGTAACAGGGAGATCAGTAACTGGATGGGGACATCAGGATGCCCCACCACAAGGTGGAAAAAAAACACATAAGGGTTAACCCCATGAGTGAAGCTGTGCCACTAATGGTAGTGTGTGTATATATGTATATACACGCACCTCTTTTATAAGAAATTACCATTTTTCTGACGGGAAGTCTGAATTTAAATAGTTTAATTGCAGAATAACCTAAGTTAATGACCATTAAGCAAGCAGACAAACGAAGTCCGGCACCTGCTTTTAAGTTGTTGTGATAACACAAAATGTGGTATCCCTAATTCCCTCTGTTCTGCTCGGTTCGTGCCCCTGAATACCTTTAGGATGAACATATGTTAAAAAATAAATAAATAAAACACAAAGAACAGAAAAGAGAAGCACACAAAATCTCTAAATGTCCTATACTAAATAGAAAAATAAATAAAAACATACGTTATATACAAAAACAACACTAAATATTGTAAAAACACTGAGTATAGTGGAACACAATAGTTGGTGCTGGGGATGACTTGATGTTATAGGGCTGATAGACTTAATAGCGTAAAAGGTGAAAATTAATGTAAGTTGACAGAAGATGAAGGATGGTAAAAACATGAATAAGCAAGATCAAACTTACTGTGATATAAAACATTTAACAGATGAGAGCTGGTACTGTGTTAGCTGTAGAAATACAGGAGGCAAATATAGTTTTTGATACCTTTTATTGGCTAACTAAGCAGATTTAAATGTTTTCAAGACCTTAGGTCTGTTCCTCAGGCCTGAGGAAGAGACCTAAGGTCTTGAAAGCTTGCATTTAAATCTGCTTAGTTAGCCAATAAAAGGTATCAAAAACTATATTTGCCTCCTATAAAACATTTAGATGTGATCTCTCCTGTTAGACCAAGTGTGACAAAGTATCATTCAATATTTTGTCCTCAGCCCCAGCCCCTGCCACAGTATGCTTACTAGAAAGCCACTTGCTACAGGGTTGGTTATGCTGCTCATGTCTCTTTTCGGGCATCAGCTGGCTCTCTTTCCTTCTGGTCCTCCGCTTAGGCCTTTCCCTCTAATTCTGTGTTCTATCACTGTACAGACTTGAAAGTGCTAGGCTTGTTGGCAAAGGGCTATCACAAAGGGTTAAGCACTAGCTCTTTGAGTCCATGTTTCAGCTATATCTTCCTTAACACAAGATGGTCTCCTATAGTCTTAATTTAGTGTTTCTCGACATTGGTCTATGTTGCACAACAACAGGCCAACTCTTCAAAATATTTCTGCTTACTTTTGTAAGTCATTGTGAGTGAGCTGCCTATCCTTATCTTTATCCTCACCTGTTGATGTGTCCTGAGGATTGGGACTGAGAATCATCAGTCTGGTTAATCAGTTCTTTAACCCTTTCAGTGCAGTGCATATGCTCCCTCAGAGCAAATGTAAGACTAGATTTTAGGCCTAGTGAAGCAAATTGAGAATTTTTGCAGGAGCAAGCATGAACTACATGGTATATGTGTATATAACCCCAGTTAATTTCTGGGTGATGGTGTTTCTTTATATCTAAGTGACATGCCAGTACATTCACACAATTCTGTCCTTTAAGGATGGATGACAGTTGGGCACATCATGATTTAAAAATCACAGGAAGAAGGTTGCTAACTGCTCTGGGATTGGAGCAGTTAATTTCAGCCAACCCCTGTTAGTGCTACACATGTGATCGTTGATAAAGCAAATTACATATGCAATAGAACCATAGGATGGTGAATGTTTGGAAACATTGCCATAGTCACGTTTCTCTGCTTGTCTCTTCTTCGCTCAGATCCCAAGGCAGAGAAAGTTTATTAGTGTCTTCAGTACAGTTTGTTCAACAAAATTACATTTCCCCCCTCTGATCACTGTAGTTCACAGTGATCAAGTGTAGAAGATCAGTATTTGCTGATCTGTACGTCTTTGTTTTGACTATTTTTTATTTAATAAAATAGTTTGAATTAATTATTTAATTATATAGTTTGGTTGGCTAGTTAGTGTTAAATTAGGTAGGATTAAGGTTTACATGGGTTGGGGTTAGGTTGCTTTTTAAGGAATACTTTTGTTTTGGGTTTATTTAAAATAGTACATACCTAGGAAAATTGACTGTTTGGGGTTCTTTTTTTATCCCACAATTTAATTTTTTTTTTTTAGTAATATAGCTTGGGTAGAATTCGGCTTTAGATTATCAATTAAAAAAAATAAAACAATAATTTTACCGTGGTTGGGAAGTTAAGTAGGTTAATAACTGTAGGTGAGTATTTATTAAGTGAAAATTAGGCATTAAAGGGATACTAATACTTTGTTTTATCTTTATTTTATTTTGTAGGCATTAAAAAAACATGAAGAACGATATGTCTTATCTCTCAAACCTTTATGGTTTAACCCTTTGAGTGCCAGAGCGGTACGGAATGCATTGCTTTGCAATGCATTCCGTACCCCTCTGGCACTCAAAGGGTTAAGAGATATTCACAAGCAAAGTATCACCCCCCTGTTCAGCCAGATCAGAAGGGAGGTGCCCAGGTAGACTGCAGAGAGGGACAATCTTCAATTAAGATGAGGGAAAAAGCTGAAAAACTTGTCAAGGGGGGGGAAGGGCTTTCATTGTTTTCATACAAAGAAAAATGTCCCCTGCTGTTATCTGTCTGGTCTTACAACCAGATTCACATCTGAGAAGAGATGACTTACACTAGGAAAAAGGGGCGGGAGGGGGAAACTTTGCTTGTGAATATCTCTTAAACAATAAAGGTTTGAGAGATAAGACTTATATCGTTCTTCATGTTTTTTCAATGCCTACAAAATAAAATAAAGATAAAATTAAGTATTACTATCCCTTTAAGTAGTTTAGGGTAGGGAGCTAGGAAGGTAATAATGCAGAGGATGTATACTGCAGAGGGAGAATATGCCTTTTTGACTTCACAATCTGAAGCCACATATTCTGCACTGGATTTTAATGCAGCCCAGTTTAGTGATAATTTTAGGGATAAGTCTAGTGATCACTCAGGGCCCCCTGTTAAAAAAAGCCATACTGCCTTGAGTACTACCCCAAGTACAAATACTAAACGTGATCCTATGGGATGGGTATCACCAATTGGGTTTAGTCCCAGAAATCCATGCATTCATAGTCAACCCAGGAATGAAAGTGGATGTATCAGGTACCCCTGTCCCCTTTTTTACTTTATTTTTCGGGGAAGATATTTTGGTTGATATTGTGCCTCAAAGTAATGAGTATGCAGTCCAGTCTCTTACTGCCAATCCCTCATCCTACATTGTGAGGCATCAATCCAGCATCCCACAATTATTGAGTTTAAAAATGTTTGGGAGCTAACATTGACTGTGGGATAATTAAAAAAAAAAAAAAAAAAAAAAAGAATGTGATTGAAGCTCTACGTTCCCATTGAGCGCTCCAGGTTTGGAGTAAATTCTGTAAGCTTTGTCAGAGTGCCATAGGTTATACTCCAGGTATATGAGAGTAAGGACTGCTTCCTTGATCCGCCTGGTTGGTCAGACTTTCTGAGAACCACTGCAAAGATTTTGTGACCTTATTCCCTCATTTAATAAAATCATATATAATAATTTGTTAGAATGTTTGTCAGAAGCAGTCATGTGCAGTAGAGACTGCCCAAATGCACAGAATGCTGGGAGCATTCTGTGCTTTCGGGCAGTCTCTACAGTGCATGACTGCGTAGGCAGCAGGACTTAGAGCAGGACCGGCCTTTTAATCCTTTGAGTGCCAGAGGTGTACGCAACGCATTGCAAAGCAATGCGTTGCATACCCCTCGGCACTCAAAGGGTTAACATCGCCTGGACCTTTGCCCGTGTACACGGGCTTTTATATTAGTGTACAATATATATGTGGATCAATTACCTTATGTTGTCTGCTTTTCAGAAACATATTCTTTTGTGGGTCATTTTTTGGTTCTAAAACCGTTTACTAAGCCGTGATACTCACATACCAAATTTTGAAAACTTCTAGTTTGGAAATAGTGGTGCTATTACCCTGTAAATGAGAAAAGGGATTAACATTGTAATTAAATGCAATACACCCATATTGAAGACAAGTAAATTAATATATTTGGGGATATATTTTTTTTTCCGGTGCTCTAATTGTGTACAAAATTTGACAGGGAAACCTATTAATTTTTTCCCCCTCTTTTTTATATTATAATCAAAATAAATGATGGTTTATTAATACATATGGCATCAAAACAAAGCCCTAATTATCCTTGAAAAAGTTGTAATTTGTCTGGGTGTACTAAATGAATTAGCGGGACAATATGGTTGAACAAAGCCATACTAAAAGGCAAAAAAACCCTTTTCACCAAAGGGTTCATACTTTTGCTATCCAATGTGCATGCTGAGAGAGAAAACAGGGAATTCAGAAATTATATAGTGCATTACCACTTCAGTGGCTTAGGGCCTTAAACTCTTAGCATCAAATGCTATGCCAGGACCGTCACGGCTGGCCGGCACTTAAGGACCAGTGATAGTCCTGGCACGTCATGGAATTCAGGGCTGCCTGCTAGGCTGCACGCTGCTTGGAAAGCCCTGAACCGGAACTAAAAAAAAAAAAAAAAAGCCCTCTCGTCCTCAAGTGCTGGCTGCGCGTGCCAGTCGTTAAGGGTTAATCACAAAAATAGATGAGCAATTCTGGTTCAAAGAAACTGCACCGTAGGAGGACAGATGAACTTCTCTTTTAAATCCGAGCTCTCCAATGCATTGCTTTGTAATGTGTTTGAGACGTTTCTAGCATTCAAGCCTGTGGAAGCCCATACAGTAGGACATTTAGTTTCCATATGTTGTGCAGTTGGTTTGCTGTAGAATTGCTCATCTTTTTTCTTTCTGTAGAAGGCCTTTACAGCTGAGAAGTGAGATGCTTCAGTGACAAACGAAGTGAACCATAGTGGAGAAAGATTTGCTGAATTCCCATTGATTTAAATTGGCAGTTTTAACTCCATGAATTCTAGAGATGTCCCAGCACATTGCAGATCAATGCATTGGAGGCTTGTCTAGCATTCAAGAAGTTAATCAATCCATCTAAATGGTTGCAATTTTTAAAGACATAGTAATGTTTCAGATTACACATAGCTCAGAACATTGAGCATATGTAATAGTGCTCCGCGATGTTCATATGCTGCAAAACTTTCTAGATATTGTGTAATGTAATGTTAAAGATGATCCCTCCCTCCCCTTTCCCTGAAGTGAAGTTGCCTCTTCTTTAGTTTGAAATCCTGTTGCTTGACCGGACAGATCACAATGAATGACAGTCTTCCCTTGTTTAGTATAAGGAAAAACCTGCCCTCCTTGACTGAGGAGGGCAGGTTTTTCCTAATACTGCGTGAGGATTGTCCCTCATTGTGATCTGCTGTCAGATCTTGGACAAAAATCATTACGTCAGGGAAAGGGACTGGAGGGATCATCTTTAACATTGTATTACACAGTATCTAGTAACATTACTGTCCCTTTAAATTGTCCCCCATTGTGTAGTTGGTTTGCTCCAGGACTAGTCCTCTATAGCTTCCTGAAATGTCAGAAAAGTACAATTTCTCTTACATCTAGTATGTAACACAGGTACCGTGGGGTTGAGTCCCTCCTCTTATAGGCCAGTACACATCAAAAAGAAAGGGTCTTTGGGGTGGAGCCTCACTCCTCTAGCTCAACCCCACCTACAAACTCCCAGAATTCTTGTGTCCTGCAAAGCAGTTGGAGGGGCAGTGGTCATCTTGTTATTTTTTATTAGTTTTTTTATGATTGTTTCTAGATATGGGGCTGTATAGTACCCCATTAGGTGAACTGCCATCAGTGGGCTTCCCTGGAGTTTTATTTCTCAATTCACAGATGCTTTGTGGACCTAAGTAAGTAACTCTCTGACTGCCTTGGTCCACTGAATGTCCCATTCAGAGAAACGTTTTACACTGTGTACCAGTGCTCTGCTTTTGCACCCATTATGGGTCTTTTCTCTCTCTAAGGGCTTTGGAAGTACAGATGGCCATTGTCCTTTTCTGTTAGCTAACCCTTTCACTACTGTTGTTACTATTGGATTGTGTTGAGCGCTTTGGGGGGCCTATTTCTGCTGCCCCATGACTAGGTTTATTTATTCTGTTATTGGGATCGATTTTAGTGTGGGTTCTTCTTTAACTCCTTAACGACTGCCCCAATCCAGCTCAAGGGCAGCCGTTAAGGACCACTGAGCTTTTTTTTTTTTTTTTTTGCTCCGTCGATTCTGGGATGGCAGAATGCAGTGAAGCCACGCTGCTATCCCAGAATTCCATGACGTGCCAGGACTGTCACAGGTCCTTTAGTGATGGGCCTGGCATGATGTCAAGGGTCGTTGAGGGTTAAGATCCGGAGCCCATTCTCTATGGGGAGACTTCTATGGGACATATCTCTGCAACTATTTGGGCTACAACGGTCCAAGAAGGCAATTTTTCTTGAGTCCTCATGCCCTATCATCCAGTCAACTTTCTGAGTGCCCAATGAACATGCAGTGGCATGTGGCCAGAATAACGGGCATTGCTAGGTAACAAGCAAGAGAAAATACTAGAGGTCCCAGAATGTCTGTTTCCTGGGCTTTCTTCCAATTGGCTGACTGTTTATAGTGGCCATCTTACTTCTCTCTTGTGTATCCTTTGTAGAGGCTTATTCTCCTTGCACTCCTTCTCCAGTTTAAACATTTGCATACCAAATAAGTGTATTTTTTGGTATTTCTGGGTATTATCTTTATTCTGGGGACATTTAATCTAGTTTAACTAGATTTCTGACAAACACTCAGGGACATTGTCTGACACTAAAGGGCACATGGGAAAATCCCCGGAGTTTTTTTCCTAAGATTGTTCTGAGTTTAACATAAATCAGGAGATTTCTGTGCCTTCTTTCTGTCCTGATGCTGCTTCTGTTCAGGAGAGGGATTTTCATCTTTCAGACCTTGTGTACTGCCTTAAGTATTTTGTGCACTGTGTTAAGCCTTTTAGTAGGGCTGACTTTCTGCTTGGTCCCAGGATGGGTAAGGCTGCTTCCAAGGTAATCATTGCCTCTTGGATCAAGGCTAATATATGCCAAGTGTATGAGATTAGGAAGAAACCGGTTTCCCTTCAAGGTCACATCACATCCACCAGGTCAGTGAGTGTTTCTTGAGACTACAAGAACTAGGCTTTGGCTGGACAGCTGTGCAAGGCTGTAACTTGGCCCTCGTTGCATACATTTATCAAACACTACCATATCAATGTCTTGGACTTGTCTGAGGCCAGATTTGGCCTAAAGGTCCTTCAAGCACTCTTGCTTGTTTAGGGATCTGTCTTTTCTTTCTCTACTATCAGTTGTTGTTGTTCAGCAGTTTTTGAGCCCTGTTGGATCGTGTTTGGTGTGCTGTGCTAGTTTGGTGTCCATTGACACCTTAAGGTTATTCATATCAAAAAATAGTCCTAGGTAACTCTGGTATCATGGGAACGTGTGGGAGATCTTTTTTCCTTACCTTCCCCAGAAATCTCAGCTTTGTTATATCCCCATGGTACTTGTTTTTCATATTGGATGTAAGAGAAAATAAGATATTGGTACTCTTACCTGTTCAATCCCTTTCTCTTTAGTTCATATGGAACACCTTACATGAGATGTTTCCCTGGCAGAAACATCCTCTTTGGGTCTTAGTCTTGGGAGAGTTTCTTATCTTTATACCCGCTTATTTTCCTTTACTGTGGCTTTTTATCTTATGAATTCTGGGAGTTTGTAGGCAGGGGGGTTGAGCTGGAGGAGGCCAGGAGTCTCCACCACAAAGACCCTGTCTTTTCTGAAGTGCCTGTCCTCCAGAAGGAGGGACTCAACCCCATGGTACCTGTGTTCTATATGGACTAAACTGAAATGCATTAAACACTAAAGAACATTAAAATACTATTCAGTGTTGTGCTGTCAGCTTCAAGGTTATTTTGTGCTGTTTTGGAGAAGTGCCATGATTAATCTCATATGGAACCAGAGAAAGGGTAATCTGATACCAGGAGTTGTTTCTCTAAGATAATTACATGTGTAGGTTGTATGAGTTGTTGAAAGAGATTGGACTTTATTTGAAAATGTGATCTCTTGGCTAAACAAGAATGAATCTTGTGTCCGTGTCAGCTGTGAAGTAGATGTAATAACATCCAATTTTCATTTGCCCTTTTAGAAATCGAGATGGTGATCATGGAGAGATCAAAAGCAGCAGAGAAGTCTTCGTCTGCAGTAATGGAAGAGAACACAACAGATGAAGAAAAAAGTGCAGCTGCCTCTGGTGCTGAAGCTTGTCAGAACAGGTAACACGCAGTAGAGTTCATAACATACGTCATAAGCTTAGTCCAGAGAGTAGCAGATGGCTCCTTCTGTTCATCAGGTGTATATTTTTTATGTTCAAATCCTGAAACTGAATGGTCCCTGGTTTAAATGAACCCTAGTGTTGGTACACAAGCACCTTTAATAATAAAGTACATGTTCTAAGAATTACAACAATCAAGATTGCTCTGATAATGAGGTCGGAGAGTCACTGTGATAATGAGGTTAGGAAGTCCTGCAAAAAGGCATAAATGGGTGACCCCACAGAGCATGTGTAAGACTAGACTTTTGGTCTCCGGAAAAACAGACGGTTTACAAATGTTAGCGTGAAGTAAAAGTTGGTTAAAGGTGCATAACCCTCAGTTTGGTGCTGTTAGTGGTCTTTTAATAATGTCTCACTATTTTACCCATGGAAAATATGCATTGTTTTTGGGGAAAAAATAATAATTAAAATAAATATATATATATATATATATATATATATATATATATATATATATAAAAGTTCATAGGTAAGAACGCACTCTCAACAAAGCCGAGTAATTGCCTGGGTGCCAGATAGTTAATCTTCATATATCCACAAAAACAGCACTCACAGGTCTGTTCATACGATAAAAGAAGCTTTAATTCAAATCAACGTTTCGATCCCTCACACGGGATCTTGATAAAGATCCCGTGTGAGGGATCGAAACGTTGATTTGAATTAAAGCTTCTTTTATCGTATGAACAGACCTGTGAGTGCTGTTTTTGTGGATATATATATATATATATATATATATATATATATATATATATATATATATACATATATACACTAGCGTTGCGGGACGACGTTGTTATTTACAGTCACAGACTGTGTGAAATAGACACTGTGACAGACACGTGCAGTTACAGAGACACACACTAATATAATAATAATAATAATAATCCTTTATTTATATAGCGCACACAGATTCCGCAGCGCTTTACACTCATATTGGTTCCTGTCCCCATTGGGGCTCACAATCTAAATTCACCTATCAGTATGTTTTTTTTTTTTTTGGAGTGTGGGAGGAAACCGGAGTACCCGGAGGAAACCCACGCAAGCACAGTGAGAACATACAAACTCATTGCAGATGTTGTCCTTGGTGGGATTTGAACCCAGGACCCCAGCGCTAACACATCACTTAACAGTGATGGGGGGTGGGGGAGAGGAGAAAAGAAAAAGGGGAGGAAGGTAAATAAAAATATGGAGATTAGGAATATGGATACATGGAAAGGAGATGAGTGATTGGTAGTGAGAAGAGAGGAGAGATTGAGTCCTGGCACAGGCACATACAAAGTGTAGTGCTGGGGAGCAGGGGAAGCAAGCGTGCCAAGTGCGTTAATCATTTGAGTACCAGAGGATTAGGCAAGGCATTGCATAGCAATACTTTGAGTATCACTCTGGTACTGAAAGTATTAAACTTGGGCCGGGTGAAATGAAACTTGTTACATGTGCACTGTGGCCACTAGAGCTGAGCACCAGGGTGAGAAGGGAGGAGGAGATGAGAGCTTGAGTCCCCACACAGGCACATAAGAACCTGTAGAACCGGGGAGTAGCGGAAAGTGCAAAGTGAATTAACCCTTTGAGTGCCAGAGGGGTAGGGTAACACATTGCGTATCACTTTGGCACTGAATGTGTTAAACTTGGGCCAGTGTGAGCGTCAACAGGGAGCAGCCCTAAACTTGCAGGGCAACTAAGCCTGGACTGGGATCTGAAGAGTAGATGCTAGAGGGTGTGCATTGCTTTGCAGTGTGTTGCCTACGTATCTAGCATTCAAAGGGTTACATAGAGTCCACCATTATTTGTGAGAAACCAGGTAACCCACACAGCCCATGACTGACACTTGTTTCCATGCTTGCACTGTTTTTACAGGATCTTCCTTGACATGGTTTACAGTACACTAGAATGCGCAGAAGAGGATTACTATGCACTTTTCGTCCTGTGTCTTCTTTATGCTATGTCTCATAACAAAGGTCAGTGATTACTGAACTGTCTGCCATGTTAAACAATTGGAAAGTGTTGTGTTTTAAATAAGAATAAAGAGAGGATAATCTCAGGGTTTAAAGGGATAGTAATACTTCGTTTTATCTTTATTTCATTTTGTAGGCATTAAAAAAATGAAGAACGATATAAGTCTTATCTCTCAAACCTTTATGGTTTGAGAGATATTCACAAGCAAAGTTTCCCCTCCCTCCCCTTTTACCTAGTGTAAACCATCTCTTCTCAGATGTGGAATCCAGTCCATAAACCAGACAGATAACAGAAGGGGACAATCTTCTTCCTATGAGAACAAAGCAGATCCTTCCTCCTTGACACGTTTTTCAGGTTTTTCCCTTATCTTAATTAAAGATTGTCCCTCTCTGTAGTCTACCTGAGCACCTCCCTTCTGATCTGGCTGAACAGTGTTACATCAGTAAAAGGGGCGGGAGGGGGATACTTTGTCATTGAATTACTCTTGAACTGCAAGTCTGACAGAATTGAAATAACACTCTCCAAAGTCCAAATACTATGATGATTAATTAGAGCTGCTTTTATTATGAAACATTACTATCCCTTTAAGATTTAAACCATACCATATATGGCAAATCCAATAAATAAAGACTTTACAGGAGGGATTCTGCTGAAACTATGCAGTTTGTATCAACAGTTGTATCAAATCTCATCTCCCTGAATGCCAGCTCTTCCACCACTTCTATATGTTTCATATACATTCTTCTAAAACAAAAAAACATAATTTCAAGTATAGTCCTTTTATATATCCAGACATACAACCTGAAGTTATAGTCTTTTGTACTCTTTTGATTAAGGAGTCATTGTTTATTTGATAAATTTGCAAATAGATGTTATAGGTAATATGCACCGACTCTCAATCTCACCTTACCTGGATCTTCAGCCTCTCGTTGTTCTACTCCTATACTGCACCCACAGGTAGCCGGTTTGGTTATCGCTCAGTCTACTGCTCACAGCGCTCTCTGGTGCCAGTCCTTATTGCTACGGGCTATATCGGTTTGATTTCTAAAGGATTGAGTAGTCTCATGTGTACTGTCTGGTTCTGCTTAAGTAAAAAGTGTGCCAGCAAACTGTCTTGTTCATCTCCACGGACAGACATCTGCAAATAATTGAGTATTTATTTCTTGAACAGTGGCACAAAGGCAACATTCAAAGTACCACAGGGATTTTCTGGCCTAGTATGGGTATTTGAGGTGTTTATTATTACGAGGTGTTACCTTATGAGCATGACTTTTAGTCTTATTGGAGTTTTCTATTCAGACTGCTTATTCCTTGTTCTTTTTATTCTTTTACTCAATGGAGTTGTTTTGGAGAACTCTGATTTAGTAGCTTCGAAGAGCTTTGTCCTCTTGCCCTTATGATAAAACCTCATAATTAATTACTCTTCTGTCCCTAAAATCACCTCACTGCACCTTCTTAGGCTGCAAAAGCCTCAGTATCTACCAGAGGGGTGGTATAAATTAATGTGGAAGAATAACCATGCAAATCCTTTTGAGAAGCATGCACTCTCTGTTTCTGTTTTATAAATCTCCATTGTCCTTATTTTCTCCATCACTTATAAACAGTGTAACACATGGACCTTTCCCATACAGACGCTGACACTCTGAGGCTGATGTTCAAAATAAACTGTTTTTCATGTTGATTTCACCTCAGAAATGACATTTGGTACTCTTCACGTTTTACTTTGTCTTACACAGTAGAACACAAAAGGTCAGATTTTTCTATTAAGCAGAGTAGATGACTGCCAGAGGCACTAAACTGAGAACTGTCTTCAGCTGTGTCGACTATCACAATGCTTAGTTGTGGTGCATAAATGCTTTGTTGTGCATGTGTGTCCAGTACAGTCCCAGTACCCCTGGACCAGATACCTTCTGGTTTATGGTGGCTGGATTATTTACTATTTTATATCACTGTAATCATACTTGGGAACTCTCTGGATCTGTCCCAGAGACTCTGGCTCTTACAGTTAATTACAGAGTCTCCAGGGACAGAGGTTTATTCTCCGGTGGTGGTGAGTTTCTTTTGAAACTCTGCCCACTTCCCCTAGTTCCCACCCTGTTCTTTCCAATATCCCACTCACTTCTCCTCATCCCCACCCCATTCCTCCCACTTCCTTCCCAGTTTATGACATAAATAGGTAAGCCCCACCCCCACAATATTAAGCACCACCACTTTTGTGACAGGAATTGTCATTTATATCCCCTCAAACTCATAACCCGAGCCCTCCCCTGGGACTCAAGAAGCAAAAGTTCCCAGGTGTGGTTGTAAGGCTCATTTTATATATTAATTTTGTCAGTTTACTTACCAGTACACATAGTTAGATTTTTATGAATTAGATAACAGGTAAACCAAGATTAGTTCATTGTTAGACCTTCAGCTGTTGACTGGTTGGAGGTGATGGGATTTGTAGTCCCCAGCAGCTAGAGGTTCAACATGAGACTATCCTTGTTAACCCCTTAACGACCTTTGATGTTCCAGGACCGTCACTCCAGGTCCAGCACTTAAGCGTTTGTGACGGTCATGGCACATCATAGAATCCATTAGAGCAAAAAGAAAAAAAGCCTTGTGGCCCTTAATGGCCGGCCGGCACCTTGTTGGATGGGCGTTAAGAGGTTAAAGGCTAATGGGATGTTCTGTGTCATTCAGCGGGGATGTGGTCATGTAAGGGATGTGAATACAGAAAATAGAAAGGAAAAAGTCCAATGCTCTCCTACCGGTATATGCATATGAACTTACAAGAACTAAGCCCCAAATGGATATAAATGTTGATGTAAATGGCCAATATGTAGTCCCATCTAAGAGGTAAAGGAAATCTGGACCAGTCAGTTTAATACTCTGATAGTCATCACCCACTTTTGTCTTTCTTTTGACCTTAAATATAAGAGAGACCAGAGACACACAGGCCCTCTAAGGGTAAAACTGGGATACACTGAATCCTAAATAGGCCCCAACAAAACTCTACTAACCAGGTGGTAAAGAAAAACAGGCTTGTAATTAATGTAGTATAGCCTGTTTCTCTTTACCTTCCTTTTACCAGAGAAGTGCACAAGGCATTGCTTTGCACTGTGGTTTAAAATCCTCTGGTCCTCAAAGAATTAGGATTACCGTGTGCTGTAAGCAGAATTTGAGGACCTTTGTTCCTTCCAGAAACAGTCATGTCTCCTTTTATGGACATGACATCCAGGACTGATTTATGTTGTCTGTTGAACAAAGGCACAAGGGCAACATTTGTAGGGATTGTTAGGAATTTTTGGACATAGTAAGGTGTTTGGTGTTTTTTTTTTTACTGTTATTAGTTCTCCTTTAAACTTCCTACTGTTGATCAAAATACAATATCACTGAAGGAAATGAAAAGGAGCTGCCTGAGACTAGAAGGGTTGGTGGGATTTGAACGGCTAACATCAGAAGACTAGAATAAATTGAGAGCAAATACTTTCCTAATTGTCATAGCAACCTATTAGGCACACAACTGAAAACACAGATCTGATTTAGTTCCCCTTCTTAAAATGCTACCATACTTATCTCAGTTATGTCTTGGTAGGCCCAGGGTAGCCAACCATTGTTTTCAAGAGCTACCAAAAGTGCACATTTTCAGCTGGAGTACATGTGGACTAATTAGGGGCTCAATCAGTTTAATTTGTCTACCTGTGCTCATTCAGAGATATCCTGAAAAAATGCACTGTTGGTAGCTCTTCAGGACCAGATTCAGCTACCCCGTGGCAGGCACTTCCCCATTAGCATGGAGAGGAGAGACAGTGGTCTGACACAAAATATACTACATGTCACCTTGACCCTATCATTTTGTTTCCTAGCAGGCAACTGAATGTTTACCAGTAGTGACTCATTTGTACTCTGTGCTCCAGATTTATGGTCTCCAGCCCAGTTCCTGGTGTCCAGTCAATTATCCTTCTCCAGTTCATTGCTTTGCGTTGTGTTAATGATCTTTAGCATCCACTACGTTAAAGTTAGAACTACCATCTTATAACAACATAAATGATTTTGAACGATCTTTCAAAAATATCCCTATTTGGTAGACTTTTTTTCTTGAAAACATTAGTTTGAGAGGTTTAGTTTAATTTATTTGTCTATAAGTTTGCAGCCAGATATCAATATCTCTCCACTGGCCACCATCTGCAGTTCCCTTTCTGTCTATACTGTCTAAATTGCCATTGATTTAAATTTGAATTTTGACTTCTTAAATGCTAGTGCTCAAGGGATTAAAATTCACATTTAATTTGTTGTGCATTTTGGGAATATTTATTTTTCCACTATGGTTTAGTTGGTATACTCTAGAATTACACTTATTTTGCTTTCACAGTACAATCTTAAATGTATTAGGGGCCATGTACCAGACAATTACATGCAATATATTTTGGTTAGAGTTTTCTAGGTTGTATTGCTCATTACAAGATACATTTTATGGAAAACACAACTACACTGTATGAAATGTTTCAATCATCTGTATGTCCATTGAAAGTCACAGAACCACTCTTAAATTCTCTGCCACGCCATTCTTTTTCCATTGTCCGCCATTCCTTATAACTGTTCTTTGGAACAACTTTAGCGTATTAACGAAACCCTGGGATTCAATGGAATACAAACTGAGAACCTCTGATTTACAGGAAGCAGGGGAATAATTAGGCATGAGGTGGGGTAGGTTGAAACTGTGGACAATGGAGAAAGTGAATACCAAATATACGAAGGTTTTTGGTAGAATCTTAGAAGTGAGGACAACTGAAAGGTCGATCCTGGGATAAGCGTGTTAAGAGTCATGTTGGTTAATTTGCTTATCCTATATAATAATTCGCTAAATCGTGTGTAACGCCGCGACATGCTCAGTAGACACTGCTGTGCGTGCTGCAGTCATGCGCAGTAGAGACTGCCCGCGCCGCGGCTGATGCAGAGCTGGGCACTCGGAGCGCCCAGCTCTGTATCAGCCGTGGCGCGGGCAGTCTCTACTGCGCGTGACTGCCCCGCGACCGGGTGGCAGTGGCACTGTGGCCCGTGTAACAGGCTGTTTAACTAGTAATTAATATTTTGCTTTAATATGACTTCATATTTATGTAAACATTACAAAAAATCTGCACTATCTGTAAATATTTTATCATAGATGGTAACATGTGAAGGTAAACTCACCACCCCATACTCTATCCACTAAAGTGCTGGTCCCATGTAAAGCAAGCAACTGTAATGGACCACACCCATTTAAGAGGGATGAATCCAATACCATCATTAAAAGCGACTTGCTTTTAAAGGTATTTGATTCATCCTCTGTAAATGAGTGTGGTCCTATATCATTGCTTGAGGATCATGTAAACCAGTGCTTTTCAATGCTAGTCCTCAAGGCACATCAGCAGGTCAGCTTTTCCAGGTTATTTCCCTGCTTAATTACAGATGAGTAATCAGTGACTCGGTTTATTGTGCCTGAGCTGCCGGTTCTTAATTATCAGTATCTTGAAAACCATACCAGTTGTATACCCTGAGGACTGGACCTGAGAATTGCCGGTGTAAAGTGCGTTTTCAGAAAATTGGGGGTTTTATATACTGTATCCTTGATTGGAGACAGGTTCACCATGGGAAAAAAAACTCTTCATTGTTTTTGTTGGTGCCCACTATTTGTCTAAGAACTTTGGGCTTGGTTAGACTGCTGCTAGTGTGAGACCATTAGTTAGAATTGATGAAATAATAAATAGAATTATGCCCTAGAATTAGTTTATCATATTAATTTACAGTTAGATGTTGTTATACAGCAGTTAGGGATGTCTATTATTTATTTTTTGTTATATCTGCAGTTTGTGTATATAATGATCCCTGTTCAAGTCTGTCTCCTCACAGCAAACAGTGGGCTTCAGAAGGCCTAAATGACTCATAAGGGACATGTTGTCAGATTGTAAACAAACTATTAACAGAGGACTACTAGAGAGATGAAAAAAAAAACTCCTGCTGTTTGAAGGACATCTTCCTAGGCATTTCAGTCTCTAAAACAGACCCACTTAATCCTATGGAATATTTCCTCTTTAAGAAGTTGGTGTCAGTCTACACAATATATTTTAACCCCTTCAGTGCCAGAGGGGCATTGGTGCATTACTAATGTTTTTGCATTCAGGATGTTAACCATGCACGGCAATGCATTGTGCATTTTTCTGGTCCTGTAAAGGGTGAAACACTGCCCAGTGCTTATATGCTTATATAACACCTTTATTTTGTAATGGCTTCCAGAATCATTTTACTTGCAAATATAACACAATCACTTCACATCAGTACGTGTTCAATTTACTTTATCTCCCATTTTATCGGCAGGAATAAATCCAAGCAAGCTGAAACGAATCCAGTTGTCGCCACAGCATGCAAAAGAAAGCCGCACCTACAACCATGTATTAGCTGAAAGGCTGATCAGGATAATGAGCCAGGCGGCACAACCAGGTATGGCCTCTTAGCTTTCATATGAACTCTTCAGTTTATGCAGACCTGGGACTGGCAACCTGGGGCCTTCTGTCTGTTGTTGGACTTCAGTTAACATCATTCTCAGAGGACAATGGTTCAAAATGCCATTTCAGCAAATTGCCTTATCATTTTAATTATTTAGCTCTCCAAACGTTGTGTGTATCTTTTACAAAAAATGTTAAAAACCCTGCTGATGTGCATTCATTTTTTACTATTGGTATTAAATAATTAAGGTAGTGTTCACACTGGCACCATGTTTTTGTTCAGTTGGAGTAGTGATCAATCAGCATATGCCCCTAAATATCCCTTGTGTTTGACTCTCCCGCAAAGGTGAAGCCACCACTTTGTGAGATCCATCAATCAAAAACAGGAAGCCCTTTGTTCTTATATATATATATACATTTGTCCATCGATCAAACACATTACCCAACCATTAAGGGCCCACCTGTATTTGATAGATTTTAATTTTGAAAGAAATTGATTGATCATAGCAAACGTTTGAGCAAACACATAAAGCCCATGTACTTTTAACATTTGACCTCCCCCTGCTTAATGGTCACTTTACACTTGATTGAAATATTGTAAAGTATACATTGTTTCTCAAACTTGTCCTCAGGGATCATTAATAGACCAGTGTTTGAGGAATTTGTGTCTAAAGCACAGGTGACCTAATCAAAATGACTGAGCATTTATTTGTCTCTGATAAACTCACCTGTACTTAAGCGGGGAAATCCTTAAAGGGATAGTAATACTTAAAATGTAAAAAAAAATATGTTGTAGGGTTTATCCCCCTGAGTAAAACAAGAGTACTCCCACTGCTGAGAGGTCTTTCATTCAAAAGTTATTAATTTTCAAAGTTGAATTTTTTAGGTGCAATATCACAGCGGCCTGAAATTGTACAGTGGCGCTGTTGCTACACCATCCTATGGAGATTTATGGTCAACTGACCAGAGTTGTCCATAGGATCGTGTAGCAACAGCGCCACTGTACAATTTCAGGCCACTGTGATATTGCACCTAAAAATTCAACTTTGAAAATTAATAACTTTTGAACGAAAGACCTCTCAGCAGTGGGAGTACTCTTGTTTTACTCAGGGGGATAAACCCTACAACATATTTTTTTTTACATTTTAAGTATTACTATCCCTTTAAGTTAAGGCTTGTTAGTGGCCCCTGAGTACAGGGTTGAGGACCTATGACATTATGACATGGATTATGTTGCACTTCAAATTATCAAGGTTTTTTTCTACAACTTTATCCTTAGAACTCTATGGAAATCTGTTAAACAAAACCAGTACAAATGCTTATAAACTACAATGGATTGTAGACATGTAATTAAATCTATCTGATTAATTGTTTGAATGCCTGGCAGCTTTATTATGCTTTAAAGGGATGGTAATGTTTCATAATAAAAGCAGCTCTAATTAATCATCATAGTATGTGGACTTTGGAGAGTATTATTTCAATTCTGTCAAAGTTGTAGTTCAAGAGTAATTCAATGACAAAGTATCCCCCTCCCGCCCCTTTTACTGATGTAACACTGTTCAGCCAGATCAGAATGGAGGTGCCCAGGTAGACTGCAGAGAGGGACAATCTTCAATTAAGATAAGGGAAAAACCTGAAAACCTTGTCAAGGGGGACAGGGCTTTCATTGTTCTCATAGAAAGAAGATTATCCCCTTCTTATCTGTCTCTTGAATGGTGACACCTCCCCCTCCACGCTTTTAAACTAAAGCCATTAATACCCATAAGCTGTATAAGTGTGAATTTTGTTGTCTGAAACATAAGTTTGACTGCAGAACTTTCAGATGGGAGAAGTGTTTTCCCTCAAAAGTATTTTTTCTCAAAAATAACTGAACAGATGTTTATGAACTTGCCTTGTTTGTAGGATTTGAAAGTCTGCTGGAATCCAAACTTTGTTTGGTCATTTCATTGCAAAGATATAAGCATTTGAAAAATAACTTTACATAGATCTTAAAGGGATAGTAATACTTTAATATTACTAATCCCCATATTGTGGCTATTTAAAAAAAATTAAATTGCCCCCAGGTTCATCTCTCAAACCTTTATGGTTTGAGAGAAAACCGTAACCAAAGTTCCGCCTCCCTCCCCCCTTCCCTGAAGTCAGCGTTGTACTGACTGCACAGATATCCGGTCTTATTTTTCATCAGTCGGCTCTGCAGCAGAGCCGAGATTGCGTTAGTAAAAAAAAAAAATTATTTCACTGAAATGGTATTCTACGTGTGCTTGCAAACCAAGCACATGTAGAAGACCGTTTCAGTGAAATAATCATTTTTCACTAACGTGATCTCGGCTCATCTGCAGAGCCGCCTGATGAAAAATAAGACCGGATATCCCTGCAGTCAGTACAATGCTGACTGGGAGGGAGAGTGGAACTTTGGTTACGGTTTTCTCTAAAGCCATAAAGGTTTGAGAGATGAACCTGGGGACAATTGAATTATTTTTTTAAATAGCTACACTATGGGGATTAGTGCTGTCATAATTTAGTATACTTCAGAAATCTTACTCTTGATTAACTGAAATGAGCATGGTCAGTTAATTTCTATTTTAAATACATTTTCTTTTCTTAAAAGGACAGTAATGTTTCAAAATTAAAGCGGCTCCAATTAATCTTCATAGTATTTGGGCCATGGAGAGTGTTATTTCACTACTGTTTTCCCCTCCCCGCACTTTTGCTGATGTAACACTGCTCACCTCAGAACAGCAATGTGGTGTCCAGGTGGCTTGCAGAGTGGGGCAATCTTCAATTAGCATAAGGAAAAAAACATGATAAACATGTCAAGGGGGGCAGGGTTTTCATTGTTCTCACAGTAAGAAGATTGTCCCTTGCTGTGAGCTGTCTGGTCTTAAGACCAGATTCCACATCTGAGGGCAGGAGGCTTACGCTAGTTAAAAGGGGCAGGAGGGGGATACTTTATTATTCAATTACTCTTGAACTACGACTCTGACAGTATTGAAATAACACTCTTCATGACCCAAATACAATGAAGATTAATTGAAGCTTCTTATATTTTGAAACATTACTATCCCTTTAAAACCAAGGCTCTATTTTGCATTCTTTGCTTTGTCATGTTAAATCAAACATTATTGATAATTGCCTATCATTACCCATAATAGCTGCATTTGTAGTGCTGACCATGCCATTTACTTTAACCCTTTAAAGAGGAGAGAGTTGTCCAGACTCCTCTGTTCCTCAAGGGACTGAGTAAATTAATTAACCCTTTGAGTGCCAGAGGGGTGTGCAGTGCATTGCTCTGCAACGCATTCCATACCTCTCTGGTACTCAAAAGGTTAACATATTTGCAATCAATGAAGAAACATACCTTTCACTAGATAAAGTAATATTGTATATTTCTTTTGTTGGCACAGATGGAAAGGTCCGCTTAGCTACCTTGGAACTGGCATGTCTTCTGTTGAAGCAATTAGTTTTATTTGAGAGTGGCTGCATACTGAAGGATGTCCATCTTGCTTGCTTGGAAGTAAGTGTTCATCACCCTGTTTTGTTATTGTAACACACTGGTTAGTTGGTGTTCCGTTCCCTCATACCAGTAGCATGGCAGTCAGGAAAATTACCAAACACACCAAAGAATACAGCATATCTGCTTTAGATTTTCATATACAGTGTCTAAATCCCAATACTGATTATTACTTTTATGGTAATCTAGAAATAAGTTTTTCTAAACCAGTGGTTCTCAAATCTCTCGTCAGGAACCACTAACAATCCATGTATTTAGGATTTCCCTGTGTGTGCATGTGATTTAATCAGATAAGAGGTCATTTTGAGTAACTTGCCTTTATTCAAGCAGGGAATTCTTAGAGACCTGATGTGGCAGGGGTCCCCAAGAATACTTTTGAGAACCTTAGTCAGTCAGCGGCTCAATCCTTCTGACTGATCAATCTGTAGTCAAGCAAGGACATGCTTTAAAAATATCCTGTTTCTAATTACCCACGGATAATCGAACAGGGATATCCTTATTAGCTAACCTGTTAATGTGTCCTGAGGACTAATATTCAGAGAAACTGAAGTAAATGATTGAATGCATTGCCTCTTTAGCTATTGGAAGATAGAGAGATGAGTCTATCCAATTGGATATCAATATGAAAAGGCTTCTGTTGCATGCAGCTTATGGTATCACCTTGCATTTCCAGCTCATGAAGGCCCTTCTTTTGCATGTGCAAAATTTATCACGTATTTTATTTTCAAATGTCCTCATATACTAAAATGGGAATTTCTTAAATAAAATCCAGTGATAGCTCTTGAATTTAAGTTTAGAACAATGAAAGAAAAGTAAAACTACCTCTCTGTCAGTGAAGGTAGGTTCTACTAGTAGTTATGACTCTTCATATTAATTGGAGATTTTGTTATTAATATAGTAAGGAGAAATGTTGCAATCCAGGTGCACTATAGGGGAAAACAAAAATTCAGTTGATTTAATGGGGCAGGGAGTAACCACACACAGTGCCTAACTGGGTCCATCGCCCTTCACTGTCCTGCAACCACTTACAATCAAAGTTTACTATTTTTGCTGGAGGTTACTGACATATCACACACAGTTGTTTCAAGCCTCTAAGATAAGAATAATGTCAGTATACCCCTCAGGACCGGATTTGTAATTAGACAGACTAGGCATCTACCTACAGGCGCACCCCACAGAGGGGTGCCTGTCATTTGGATCCCCCACTTGGCTCCCACAGCCCACAACAATATGGTGAGGTCTCAGTCTGTGCCGCCTTCGGCACAGACCTGTAGCTGCTGTGAGCTCCGTCGTCGGCTCTTTAGTAATACAGTGCGCTGGGAGATGACATCATCTCCCAGCGCTCTGCATTACTGATGAGAAGACCACAAGGGAGCTCCAGCAGTTGCAGCTCGGTGCAGAAGGAGGAGGCACAGACAGACATCTCCTCTCCAGGGTAGGAAACGGACACAGGGGGCAATATGGAGATGATGGGGCACTTTGAGGGGCAATATGGAAATTATCATGGGGGCAATGTGAAGGGCAATATGGAGATGATGGGGGCACTGTGAGGGGATATGGAGATGATGGGGGCACTGTGAGGGGCAATATGGAGATGATGGGGGGCAAGTTG
The DNA here is from genome assembly GCA_037306005.1 of Rhinophrynus dorsalis. Classification (NCBI taxonomy): domain Eukaryota; kingdom Metazoa; phylum Chordata; class Amphibia; order Anura; family Rhinophrynidae; genus Rhinophrynus; species Rhinophrynus dorsalis. The sequence continues at coordinate 74,893,641 of CM074725.1, forward strand.
GAGCTGATGAGGACAATGTGGAGATGATGAGGGCATTGTGGAGATGGCAAATCGGGGGGACTCTTCAGATTTCTGTGCCTACAGGATCCTGTGATGTAAATCCAGCCCTGATACCCCTTCCTTTTTTTCTTTAAATATATGTGCACAATTTAAGCAATTAACTACATGGGTTTACTGTCAGCATGTTTACCATGGGTCTTGATACAGCAGCTCCCTGAAACTGCAAACCGTCTCATTTCATTATTTTTCCCTTGACACTTGAAGATGTTCTGAGATCCTCTGGTGGGAAATTGCACCTTGGGTCAGTGTACTCCACAGAGAGTAATTCAGATTTGTTGCAGGACTTTTAAATAAGGTCTTTTTCAGTGTGCTGTTCAATATCAGATTTCGCTCCAGTGTCCAGAAGGTTGTAATTACATTTCTGAAATGGGGCTTATAACCATTTGAAAGTGTTGGACACATCTCTACCATTTAAGCAATTAAAAGCCCTAGATGAATCAGTGTGAATTTGTCTCCAGCAGTGTAATTGGATTTCTCTAGAATTATTCAAATTCTGCTTATTAAATAAGCCTCATTGTGTTTTTACCTGACATTCATCCTAGTGATGGAATTCATATTTAAGAACTTTTAAAGGTTAATGACTTGATTAATGCATACATCTGTATATAAGCACATTCATCACTCCATATAATGGTTGTTTTAGGCTGCTTAATCGCTATCATGCCTGCACATTTAAGACTATTTAAAGTAAAAACATTTTGAGTTGAATGTTCCTTTAAAGGGATATTAATGCTTATTAAAATATTCATATTGTATAGTGCCTTTTATGTTAATTATAGCAAGGGTGTGTTTGCAGGGAGATTCCACTTTCAGAAATTATTGAACACAAAATGTTATTTCACTCAGTGTATAAGTGCAGCATTTTGTTTTGGTCTTTAGCTTTATATTGGTGCTATTTCAGTGTTACTTAGTAATAGTCACTGATCTGATCTCATCATAGACCTCAATATCAACTGCTGCACAACAAAATGGAAAGGCCAACCACAACACTGCATTCTCTCACACAAGTACACATTTGATCTGCACTACCTTTTGAATAGGATGCCTCCCAGCAGTCAGAGTGCTGTGGTTTTACTCTGCAAGACAAGCCATTTTTTCCATATTATGTTTTACTGTATTTTGAACCCTCAAATGTTAGAGAGATTTCCAGTATATTGCAAAGCAGTGAACTGGAGTCTTCTTTAGCATTCAAGGGATTAAACAAAGTTATTAACCTTTTGAGTGCCAGGATGGTATACAGTGCTTTGGATAACTCCCTGGCACTCACAGGGTTAATACTGCCTGGACAAAGTAAACTGGGACATTATCTTTGTAGTTTTGATATCACCACTTTTGGGCACCAGTAGTATACTGGCTGCCTATCTATGTGTCTCAAGGGGTTAAAATACTTGGAAATGCACTTTGACATTTGCAAATATAAATTTATTGGCGTATGAGTAAGCCTAAAACATTGCTTTTATATATTACTTCAGGGCGCAAGAGAAGAAAGTGTTCACCTTCTGCGTCATTTCTATAAGGTGAGATTTCTTGGGCATTAACTTCATTTTCTGTATCTGTTTAATTGCATCACATTGAACGTTAATAGCTCTTAAAGGAGAACTATCACAAATCATTCCTTGCCTTTATTACTTGTTAATTGGTTTAGCATATCTTAAGTTTCGTCCATTCTATTGGGTTGTGCTGCAGTGATGGATTCCATTGCAGCTAATAAATGTTATCATTGGATTTATGTCACAGATTATTGTTGAAGACTGTGAGGGTTATCTGGAGATAAAATCATTGAGACATACATCATCAGTGGGGTCCTGTGGTTCAAATGCGTCAAGGTGGAACTATACCCTAAGAATACGTTTTATTTTGTTCATCAGGATTTAAATAAATGGGTGTCATTCAAACAGCAGTCAGTTAGTTTCCTTTTTTCTTTGAATTTGATCTCTGTTTTAGTCCACGCCTAGTTGTTTGTTTTAATATATTTAAATCAACTAGTAACAGCTAGGGTCCCATACCAACATTTAATCTATTGCAGCCTATTGTTTGCTGTGCGGAAGTGTTCCCTATAGACAGACTTCAGTAGAGATCACTTTGTACAGGAAACTACAGATATAATGCACAAATATGTACAAATAGATATATTGACTGCTGTTTAAAGGACACCTAAGTAGGTAAAATCAGTGCGGGAAACAAATGAAGTATGTCTTATTTCTATGGTATAACAATAGATATATTAACTAGTGCTGCACTCCACCTAGAATGCCAGTGAGTGAATAACGAATTTGAATAATAAATTAACACTTTTAGTGCACATTGCTTAGCAATAGATTATACCTCTATCAAAATGGATGCAAATAGCAATACATGTAATGGAAAAAAAGGCATAAAACTAACATCTTAAAAGAATTATTGGCTCTTAAACTGTGTGGGGATGAGTTCTTCAAGGAAATAAAATTCATTTCATATAAATTCCCACTATATCTTGATGCATGAGAATATAATAAAAATCGATAAATAAATGAATAGATAGACTTAACTTGATGTTCCAGAGTCCAGTCCTCTGGGTACCTCCTTAAGTAATGACCCAAAATCGAATGGGATAGGATACAATGGTAAAGTAAAATGACGGATACTATAAAACCTCAACGATTATTGGATAGAATGATGATGATCAGGAATGAACATGAAGTAGCTTTATATAGTCAATCAGAGTAGTTGCTCTTCCTATTTTGTTGTTTTTAGATGAACCCAAAACTTGTCTCTGTAAGTGATGGTGCAGGACTACATGAGGGTACTGCATTGTCTGTTCTCCATTCCACACTCAGGAACTGCAGCTGGATAGTCTCAGGAATTGGTACAGACTGCAGTGTCACCTCTCTCATGAGATCTCCCTCTCTACCAAGAGGGCAGTAAATCTTCGGTGCCTTCAGGAATCTCACTTGACTCTGGGTTGTCCATTGGTCATACTGAATTTGTCCATAGTGATGACAGATGCCATCCTTGAAGGACTGGGAAGCCTCCTTCTGCTCTCTCACAGCCTAGGACCTTTGGTCTGACAGAGAGAGAGTCTTAATTCCATCAATGTTTTGGAACTTTGAATGATTCGCCTTGTACCTCAGCATTGGTCCCAGTTACTCCAGGGATTGCCATGTGAATTAATTCAGTCTGACAATGCAATGGTGGTGGCTTATATTAACCACGAAGGAGTGACCGAAAGAGAGACCATGTGGTCAGAAATCCATCTGATTCTCATCTTTAGTGGAAGCTTACATTCCAGCTCTGTTGGCCGTTAACACTCCAGGTGTAGACAATGTGGCAGACTTTCTCAGATGTCAGCATTGGGTATTAGGAACTCAACCAGATAGTGTTCAGTTCCATAGTTCAGGTATGAGGTCTTGAGATTTTGGATCTGATGGCATCTCTGTTTAACTTCAAAATTCTTTTGTTTTCCTCCAGAACCTAAAGCCCTTTTGTTCACTCACTGTATGTAATAGGCATTCTGTGGCAGTTTCCCTTTGTCTATGTGTTTCCTCCATTCCCTGTTATTCCCATGGTATTAAGGGAGATAAGGATAGACCAGGTGTATGTAATTCTAATTGCTCGTTAATGGCCTGTCCAGGCATGACTCTCAGATCTAGGCAATCTCTACTTTTCCAAACCGTATTATCTTCCTCTTCTTCCGGACCTATTGTCACAGACTCCTTTGTGTTGCCCAGGTATGAAAAGGCTAGTTTTGATGGCTTGGCTCTTGAAGCCAGCCTTTTGAGGAAGAAAGGTTTTGCTGAACCTTTCATCTCTGCCATGCAGAAGGCCCATAATCCAGTTTCATCTAGGGAATATCATGAGGTCTGGTCATTGTTTTTCAAGTGGCGTGATGACCAGGAGCTGTATTCGCATCCCTGTTGTCTTACAGCTTTTCTTCAGTATGGCCTTCAAAAATTACTCAGTCATAGTTCTGTCAGTGTCCAGATTTCAGCCTTATCTGTTCCCTTTCAGAGGTGCATTGCTACAGGATGTGCAGACCTTTGTGCAAGGGATAGCTCATGCCCACCCTGCCTTTAGGAATCCCATTTCACCGTGAAACTCAAACCTGGCCTTGGCAGTTCTTCATAAGGATCCTTTTGACCCCCTTGCTTCTTTATCTCTTTGTTGCTCGACTGTCAAGACAGGACTGCTTTCCATCTCATGATTGTTTCTGTTTGGCTGGACTGCAGACTTTAGACTAATCCTCCTGATTTTTCATACAGGTAGGGTGGTTCTGCTTACTCCCTTTGGGTTTCTTCCCACAGTAGTTTATTACTTTCGTATCAATCAGGAAATTGTTCTTCATTTTTTGTCTGGCCCATATAACACGTGGGAGCAGGAGCTTCACTGCTTGGACGTAGTTAGGTGTCTAAAATACTGTGTTCATCACCTGGAACCTTTCCATAAATCAGACTGTCCTTTCTTTATTCCTGAGGGCCAACGTGCAGGCTAAGCAATGTCCAAATTGACAGTTTTTTTGGATCTAGGCAACAATTCAACAGGCCTATATCTTTTTTTGAAAAAAACCTGTTCACTTTAGAATCACTGCTCGTTCAAGTAGTCATGAAATGAGCAACGGAAGTAGAACATTAAACTAATGTTAGAAAAGCCATAGAAACAAGTATGATTTAATAGCGTACCCCTCTGGGACTCAGTGGGTTAAAACATTGAATGCTATAGACAAGTACTGGTTGATGTGGGTGCTTATAACCAGGAGAGTTTGTAGGACCCAAAGAAACCTGGGGTTTGGGCCAACCTAATGCATTATTAAGACACAGTGCAGCCCAGTTGCACCACTACTGGTAGGGGATATTAGCACAGTGCATTTTAAGAACATCTGAGGACCCTTGTGAAATTGTAAATAGGATCCCCTTAATATAGGAATACATTTAGTATCTTCCTAAGTTTAGTAGTAGCCTTCTGTAGGCATGTTAATATTTGTAGTAAAAGCAAGCACATTATTTGTACACAGATACAGCGTTTAACCACCCTGACCAGTAACTTAGTTCTCTCACGAGACCTCTTAAGACGGGAGACCCCCAGCTAACTCCAGGTAGAGGTCCTAGGCTAGCAACAAAACCCACGGATTTAATATGAGACCTGGGAATTTAGACCCCTTAGCCAGCACCTAGCAACATCCCTGTTTAACAATGTAAAAACTGATAATTGGTTTAAAGCGGAACTTTCAGATAATAGCAAATCACCATGCATTTATTAAATGCATGGGGACTAGCTTGAAAATGTATCTCTTACCAAAAAAAAAAAAAAAACTTGTTTCTGGTGGAATCCGTCCTGTTTGGAGACTGGAACTGAGGCTAGAGCGCAGACATCTTGTCTGTGCGCATGCTCCATCAGTCCCGGTCTCCATAGAGTAAACTGCTTTGCACCATATGGTCACCGGAAGGGGCTGACAGCGCAGACTCACAGACCGCACTAACCTGCCCGTCAGTCCCGAAACAGGAAGGATTCCTTTACACACAAGTATTTTTTTTTGGTAAGATATATATTTTCAAGCTAATCACCATGCATTTAATGACTGGCTATTATCTGAAAGTTCCGCTTTAATGATTTATTTCAGCAGTTGTATATTTGGATGAGGTAATTAAAAAAAAATAATTCTGTCTTGGAAACTAAAAGTCATTTTCAGTTTTCAGCTTGATCTGATTTAACTGGCCCATACTCAGGGAGATAACTGGTGAATCTGTTCATATTTGGAGAGATTGAATGGTTTTCAACAAAGAAATCTCCCTTTGTACGGGCACCTTAAGGGATGTATTCAGAAAGCTATAGAGGAGCAGTTTGGGAAGAAAGCAACTTCAGCATACAGGACAAATTAAAAGTCCCCCAATACCAACTGATATAAATGGAGAGTTTTAACCCTTTGCATTGTAGGTTTTGAAAGCTTCATTTAAAGGAGTATTAAAGGGGAACTACCACCCCGCAAAAACTTTACATTAATTAAGTCTTCATCTGGCGACTAGCTGCTTAGTAGCGCTAGTCGCCAGAAATATTACCTGGTTTCAAAGATTTTCGACTTATTCGGAGGCTGACAGTAGCAGGAAGCACGGACATCTTGCCATAGTGACGTCCGTGCGCCTGTGCTGTTAGTCCCTTTTGGAGCCGGCCGGCTCCAAAAGGGACTGACAGCGCAGGTGCACGGACGTCACTATGGCAAGATGTCCGTGCTTCCTGCTACTGTCAGCCTCCGAAAAACTTGAAAATCTTTGAAACCAGGTAATATTTCTGGTAACTAGCGCTACTAAGCAGCTAGTCGCCAGATGGGGTGGTAGTTCCCCTTTAAATATTTTATGACAAAATATAACCTTGATTTACTCAACAGGAAAGCATATTTTTTCAGTAAAAAAACCCAAAACATTACTTCTGCTATATATCTGAAAATTAGTTTTTAACCCCTATGGTGCAGTTATTTTGCTATAGAGTGTCTCCTCTTTTGCTTCCTGAATGAGGCCTGAAAAGTTCAAGCATTGGTCTGGGCCAGTCAATTGCAATAAAAGCTAAAAAGAGCCAAAAACATTACTGCTTAGTCCTGAAATTGAGGCTATAGTTTTACATTTTTTTCTAGTAATAACAATTGTTCGTGAGGCAGTCCTTCTTTACTTATGGTTTAACTTTGTTTCTTTAGAAATTTATTTTTAGTTTAGAAAGAAAATATATTTCGACAGAGCAGGAAATCAGTAAAACTTGTGTCCAGGAATCCTGTGGAGTACAGATCAGTCTTTCAAGTGTGTGTGTATGTATGGCAGACAGAAGAGTTTTCTCAGAATGTTCGTTTGTTAGAATTGAAATTAAAAAAAAAAAAAAGTTTTTTCTTCTTCTCCCTGTCTTGTTGAACCAAGAATTTACAGTAAGTGATGAAAACAAAAAACAGATGTCTCTTGTTCCGGGAAACTCATGGCTTTAGGTATTTATAAGTTGGAATGTCCTGAAATGATTTGTTTCATTCTGTTCTTAATCTAGGGAGAGGAAATCTTCCTGGACATGTTTGAAGATGAGTACAGAAGTATGACTGTGAGTTTCTAATGCTGTATTGTTTGATATTGGTGTTCAAAGCCATTATATGTCCAGAATGTTAGGATATCCAAACCTGATCTTGTTGAATTAAAGTGGAACTGTCAGCTGATGTTTGCCAGTTGGTCAGCTTATGCAAATGTGCTAGTATTGGCCAGCTGGGAACAGCAAGTGGGAGAAAGAACACAATGGATAGTTAGTATATTGAGAGCATGCAAGCCAGTGCTAAGTCATTTGTGTAAGCTGTCAAATAAAGCTAAATATCTCAAACTTTTGTTTCAATAAAAAATAATTGATTCAAAATATGTGAATGGTTTTTCATAGTCGCCAATACATTGGAGACGTCTTTAGCATTTAAGAGGTAAATTGGGAACCCAAGGCTGTGTTGTACACCCAAAATCTAGAACACAAAGTACATTTTCTTCATTATTGGTAAACACTGATTTTCCTGCAGTGGTTCAATCTTTGCTAGGAAACAAAATGCTAGAGTCAAGGCAACCTATATATTCTGTGTCAGACCATTCTGTTTTCTGAATGGTGGAGACTGCTAATATAGATTCAGAATTTGATAGCAGATAAGAACCATTCAGCCCATCTAGTATGCCCATTTTTCTTACTGTTAAAACTTCAAACCCTATTTGGTCTGTGGTCTTGTCTTATATTCAGGATTGCCTTATCCCTATCCTAAGCATGCTTTTTCAGAATCACCTTGGTTGTCCCAAGGTGTTAATTCTACAACCACACATTACCCCAATTCACTTTTCACTGGTACTGATAAATGTTGACCTCTGTAAAAAACGACTGGTGCAGAGACATTAGAATTACTCTGGCCACAACCACTGCTCAAAATTTGGGAGTGGCCAGTACACCTGAGGCATGGGATGTGCCCAAGTTCACTTTTGTAGTCTAATGCCAGTTGTTTCAGTTTAGACCGATAGACTTGTGATACATACAATCTAGGGTGACCACTCGTCCCGGAATGCCTGGGACTGTCCCTTATTGGGGGTCTGTGTCCCGGGTCACCCTCCACTGGGACACCAAAGAGTCCCGGAATGAAACAACATGCACCTGTCCAGCCTTCCAATGAAATTTATTTGCTGTATGGTCCTCATTGGCTGGCTGAGCCAGCCAGTGAGGACCATATAGCAAATAAATTTCATTGGCTGTCTGGACTGGTGCATGAGAGACAGCTGGGATGGAGCAGGTATGCTCGTGCTGCAAGTGAGTCCCACGACTGAGGCTCCTGCCGTCGCTGACCTTCTTTCTGAGGCTGACACAGAGTAAGAGTTCCCATGGGAACTCTTACTCTGTGTCAGCGTCAGAAAGATGGTCATCGACGGCAGGAGCCTCAGCCGCGGGACTTGGGTGACCACATGTCCTGGAATGGCAGAATGGAAATCTGGTCACCCTAATACAAGCCTATCAGGTCTGTTGAAACCTATTGTTTGCTGTGTGGGAGAGTGACCAAGAGACCAGATTTCAAGAGAAATCATTATATATGGCTATCTGCAGGTATAATGGAAGAAAATACATAGATAAATATGCTTGCATGCTGTATAAAGTGCATCTACTTAGGGAAGGATATGAGTTAAAGTAGCAATAGGTATCTTTTAAAGGAATAGTAATGTTTCTCCAAACACAAAGCTCCATTTCATCTTTATAGTATGTAGGCCATGTAGAGCGTTATTTCAGTGTTATCCAATTTCTAGTTTAACCCTTTGAGTGCCAGAGGGGTACGGAACGCATTGCAAAGCAATGCATTCTGTACCCCACTGGCACTCAAAGGGTTAACAGTAATTCAATGATAAAATATTCCCATCCTGCCCATTTTCATGATGTAACACTGCACAGCAAGACCGTACGGTTGGATCCCAGTAAGGGACAATCTACTGTGGGCATAAAGAAAAACCTGCCCTCCTTCATCAAGGGGGACAGGGTTTTCCTTATGTTCACAGCCAGAAGATTGTCCCTTGCTGTGAGCTGTCTGGTCAAGTAACTGGATTCCACATCTGTCCACATCTTTCCTTTTAATCCCTTTATCGACGGTTGACCATTCAAAACACTAAGCATTAACAATGTCTTCCAGAGTAAACCACTGAATGTTGAATACTTGATGATGGATGAATCTATCTTGCTACCCCCAACTGGAACACCTCTTACTGGCATCGATTTTGTGAAGCGCTTGCCTTGTGGGGATGTCGAAAGAACACGCAGAGTAAGTTTTTTTTCCCCCTGTATGTTGAGCAGAACTTTTTTTTGTTGCAGTAACATTTAAATGAAAATGTTCATATCTGTAAGTACCAAAACATTCATTTTTTAATTAAAATAGATGTATTGCTCCTTAACACCTTGAGTGCCGGTGGTGCGTACAATGCATTTTCTTATTGCACTGGGCTCCCCCTGGCACTCAGGAGGTTAAAAGAAGCATATCTGCACGATTATACTATGGTTTAAAAGGACACTAACCTAAAATTTAAATTGGCTCATATAATTTTAAATATCATGTGCTTTCTGCTAGCCTTTTATAAAATGTATTTGTGTTAAAGGGATATAAATGTATCACGAAAACAGCAACTCCAATTAATCTTCATAGTATTTGGGCCATGGAGATCGTTATTTCAATACTGTCAGAGTTGTAGTTAAAGAGTAATTGAATGATAAAGTATTCCACTCCTGCCCCTTTTACGTGGTGTAAGTTACCTCCCCTCAGATGTGGAATCTGGTCTTAAGACCAGACACCTCACAGCAAGGAACAATCTTCTTACTGTGAGCATAAGGAAAATCCTGCACCCCTAGACAAGTTTTCCCCTTATGCTAATTGAACATTGTCCCTCTCTGCAAGCCATCTGGACACCACTTTAATGCTCTGAGGTGAACAGTGTTACATAAGTAAAAGGGGCAGGAGGGGGATACTCTATCATTTAATTACTCTTGAACTACAACTCTGACAGTACTGAAATAACAATCTCCGTGGCCCAAATACTATGAAGATTAATTGGAGCTGCTTTTATTGTGAAACATTACTATCCCTTTAAGTTGTATCCTTATAATCTAATCCTAAACTTGCATTTTTAATGTATGTGTGGATTATCCTATGAAGACATATTTTGGTAAATGTGCACAGAGATAATACTGCTAACCTCTTAGTGACCGGCTGTGCGTGCACGCGGCCGGCACTTAACGCCCGCCAAACTTTTTTTTTTTTTTCTTTTTTTTTTTAAACGATTTCTGGGATGTACATGTACGTCCTCTGTCCACCTGGGACATCCGCTCGGGACACACATGTACGTCCTCGGACGGTAAGGGGTTAATGTATTGAGATTAACACCTACTGTTCTTCTGTTCAGAAACGTTGTTACTTTATCTCAGTCTGTTTAACCCCTTAACTACCCTTGATGGTCACAGTACGTCATGGGTAAATCTGAGTTAACGACCCATGACGTACTATGACCGTCATGGAATTCCGGGCTCCCGCCGTTCGGGGAGTCTGGAATCCAAATTAAAAAAATAAATAAATAAATAAAAATGCTCCGTGGTCCTTTAGCGACTGCCGTGTGCCTGCGCGGCCAGTCGTTAAGAGGTTAAAGACAATAATGAGCAATCACTTCTTAGTCACCCTTTCCAGATTGTTATGGTAATGGGAATCCTGGAGAAAGTGGAAATAGGAGATCCCACAGAGCAATATGTAAGAGTAGATTGTAGGCCTTAGAAGAGTACAGGGTATTAAAATGTGTATAACCCCAGGACATTTTTGGATGTTCGTGTCCCTTTGAGTGTCCTGTGTTAAAAAAAAAAAAAAAAGCAGAGTCATTCTGGTGCAAACCAACTGCATGAAAAGGCATAAATAAAAAGTCCCATTGATTTAAATGAGACTTTTAATTCCTTGAATGGTAACGAGGCACACTGAGAATCAATGCGTTGCTTGACTTCTCTACCATTCACTGGATTAAATGTCCCATTTAACCCTTTGGGTGCCAGAGGGGTTTGCGTTGCAACCCCTCTGGCCTTCAAAGGGTTAAATGAATGAGAGTTATCTGTTCTCTATGGTCATAGCTGGGAACTCTCCAGATCTTCCCCGAGACTCCGTTTTTTGCAGTGAATTACTGGGTCTCCGGGGGCAGAGGCTGATTCACCAGTCACGAGGAGTTTCTTATGAAGCTCTGCCCACTTCTGCTCCTTCCCACTGTGTTCCTCCCTTTTCCCGCCCACTTCTTCTTTCCCCACCCTGTTCTGTCCACTTCCTGTCTAATTTGTCACATTCCGTTAAATCTGCTCCATCCAACATTAAATCCCACCCATTTGTGATGCAAATCTGGTCATTTATAGTCTCACTGGGGCTCTAGAATAAAAAGGTCCCAGGTATGCCTATTGTGCATTTTGTTTGCTCCACCATTTCTCAGTTTTTCTTTTGAAACAAGTATCTAAATGAGTTGAACTATTTAATTGCAAATTACATATTTTAAAGGGATAGAAATGTTTCATAATAAAAGCAGCTCTAATTAATCATCATAGTATTTGGACTTTGGAGAGTGTTATTTAAATTCTGTCAGAGTTGTAGTTGTAGAGTAATTCAATGACAAAGTATCCCCCTCCCACCCCTTTTACTGATGTAACACTGCTCAGCCAGATCAGAAGGGAGGTGCCCAGGTAGACTGCAGAAAGGGACAATCTTCAATTAAGATAAGGGAAAAACCTGAAAAACTTGTCAAGGGGGGCAGGGCTTTCTTTGTTCTCATAGGAAGAATATTGTCCCCTTCTGTTATCTGTCTGGTCTATGGACTGCATTCCACATCTGAGAAGAGATTGCTTACACTAGGTAAAAGGGGCGGGAGGGGGAAACTTTGCTTGTGAATATCTCTCAAACCATAAAGGTTTGAGAGATAAGACTTACATAGTTTTTAATGTTTTTTTAATGCCTACAAAATAAAATAAAGATAAAACAAAGTATTACTATCCCTTTAAATGTGTTCCAGAGGAGCTTGCAACCCAACATATACAATACTGTGCAATGTCATCATGCTACAGAGTCTAATAACTGATGTTATGCTCTGAGTCAGAGTTAGAGTTATTTTCTTTAAAACTGAACATATCATTTCACATTGCATGGCAAATTAATGACCAACATTCCATGGCTTTAATGCCCCTTAAATGTAAAGCAGGATACTAGTAGTTTAATAGTGATGTCTTAATTGGCTGAGTACATTTTATAGTGCAAGCTTTCAGGATTAATTAGGTCTCTTTGGGAGGCATGCTATAAATGAGTGCTAAAGCTAAATATACAAGATATTACATAAACCATACAGCAGATAATCATCACACATTCATGATAATGGGAAATAAAGTTCATGTTGACCCTGAATTCCATTGACAGGGCAGTCTCATCAGCGGTCTCGCTCTTAACCCTGTAGAATAATATGACATGAATTTCTTGTCATGGTTTAGGTCACAGTTCAAAAAGTTCAAGCTGAACTTTCATCAACATTACATTTAGGCCAAAATCCTTAATATGTTAGCAATATATAAATACTTGTAACTGGCAATATAAATCTGGCATAAGTAAGTGAGAGAACGTTTTCGGCAGGCAGGCATCGGCTGGGATCTTGCCGTCAGTCCCTTCCGGTGCCTTAAAGGAGCAGTAAACTTTTTTTATGAAAACACATACTTTATAGCTCTTTTCCTGCTGAATAAAACAAGGTCACTCCCAATGCTGTCAGATGTTCTATTCAAAATTTAAAACAGTTCAAATAATCATGAAGTGAATTTACTGTGTTTACTTCCTGAAAGTTCTAAGTGACAGGCAGTTTCTATCACATTCTATGGAGAACTGTATGTCTCTGACTTTTCTGACTTTCCATTAGAATCTAACAGAAAATCTAATTAGAATTTGACCACTAGAGGGCACTGCTGATGTAAAAAAACATGGGTTTAAACTGAATCTCTTGGCAGTGAGAGTACCCTTATTTTACTCAGTCGAAAAATCCTACAATATATATTTTTTCATAAAAAACGTTTACTGCTCCATTAAGGCACAAGGCTTCCAACTTGCCAATCGTGAAGGTGAAGGGGACAGACAGCGCATACTCAGTTATGGCGACTCTGCAAAATTTCTGCGCTGTTCCCCACTGCTGCCTGCCGAAAAAGTTTTATCTCTTACTTATGCCGGACTTATACTGCAAATTACAAGTATCTATATGTATATCACTGACATATTAAGGATTTGGGGCTAAATGTAATGTTGATGAAAGTTCAGCTTTAAACTGCCAGCTGCTTGTACTCCAAGAGCTTTCCGTATTATTCTTAATATTTCTTAGCTGTACAGTGACCCTGAAATCTTTGGTACTGTGTCCATTTTTAGAAAGAAATTCTCCACAGTTGTATTTTTTTCTTCATATTGATATTGAACTCATGTGAATTATTTGTCTTCATTTGTCCAGCACACACACACGATGAGGTAGACAACATTACATGAGCTGTGGGAGAATGTGCCCTTGGTATTGTGGTTTTGGTGGGTTTGTGGTGTGAGCACTTTATCTCTGGTATATATGCATACACAGGCTTCACATCTCTCTTTTTGTTTAGGCAAGGAGATGTATGTTATTTTTTAGGGATCTCTTTACCTAGCATTGCTTCACATGCTGTTTATTTTAGCAGAGCAGGTTTTGGAAATATATTTTAATCTGTCATTTGTATGCAGTATTGTTTGAAGCCCTTTTGATATTTTGTACAGAACTTATAGTTGGGGATTGAACGTGACTGCTAATGGCACCCTGTTCTCTCCCTGTGGTGGTTTGTGTTCCAGGTGATTTCTGTGGGTAATTAGTAGTTTTCTGAATTTGAGTGTCGGTGTCATTGGCATTATTTGATATAATCTGTCCTGAGATTTTTAAGGTGTTCATCCCTGTCAATAGTTTCAGAGCAGATGTGGTTATATATTAGGGCCTTGCGTTAAACAATAGATATTTTTCTCTGTTGTCCAATACAGGATACTGGTAACTTTGGGTAGGCGATGAGCCCCTTTAAGTAGGCAGGAACAATTCTGAGAAGTGACTGCTGGGTGGAGCCTACCTCCTCTCCTTAGCTTGCAGCTACCCAATCCCCACCCAGTAAGATTTGTTCCTTGGTCAAGACACAAGGCAAGAGAACAGTTCTGCTATAGTTTTAGCTATTTTGTTATTTTTCTGTTAGCTATGGGATACAACCATTAGGTGGATTACCATCACTGACAATTCCCATCACTCAAATGTGGATAGCTCAGTTTACCAGGTGCTTTTGTGGACCTAAGCCCTGGGGCGAAAATCTTGGCTGCAAGTTCTTTCCCCAGGAGTTGCCCACTGAGGCTTCTCCTTGATATATGGTAATCTGAAGACAGAAGATCTGCTGAAAAAGGTGAGCACCCTTTGAGTGCTGAGGTCCACATGTCCCACACTTCCCCTCCGCACAGAGGTCTCATTTTGAGTTCCTATTAGATACTCATGCACTCATTGGGTTTATCTGTATGTCTGTGAGGTGTTTGGAGCAAGTTTCTGTGGTAACTTAACCCTTTTGCTGCTGGTTAGCATCTTTTGGGGGGAGTTGTGGGCACTTTCCCTACTGGGACCAGTGTTTATTGGGGCTGCTGACTTGTTCTAGCGGACTTTTGAGTGGTTAACTTTGTGTTCAGGTGGGCGTTTACCGCATAGATGCCATTACTCCACTCACTTCTATGGGACTTTACAGTTGGGTCATATCTCTGCAACCGCTCCATATAGCAAGGTTAGAGATGGCTCATTTGGTTGGTCTGCCCTTTCTCTGTTATCCGGTCAATGTTCTGGGCATGTTGGGGAGCTCAGGGGGCTTCAGGCACTGTTGGGGTACCTTATCAGTGAAACTACAATTCCCATGAGTGCTCTCTTCTGATTGGCTCCTGCCGCGGCAGCAGTTTTGTGCTTTCGCTAATTGAGTATCCTACGCAGGGGTCGGATTCTCCTTCTCTCCTCCTCAGTTTAACCCTTCACCTACCAGATAAGTCTATTTTAGCATTTCCGTGGTGATTTTATTTATCATACATACTTCTTTGTGGGTGTTTCTGATACATTGACCGTTTGATTCTGTGAGAATGTCTACTCCGTTAGACCTTGGGGCTAAGCCTAAGATTAACGATACTGGGGTGTCTGTGTCCCCCATTACTCATTGCTCCTCATGTCACTCAGGGTTACCTAGAGAATATTCAGGTCATGTTTGCCCAGCATGTGCTGCTGCCCCTGAATCCCCTGCAGGGGCCTCCAGCCATGCACTAGAGCTGATCCTGTTCCCTCAGCTGAGGGCCTGATCAGGGCTGTGTTGAACACCCTGAACATTCCCCATACTTGTTTTCCACCTAACCCCACACTTGACTGCTTGGTGTCTGAGGAGTGGAAGTTTCCGGACAGAAAACAGTCTGTCTCTAGGAAATTTGCTAAGCTTTATCCGTTCTCTGATGCGGCTCTATCTCAGTGGGTTCATTGCCCCAAAGTGGATGCCCCTGTCTCCAGGCTGTCTAAGTCCACTGCCTTGCCTGTGGCTGATGCATCTGCTATGAAAGACTGGACTGTCAAAAAGCTTGAGACCTCTCTCAAGGCCATTTTTGCGACGGCTGGTTCTGCCCTGTGCCCCACATTTGCTGCTGCGTGGGCAAATAGAGCCGTGGCTGTTTGAACTGAGCAGCGTTAGCACTAAGTGGAAATGCTGCTAAAAGTTTATACATGTCACTTTGCAACAATTTATATATATATATATATATATATATATATATATATATATATATTTTTTTTTTTTTTTTATTTTTTTTTTTAATAAATCCAGTTTATAAATCTCTCCCCATTGAGACATATGTATAAAGAGAAAATGCTACAACTCTGAGGCACGCCAAATTAACTTTAGGGAACAAATACAAATTCTGCTGAGTTAAATGGGGCTTTTAACCTTTTGATGTCAGTGGTCACCCACGTATGGCAAAGTAATGCAATGGATGCTTTTCTAGTATTCATGTAGTTGTACAAAAGTCAGATATAATTGGAAATTTGTATTTACCATTTAAGGTGGTATTGATTTGTCCCAATACTGTTCCATCTTATCTTAACCCCTTAAGGACCACGTGACATGCTGTGACCATCACATTTTTTTTGCCTTAAGGACTGCTGACGATCATAGCATGTCAAATACATTTTATTTACAGTGCTTCTGCGGTAGCGCTTTAAGTAAAAACGGGGTCTGAAATCGACCAATCCATGACTGGAATTGTCTCTCTCAGACTCCAGCTCAGAGCGCTGGTACATGTAACAGGTCACATGTACCGGCACGTCAGCAAGGATCAAATCGGTCTGTAAGGGAAGGTAACTTCACTGGACTGTTGGTCCTTAAGGGGTTAAAACATAGTCCCCAAAATTTCTCCTCAGACATTGCGTCATGCAGAGTGGTAAAAATACTTCCTTGATTACTTCCATTCCAGGAATCTACTCTCCCTTCCCTCTTACTGTACAGTAGTACTTTACTATTTCTCTTTCCTGCTTCTATTAACCCTTTGAGTGGCAGAGGGGTATGCAGCTTCGCAATGCTCTGCACACTCCTCTGGCACTCAAAGGGTTAATCTTCAGACAATGAGCCTTTTACTTTTCTAAAATATGCTTCCTTATGTAGTCTGGATTGTTCCCATTGATTTAAATGGAACTTAGAACCTAATTTAAACAAACACGAAAACATAAGTATTAACCCCATGTATCTTACTCAAAGCAGAAAATCCTAATGGACACTAAGAATCAATTCTATGTTAATTGTTTCTCCAAAATTGATCTTTAATTGGTACTGGATATCACCCCCATGGAGACGGATATTATTCTTAGTTACAGGGCTCAAGGACTTCAACCTCCTTTTTTGCGGAAGGCTTCCTTCTTTCTTAAGAAGATTTTAGTGGGATGAGTTTGTAGTTATTGACTCCTACAACAAGAATCATGTCTGCCTCCATGAATATGATATCAAGTACTAATTAAAGAATATTTTGGGATTCGGGCCACACAGAATTGTTTCATAGTAGTCATTATGAGTTTATGCCTAGATTACCCACTTTTAATGCCAGAGGCGTACGTAATGCATACCTTCCAAGTGTCCCTCTTTAGGAGGGACAGTCCCTCTTTTAGACCTAAATCCCTCTGTCCCTCTTTCCTACCCTGATGTCCCCCTTTTAAGGATATCAGATTGTGTGCTGTGTATATAAGTGTATCACATTGCTCTACGGCAATAAATCTCATCTTAATGTTTGTGTAAACTTCAGTTTATGTGTTTATAAATTAGTCTGTGTAAATAAAACACTTTGGTCTTTTGTCATTTGATAGGTTACACAAGGAGGTATCAATAGGTTATAAAATAGCCTAAAAATTATTGGTAATGCCCCTTCCACCAACCACGCCCCCAGCAACATCCTCTAAAACACGAGTGTCCCTCTTTTTCAGTTTGAAATGTTGAGAGGTATGCGCAATGTGTAGCAAACCTCTCTGGCATTCAAAGGGTTAAGATGTGTGTGTGTGTGTGTGTGTGTGTGTGTGTGTGTGTGTGTGTGTCTGTGTGTGTGTGTGTCTGTGTGTCTGTGTGTCTGTGTGTCTGTGTCTGTGTGTGTGTGTCTGTGTGTGTCTGTGTGCTTGTGTGTGTGTGTGGGGGGTAGGTGTTACCGGTCCTTTAAATCAGTGGAAATCCATATTAGTCTCCTGAGATTAAGTTGATTTGCTCCATAGTTGTCCCTGTTTTGTTTTTTCATTCGTTTGGACATATGTCCTTATTATTGCTACTTGCAACCAGTCAGATATTGTATGTATAATTGTTGGTGCCGTCTAAATGAATGTAAAATT
Source organism: Rhinophrynus dorsalis (assembly GCA_037306005.1). Taxonomy (NCBI): domain Eukaryota; kingdom Metazoa; phylum Chordata; class Amphibia; order Anura; family Rhinophrynidae; genus Rhinophrynus; species Rhinophrynus dorsalis. The sequence continues at coordinate 74,911,601 of CM074725.1, forward strand.
GCTGTTCAGCTAGCTTTGAAGTGCGTTTGAGTCCTCTCTAGCATTTTTCATTTCTCTCCTTGGTGCAGTTAGTTTTCTTCAGTATTATACCACTTTTCTTTGTGTGTAAGGCCCTGTGCTATTCAGCATTAGGATTTTTGCTATATCGTTATTTTATTCTTCTCTCCGTACTGTAAATGATTTGTTTCACACTCGCATTGCATGAGATCTTTGCTGGAAAATCCATGACCTTTCTAGGAAAACCCATCTGATTGATTACATTATGGGCATGTATTATTTTCCTCTTGACAAGAATCACTTCCTTCCCCCATGTAGGCATGCAAACTGTTTCCTAGAATCCCATTCTATAGCTGTGAGTCTGGCAATTCAGAAATAATTTAGATTTTTTTTTTTTTTTTTTTTTTTGCTTTTAATGTGCTGAAAGAGTAACCAAGCCAACAAACAATAAATTAAAGCATGGATTGTAGACAGTGTCATCCCATTGTGTAAATCAGTGATAGGTAACCAGATTCATCCGAAGGGCCACATGTGCAGCTTTCAAGTTCACCAAATGGTTAAAAATGTAACCCCTTAGATGTTCAGAAGATTTCCAAGGTATTGCTTTGCATTGTTTGGGAGACCACTCTAGCACCCAAGGGGTTAAGGTGGAACAGCATCATTATTAATCAGCCTTTGTGCCCAACTTCCATTGTCCCCAACCAGACATTGGCTGGTTAATGAGGGTAGGAGCAGTAGTTCTAAACTGTTGCAGGAGCAGTGATTGCTTGCTACAGGTATTTAGTATAAGGGTCCTTTCACATCAGCAACATAATTGTTGCTGTCCCCTGCTGCAGTACAGTCTCTCACCTTCTCCTACATTGTACTCTCAATCTGTAAGCTTGAGAGGTATGTATGACTCCCCCTGCTGTGTAAATTTTTGTGTTCTACTGGAGTGAGATGCAAAGTTATTACAGCTGAACTGAGCATACACACACACACACACACACACACACACACACACACACACACACACACACACACACACACACACACACACACACACACCACTCAGTGTGTGTCTCCCAACTAATTGTCAAATCTGTACTCAGGACCCACTAACAGATCATACCTTTAGAACTTCCCTGATGGATAGACATTGTTTTATTGGTCTCTGAGGATAGGTTTGAGGACAGCTTTGCTAAACTCTTGGTTGAGATCATCTCTGGACAGATCAGAGAGCAGAAGTGTCTTGGGTGCACACTTTTTCAGATAGCTGCAGTAGCCATTCTGAAGTAGCAGATATACTGCCCCTATGGAAACTCAGTAAGGCACATTTATTTTTAGAACCCTATTTTAACTCTGAGCTCCTTCAAAATGGCATTTCACTGTCGTCCAATACAGGTCACTGGTACCATGGGATGTGTAGTCCCCTTTAATAGGCAGGAACAATTATGCAAATAATTTGCAAGGGGCGGAGCCTCCCCTCTTACTTAAGCCACCTGCTGGCCAGAGCCACCCATATTGATTTGTTCCTGGTGTGCTTGCACACCAGGCAGAGAACAGCTATGCTTCTTAGAGTTTTATTATTTTTTTCTTCAAATATGGAATACCACCATTAGGAGGGTGACCATGGCTGTGAATGCCCTCACCCGAAGTGGCTAGTGCAGCTTCCAGGGATTTCTGTGGACCTATACCTGATGAGGGGACAGCTTGTGTTAAGCAGCTCCCCTGTTGGGGAAATTACCTCTGGTTCTTTCCCTCCCTATCATGGTCACCTGAAGACAGAAGTCTGCGAGAAAGGTGAGTCACCCATTGAGTGCTGAAGGTCCACTTGTCCCCACAGTGTCCCTTTGATGGGCTTGTATTTGGGAGTTTTAACACACTCCAGCACTCATAGGGTGTTTTTATTGCATTATCACTATTTATGCAATTTCTGTGTTATTCTCTGAGTTTTGGAGCATTGGGTATTCATTTATTTATGTTTCTCATGTATTTCATGCTTGTTTGGGCACTTTTTACTGTTTTACTAAACTTTATTAAAAATGGTGTTCCGCGCCTTTAAACGCGGCTTTTTCCCGCTCAGCAGCAGAGCTCCTTTACTCTCTATGGGAATTCACAGTTTGGGACATATCTCTGAAACCGCTTGTCACAGCAACTTCAGAGTGGGCTCATTTTAATGCTAGGCTCCTGCTCTATCATCCGGTTGGTGTTTTAATAATGTAGGGGGTTCAGGGGGGCTTCGGGCACTGTTTGGGGTACTTGCATAGGGAAAACTACATTTCCCATGAGCGCTTAGCTCGCGCTCGTTTCTGATTGGCTGTCATGACGGCCGCCATTTTGTGGTACTTTTCCAAGGCGAGTACACTACGCAGGGACCGAGCCTTCTCTCTCCTCACCAGATTAACCCTTCGCTGGCCAGATAAGTCCGTTTTTAGACCTTTTCTGGGGTGAAACTTTAATCTTTAACACTTTTCTGGGTGATAGTGTTTGTTGTGGGGTATATTGACGCTGTGAGCATGTCTACTTCACTGGAGCTAGGGGCTAGACCCAAGACTAAGGAGGCTGGGGGGTCTTCTACCCCCATGGCGTTTTGCTCCTCTTGCCACATTGGGCTGGATTGCGGTAATGTGGGGGATCTATGCCCTAACTGTACTGATAAAGATAGCAACCCTGGGCTTCCCAGCCACGCTATTGAGCCATCTTGGGTGAGGGAGTTTAAAGCTGCCACTAGGGATCTCAGATCCACGCTTCAACTCTTTCCCTCTCAGGTACAGGGGGCTCTCCAGGTCTGGCAGACCCCCTCTACTATCAGGACCTCCCTGCCTAAGCCACAAGGAGCTCCTGATATCACTGATTCTTCTGAAGAAGAACTTTTACAGGATTCTGATGCTGAGGAACGTACTGTTATTGAATCTAACAGGTCCATTGGGGACCCCTATGAGTGTGACCCTGAAGTTTCGGCTGAGGGTCTGATCAGAGCGGTTCTGAATACGCTCAACCTTCCTCTGACTCAGGAATCCACTTATGATCCTACTGATGTTTTTCAGAAAAAGCCATCTAAACCTGTTGTTTGTTTTCCAACTAACCCTACTCTTGCCCGTCTGGTTTCTGAGGCATGGAGGAATCCTGATAGATCTTCCTCTGTCTCCAAAAAGTTTGCCAAACTTTACCCTTTTCCCGAAGCGGAACTGGCAAAATGGGTTCATCCTCCCAAGGTGGATGCTCCTGTGTCTAGACTATCCAAATCTACTGCTTTGGCTGTCTCAGATGCCTCTGCCTTGCAGGACTGGACGGATAAGAAATTAGAGCTCTCTCTTAAATCTATTTTTGCCTCTATTGGCACTGCCATGCGACCCACCTTTGCTGTGGCATGGGTTAATAGGGCTATTGCAGCCTGGACTGAACGACTGACTGAAGCGGTTCGCCAGGATGCGCCTGTATCTGAACAGTTGCAGCTGCTTGCTAATATCTCTGAAGCTCAGAACTATGTTGCTGATGCTGCTTTTGATGCTGTGCGCATGATGGCGAGGGCCTCCACTTCTTCTGTGGTGGCTAGACGCGCTCTTTGGCTGAAAATTTGGTCTGCTGATACAGCCTCTAAGAAAGCCTTGCTTTCCTTGCCCTTTCAGGGGAATTTGCTCTTTGGCTCTGAGCTCAAAGAAATGATCAGTGAGGCTACTGGCGGTAAAAGTACTCTTCTACCCTCAGTCTTTAAGAAAAAGTTTCCAGCCAAACGCAATCGGTCCTTTCGTTCCTTTCAGACTGAGACACGCTCCTCGGCCCAAACGGGTCCTCCCACTACGCGCTCCTCCTCCAAGCCCAAACAGTCCTGGAAGCCCAAAGTTGCCTCCAAGGCCAAGACCTCCAAGACTGCTTCGGCATGACTCGCCGAACCCGGGTCCGCATCCGGCTGTAGGCGGTCGTCTCCGCATCTTTCGCCGGACTTGGGAGGAGTCAGTGGCGGACCCATGGGTTCTTCAGGTGGTGTCAGAGGGATACAGGATCCCTTTCTCTTCCCTTCCTCCTTTTCGGTTCCATTTTACTCGTCCTTCTCAGGAACCCTCAAAAAGGCGTCTGTTCGACGACGCTATTCAGGATCTCTTGGACAAAGAGGTCCTGGAGGCGGTTCCGCAGGGGGACACAGGTTCAGGATTTTATTCCAACCTGTTTGTGGTAGCCAAAAAGGACGGAGGAGCCCGTCCCATCTTGGATCTCAAAGATCTCAATGCCTATGTGGTGACTTCCCACTTCCGCCAGGAGTCCCTGCGCTCTGTGATTGCGGCAATGTCTCCAGGGGAGTTTCTTGCCTCCCTGGACCTTCAGGATGCTTATCTTCACATCCCTATTCATCCAGAGAGCAGGAAGTATCTCAGGATTGCCTGCCACAGGGGACACTTTCAATTTACAGCGCTCCCCTTTGGACTGACTACAGCTCCTCAAGTCTTCCAGCGGGTGCTGGGCTCCTTGATAGCGGTGCTCCATCAGGATGGGATCAGAGTGACACCCTACATGGACGATCTCCTACTGAAGGCCTCCTCAGCGGAGCTTCTCCACCAGCAGTTGCAGAGGTGCTTGCACACCCTGAACCGTCACGGATGGATCCTGAATCTGGACAAGTCGGACTTGATTCCTTCTCAGAGGCTTCTGTTCCTGGGTCTCCTGTTCGACACTCGCCAATGCATGGTGTTTCTTCCAGAGGACGTGGCTCACCAGATAGCTGTCAGAGTGGCTGGGATTCTGGACATGGACGAAATTCCAGTTCCGAAGTTGTCGTCCTTAGTGGGGATGTTCATTTCCACGATAGAAGCAGTACCATTTGCCATGGCCCACTCCAGGGATCTTCAGAGATTTGTGATCCAGACGTGCAGGAATCATCCAGATCATCAACATCTGTCTGTTTCTCTTCCTCCTCATGTCGAGTCGAGTCTGCACTGGTGGTTAGATCTCTCTCATCTCTTGAAAGGGAAATCCTTTCTAGTTCCTCTTTGGACCACAGTCACAACGGATGCCAGCCTTCGGGGCTGGGGTGCAGTCTGGGGTCGCTTCAGTGCTCAGGGGAAATGGGGTCTGGAGGAATCCATGCTCTCCATCAATGTTCTGGAACTTCGAGCTGTCCGGCTGGCCCTGAGGCATTGGGAGTCTCAATTGACCGGTCTTCCAGTCAGAGTAGAGTCCGACAACGCCACGGCGGTGGCTTACATCAACAGACAAGGCGGTACAAGAAGCGGTTCCGCCTGGTGGGAAGTCAAGGATATTTTGTCTTGGGCAGAAGATCACGTGCCTGTCATCTCTGCAGTTCATATTCCAGGCGTGGACAACGTCATGGCAGACTTCCTCAGTCGGCACACCGTCGACAGCGGAGAATGGGCTCTTCACCCAGAGGTGTTTCACATGCTCACTCAACGGTGGGGGATGCCAGTGGTGGATCTGATGGCTACCAGACACAACAGGAAGGTTCCGGTGTTTTGCTCCCGTCTGAGGGACTCCCTTGCTCTAGCGGTGGATGCCTTGTCGATCCCTTGGGACTTCTCCCTGGCTTACATCTTCCCCCCTCTTCCTCTATTGATCAGAGTTATTCAGAAGTTGAAGAGAGAACGTTGTCCTGTCATCCTGATTGCTCCAAACTGGCCTCGCCAGTCCTGGTTTCCGGAATTGATGGCCATGTCAGTGAAGGATCCAATCCCACTTCCAGCCCGTCCGGACCTGCTTCTTCAGGGGTATCTGTGGAAAGAGGATGTTCACTCTCTCCGTTTGATGGCATGGCGGTTGAATCCTCGATTCTAGCTAAGAAAGGCTTTTCTCCTTCTGTGGTGTCGACGATGCTCAGTGCTCGTAAGCCTGTGTCTTCCAAGATTTATCATCGCATTTGGTCAACTTTCGTGACATGGTGCTCTGTCAAGCAGTTGTCTCTTGACTTCCATCTTCCCACTGTCCTGGCCTTCTTGCAGGACGGTGTGGACAAGGGGCTCAGTCTGAGTTCCCTCAAAGTTCAGACCTCTGCCTTGTCTGTGTTTTTCCAGGAAAGGATTGCCATCCTTCCTGATGTGAAAGTCTTCTTCCAAGGTGTGACTCATGTTCGACCTGCCTTCAAGAGTCCTGCTCCCCAGTGGGATCTCAATTTGGTGCTGGGAGTTCTTCAGCGACCACCGTTTGAATCCTTGGCTTCCATTCCATTACGTCTTGTGACTTGGAAGTTGGCCTTCCTTTTGGCTATTGTGTCAGTACGCCGGGTGGCAGAGTTACAGGCATTGTCTTGTAAACCTCCTTACCTGGTGTTCCACAAGGATAAGGCTGTGCTTCGCACTACCAAGGAATTCTTACCCAAGGTTGTGTCTGAGTTTCACATCAATCAGGAGATTGTGGTTCCCTCTTTCTGCCCTAATCCTTCATCTGACAAGGAAAGAGATCTCCATTTGTTGGATGTGGTGCGTTGCCTCAAGTTTTATGTTCACCGCACCGAATCTATCAGGAAGTCTGACGCTCTATTCGTCATTCCTGAGGGGCCTAGGGCAGGAAGACCGGCTTCCAAAGTTACCATTGCCTCTTGGATTAAGGCTACCATCCGTGAAGCCTATAAGTTGAGGAATAAGCATGTTCCCTTCAGGGTGACTGCCCATTCCACCAGATCTATTGGGGCCTCCTGGGCCTACAAGAATCAAGCTTCTGCTGATCAACTGTGCAGAGCGGCCACTTGGTCCTCTGTGCACACTTTTTCTAAGCACTACCGAGTTGATGTACTGGCATCGGCTGATGCCAGCTTTGGAAGGAAGGTCCTGGAGGCAGTCTTGCCTGTGTAGGTCTTCCGCTCTGTGATCCTTAGTGCTTCCTTACTGTTGAGCCCGGTTGGCTCGTGTTCCGTGTGCTGTGTTAAGTTCAGGGATTGTTCCCTTGGTTGGTGTCCGTTGACACTTACAGTTTGGGCTATGTTATCAACTGGTTAACAGTTCTAGTGACTTGGGCCTTGCGCCTGGTCCTTGCCTTACTTCCCGCCTCTGGATCAGCTCAATGTTTGTACATCCCATGGTACCAGTGACCTGTATTGGACGACAGTGAAAATAGGATTTTAGTCTTACCTGTTAAATCCTTTTCACTTAGTCCATACAGGTCACTGGTCTCCCACCCTGTCAAGGGACCAGTCTTGGCTCTCCTGTGGCATTTAGTGGGAGACCGTTCGGGCATGCTCACAGGAGTCTTTCTTTTTGCTTACCTGGGGTCAGTTTAGGGTCTCAAATCAATATGGGTGGCTCTGGCCAGCAGGTGGCTTAAGTAAGAGGGGAGGCTCCGCCCCTTGCAAATTATTTGCATAATTGTTCCTGCCTATTAAAGGGGACTACACATCCCATGGTACCAGTGACCTGTATGGACTAAGTGAAAAGGATTTAACAGGTAAGACTAAAATCCTATTTTTTCCATATCATGATTTACCAAACTACTTATGGATGCTTGATGATAATTCACAAAACCTTGCCCTTCATTGCATAGTTTTATTATCTCATATCAATGCTGGTAAGTTCCTCACTGATCACTCTTGCTTACCTGGGAACTTTTGAAATGAGCTCACCCTGAGATTAACTCTTAACTATTCCAAGAAAGTAGATGCTAGGTACCATGTCAGTGTTTGCTGTAACCCAGAGATGATCCAATCAGTCTTCAAGGAACCTTTAACATGCTAAAGTTCTGATATATCACTTCTTAAACCCTCCAAAGACAAGCAGGACTTCTAACTCTGTCTTTCTGAAAGTTGAATGAGCAGTAAGATGGTGTAAATCATTCTACTCACTCAACCTGAGAATTTGTCCATTCACCCTGAGATTTGGTTAAAAACCCTGAGGTTCTGGGTCGAACCTGAGAGTTCCCATGTATGTTCATGTTTAAATTGCTCTTCAGTGGAAGGTTCATCTCAGTTTTGATTACGCTCCAAGATGGATGACTTTGGTAACGTGGGTATGTAGGTCCAACTAAATGACTACAAAGTGACAAGCATTGTTGCTTTTCTGATCCTTTAACCTTTTTCGACATAGTGGTTAATGTTCTCCTAAGTCTGTTCAACATTATAGATCAATTAGTGCTATCCTAACATTTCCCTTATCTATGTTACATCTTCAGTATTACCATTTTAATATTTATGTAATGACTTCTTATTGAGACATAAGTGCAGCCACATCTAATTAAATAGAACTAGTGTAAAAGCCCGTGTACACCGGCCAAAGTGCATCACGCAGAACTACACCTCCCAGCATTCTGTGCGTTCGGGCATTGTCTACTATGCGTGATAACATCGGACATACATACAACGTTCAGACAGTCTCTTCTGCTCATGACTTCATATATCTGGCCTTTTATTATTAAGTGCGTCAAGCAGAAAATAGGATTTTAGTCTTACCTGTTAAATCCTTTTCACTTAGTCCATACAGGTCACTGGTACCATGGGATGTGTAGTCCCCTTTAATAGGCAGGAACAATTATGCAAATAATCTGCAAGGGGCGGAGCCTCCCCTCTTACTTAAGCCACCTTCTGGCCAGAGCCACTCATATTGATTTGAGACCCCAAGAACTGACCTCAGGTAAGCAAAAAGAAAGACTCCTGTGAGCATGCCCGAACGGTCTCCCACTGAATGCCACAGGAGAGCCAAGACTGGTCCCTTGACAGGGTGGGAGACCAGTGACCTGTATGGACTAAGTGAAAAGGATTTAACAGGTAAGACTAAAATCCTATTTTCACTGTCGTCCAATACAGGTCACTGGTACCATGGGATGTACAAACATTGAGCTGATCCAGAGGCGGGAAGTAAGGCAAGGACCAGGCGCGAGGCCCAAGTCACTAGAACTGATAACCAGTTGAAACCCAGCCCAAACTGTAAGTGTCAACGGACACCAACCAAGGAAACAAACCTTGAACTAGCACAGCACACGGAACTAGAGCCAACAGGGCTCAACAGTAAAGAAGCACTAAGGATCACAGAGCGGAAGACCTACACAGGCAAGACTGCCTCCAGGACCTTCCTTCCAAAACTGGCATCAGCCGAAGCCAGTACATCAACTCGATAGTGCTTAGAAAATGTGTGCACAGAGGACCAAGTGGCCGCTCTGCACAGTTGATCAGCAGAAGCTTGATTCTTGTAGGCCCAAGAGGCCCCAATAGATCTGGTGGAATGGGCAGTTACCCGGAAGGGAACATGCTTATTCCTCAACTTATAGGCTTCACGGATGGTAGCCTTAATCCAAGAAGCAATGGTAACTTTGGAGGCCGGTCTCCCTGCCCTAGGCCCCTCAGGAATGACGAATAGAGCGTCAGACTTCCTGAGAGACTCGGTGCGATGAACATAAAACTTGAGGCAACGCACCACATCCAACAAATGGAGATCCCGTTCCTTGTCAGATGAAGGATTAGGGCAGAAAGAGGGAACCACAATCTCTTGATTGATGTGAAATTCGGACACAACCTTTGGTAAGAATTCCTTGGTAGTGCGAAGCACAGCCTTATCCTTGTGGAACACCAGGTAAGGAGGTTTACAAGACAGAGCTTGTAACTCTGCTACCCGGCGAACTGAAACAATAGCCAAAAGGAAGGCCATCTTCCAAGTCAAGAGACGTAATGGAATGGAAGCCAAGGATTCAAACGGTGGTCGCTGGAGAACTCCCAGCACCAAGTTGAGGTCCCACTGGGGAGCAGGACTCTTGAAGGCAGGTCGAACATGAGTCACACCTTGGAAGAAAACTTTCACATCAGGAAGGATAGCAATCCTTTCCTGGAAAAACACAGACAAGGCAGAAGTCTGAACTTTGAGGGAACTCAGACTGAGCCCCTTATCCACACCGTCCTGCAAGAATGCCAGGACAGTGGGAAGATGGAAGTCAAGAGGCAACTTCTTGTCAGAGCACCATGTCACGAAAGTTGACCATATGCGATGATAGATCTTGGAAGACACAGGCTTACGAGCACTGAGCATCGTCGATACCACAGAAGGAGAAAAGCCTTTCTTAGCTAGAATCGAGGATTCAACCGCCATGCCATCAAACGGAGAGAGTGAACATCCTCTTTCCACAGATACTCCTGGAGAAGCAGGTCCGGACGGGCAGGAAGTGGGATTGGATCCTTCACAGACATGGCCATCAATTCCGGAAACCAGGACTGGCGAGGCCAGTTTGGAGCAATCAGGAAGACAGGACAACGTTCTCTCTTCAACTTCTGAATGACTCTGATCAATAGAGGAAGAGGAGGGAAGATGTAAGCCAGGGAGAAGTCCCAAGGGATCGACAAGGCATCCACTGCTAGAGCAAGGGAGTCCCTCAGCCGGGAGCAAAACACCGGAACCTTCCTGTTGTGTCTGGCAGCCGTCAGATCCACCACAGGCATTCCCCACCGTTGAGTGAGCATGTGAAACACCTCTGGGTGCAGAGCCCATTCTCCGCTGTCGACGGTATGACGACTGAGGAAGTCTGCCATGACGTTGTCCACGCCTGGAAAATGAACCGCAGAGATGACAGGCACGTGATCTTCTGCCCAAGACAAAATATCCTTGACCTCCCACCAGGCGGAACCGCTTCTTGTGCCGCCTTGCCTGTTGATGTAAGCCACTGCCGTGGCGTAGTCTGACTCCACTCTGACTGGAAGACCGGTCAATTGAGACTCCCAGTGCCTCAGGGCCAGCCGGACAGCTCGAAGTTCCAGAACATTGATGGAGAGCATGGATTCCTTCAGACCCCATTTCCCCTGAGCACTGAAGCGACCCCAGACTGCACCCCAGCCCCGAAGGCTGGCATCCGTAGTGACTGTGGTCCAAGGAGGAACTAGAAAGGATTTCCCTTTCAGGAGATGAGAGAGATCTAACCACCAGTGCAGACTCGACTCGACATGAGGAGGAAGAGAAACAGACAGATGTTGATGATCTGGATGATTCTCGCACGTCTGGATCGCGAATCTCTGAAGATCCCTGGAGTGGGCCATGGCAAATGGTACTGCTTCGATTGTGGAAATGAACTTCCCCACTAAGGACGACAACTTCGGCACTGGAAACACGTCCAGGTCCAGAAGTCCAGCCACTCAGACAGCTATCTGGTGAGCCACGTCCTCTGGAAGAAACACCATGCATTGGCGAGTGTCGAACAGGAGACCCAGGAACAGAAGCCTCTGAGATGGAAACAAGTCCGACTTGTCCAGATTCAGGATCCAGCCATGACGGTTCAGGGTGTGCATGCACATCTGTAATTGCTGAAGGAGAAGCTCCGCTGAGGAGGCCTTCAGAAGGAGATCGTCCATGTAGGGGGTCACTCTGATCCCATCCTGATGGAGCACCGCTATCAATGAGCCCAACACCCTCTGGAAGACCTGAGGGGCTGAAGTCAGCCCAAGGGGGAGCGCTGCAAACTGAAAGTGTCCCCTGTGACAGGCAATCCTGAGATACCGCCTGCTCTCTGGATGAATAGGGATGTGAAGATAAGCATCCTGAAGGTCCAGGGAGGCAAGAAACTCCCCTGGAGACATTGCTGCAATCACAGAACGCAGGGATTCCTGGCGGAAGTGGGAAGTCACCACATAAGCATTGAGATCTTTGAGATCCAAGATAGGACGGGCTCCTCCGTCCCTTTTGGCTACCACAAACAGGTTGGAGAAAAATCCTGAACCTGTGTCCCCCTGAGGAACCGCCTCCAGAACCTCTTTGTCCAAGAGATCCTGAATAGCGTCGTCTAACAGACGCCGTTTTGTGGGTTCCTGAGAAGGACGAGTAAAATGGAACCGAAAAGGAGGAAGGGAAGAGAAAGGGATCCTGAATCCCTCTGACACCACCTGAAGAACCCATGGGTCCGCCACTGACTCCTCCCAAATCCGGCGAAAGATGCGGAGACGACCGCCTACAGCCGGATGCGGACCCGGGTTCGGCGAGTCATGCCGAAGCAGTCTTGGAGGTCTTGGCCTTGGAGGCAACTTTGGGCCTCCAGGACTGTTTGGGCTTGGAGGAGGAGCGCGTAGTGGGAGGACCCGTTTGGGCCGAGGAGCGTGTCTCAGTCTGAAAGGAACGAAAGGACCGATTGCGTTTGGCTGGAAACTTTTTCTTAAAGACTGAGGGTAGAAGAGTACTTTTACCTCCAGTAGCCTCACTGATCATTTCTTTGAGTTCAGACCCAAAAAGCAAATTTCCCTGAAAGGGCAAAGAAAGCAAAGCTTTCTTAGAGGCTGTATCAGCAAACCAAATTTTCAGCCAAAGAGCGCGTCTGGCCACCACAGAAGAAGTGGAGGCCCTCGCCATCATGCGCACAGCATCAAAGGCAGCGTCAGCAATATAGTTCTGAGCTTCAGTGATATTAGCAAGAAGCCGCAACTGTTCAGACACAGGCGCATCCTGGCGAACCGCTTCAGTCAGTCGTTCAGTCCAGGCTGCAATAGCTCTATTAACCCATGCCACAGCAAAGGTGGGGCGCATGGCAGTGCCAATAGAAGCAAAAATAGACTTAAGAGAGAGCTCTAATTTCTTATCCGTCCAGTCCTGCAAGGCAGAGGCATCTGAGACAGCCAAAGCAGTAGATTTGGATAGTCTAGACACGGGAGCATCCACTTTGGGACGATGAACCCATTTTGCCAACTCCGCCTCAGGAAAAGGGTAAAGCTTGGCAAACTTTTTGGAGACAGAGGAAGATCTATCTGGATTCCTCCATGCCTCAGAGACCAGACGGGCAAGAGTAGGGTTAGTTGGAAAACAAACAACTGGTTTAGATGGCTTTTTCTGAAAAACATCAGTAGGATCATAAGTGGATTCCTGAGTCAGAGGAAGGTTGAGCGTATTTAGAACCGCTCTGATCAGACCCTCAGCCGAAACTTCAGGGTCACACTCATAGGGTCCCCAATGGACCTGTTAGATTCAATAACAGTACGTTCCTCAGCATCAGAATCCTGTAAAAGTTCTTCTTCAGAAGAATCAGTGATATCAGGAGCTCCCTGTGGCTTAGGCAGGGAGGTCCTGATAGTAGAGGGGGTCTGCCAAACCTGGAGAGCCCCCTGTACCTGAGAGGGAAAGAGTTGAAGCGTGGATCTGAGATCCCTAGTGGCAGCTTTGAACTCCCTCACCCAAGATGGCTCAATAGCATGGCTGGAAGGCCCAGGGTTGCTATTTTGACAAGTACAAACAGGGCATAGATCCCCCACATTATCGCTATCCAGCCCAATGTGGCAAGAGGAGCAAAACGCCATGGGGGTAGCGGACCCCCCATCCTCCTTAGTCTTGGGTCTAGCCCCCAGCTCCAGTGAAGTAGACATGCTCACAGCGTCAATATACCCCACCAAGAACACTATCACCCAGAAAGGTGTTAAAGATTAAAGTTTCACCCCAGAAAAATGTCTAAAAACGGACTTATCTGGCCAGCGAAGGGTTAATCTGTTGAGGAGAGAGAAGGCTCGGTCCCTGCGTAGTGTACTCGCATAGGAAAAGTGCAATAAAATGGCTGCCGTCATGGCTGCCAATCAAAAACGGGCGCGAAGCAAGCGCTCATGGGAAATGTAGTCTTTCCCAATACAAGTACCTAAACAGTGCCCGAAGCCCCCCTGAACCCCCAATATTAATAAAACACCAACCGGATGATAGAGCAGGAGCCTAGCATTAAAATGAGCCCTCTCTGAAGTTGCTGTGACAAGCGGTTTCAGAGATATGTCCCACACTGTGATTTCCCATAGAGAGTAAAGGAGCCATGCGTCTGAGCGGGAACGCTGCGCTTAAAGGCGCAGTACACAATTTTTAATAAAGTTCAGTAAAACATTAAAAAGTGCCCAAACAAGCATGAAACACATGAGAATCATAAATAAATGAATACCCAATGCTCCAAAACTCAGAGAATAACACAGAAATTGCATAAACTTTTTAGAGATAATGCAATAAAAACACCCTATGAGTGCTGGAGTGAATTACAAACTCCCAAATACAAGCCCAGCAAAGGGACACTGTGGGGACAAGTGGACCTTCAGCACTCAATGGGTGACTCACCTTTCTCGCTGACTTCTGTCTTCAGGTGACCATGATAGGTAGGGAAAGAACCAGAGGTAAATTCCCCAACAGGGGAGCTGCTTAACACAAGCTGTCCCCTCTTCAGGTATAGGTCCACAGAAATCCCTGGAAGCTGCACTAGCCACTTCGGGTGAGGGCATTCACAGCCATGGTCACCCTCCTAATGGTGGTATTCCATATTTGAAGAAAAAATAATAAAACTCTAAGAAGCATAGCTGTTCTCTGCCTGGTGTGCAAGCACACCAGGAACAAATCAATATGAGTGGCTCTGGCCAGAAGGTGGCTTAAGTAAGAGGGGAGGCTCCGCCCCTTGCAGATTATTTGCATAATTGTTCCTGCCTATTAAAGGGGACTACACATCCCATGGTACCAGTGACCTGTATTGGACGACAGTGAAATACACGTCCCAGCAATCTGTGCATTCGGGCAGTGTCTACTGCGCATGACTGCATCGGACAAACATACAGTGTTCAGGCACTCTCTACTGCACATGACCCCATCTTGCATTCGGGCAGTCTCTACATTGCATGACTGCATCGGACAAACATACATCTGGCCTTTTATTATTAGTGATGTATATCTAAAAACCAGTGTGCTAGAGTAGAGTAAAATCATTCTAACTGACTGATAAATACTGTCTCTGTTTGCGCTTATAGTGAATTCTGTCCACAATGGCCCGTTCGCAGAAGCTAAAGAGGAGCAATTCTGGAACAGAGCATTTGCACCAAATCAATTCTCATTGATTTAATTATATTCCATTGAATGCTAGAGGTATCTCCTCTGTATTGCTTCATTCAAGATGGCAAAAGTTCAATTTTAATAATTAGGAATTGTTATTAGTCTCCCATGATGCAGTTGGTTTGCCCTAGAATTGCTTCTTTTGTTCTGCCATGATGCCCTGTATTCTTTATACTGGAACTGCAGACCAGGTGTAGTCACTGACCAGTACTTGAGGTGTGATTCACAAAAGAAAACTAGAGTTATTCGGGAGCGCTGTTAGTAAAAAGTACCTGATGTGCCGGGGCAGTCATCGAATCTTCAGGACTAAAAAATGGTGATGTTCCTGGCACATCACCGGTCATTAAGGTGTTAAAAAGCCCTGTGAGTGCTGGTTTTTCAACTACTGTCCATTTTGCCTACCTGGACATATGACCTATTTTTGAGTATGCAGTTAGGGACACACTTTTCATAATTTTGGCTCTGTATGCCACCACAATGGATTTGAAATTAAACAACCAAGATGCAATTGAAGTGTAGACTTTCAGCTTTAATTCAAGGGGCTGAACAAAAATATTGTGTGAAACGTTTAGGAATTGCAGCCATTTTCATTCACAATCCCCTTATTTCATGGGCTCAAATGTATTTGGACAAATTAACACAATCATGAATAAAATGTTCATTTTTTATACTTTGTCGAGAATCCTTTGCAGGCAGTGACTGCTCAAAATCTGGAACGCATGGACATCACCAAACGCTGGGTTTCCTCCGATGTGATGCTGTGCCTTATGTTTTGTCTTCAGCAAGTGAAATGCATGCTTGATTGGGTTGAGAGCAGTTGATTGACTCGGCCACTGCAGAATATTCCACTTCTGGGTTGCTTTCGCAGTATGTTTTGGGTCATTGTCCATCTGTAAAGTGACGTGCCATCCAGTCAACTTTGCTGAATTTGGCTTAATCTGAGCATACAATATAAGTGCCATTGGAAGCCATGCATGCCCATACCATCATACTGCCACCACCGTGTTTTACAGATGATGTGGTATGCTTCGGATTATGAGCTGTTCTGTGCCTTCTTCATACTTTTTTTCTTCCCATCATTCTGGTATACGTTGATCTTAGTTTCATCTGTTCAACAAATGCTGTTCCAGAACTGGGCTGGCTTTTTTAGATGTTTTTTGGCAAAGTCTAATCTGGCCTTTCTATTCTTGAGGCTTATGAATGGTTTGCACCTTGTGGTCAACCCTCTGTATTTGCTCTCGTGAAGTCTTCTCTTTATGGCAGACTTGGATAGTGATATGCCTTCCTCCTGGAGAGTGTTCACTTGGCTTGATGTTGTGAAGGGGTTTTTCTTTACCATGGAAACATCCTACGATTATCCACCACTGTTGTCTTCCATGGACATCCAGGCGTTTTTATGTTGCAGACCTCACCAGCACATTATTTTTTTCTCAGAATGTACCAAAATGTTGATTTGGCCACTCCTAATGTTCCTACTATCTCTTTGATGGATTTTTTTTTTTTTTGTAGCCTAAGCATGGCCGGTATCCATTTGAAGTGTTGCATGTAAAGTTTTGCGTCATAAAATGACCCATGTATTCGGCAGCGTCATTTAAAGTGTTGCAATTAAAGTTATGCGTCTTAAAGTGTTGCAAATTTTACACTTCGCGACGTTCGAATTGTGCATTCACCATATCATGCGTTAACATGTCGCTCCATTAAGGACGCAATATGGGTGCAATACTGATGCAATTTGAGTGCAATACTGATGCAAGCAGCATTAAGGACGCAATATGTGTGCAATTTATGGATGTAATATGGGTGCATTAAGGACGCAATATGGGTGCAATACTGATGCAATTTGGGTTCAATACTGACAAATATATGGGTGCAATCCTGATGCAATTTGAGTGCAATACTGATGCAAGCAGCATTAAGGGCGCAATATGTGTGCAATTTATGGATGCAATATGGGTGCAATACTGACGCAATTTGGGTTCAATACTGATGCAATATGGGTGCAATATGGGAACAATATTGGTGCAATAAGGACGCATTAAGGACGCAATATGGGTGCAATGCTGACGCAATTTGGACTGACGCATGCAGCATTAAGGACGCAATATGGGTGCAATATATGGATGTATTATGGGTGCATTAAGGATGCAATACTGACACAATTTGGGTTCAATACTGAGGCAATATGGGAACAATATTGGTGCAATAAGGACACATTAAGGATGCTTTTTGGGTATGTTTTGGTGGGTTTTGGGTATGTTTCGGTGGATTTCGGAATGGGTTTTGGGTTGGTTTTCTGGGTATGTTTTGGTGGGTTTTGGGTACGTTTTGATGGGTTTTGGGTTGCTTTTTGGGTATGTTTCTGTGGGTTTTGGATTGGATTTGGTGGGTTTTGGGTTGGGATTTGGGTTGGTTTTGGTGGGATTTGGGTTGGTTTTCTGGGAATGTTTTGTTGGGTTTTGGGTTGCTTTTTGGGTATGTTTCATTGGGTTTTGGATTGGGTTTTGTGGTTTTTGGGTTGGTTTTGGTGGAATTTGGGTTGGGTTTTGTGGGTTTTGGGTTGGTTTTCTGGGTATGTTTTGTTGCTTTTTGGGTATGTTTTGGATTGGGTTTTTGTGGGTTTTGGGTTGGTTTTCTGGGAATGTTTTGGTGGGTTTTGGGTTGCTTTTTGGGTATGTTTCAGTCGGTTTTGGATTGGGTTTTGTGGGTTTTGGGTTGGGTTTTCTGGGTTTCGGGTTGGATTTCTGCATATGTTTTGTTGGGTTTTGGGCATGTTTTGGTGGGTTTTGGGTTGCTTTTTGGGTATGTTTCGGTGGGTTTTGGATTGGTTTTGGTGGTTTTTTTTTTTTTATGCACTCATATTGCATACTTAATGCACCCATATAGTGTCATTATTGCACCCATAAGGCGTCCTTAATGTACCAATATTGCACCCATATTGCATCCTTAATGTGTCCTTATTGCACCAATATTGCACCCATATTACGTCCATATATTGCACCCAGATTGCGTCATTAATGCTGCAACATGTTAACACGCCATTCATAACGAAGCAAAATGTAGAATTTGCGACACTTTACGATGCAAAACTGTAATTGCGACACTTTAAATGACACGGCTGAATAAACTTTACATGAGACACTTTGACAGTAAACCAGCATGGCATGTTTCACTTGCATCGAGACCACATGTTGTGGGTTCACAGCAACAGCTTCCAAAGTCAAATGTCACATCTGAAATCAACTCCAGACCTTTTACTTGCTTAATTGATAAAGGAATAAAGAAGGAATAGCCCACACCTGTCCATGAAACAGCTTTTCAGTCAATTGCTCAAAAAAACTCAGTTCATTGATCCCAATACCAGGCTGATCATAATCAATGATTACCCATGACAGCTCCCACATATGATCAGTGGGAGACCTTGCCCTTTTTTACATGTTTGTTACCAGTTACGCTACAGAGGCTCTATGAGCCCCAGAGACCGAGAAAGCTACAAGTATTAAGACTTGCAAATTGATGGAGAGCCAGAGAGAAGGATGCCAGAGTGGACCAAAAGGGTACACAACTAAAGACTACAGTACTGTGCCTTGTAATTGTGATATGCTTTTGAATTGTGGAAAACGTAATTTTTATGCGTGCATAGAATTCATTAAATAGTACCTTTAGATGGGATGTTTTAGATTGGACTTCATGTTTTGTGTAAAACAAAGCATTAACTTAATTTGAATTCTTAGTACTTTGCATTTTGGAATACAAAAGCTAGCTTTAAATAACATTTATAATTGCAATGCTCTGGAAATGTACTCTGTATTGTATAATCAATAGGAAGGAAATGATAATCTATTTCTAGAATTCCATAACAGTAGGCCAAACGTCAGTCATAGATATGTTGTGTTAGAAGAAACAGCTGTAATTCCACTGCTGTTCACTGGGATGGAACACAATAACAGATGTTATCATACAACTAAAAGTGCAATTCAGTAATCAAAAATGCTGCAGTTCTGGCTAAAACCAGTTAAACTTCAAGGGAAAAAATGAAATTCCCATTAACTTAAATGTTGTTGTTTTTTTTGTTTTTTGTTTTTTTTTTGTTTTTTTTTTAACACCTTGAATTCTGGAGGTCCCCAGCTCATTGCTGTGCGATGCATTTGATACTAACCTGGCATTTCAGTGGGTTAAAATCTTCATGTGAATAAATCAGAAATTGGGGTATTTTTATTTGTCCCCTGTAGTGCTGTTTTTTCCATAATTGCATTTTTTTTAACTTATTGAATTACACCTTATGTATATTCAAATCTCCCTTAGAAGCGCTGATCCACTTGGATGTTGGCCATGCTTGATTGGCTGAAAGCGGAACTAACACCCCTATAAGTTGTAGCCTGAATTAGAGCGCTATAATCCATTATAACGCGCTGTGTATTTATTTTGTTTTGTAAACCTGTTATTAAAGAATAATCACTAGTTGCAAAAGGTACCTGGTGACTTCTTCCCCCAGAAAAGCGCATTGCGCATGTCAGCACAGAGCCAATCGGCTCTCTTGTAACTTCGTCCGGCTACATGAAAACACCTACGTCATCAGCTTTAGATTCTCCTGCTGGTCTGTGTGTGTATATATAGCACCCGCATGTTCCAAAGCACTGTAAAATAGAAAGCTACACTTGCATTAAACCGTTAACACAGTTCAAATTTGTGTACGAATACTAAAAAGAGTAGAGGGCAGGTATGGTAAATGTAAGACTTGGAGCCCATTTGCTTCCCTTTTCTCATACACCCTCAGGCCTTTAATGCAGATTCTGAAATTGAATGGGTAGTATGTACGTTTCTGTTGCAAAATACAAGACAACGTATTATCTTTTCTAGGGATTGTTATTATATGGGCCTTCTGTTCAAAAGAAAAGTGATATCATCATACCTGGCAGCTTTTAAAATGATCTGAACCTGAGATTTTTGCAATATTAACCTTAAATCTCTCAAGAACCTAGATTGTAGCTGATATCTCCCTGCTTGGTGCATCTCATGTAGTTTGTAACCCTGAGCTCTGTCACATCGAGATTTCAGCCCTTCATCCTGAAACTTGTGGTAAAACACAGTCTCAATGTTAAACTTAGAGAGTTCCTGGGTATGGATATCCTTCTGGGGCAAACTAAATGAACTATAGAGGATAAATAAACATCTCCAATGAATTAACCCTTCGAATGCCAGACAGGTTTATAACTCCTTGCTTTGCAATGTGCTGAATACTTCTCAGGCACTCAGAGAGTTAAATGGGGTTGTTAAATCCTTGAATGCTAGACAGGTCTAAAGAGCAATGACTGGCAGTGCAGTGCAGACCTATCTAGTATTCAAGGAGCTGAACGCCACATCTAAGTTAATGTGAATAATCATATTTTTATTTTTTGTTTGTTTTTCTTCCCTATGTTGCAGTTGGTTTGCTCCAGAATGACTGCAATATTCTTTAGCACGTAAGAGCCAGAGAAGTCGGTATAAACTCATTTTGGAGATACTTGTTTTTAACCCCATGTGGAACAGAGGGGTTTGCAGGATGTTGCTTCCCAATGCCTTAGTCATCCCTCTGGTCCTTAAGCTGTTGTGAACATCAATATAAAACATTTTGGAGCCATGCAACATTTTTAGGAGCCAGCTGGGCAATTTAGGAGCCAATTTAGTCCAAAAATTTAGGAGCAAGGAGTGTGAAATATTAGGAACCTTGGTTCTCGTGCTTCTGTTTTTTTTTTTTTTTTTTTTTTTTTTCCCAGTACCTTTTTAATGCCATTAGAGACAGTATATGTGGCTTTTTGAGTAGCCATTTAACCCTTCACTTTCCAGAGAGGTATCAGACGCATTGAGTTGCAACGCTTTGGATGCCTTTTTGGCACTCAGAAGGTTAACCCTTTGAGTGCCAGAGGGATACACAACGCATTGCTTTGCAATGCGTTGTGTACCCCTCTGGCACTCAAAGGTTTTTTAAGAATGAGAGGTGTGCAATTAAGTGCATTACCCTCACATTTTTTCTCAGTCTGGCCCTTCAGGAAAAAAAGTTAGGTGCCCCAACCGCCCAGGTTCAGGGCCTTGTTCATAAGAGTTTGTATCCTAACCTGTGAAGTAAAGTGAAACTGATTAACCAGAGAAAAGATAAGTGAAACTTGGGCGTTATCTGTATGTATTTGTTTTCAGTGTTCCTGGAAACTCCTCCTATCTGCTACCTACAGAAAGGTCACTTACTTCAAAAGAGGTCTGTGTGCATTTTTCAGAACAGATTATGATGCGGTTTTCTAGTTACTGACTTTCTCTTTCAGTGCATCCCATATCGATAATGGGTGTCACGAAAATCACTAAACTCATTTAAAAAACGAGAAACTCTCGTGCCTGTAAAATCTAATAAATTACTATAGCTGAAGGAACATTTAAAGGGATAGTAATACTTAAAATGTAAAAAAATATATGTTGTAGGGTTTATCCCCCTGAATAAAACACTCCCACTATACTCCCACTGCTGAAAGGTGTTTCATTCAAAAGTTATTAATTTTCTAAGCTGAATTTTTTAGGTGCAATATCACAGTGGCTACACGATCCTATGGACAGCTCTGGTCCCGTGACCATAAATCTCCATAGGATGGTGTAGCAACAGCGCCACTGTGACACTCCCTGCTGCTCTAAGCTGAGCAGTGTTACGTCAGTAAAAGGGGCGGGAGGGAGATACTTTATCATTCAATTACTCTTGAACTACAACTTTGACAGAATTGAAATAACACTCTCCAAGGCTCAAATACTATGATGATTAATTAGAGCTGCTTTTATTATGAAACATTACTATCCTTGAATGCATACTTGTCAACATTTGAAAAAACTTTCCTGGGACACTTTTCCCTTGGTAGTCACATCACAGTCTCACCAATGTCCGTATCTGGGAAATTAGTCTTGTGGACTCCACAGAGGAGAGTCCTGTGGTGCTTCTGGGGGAGAGAAATGATGCGATCCTCTTTCAAAAGAGGGTGGCATTTAATCGTGAGTGGGGCGGGCCTTAACAGAAATGGGGTGGAAAACATAGGAGGAAAAGGCTTGGGAAGGAGGAGAAGTGGGAAGTAGGTTATAAATGACTTTACCTACATTACTGAAGAAGCAGTGTTTTAACGCTGCAAAACACATTTTTTAGTGGGTTTTTTTATTGTGTGGTATGTTTTACATTTATATTTAAACATTGCTGAATAAATCGAGATTTTGTCAGTACTTGCTGGAGCGGCAACTTTTTTTCAAGCAAAGATTGACAGTAGATCCTGTTGGAGTTGGATGACAGAATTCCGAGAGGTTGGAGATTGAGAGCTGTGTGTATACATAAGTGTACAAACAGCCATATTTAAACGTGAGTGCAATTCTCATAAACTATTAAGTTTGTTGAGTGCCAGAGGGGTATGCAACGCATTGCAAAGCATAAAATATGGTTTAGAAATACAATTTTAAAACCAGGTGCATCCATATCTAGCAACAGAGAGCCAAACCCAGGAACTGTCTGGAAATCAGGGATATTTGAGAGATACGGTGAACGACAGAACCTCAATTCATCAGAGTTTTTTTTAGTACTCAAGAGGTTAAGAAGCCATATTTACTATTGCATTCTAACTTCTTACTTCTATTCCAAGTGATGGTATTAGTGATTGATACAATGGGCTATTTCCCTTTTGCTCTTTATAATTTGCAAGTTTTAATTGTTCTATTTTGAATTCCTTTTGTGTTTTATATTATTGTATTTTGCTTGATTGCTAACATCTTCCTACTTTTATATTCAGTGGAGAAATTTTACTCATGTTTACTACTGCCCTGTATCAGCTGGTATTTGTTTTCCCTTCTATCTAACCCTACTTCTGACAAAGAGAGGGATCTTCATCTGTTGGATGTTGTGCATTGTCTCAAGTTCTATGTGGATCACACTGAGTCCTTGAGGCAGTCTGACACTCTGCTTGTCATTCCCAAGGGTCCTAGGGCAGGGAAGCCTGCTTCCAAGGTTACCATTGCTTCTTGGATCAAATCCACGATTCGTAAGGCTTACGAACTTCAGAAGAAGCCTGTTCCCTTCAGGGTCACTGCTCATTCTGCAAGGTCTATTGGGGCTTCTTGGGCCCACAAGAACCAGGCCTCAGCTGATCATTTGTGCAAGGAGGCCACTTGGTCATCCGTGCAAACCTTTTCTAAACACTTGTTGTGTGGATGTGCTGGCATCGGCTGATGCCAGTTTTGGGAGGAAGATCCTGGAGGCAGCTTTGCCTGTCTAGGATCGCTTTAGTCTGTCAGTACTCTTTCACTTTTGAGCACTGTTGGCTCTAGTTCAGTGTGCTGTGCAACAGTTTATGGGGTTTGTTTTTACCCCTGTTCATTGTCCGTTGACACTTTGCGGTTAGTGTTGAGCTATTCATGATCTATAGGTTCATTGGTGCTCTGGTGACTTTGGGGGCCTATGCCTGGACCTTGCTTTTCTTCCTGCCCTGGGGAACTTAATGGTTGGACATCCCAGAGTTACCAGTAACCTGTATTGGACGACAGAGAAAATAGGATTTTAGTATTACCTGTTAAATCCTTTTCTCTTAGTCCATACAGGTTACTGGTCTCCCACCCTGTCAAGGGACCATGCTTGGCGCTCCTGCGGCAGAACGTGTGGGTCCTTTTGGGTTCATGCTCACAGGAGTCTTCCTTAACCTTCTTACTTCCTAGTCAATAGTTAGTCTGCAAATCTTACTGGTTGGGGATTGGCTAGCTGCAAGCTATGTAGAGGAGGTAGGCTCCACCCAGTAGTCACTTCTCAGAATTGTTCCTGCCTATTAAAGGGGCTGATCACCTACCCAAAGTTACCAGTAACCTGTATGGACTAAGATTAAAGGATTTAACAGATAAGACTAAAATCCTATGGTTTTTCCCCACCATAACCTTTTCAGTTTGTGCTCCACAAGTACACCAAGCCTCAATAGCAAGCCAATAAAACCAACCTCATGCTGATGAGTTGCATTAACAACCAAACGGCTGTCCATGAGTGGTTCACTGGCTTTGCATCTCTTCCTGAGTTGTGTCTTAAAGCTGTTGCTCAGCATACACATACTCTAAGGCAGCGGTTCTCAACTTTTCTAGTGCCACGACCTTTTGATAAAATGTCCCAATTTGTGGCGACCCCTAACAGTAAAATTATTTTCGTTGCTCCTTCATCGCTGTAATTACTGAATTACTCTGTTATAAAGAAATCCTTACTGTTCCGAGACCGGAAGCCAGGCACCAGCGCAGACATCTTGTCTGCGCACCCGTGCTGTCAGTCCCGTTCTCCCGGACAATTACAAGTTTTACAGATTAAAATAGACAAAAAACAATTTTCAGATGGTTCTAGGCGACTCCTGGCAAATTGTCATTCGACCCCCAAAGCGGTCGCGACCAACAGGTTGAGAACTACTGCTCTGAGTAGTTTCTTCCTGGATCAAATTGAGTATGAAATAAACGTATATGTTTTAAACTAGTTTCTATTCGAACCAATGCCATTCAACAGATCAAACAAATCTGCAAGGCTGCTACTTGGTTAAACAGACTTAATGTTTCATCCTTGGTGAATGGCAGTTTTGGGCAACAGGTTCAGCAAGTAGCAGTTTAATACAGTATTTTTCCCTTTGTTTTTGGGACAGCTTTGGGGTTCCTGTTTCCCCCATCTGTCTTAAAACAAAAAGGAATTTTTATACTTACTGAAAAATCATTTTCTTACCCATTGGTGGACACAGAGCATCCCATCGTGAGAAAATCGAGAAAATAAGGGTCACCCTGCAATGTCTTGGTTTATCTGTCATGGTAATTTGCTCCCCAATGGTTCGTGATACGAAAATTGTCAGTAGGGAGAGTCCAAAGGGTAAACTAACACCTAAGAAATGGGAAGAGCAGAGCTCTATTACTGCCTTCTGGGACCATGGTTAACATGGGCCCTGTGTCGTGCCTATGATTAAGTGATCCATTCACAAAACGCTTAAGGCGGATTGTGTTTTCCTGTGTTCCCCATATCCATATGGAGGGTTTTAAAATATTTTCAATAAACAGTATTTTTTTACTTTTGCTTAACTGGCTCCTTGAGGATCAATGGATCTGTACAGCACTCCCTTCTAGTGTCTTCCCATTTGTTGAAACCTGCAGTCAAGGTTGTTGGGAGTTGGCCTGGATCTGCCACAGCCATTTGGCTCGGTGAGCGTCATAGCATCATGTTAGCGTCCATTGCAATTTGCAGTAACCCTTTACCTATGTATATAGTGCCCTGTGTCCTCCAGTAGACTTAAAAGAAGAGGATTTATCGGGGAGTATAAAAATCCCTTTTATTTTTTTGCCAGAGGTTTCACATAAAAAGTGGCTTGCTAAGCTGGAGTCCAAGTCGAGCTAAAGTGCCATGGGTCTCTGAGAACCACTCCTCGAAAGATAAAAATTTACAGACTAATCAGTATTATATGGAAGTCATTACATCAACAGAAAGTGTTGCATTTGCTTGTAATCGCTTTGCAGCAGAAGTGCTTTGATTAAACATTGTAGGGGAATTCAAGCTGTCTGTGGAATGATATAAGGCAAAGGGCTTCAAACTAGCTGGTACTTTCCAGTTTGGGGATTATTTACCATATCTTAGAGTAAATAACGATAATAACATACCAACTATGTGATGAATGGGTATTTTTTCTGTGATGATAGAATCCATAACTTTTCTGATTATGAAATAAGGTCAAACATTTGCCACCAATCCTATCTTCAAACCCATAGAACTTTACAAAAAAAGTATGTAACAGTTTCTCTCTGATCAGGCCCTCCATTGTTACAGGGCATGTGCACAGGCAACATTTGTGATTTGTTTTTGCCCAGTAGTAATACAGGGTTTGATGAGGGAGAATGTTTGTCCCTGCTCAGACCCCTTGTCAAGGTTGATAATCAAATTAGAAGGAGGAGCTGCCATCATCAGCCCCCTACATAAATCATTGCGTTGATCAGGTAAGTACTTATATTTGTAATGTTAACATTTGGTTTCTACTGCACATTCAGTACAGAAAGCCTTTTTATGACAAATATGCTATATGACCAAAAGTATGCGGATACCTGACCATCACATCTATATGGTCTTGTTGGACATCCCATTCCAAAACCAGGGGCATTAATATGGAGTTGGTACCCCCCTTCCTTTTGCAGCTATAATGTCCTCTGCCCTTCTGGGAAGGCTTTCCACAACATTTTGGAGTGTGTCTGTGGGAATTTGTGCCCATTCGGCCAAAAGAGCATTTGTGAGGTCAGGCACAGATGTTGGATGAGAAAGCATGGCTCGCAACCCGCATTCCAGTTCATTCCAAAGTTGTTCAGTGGGGTTTAGGTCAGGGCTGTGTGCAGGCCGCTCGAGTCCCTCCACAACAAACTCGTCAGACCATGTCTTTACGGACCTTGCTTTGTTCACAGGGGCACAGTCATGCTGGAACACGAAAGGGCCTTCCCCAAACTGTTGCCACAAAGTTGGAAGCATACAATTGTCTATTATGTCTTTGCTGTAGCACTAACATTAACATTCACTGGAACTAAGGGGCATAAACCCTGAAAAACAGCCCCACAAAATTATCCCTCCTCCACCAAACATTAAAGTATGCACTATGCATTCCGGTAGGTAGCATTCTCCTGGCATCCGCCAAATCAGATTCATCCATCAGACTACCAAATAGTGAAGTGTGATTTATCACTCCACATAACATTTTTCCACCACTCCAGTGTAAATGTGCTTCATACCACTCCATCCGAAGCTTGGCATTGCTCATAGTGATCTTAGGCTTGTAAGCAGCTACTCGGCCATGGAAACCCATTTCATGAAGCGCTCTACGCACAGTTCTTATGCTGATGTTTCTTCCAGAGGCGTTTGGAACTCTGTAGTGATTGATGCTACAGGGGACAGGTGATTTTTACACACTATGTGCCGCCCTGCTCTGTGAGTGTGCATAGTCTACTGCTTCGTAGGTGAGCTGTAGTTACACCTAGATGCTTCCACTTCACAATAGTAGCACCAGACAGATCTAGCAGGGAAGAAATTTCTGAACTGACTTGTGGAAAAGGTGGCAGGCATCCTATGACAGTGCCAAATTTAAAGCAGAACTATCATGCTAATAACATTGCCCCCACTATATTTCTAACTTACCAATATGCAAAGTCTTACTGTCCGTAAGCTCAATAAGCCTGCGTTATTGCTGAAAAAATACTTCATTGGCAGGCATCTGGCTGCACAGAGCTTACAAGAGAAGCTCTGTGCGCTTGTGCCATCAGGAGCTTCTGTTATCTTAAGGTAACCAACTAACTTCACCACCAATGCTGGCAGCGAATGGTACAGACAGTGCAGACTCAGAGGTACATTTCCTCTAAGATGTGTGTGCTGTCTGTCCTCTTGTTCCTGCCGAAGAAGTGTTCTTTCAGCAATAACGTGGGCTTATTGAGCTTAAGGACAGTAAGACTTTGCATATTTCTAGGTTAGAAATATATTCGGAGCAATGTTATTAGCATGATAGTTCTGCTTTAAAGGCACTGAAAGCTCCATTTAAACCAACATGTATTTGTTTTTTGTTTTTTTGTTGTTTTTTTTGCCCCTTGTGACACAGTTGGTTTCTTCCAGAACCGTTCCAGTTAGTTTGCTTCAGAATGTAAGGCCCAAGAAAGTAGGCTCTCATCTGCTGTCAAAGTCTGTGTGTATATTTTCAATGATTGCCTGTTAAGTAGTGACTATATATATATGTGTGTGTGTGTGTGTGTGTGTGTGTGTGTGTGTGTGTGTGTGTGTGTGTGTGTGTGTGTGTGTGTGTGTGTGTGTGTATATATATATATATATATATAATATAATTTTTTTTTTTTTATTTAAAATATTTATACAAATATATTTCTACTAGCAAAAGTATTCCAGCCGTTAAATGAGAGTATCTCTTTAAAAAGCTTATCTATCACCCATGGGAGTTTTAGAAACCTATTATCTTTCCCATCAGTTTGTTGAAAGAGTTACATTTACTGTACGTAAGGCAGAACTGTCCAACTTCTTTGAGGGACTTTTCTGTTTTGTTTTTACTTCATCTAAAGTGCCAGACACCACATATAAGACTGATAATCAGAGGCATGGCCCTTGGACATAAATCTGAAGTATGAGAGAGCTCTGATTTAAAGGAACATTAACACCTGAAAACAAAATGGTGTAATATACACTTAATCATGTTAGTATCTATATAAATTCACTCTGTTTTCAGAGGCCTGCAAGCCAGTCCTACTGAGGGAGCAGACATGCTACCTTTTCCAGGGATCCCATTGACTATCCAAAATTATTTGTGAATGAACTGAGATAATAAAACAATTCAAGAACAATGGGCATATTTAAAGCTAGACCAACCTTTTGTTGGTGTTTGGTTGTTTTGTTTGCTTTGGAAGGCAGTCTTGACTATTAAATGATATATATAAGCCACACTGGTCAACTGGTTAGTGATGCAGGTTGAGTCTTCATGGGTACCAGTCCTGTCCTCTCAACTGAGAACCAATGAATCAGACCTAAGTATTTTGTCTTTCTGCATCCTATCAAATCATTTTGGAAATTTGTAATTCATTGGAGTACTTGTAAAAGTCTAAAGGCGAGCATTTTTCATTGTGTTTGAGACCTCTCTGCCAGTCTAGAGATCAAAGGCATAAGATTCATGGGATTTGTTTAAAATGCTACTAGAAAAAAATATATATATTGAGATACACCACTGGGGGATAAGTACAAGAGGAGCAAATTAAGATCAGCGTGGCTTAATAAAGAGGTTTGCAGGGGAAATTATAAGAAGAAGGCTTTTAAAGTCAGAAGCATTGTTGAAAAAAATATAAAGAATGTAATTAGGTTTGCAAACAAGTAGGAGCTAAAATGAGGGAAGTATTGAAAATGAGAGCAAGAACAAACCTAAATAATTCTACACTTATATAAATAACAAAAATATTAAGGTTGATATTGGTCCTCTTAAGGCTGAAGCAGGGAAATTGATTAGTGAGGATAAGGCTATTTCTGACACCTGAAACACATTCTTTTTTCTGTATATACAAAGGAAGCAACAATGGTAGGCAATGGACAAACAGATAAAACCACAGAATTTCCCCATCATGTACATGGCTTACTGAAGACAAAGTACAAAAGTGGCTGGAAAAGGTTATGGTGAATAAAGCACCTGAACCTACTGGTATACACTGAAGTGTACTTAAGTATCTTAGTTAAGTAATAGCAAAACCATTATACATAATATTTATTGATTCTGTTTCATCAGGCATAATGCCCTGTGATAAATGGAACCTTTTCAAGTTGGTCTAAAGCTGTAAGTGGGGTGCCACAAGGTTCAGTCCTGGGCCCAATGCTTTTTAATTTGTTTATTAATAATCGAGAAGTGGGAATTGAAAGTAGTGTCTCAATCTTTGCTGAAGACAATAAGCTGCATAATGAAATACATACAGAGCAGGATTTTTTTTTCTTCAGAAGGATTTAGATAAACTGAGTGGGCAGAAAAGTGACAGATGAGGTTTAATGTAGATAAATGTAAGGTTATGCATTTGGACTTTAGAAACAAATGTGCTACATATCCACTAAATGGGGAACAACTTGGGTAATCCTCATTAGAGAAAGATTTAGGAGTACTGATATACTTCACAGCAGTGTGCAGAATCACTCTGCTGCTGCAAGAGCAAATAGGGTACTACCCTGCATAAAAAGAGGCATAGATGCACGGATGCTATTATAATTCTACCTCTATATAAATTCTTTGTAAGGCATCATCTAGAATATGGAGCACGGTTTTTGGCACTAGTTGTTAAAAAGACATTATTGAACTGCAAAAAGTGCAGAGATGTACAACAAAACTGATAAAGGGATTGGAGGATCTAAGTTATAAAGAGAGATTAGCCAAACTGGGTTTGTTAACATTAGAGAAGAGACATCTAAGGGTGATATGATTACCTTTACAAATATATTCGAGGTCAATACAAAGAACTCTCCAATGAGCTATTTACTCAAAGAGCTTAGCTAAGAACCCAAGGCCATACATTAAGACTAGAGGAAAAGCACTTTAAACTAAAACAAAGGAAGGGATATTTTTTTGCAGTAATGGCAGTAAAGTTATGGAATCATCTCGGGATGATATTCTTGCAGATACTATAACTGCTTTTTCACACAAGTAATGGATATCTATCTAGCGTAGAACAATAATGAGAATCATGAGTGTTGGCTTCAAAGGATGTTGATCCAGGGAACTATCTGACTGACTTCAATGTTTTTTTTTTCCTTCCTCTGGATCAACAGGGGTGATTTGGCATGGCATCAGCTATTTTAAAGGGATAGTAATACTTCGTTTTATCTTTATTTTATTTTGTAGGCATTAAAAAAACATGAAGAACGATACAAGTCTTATCTCTCAAACCTTTATGGTTTAAGAGATATTCACAAGCAAAGTATCCCCCCCCAGCCAGATCAGAAGGGAGGTGCCCAGGTAGACTGCAGAGAGGGACAATCTTCAATTAAGATAAGGGAAAAAGCTGAAAAACTTGTCAAGGGGGGGGAGGGCTTTCATTGTTTTCATACAAAGAAGATTGTCCCCTGCTGTTATCTGTCTGGTCTTACAACCAGATTCACATCGGAGAAGAGATGGCTTACACTAGGAAAAAGGGGCGGGAGGGGGAAACTTTGCTTGTGAATATCTCTTAAACCATAAAGGTTTGAGAGATAAGACTTATATTATTCTTCATGTTTTTTTAATGCCTACAAAATAAAATAAAGATAAAATGAAGTATTTCTATCCCTTTAAAGTCCCCATTTAAATTGCTGTGGCTATTTTTTTTTTTGTTTTGTCCCATAATGACTAAACTTTTTATGTATATGGTTCCAAATATGCACTTCTGGAGCAAACCAACCTGTACCATAGGGGCAAAAACTCACCAAATTCGTGTTGATTTAAATGTGGCTATTAACCCCTTGAATGCTGGAGCAGTTTCCAATGCATTGCTTGCTACATTTAACCCTTTGCATGTCATAGGGACATGGAAAACATTATTTTACAATATGATGTGTACCCCTCTGGCACTTAGGGATTTTTCTCTTCTCTACTGATGCCGAATTGCTCCTCTTTCTCTTATTTAATTGCATCCTAAATATCGTATTCCTTTTTTTTTGTAAAAGGAAAAAAACAACTCTTAATTGCATCTTAAATATTGTATTGCTTTTTTGTAAAAGGAAAAAAACAAACACCTTACATCTTGATTAACTTTGTTTTAATAATCAATCCACATTCTTCCTCCTTTTATACAAGGTTTCCTGTAAACTTGATATTACCTCACTGTTTCAGTGTTGGGAAATTGCTTACACGTATCGAGTTCTAGAGCAGAAATGCAGTTCCTTTCTTCCAGCAGATTAAACATATTGTAATTTATTCTGTTTTACCGTAAAGTGCCTTTTAATGACACACAGAATAGAATCTGAGAAAAGAAAAAAAAACAAATTTGAGTGTTGCCGGAAAGGTTGGTAATGGGATTTTAGACAAATATATACTTTATTACAGAAAATACTTTGGCAACTTTTTGGGACTTTTGCAAAACCAAACGTCTCATGCACTGACAATTCAATTATAAAAGTTATTTTATTTTGGACAGATTTCTTCTTGTTTTTTACAATAGACTGTTATAAAAATAATGAAACGGATGTGCTAAGAACAACTGGGGGTGAGATGCACGAAGGTGTTCTAAAGTGGAGGTAAAGTCTCCAGTGTGATAAACTCCCTGATTCTTATAGTAGTCTGTGGAGCCAATGTATGATTATGTATACACCTTTGTATAGCACCATACATGTACACACTTTAAAGGGATAGTAATGGATTGTTTTAAGTAAATGTAATATTTTAGACTAGTTGAAGAGCCCGTGTACACGGGCCACAGTGCCACCCAGCAACGGCTGCGGTGCAGTCATGCACAGTAGAGACTGCCCATGCTGCGTCTGATACGGAACGAGGAGCTCTGAACTCAGACCTTAGTTGCTCAGAGAAGACTACGGTCTGAATTTGGAGTGCTCTGCTCTGTATAAGCCGCGGCGCTGGCAGTCTGTACTGCGCTTGATTGCAGCGTGCGCAGCCGTCTCTACTGCGCATAACGGCTTCAGACAAACACACACTTAGCGAATTATTATATAGGAAAGTAAAAAAATAAAGTAATTGAGGCCAGTCCGATATCTCAAATGTTTATGGTTTGGAGATATACGATTACAAAGTTCCCCCCTACCTCCCCTTTCACTGATGTCAGGCTCTGGCTTACAGCAGTAGATCCTTGACCTGGAACCTTCCTGCAGCTCTTCAGCAGAGCCTAAATAGCAAGATATAGAAATAAATACTCCATTTGAATTGTCTACAAAGTGTGCCTGGTTTGCAAGTACACTTTGTAGACCGTTTAAATATAGTATTTATTTCTATATCGAGCTATTTCGGCTCTGCTGAAGAGCCACAGGAAGTCCCCCTGGGACCAGGATCTCCTGCTGTAAGCTAGAGCCTGACATCAGTGAAAGGGGTGGGAGGTGGGAACTTTGTAATTGTATTTGAGAGATCCGACTGTCCTCAATTACTTTAGTTTTTTTACTATCTACAATATTAAATATACTTAAAGGGACAGTAATGTCCCATAAAAAAATGCTTAGAGTTTTGTAGAGGTTAAAAAATAAATGATATGCCACAAAAAAAACCCATTCATTTCAATAAAAAAAAAAAAAAAAAAAAAAAATGAGAGCAGTTTGTGTTTTTGGTTGTGGCTGTTCCTTTTTCTTAAAGGAGAGCTGGTGTGTATAGGGGAGCGACTGCTGATTTATAGGAAGATATGTGTGGGGCATTTTTATTTTATTATAGCCATCTTAACATAGTAACATAGTAAATTATGTTGGAAAAAGAAATAAGAGCTGTGTAAAAATAAATACTTCATTGGAATGGTCTACAAAGTGTGCCTGGTTTGCAGGCACACTTTGTAGACAGTTCCAATGAAATATTTCTTTTTAGATAGTGCTGTTTCGGCTCTGGCTGGTCCCGGAACCAGGATCTTCTTCTGTCAGCTAGAGGCTGACATCAGTGAAAGGGCAGGGAGGGGGAACTTTAAAAGCTTGTATCTTTCAAACTTCACATGTTTGAGAGACGGAACTTGCTCCAGATATTATTATTATTATTATTTTTTTTTTTTTATTTATTTTTTTTAAATGTACAATGTAACATGAAATTATAATAAAACATTACTAACCCCTTAAGACATTATTACACTGTGAAGAGCCCTCGTGTTTTTTTTTTTTTTTTTTTTTTTTTTTTTTTTTTTTTCTGCTTGTTTCTTAAACCTTTAAGGACCATCCTCTTGGCCGGCACTTAACCCCTTAAGGACCAGTGGTCTCGGGGTGTCTGGTCCTTTAAGGACCAGATAGGCGAGTTCGACGTGCCGTCCCACTTGACTTATCACGTGTTCTGGCACGTCGAACGAGAGACTGAAAGAGATCGCTCCGGTCTTGGAGCGATCAACTTCAGTCCCCGGTATTACTCACCGAGCTCCTGCAGGAGCGCAGTGAGTAAAAGTACGTGATGTACCAGGACCATCACTGGTCCTTAAGTGCCGGACCAGCGTGACGGTCCAGGTATGTCACCGGACGCGAACGGGTTAAGGACCAAGGGGCATTTTTTGTTTCTTCGGCAGCAGAATCAGGGGTCACTGAACGACGTGCAGCCACGTGGGGACCCTTGAATTCTATGACTTACATATACGTCATAGATCCTTAACACAGAATTTCCTATTATGTATATATGTACTTGCTGGTCCTTAAGGGGTTAAAGTATATACATACATTTCTATGAAGTTTTGAAAACCCTTGAAGACTAGAGAGGTCTGAATTGAGCAGAGAGGCAATATGTTGAAGACATCCCAAGGGTTCAGTGGAAATGTATATTTGTTCTTTATGATACAGCTGGTTTACTTCACTTTTGTTAACCCTTTGATCATATAACCTATATAGATAATCCTTTGAGTGCAAGGGGTATACAACAGATTGCAGAGCAATGCTTTGTATACCCCTTTGTCACTCGGAGGGTTAGAGAACAGTAAACTTACATCTAGCAGAAAAGCCATGGGACCTTGATAATCATTATATGCTATTGTAATATCTCAGGGGTTAATACATTCAGTAAGTCACCCAATCGCTTGCCAGTTCCTGCAGGGTGAGGTGAAGTCTTACTTTTCTTGCTTGATCAGAAATTAATATGGATTCCGAGCAGGGACAAATTATGTTTTGCTTGTTGTTCCTTTAAGGACCAGAGTGGTGCAAAGCAGCATGATTTACACACCCCTGGCCCTTAAAGGATTTTTCAAAATTCCCCTAATAGGAGGCTCTCCACCATTATGTTGACTATATTTGATGTGATTATTTTCAGTGGAATTCATTAAGGGCCAACTGTTTGCTTTTGTATTAACAACCTTTTCCTAGCTGGCAAACTTTCACCCGCTCCCTGCAAGTAAATGCGGTGGATCCAAGCTCCCAATTATTAGTGGATTAAAACTTCTCTAATTGTGTTGTTCTTGGTGTTGAGCTGCTTGGTGTTGCCTCATATTAATGCACCAACATGCTGCAACGTTGCTACATTCCTGAGGGAATGTAGTAAAGTTGAAGTAAGGGATGTCTGCATGGCATCCTGTGAGGCCACAGGTAGACCTTTCAAAGTTGATGGAGGTTGCTATAAACACTGCAACCACCAATGAAGGACCTACGCACGTGGGGCACCAGACAGTAAGTCATTTTGTCTGGAGATCACGTTGGCAGGCAATCAGTTGCACTTCCCTTCAGACCAAATCGGAGGTGGAATACAAAAGAGAAGTAAGTATAAGAATATAAGAAAGTGGGTGAAATTACTGTTGCAAGGAGCAGCTTACATTTTAGGTCTGGAATATAATGTGGTTATACTTTTATCTATAAATGTCTCCATAGCTTAAAGGGATAGTAGTGTTTCACTTAAACAGCAGCTCTTCATAGTATTTGGACCATGGACAGTGTTATTTCACTACCGTCCGAGTTGTAGTTCAAGAGTAACTGAATGATAAAGTACCCCCCTCCCGCCCCTTTTACTGATATAACACTGCTTACCTCAGCGCAGCAAGACTGTCCAGATGGATTGCTGAGAGGGATAATCTTCAATGAGTATAAGGAAAAACTGAAAAACCTGTCAAGGGGGGAAGGGTTTTCCTTATGTTCACAGTAAGAAGATTGTCCCTTGCTGTGATCTGTCCGGTCCCAGGACCATATTCCACATCTGAGTGCCAGAGGGGTACGCAACTCATTGCTTTGCAGTGTGTTGTGTACCCCTCTGGCATGCAAAAGGTTAAGTGGCTGCAACCTCACTGCTCCACCCGATGCAGTCTTGCGTCGCCTCAGTTAAGCGTTGCAATCATGCGCAGTAGAGACTGTCCAAATGCACGCAGTCTCTACTGTGCATGACGGCTTCTGACAAACATCCTAGCGAATTATTATATAGGATTACTCTTGAACTACAATCCTGACAGTATTGAACTAACACTCTCCATGGCCCAAATACTATGAAGATTAATTGGAGCTGTTTTTTGTGAAACGTTACTATCACTTTAAGAAGAACTGGTTACATACGAACAGTGATGACCCATAACTACACTGTAATCTGTCCCTTAATTTGCTATTCTTAGATTTCAAGAAAGTTTCCTTGTAATGCATTTCACTTCTTGTTTTGTAGACGCTCTGTTTGTTTATAAAGAAGATATGCTGCCCTCCGCACCCTTTTCAAAGAATTACTGTTTATACAGATAGTGAAACCAACTGATCCAAACCACTATACTTTTTCTGTAGAAAGACTGATTAACCCTTTGAGTGCTTGAGGGGTAAGCACTGCAGAGCAATACATTGCATACCCCTCTGGCACCCAAAGGGATAAAATAAGCTTTTCTGGGTTAATGAATTGTGATTTAAAGGGATAGTAACACTTAATTTGTAAAATATATATTGTAAGCTTTACCTCCTGAGTAAAACAAGGGTATTCCTACAGCTGAGAGGTGTTTTATTCAAAAGTTATTGCAACACAAACTAAACTTGAATTTTGTAGGTGCAATATTGCAGTGGCCTGAAATGTTACAGTGGCGCTGTTGCTGCACCATCCTATGGAGATCTATGGTCAACTCACCAGAACTGTCCATAGGAGGTTGTAGCAACAGCACAACTGTAACATTTCAGGCCATTGTAATACTGCATCTACATAATTCAAGTTTGAGCTTCAATAACTTTTGAATAAAACACCTCTCAGCAGTGAGAGTAGCTTGTTTTACTCAGGGGGGTAAACCCTAAAATACAATTAGGTCTGGAAATATTTGGACACTGACACGTTCAAGTTACAATTAAATAATGAAGATGGACTTAAAGTGCAGTCTCTCAGCTTTAATTTGAGGGTATGCACATCTAAATTGGAGGAAGGGTTTAAGAATTACAGTTATTTAATATGTAGCCCCCTCTTTTTCAAGGGACCAAAAGTAGTTGGATAATTGACTCAAAAGCTGTTTCATGGACAGGTATGGGCTAGTCCTTATTTCTTCAGCAATTAAGCAGGTAAATGGTCTGGAGTTGATTCCTGATGTGGCATTCACATTTGGAAGCTGTTGCTGTGAATCCACAACATGCAGTCAAAGGAGCTCTCAATGCAAGTGAAACAGGCCATTCTTAGGCTGCAAAAAAAAAAAAAAAATCTATCAGACAGATAGCAGGAACATTAGGAGTGGCCAAATCAACAGTTTGGTACATTCTGAGAAAAAAAGAACGCACAAAAAGGCCTGGACGTCCACAGAAGACAGCAGTGATGGATGATCGTAGGATCCTTTGCATGGTAAAGAAAACCCCCTTCACAACATCTGACCAAGTGAAGAACACTTTCCAGGAGGTAGGCATATCATTATCCAAGTCTACCAGAAAGAGAAGATTTCATGAGAGCAAAGTACAGAGGGTTGACCACAAGGTGCAAACCATTCGTAAACCTCAAGAATAGAAAGGCCAGATTAGACTTTGCCAAAAACATCTAAAAAAGGCCAGCCTCGTTCTGGAGCAGCATTCTTTGGACAGATGAAACAAAGATCAACCTGTACCAGAATGATGGGAAGAAAAAAGTATGGAGAAGGCTTGTAACAGCTCATGATCCAAAGCACACCACATAATCTGTAAATCACGGTGGAGGCAGTGTGATGGCATGGACATGCTTGGCTTCCAATGACACTGGGTCACTAGATGATCTGACAGAAGCAGCTGGATGAATTCTAAAGTGTATAGGGATATATTGTCTGCTCAGATTCAACCAAATTCATCAAAGTTGATTGGACGGCACTTCACTTTACAAATGGACAGTGAAGTGGAATATTCTGCAATAGCTGAGTCACTCACCTGATCTCAACCTGATCGAGCATGCATTTCACTTGCTGAAGACAAAACTTAAGGCAGAAAGACCCACGAACAAATAACAACTGAAGACGACAGCAGTAAAGGCCTGGCAAAGCATCACAAAGGAGGAAACCCAGGTTATGGTGATGTCCATGTGTTCCAGACTTCAATCGGTCATTGCCTGCAAAGGATTCTCGACAAAGTATGACAATTGAACATATTTATGATTGTGTTAATTTGTCCAATTACATTTGAGCCCCTGAAATAAGGGGACTGTGTATGAAAATGGTTGCCAATTTCTGAACGTTTCATACAATATTTTTGTTCAGCCCCTTGAATTAAAGCTGAAAGTCTGCACTTCAATTGCATCTCGGTTGTTTAATTTCATATCCATTGTGGTGGCATACAGAGCCAAAATTATGAAAATTTGTCAGTGTCCAATATTTCTGGACCTAACTGTATATATATTTTTTAGATATTAAGTGTTACTATCCCTTTGAAGCTAGTACTGAATAATTACATATATCTGCTAAGTGAAATAAAATGTTTCTCTCTCTGTGTTAGTTAATTAACCATTTAAGGTCCAGAGGGATAGCAATGCATTGCTCATCCCCTCTGGTTCTTAAAGTGATAGTAATGTCTAGTTTTATGTAAGTGTTATACTGTAGATATTAGAAAAATAAGTTAATTGATGTTAGTCTTGTCTCTCAAACTTTATAGTTTGAGAGATATACAATTATAAACTTCCCCCCTGTCTCCCTTTCCACAGATGTCAGACTCTAGCTGACAAGATGAGATCCTGGTCCTGGGACCGGCCAGCAGCTCTTCAGCAGAGCCGGAATAGCGCTATGTAACAATAAATGCTTCATTGGAACGGTCTGTAAAGTGTGCTTGCAAACCAGGCACTCTTTGCAGATGTTACAATTAAGTATTTATTTTTACATATCGCTATTTCGGCTCTGCTGAAGAGCCGCCTCGAGTCGGCCGACACGAATCTCATGCTGAGAGCTTGACAGCTGGCGTCTGTGGAAGAGGAGGGAGGGGGGAAGTTTATAATCACATATCTGTCAAACTATAAAAGTTTGAGAGAAGAGACTAATATCAATTAACTTGTTTTTTAATATCTACAATATAACATTTACATAAAACCAGACATTACTATCACTTTAAAATTAAAGTTAGCATTTCATTAAAAAATAATACATTGCAGAACACAGTGGGCCTTATGCATGAAAGAAATGTACAGCAATTCTGGGGCAAAGCAACTGCACTGTAGGGGGAATTAAAAATTCCTAGAACTCCCATTCATGTCATGTGGACTCTTAACCCCTTGAACTGCTTCACAATGCGTTGGAGAACAGTCTAGAATTCAAAGGGCTAAAATCCATTGAAAGCAAAGAGAATTTGTAATCTTTGTTAACTCTTTGAGTGGTAGAGAGGTATCCAAGCCCTCTGGCACTCAAGGGGTCAGTGCTAGGGATGTCTCTTGAGACCCCTCTGCCATTCAAGGTGATTAAAATCGGGGGAAATTTGACATGTTCCTTTGGTGCAGTTGATTAGCTCCAGACGTGCACTAACATTTATTTGTACATTTTTCTCCGAGCGTGATGTTTATTCAGGGCAACATAAACCAAGAACTGATATTGAAAATTTTGTTAGTTTCAGTCTGGAATTTTTGGGGTACCCCTAACAATTTTATTTTGTTGGTCAAAGGTGCAATGAAGGATGCAAATACTAGCAATTTAGAATGGCATTTCAAATGCTTAAGCAGTGGTTAAAGAGTAAACAAACAGATGGCCAATGCATCCTACACTGCTAGTATCTCCCAAAGAGCGACACCTAGGAGGTACAGACCCCTAATATCTCCTAAAGAGGGACACTTGGGAGGTATGGACCCCTAATATCTCCTAAAGAGAGGAGTACTTGGGCGGTACAGACCCCTAATATCTCCTAAAGAGGGACACTTGGGATGAATGGATCCCTATCTCCTAAAGAGGTACACTTGGGAGGAATGGACTCCTAATATCTCCAGAGGAGTGACAATTGGGAGGAATGTACTTCTAATATCTCCTAAAGAGAGACACTTGTGAGATAAGGACCCCTAATATCGCTTAAGGAGGGACACTTGGGAGATATGGACCCCTAATATCGCCTAAGTAGGGACACTTGGGAGATATGGACCCCTAATATTGCCTAAGGAGGGACACTTGGGAGATATGGACCCCTAATATCGCCTAAGGAGGGACACTTAGGAGGTATAGTACATATAATCCCCGCAAGAAGTTCTCCATCAGCTGATTTTTTTACACCAAAAAAATGGCCTTTCCTCGTGGACATATGTGATTTCCAGATCTGTATACACATTGAAAGTACAGGATTGTACTGGGCAGTTCTTGTATGTGAATGAGAACTGGTCATTTGTCCAAAAGTTGACATTATAACCCTGAGAGCTGATGACAGTAGAAGGAATTTGTTTCACAGATAATTAGGGAACTTTCCAAGAAAACATTCTCTACACCTTTCATCTAGGGAGAAAAAAAGGAAGAGAGAAACAGATTCATTATAACCTTCTGAGTGACAAAGGAGTTATGGCAAAGACCTCTGCCTCACGAGGAATGTCTGATGAGTAATGTTATATGTTCAAGGCAATTAGCATCCTCCATATGCATATTGCAGTAAAAGTTCTCCTGAGTTTTGCATTTCATATTTACCATATTGCTTACTTGATACATTGTATGTGACTTAACATGTGACAGCCGATACTTGCACACTGAGTGGTGTGTGCCGGACGGCTGCTACGGGACACGTCTGATGAGGTAAAGATATATTCTTTAATTTATGTACCTCTGGTAGATGTAATATTATATTATTGACTAGTTGAACAGCCCGTTACACGGGCCACAGTCCCTCTGGCAGCCGGTCGCAGGGCAGTCACACGCAGTGGAGACTGGCCGCGCCTCGGCTGATACAGAGCTGGACGCTCCTTCGGAGCGCCCAGCTCTGTATCAGCCGCGGCGCGGCCAGTCTCCACTGCGTGTGACTGCCGCACGCGCAGCAGTGTCTACTGCGCATGTCGGGCGTTACACACAACTTAGCGAATTATTATATAGGATGGTTATCTATCAGATATTATGAAAAGATTAGTGCTTTATTGCTTCTAATGTTTCAATTGAAATGCATTGCGATGCGAGGGAGTAACAGTGTCTACCACCTTGGACAGACTATTACATTTGCATCAAATCACTCATTCTTGATATATAGATATATTGACGTGTATGTTATCTTCTGATGATCTAATAATTATAGCCATGATTATGAATTTTATTCGGATTGATGTAATTACACGCTCTGTTACCTTTGGAGCGATGTTTTGTTTCTGATTGTAGGAATCTCAACAAAATGTAATGTTTGTCTATTATCTAGCATGCTTTTGGGAATAGCGATGTATTATGTTTCTCCAGATATGTACAGTATTTTTTTTTATATCTGATTTATCCTAATGGGTGGTTATAACCTCTGACCCCGCTGGGTCACAGGTAACATAGGATCCACTTATATGTATGGTATACGTGTTGATCTTGGAAGTATTTCTACGATTTACACGTATATCCACAATATAGCATATGAGTTTTTATTTCTACACATTGGTATATGGTTTTAGTTATTATGATTTGTTCACACTGTGATCTCATTTGACGCTAATTTTGGCGCCAGTTTTAATTTGGGTATATAGCGTGTGTTTGTTTCTGTGTTGTGTAACCTTGACAAAGGCCACAGAGGTTGGCCAAAACATTGGTTTAATAAACTTCAAGAATTTTTTTTGCCATTGAAGCCAGCTGTGAGTGCTTTTCTACAACGAACATTGGTTTATGAACTTTTTTTGGATCAGCACCCAGACGAAATTAAGGACTACTAACAGTGAGTGCTGCCATATCCCATGTCATATATATATATATGTATGTGTATATATATATAATAGAGATAGATATATACAGGATGCACAACACACACAATTTACATACACACATACCCAAAACACATGCACAAAAAAACCCCGCACACAATACACAATACACAAACACTACGCACATGCAATACACAAACACATGCACAATACACACATGCAATACGCATGATATACTGCAACATACACACATGCATAACACACACTATGATAAACCACCTGGGTGGGCAGCAAGCACAGTCTTCTAGGATATCGTACACAGTCCACAGTTCTTAAAAAAAGATTTGCAGGTTTATTTTGACATTAAAAAATACAACAAACACTTGTGCAAAAGAATGGATGTATTAGGACGCTAAATGTCTGTTCTCCAAAGTTGAAACAGATGAATAACGATTGATAACCCAATAATTAAAAACAGCAGTGACTGTCCAAAACAGAAGCAAAAATGGATAAATAAGATGGATGATGAAATGAATGATGGAATGATATACAATGGTGATGAATGATGATGATAAGATGTGGCAGATGAATGACAAATCTTCCATATTGTGATACTGCAACAGACTTCCAATGGCCTTGTTTACCAGTAAAATCAAATATTCTCACGTAATCTGAGCGCAAAACACAAACAGAAGAAGAATACAGTTATATCTGAGTGTAGTAGATTTATTTAAACAAGCAATTAAAAACAGTAATCAAAATGTACTCACATGGTGCACATCTTGGGGTCCCTACCCCTGTAGCCAGCGTGCTGTGTCCGTCCTTTCCTTCTACCACCGGTGTCTCCGTATGGATCCTCTTTTCAGTAGGTGTCAAACACACTATCTGATGTTAGGTAGAAAGATGAAAACATCCTCCAAAGATTGTAA
This sequence comes from Rhinophrynus dorsalis, assembly GCA_037306005.1. Taxonomy (NCBI): domain Eukaryota; kingdom Metazoa; phylum Chordata; class Amphibia; order Anura; family Rhinophrynidae; genus Rhinophrynus; species Rhinophrynus dorsalis. The sequence goes on from CM074725.1 coordinate 74,953,598, forward strand.
ATGATGGAGATGTAAAGCACCGGAGTGCACGTGTGTGGGCCGACGCTGTCGGCAAAGTGATGGAACAGAGACAGGGAGCAGGAGGCGGGTTCTCACAGGGGGTGTGGGAGGGATCCGGCTCAGATAGAGTGCAAACGTGCACTCTGGTGCTTTACATCTCCATCATTTACAATATCTTTGGAGGACATTTTCATCTTTCTACCTAACATCAGATAGTGTGTTTGGCACCTACTAAAAGAGGATACATATGGCGACACCGGTGGTAGCAGGAAAGGATGGACACAGCACGCGGGCTACCAGGGTAGGGACCCCAGATAGCATAAAGCCCAAGACGGGAACCATGTGAGTGCATTTTGATTACAGTTTTTAATCGCTTGTTTAAATAAATCTACTACACTTAGATATTATTTTGACTTTGTATCAAACGCAATCAGCATAAATATATATATATATATATATATATATGTACACACACACACACACACACACACACACACACACACACACACACACACACACATATGTATAGAACAGACAATATTGATAGAGACACAGTATATATACAGAGACAGTACAGCAAAAATGCTGTATGTATAACACAATCCAGACAACGTTATACACACAGAGCTATAGGATAGGCAGGTGAGGAAAGGGTAAACATGCTGAAACGTGATAGTTTAATAGCACTACAGCTCCCATAATCCTTACCCATCTTCAGTGCTTGTGATGAAAAGGGTGATTTCAGCAGACTTAATTGGCTTTATTAGTGAGTGGCAGTAATGTAATCTGTGGGATGACGACTGACAAGTGAAGGCATGATGCTCCAAAGTGTAACCTTTTGAATGGCAGAGAGGTATGCAATGCATTGCTCCGCATTGCGCTGCATACCCCTTCTGGCACTCAAACTGTTAACAACATAGTGAGTGCAAGTATGAAAATCACACCCCTGTGTATGTTGTGGAGTGGCTGTAGGGAGGAGACATGAATATCTCCTCCTTACTGCCACCCCTGGGTGTTTGTGGCTGGAGACATAGGTTTTCTCTGCCTAGATTAACCCCTTACTGACACAGGCCATCCTAGACATTAAGAATCGGTCGCAGTCCTGGCACATCATGGAATTATGGGATGGCAGAACGTCTGCATGCCACTCTGCCATGCCAGAAGTCAGTGCCCAAAAAAAAAAAAATCTCTGAGGTTCTTAACAGCCTCCTAAGTGCTAGATATTGTGGTTGTTAAGGGATTAAGATAAGAGTGTATTAATTATTATTAGATGTTACTGTTTCTTTAAAGGACACTAATACACAGTTATAGGGTCCTGTAAATGAAAATAATTTAAAGGGTCATTGTTGACATCATTTACACTTAAAACCAAAAGAGGTGATTTGTAATTTAACTCTTTGAGTGCCACAGTGGAGTGCAACACATTGCACATTAATGCAATTCGCAGCCCTATGGCACTAAACCGGATGAGTGCTGTCCCTGTGCAGACAATGTGCCTGGCTTGTTGGAAGGCTGTTTTAACAAATACTAACTCGTGGTTAGTCATTTGTTCTGTCTCCAGCTGTTGGAGATCACAGCTTGTTGACTGAGGATGATGGGAGTTGCAGTTCCCACCAGCTGAGAATATGACAGTTCCCTACCCCTGTGCTAATTCTACCTGCAGGAAGCTTCGAGGGTCTAAAATGTTTCTAAAGAGGAATAAAGTCAAGTGTCATGTTACATGCACAGCTGATGGATGGTGATGACCAAAAAAGCTTCTGAAACTAGCTAGAAAACAGTATTGAGAACAGGGAGAGGTGATGAAAGGAGTAATATGTCTACAGTTATATAAAATTATTCTAGTAAGCTGTTTCTAATGTGCTGATGTTGGGGAAATGATAGGTCTTGAAATAACAGGCAAGGATTCATCTCCTCTGTGACTGACACCTGCGGATGGCTATTAATGAACAATTGATTTCTCTGCCTTATGTATGCAAGGCAGGGAAATGCCTAATACATCCATTACAGCAGTACATGAGCATATGCATATATTGTGTTTATGTTGTCCTTATCTATAGATTTCTGTAGGATCCATCAACCTGAACTGGCACTTGAGAATCTTGGATCTATATGGCACTTGCTCATTGATAAATGAGGAAGTCAGATACAATCCAGTCATTGATGAACTGCAGAATCACTGACTATTAAGAGATTTCAGAGGATTTCCCTACACATTCAGCTATTCAGAGCTTGATGAATGGACTGCTTTGAGTGTCGGAGGCATGTTTAGGCCATTACAGAGTACCAGAGTGGTGTACAACGGATAGGATAGCAAATCCAGTTTCTGATTATTAGTTTGTTTTCAGGTACAAAATACATAGCCGTTCACTGTGTCAATCGTAGCCTTTTCTCTGCAATTTCAGGCATATTTTTTTTCTCTCTATAATGTTGTACTACAGGGACATATGCATTTAGGTTTATGAAGTCAATCCAGTGAGATCTCCTCAATACCTTTGTTAATCTGTGGAGCCTTGATTTCAGTTAGGAGAAGGCTTTGTACATTGGCTTCACTGCATAACATAAGAATTGGAGAGGTCTGTCTGTCTGGAGTGGCTTCTGTCACCTTTCTTTCTCCTTAATGCAACTCTCCCTCATATCAGGAATACAAAAGTGTCTTAACTGTTCTTTTGGGTCCAGTGCTTATGTGCACCCTTGCTGCATTTGGCTAGTTACATTATCAAACATTTGATATATCCTTTCCTCTTCTTTTTTTTTCATTCCAGGCAATAAGAGTTTTCTTTATGTTACGATCACTATCACTACAGCTCCGAAAGGAACCAGAAACCCAGTTGCCTTTGACAAGAGAAGAGGATCTCATAAAGACAGATGATGTTTTAGACTTAAGTGAGTACCTGTTTTTCTATAATTCTTTATTAGGCTACACCTACCAAAACTTAATGTGAGCTCTTAGGTCATCTGTGCTTGAGGCTTTTAATTGTAAGTTAATGAAGTGGACATTTCATGTTAAAGGGCACTCAAACAAAGGGAGTAATTTACAAAATAATAGATAGCATTAAAATGAAAAATATACAGAACCATTCACCAGTCAGAAAGCTACTCCCAGTCCCTCCTCTCTCTACACTCTTTTCTTGCCCTTTTTATTTCTCTTCTCCCTATCTCCTGATACCCTACCCCTCTTCCCTCTTTCCCAGATGCACTCATGGGTGGGTGGATATATAGTCCCCTTATTGATCTTAGAATATGCCTTTGTCACATCTTAACTTAATTTCCTATAATGTTAAAGGCTTGAATAGCCCAGTAAAGCGCTCGGTGGTCATGAGGGAATTAATTAGGTTCCAGTCTGATATAGCTTTCATACAGGAGACACATCTTGCCACGGACTCTCAGCTGAGACTAACCACCAGGCAGTTTCCAGCAGTGTGGACTGCATCTTCACTTGAAAAGAAACGAGGGGTGTCGATCTTTGTGGGGCGCAACATACCATGGACATGTGAAGCGGTTAAAGCGGACAAATTGGGGAGCTATCTCATTCTTAAAGAGGATCTAGCAGGGACCAAGGTGACACTTGCAAACTTATATGCCCCCACTCTTCCTTCTTTGACTTTTTTCCAAGACACTTTGAAAACTCTGGGGGAATTTTCTGAAGGACTGTTAATCTTGGGAAGTGATTTCAATATGGGTCTTATGCCTTCTTTAGATCATACTCTGGCTAGAATATCACGTAATGCCAATGTTCCCACTAAAACTATTAAGGGACTGGGGGCTTAATGACATGTGGAGGACAGTCTTCCCTACAACAAAGGATTATACTTTTCTTTCCACATCCCCTCCTCTTTTATTCCAGACTAGACTATTTTTTATAACTCAATTTCATCTGGATATGTTGTCTAAGGTGGACATTGGTACTATAACAATTTCAGATCATGCACCTATCTTCCTAACTCTTTCTTTCAATCAATTTCCAAAACCTTTCAGACCTTGGAGGTTGAATGAGTCATTACTTCAGGATCCAGGAGTTCTGGATAGGATCTCAAAGGATCTGGGGACTTACTTTGCACTTAATGCCTCCTCTGAGACATCCTCTTCTTTGGTTTGGGAAGCGTATGAGTGCTTTATTCGAGGCTGTTTCATATCAGTAGGGAGTAGGGAATAAATGGGAAAAAAGGAAAGTTTTGGACTCTATCTTGTCTAAGATTCACACGTTGGAATCACGACACAAATCCACTCCATCCATAGCCCTGTTGGAAGAACTTTCGGCTGCTCGATCTGACCTGGCTTCTATCCTTCGGGCTCAGTCACTAAAGTCCCACATGTTGTTTCAAGTACTGACGATATTTGCATAGGGACAAATGTGGGAAGGTGTTGGCTTCTTTGGTGAGAAAATCGCTGGCGTTATCATATGTGCACGGAATTCGCAATGGGGTGGGATCTATGGTACATAATTATGATAGGATCGCAGAAGAATTTGCTAATTTTTATAGATCTCTATACAATCTTAGGGACTTGGATGATGATACTTCCAACATTCTGAGACATTCAATAATCTCTCAGTTCCTTCTACAGGCTGATATTCCTCACCTGTCTCCTAATGCAGCAGCTTCACTGGAAGCTCATTTTATGGAGGAGGAGATCAGACGGTCAGTTAAATCCATACCTAAGGGTAAGAGTCCGGTCCCTCTTGGGTTTTCAGCCCTTTATTTTCAGACCTTCTTGGAGGATTTATTGCCTCACATCCTCACTTTTTTTAACTCTGTACTGGATGGCTCTTTTTGGTCTGAACACTCACTCTGCGCACATATAGTAATTCTGCCGAAACCGGGTAAGGACCATACTGATTGTGTAGGATACTACCCAATCTCTTTGCTTAATAATGATCTGAAATTATTTGCTAAACTACTAGCCTCTCGCCTTCAGCCTTTTCTGCCGGGATTAATTTCTCCTGATCATGGCAGATTTGTACCGGGTTGTGAGAATAGAGATAACATTATATGGACTATCTCACTCATGCAGTTGGCAATGGATTTTCCCCAACCCTCTTTTGCTCTCCCTTGACACTGAGAAAGCGTTTGATAGAGTGGATTGGTCCTACATGAAGGAAGTCTTGAAGTGGATAGGTTTGGGGCCCCGGTTCTTGGTAGCTATTTTATCTATGTATGACACGCCTTCTGCTAGAATCTCGGTTAATGGCATACTCTCCCCCCCCCTTTTAGTATAGGCAATGGTACCTGACGGATGCCTATTATCCCTGTTGTTATTTGTTATTACTCTCGAACCGCTACTAGCTTCTATACGGGCTAACACTCTTATTTCTGGAGTACGATTAGGCTGGACTGAAATTAAGATATCTTGTTTTGCAGACGATATGCTGGCAATTTTAACTGATCCTATTGCCTCTTTACAAGCACTAACGTCTGTACTTACACACTTTGGTTTGTTTTCAGGGCTAAAGATAAATCTTCAGAAGTCGGAAATTATGCCGATCAGGATCTCTTCTACTTTGCACTCTGAGATACAGAAAGATTTCACTTTTCCTTGGGTTGAGACAGGGCTCAAATACCTTACCCCTGATGTGAAACAGGTAGCCTTATCCAATCTATGTTGTTGGGAATCCTCTCTGCAACAGGACATCGCCTCCTGGGCCAAAATTTTAATCTCTTGGACAGGCAGGATCAACTTGACAAAAATTATTCTATTACCCAAGATTCTATATATACACTTCGAGCGCTGCCTATAGACATCTTCCATCAAATCTTTACAGAAGCTAATCAATCACTTTGTAGGGAAGAACAAACCCACCAGGATACGCATCAAAATCTTGGTCCGTCCACTGGCTATGGGGGGATCCGGGTTTACCTGACATTTTTAAATACTGGCAAGCAGCGTCTTTGCAAACGCTAATGGAGAGTTAGAAGTGTAGAACCGTGGAAAGCATGGGTTAAACTTTTACAAACACTGTGCCCCGATTTTTGTTATCAACAATTGTTATGGACATCTCGGAAATCAATTCCCTCAGTATTGACCCGACACATAGTTACTGGTCTTCTTTTAAGTTTCTGGTTTCGGTATTACAAAAACTTGAATTTATCAACTTTCCCTTCACCACTATATTCTATATTGGGCAATCCGGATTTTCCTCCCGTTTGCACCGCTCTAACTTTCATGCTTGGGAAGTAGTGGGTTTTACGGATTTAGACCATCTTTTTCCATCCCTCCCTCTTTCTTCTTTCTCTTCAATATGTAGTAATTATGACATGCCATCTGAGGAAGCCTGGCAATATATTCAAATACGTCATTTTATGTCATCTAGGCTTCTTAAGAATTTTTTTCCTAGGTCTCTGACCTCCTTTGAAAAATTGATCTTAGCTAATAGACCAATAACTTGGTACTGTGCAAAATCATCAGTTCGAATATGGTCACCTCCCTGTCATATCATACATATTTCTGATACCCAATGGTTCAGGTCATTGCATTGCATATCGCACCTGTCTCCTTGAGAAAAACTAATTATAAGATTATGATGCGATGGTATCGTTCACCATGGTCTCTTCACAGTTTTGCAGCTCATTATCCTTCTACCTGTTGGAGATGCTGTAATTCTCTCAGCTCAGTATATCATATCTGGTGGCAATGTCCCAAACTACAACCCTTTTGGAACGAGATACATAACCGAATATCTATCTTATCGGGAATTCAGTCTCCCTTTTTACCACAGATATTGCTACTCAACATTTGGCCCGAAGAGACAGCACCAGTGAACTATTCAGATACTGCTTTTAGAATTTGGCTTCTGGGTCTGTCAGTGGCAAGAGCTTGTATAGCTGCTCTGTGGAGATCAGAAAATCCATCAACTATATCAGACTGGAAATTCAGAATGCGGACCACTCTTTCTATGGAGCACTTATATCTCCGATCCACAGGTCGCTATGACCGGTTTATTAATTTGTATTCACCATTGTTTACAGTTCTGGGAATTGATGTTACCCTATAGTATCATACATCCTTTTACATACTAAAACCCAACACATGATCTATTGTCCGTGACACTGAGTGTCCTTTTCTTTCCCACCTGTGAGTATGATGATTCATTCTTTTTGTCCATCATTATTGATCCTTTCCCTAACCCTTTCTTTCGCTTTTCCTCTCTCTATTGTATCCTATTCCCCTTTTCTTTTCTTTTCTTCCTTTCCTCTGCCTCCTCTAGATATGCTTTAAATTAACAGTTACTTAAGATGTATGCTTTTTGATGCTTCTACTGTTTTAGGGGTAGACCCTTACTGGACTCATGATTCAGTTTTTCAGGATCTCGATTTGCGATTAATTTCCTCTTCTACCAACCACCATCTCAGTAGTCTGGATAATTTACTGGATTAGATATAACCGTCTTATTTTGTAAAATGTACAGTATTTACCCGGACATGTCTATCTTGTAATTCTGTTAGTTTGCTTTATTGTATGCTTCTCTTTTTTTTTCTCACTCAATAAAAAAAGAAAAAAAAAAAATTACTCCTAATCCAAAGAGTGTAGCTTAGTCTACTGCATTTAATTCTTACACATATTCTTAATATATAGTCTAATTGCCTATACTTTTTTGATTATTTTTTCTTTGTCTTCACGTATTTCCACTTAACACTGTCGCTGACAATGAAGTCAATGAACTTCTGAATCCAGGAAGTATTTTGTCTTTGACAGATGTGTTCATTATATTTATACAATGTTGTAGGTCTCCCTGCAGTAGGTATTGATCTCTACTCTGTTTATGTGGCTTTTCTACATTGAGTCAATCTGTTTTTTTACATTGTGGCACAGCCATTCACAGAATGCTTTCTGGTAAAAAAAATATCAGCTCGCTCTCAGTCAGGGACATAAAAAAAAAGCAAAGATGAAAATAATTAAGTATAGGTAGTTTTTTTTTTTTTTCTTCTTCATATTACGTACTTGCAGAAAGTATTATTGTTCTTTTAACCCCATCCCGACAATGGACGCACATATACGTCCAGCAGAAACTGTCACTTAGTGACAGAGGACGTACATGTATGTCCAGGAAATCATTCAGTAGAATGGGAAAAAAAAGTTTGGCAGGTGTTAAGTGCCGGCCGTGTGCGCACGCGGCCAGTCACTAAGGGGTTAAAGAATTGCTGATACCTAGACATATGATCTGAGGTTATATACATTGAAATGCACAGTACCTTATGCTAGCATTTGTAAAGTGTATCTATTTTTTTCTTGAGGTCTAAAATCTACTTTACGTGTGCTCTGGTGAAACAGATATTCTCAGTTTCCCAAGACTCACTGACTCCCATTACTATAGCATTTATTGTAGGTGATAGTGCTGCATTGCTTGTAAATGGACTGAGATGGGGTAACAGCCTTTCTGAATAGAAGTGAGGCGAGTACTAATCTCAGTACATGACTTCTGTCTCATTACAAACTGCTCTGGCAAAATTAACCAAATTGTGTTTGAACAGAACTAGTTATCTACACATGCATTAAAATGCAAGTTTAGGATTGTCCTTGGCTTGTTAGCTTGGATTACATTTGATATCGTTTTTGCCCTGGCACTCAAATGTTACCTCTACTGATCTTAAGCACTTTAAGGACCAGAGGGGCATGCCACACATTGTCTTTAGGGTTAAATGGTGAGCTGAGAAGAACTAGATAAACTAAGTGCCCAGCAGGGAACAAATCCTTTTGACATAAATGACTTTTTAACATATTGATTGCTTGAAAGGTCTGCAATGCATTGTTAGGCATTCTAGGGGAGAAAGTCCCCATTTGTATCAATGGCATTTTTAGGAATGTGTATTTGTCCCTTATGGTGCAGTTAGTTTAGCTTTGGAATTTCTCCCATGCTTGGTACATCAACCTCACTGGGGCCGATACACTAAGAAAAGTGGTTCATTTCTAGTGCAACTGACCTCGTCATACAGAACAGATAACATTTTCTATTGATTAGAATGGGGGTTTTAACCCCTTGATTGCCAGAGAGGCCCACAATGCAATGCAAAGTGTTACAAATTAAAGTTCTTGGCGACTTCAGCCTGGTCTTTGTTATTTCTATGAGGACCCATGACAACCTCATTCAAGCAGAGGCAACCATCCAGAGGCATAACTAAAAGCCACCGGGCCCTGGAGCAAGAATTGCCATGGGCCCCCTCTGACCACATTGGCCCCCGTCAACCACATTGCCCCTTTCACAATGCCCTTCAACAAAGCCCCCATCTCCACATTGCCCCTTCCACAATGCCCCTCATTCTCCACATTGCACCTTCATCTCCACATTGCCCCTTCCATAATGCCCCTCATTCTCCACATTGCCCCTTCAACAATGCCCCCATCACAATGTCCCTTCCACAATGCCCTCATCACAATACCCCTCTTTCTCCACAATGCCCTTCATCTCCCAGCGCTCTGCATTACTAGAGCACCGGCCTCTGGGAGAGCAACTGTGCTGCGGGTGCGTGGCGAGGGGGTTGCAGGGGGCAGCCGGGCCCCTGAGAGTAACTGGCCCGGTCACAGGTGCGACCCCTGCAACCCCTATTGTTACGCCACTGCAACCATCACACCAAGTAAAGTCCCAGCATTAAAGTGTTGATAATGTCCCATAAAAAATTGTTATACATTTGTAGATGGTAAAAAAAGAATCTCATTGCCACAAATCCCATCTCTCAAACCGCTATGGTTTTTGAGAGATATTGGCAATCAAAGATCCCCTTTCCCTCCCCTTCTCTTGATGTCAGCTGTAAAGCTGACAGAAGGAGATCCATGTCGGCCGACACGATGAGGCTCTTCAGCAGAGTCGAAATCCCATTATAAGACAAGAACTACTTCATGGGAATGGTCTACAATGTGTGCTTGCAAACCAGGCACACTTTGTAGACCTTTCCAATTAAGTAATTATTTTCTACTAACGGGATATCGGTTTTGCTGCAGGGCTGCCGGCTGGTCCCAGGACTGGGATCTTCTGCTGTCAGCTAGACGCTGACGTCAGGAGAAGATGAGGGAAGGGGGAACTTTGATTGCGAATATCTCTCAAACCGTAGCGGTTTGAGAGATGGGGTTTGTGGCAAAGAGATTCTTTTCTTAACCTCTACAAATCTATACAAAACTTTTATGCGACATTACTAACACTTTAAAGGGATATTAATACTTGAAGTAAAGTTAAGCTCCAAGTCTTCTTTATACTTTTCTAATGCATAGCACTACTTTTTAACACTTATTATTTTTAGTTCAATAGCAATTAAAGCTGAAAGGATCCCCCTCCTGCCCCTTTTCCCTGCGTCACACTGTCTGTAAGGCAGAGACGAGGAACAATCTTCAGTAAGGATTTGCCTGACATTTGCCTGACATTTCGGGGCTGGACTGCCTGAGGGTGGGACCAAACTGATATGAATATGGAGATTTCCTCTCTGCAATGGCACATGGGAGCAAAAAACGTGACTTGAGCAGCACCTGAGAGGCCACACATGCCTTGAGCGAATTACTTTATTTTGCTCTTTCTCAGTGTGCGTTCATCACATTTGTTTGTTTTTTGTAGTCTCCCTAAGCGGAAGGGCATCACAGGCTTGGGCCATTGCTTCCATGTGCCTAGAGGGGAACAGCTGCACCCCACTGACGAGGTCCACACAGACTGAAACGTATGTCTGGGGTTATGCTGTTTCTCTCCTGCAGAGGATTTGCCTGACATTTCGGGGCTGGACTGCCTGTGGGTGGGACCAGACTGATATGAATATGGAGATTTCCTCTCTGCAATGGCACATGGGAGCGAAAAACGTGACTTGAGCAGCACCTGAGAGGCCACACATGCCTTGAGCGAATTACTTTATTTTGCTTTTTCTCGGTGTGCGTTCGTCACATTTGTTTGTTTTGTACAATCTTCAGTAAGCAAAAGGAAAATCCTGTCGTCCTTCGTCAAGCGGGGCAGGGTTTTCCTTATACTTACTGACTGAAGATTGTCCCTCGCTGCAGCCATCCTTTCCCACAAATGGATTGTAGCTCTGAGGGGAGGCGGCCAAAAGGGATGGGAGGGGATCCTTTCTGCTTGAATTGCTATTGAACTACAAAACTGTAGTTGTTAAAATATAGTGCTACGTGTTAGAAAAAATATAAAGAAGACTTGGAGCAGAACTTTACTTCAAGCATTACTATCCCTTTAAGGTAGAACTGAGGAGCCGGTTACATGTGAGAGATGGAGGGAAGAGAAGAAGATCTTTTGTTTTGTTTTCCTACATACTTTGTGTTTACTTCCCTTTTATGAACAGACTACCTAGACCACATGTTTATTTCCAAAGTCTGTGTATATATGTTTTTTCCCCTTCCGTGTACTGTATGGCAGTACTATTGAAAACTGTTTATATTATATGCCACAAAAGAGAAGGTTCCAGTGATTTGAAAAATGTATACTTTTCTGTGCAGCCTCTTTATCAACACAACATTCTTGACATTTATATGAAAATGTGTATAGAATATCAGGATTAGATGGAACGTTTTACTGCAGTCGGTGAGCTGTATGCACCGAAGCAAAATGGTGCAACTTTGGGCCAAACCAGCTGCAAACATACAAGATAAAAATGTGTGTTGATTTAAGTGGTGCTATTAAAGTATTCTCTATCTACTTAACGATCCATGATGGTCCTGGACCGTCATGGGTTAAATGATAGAGGCGCGCCTCTGTGCACGCTGCTATAATTAATTCCCTGCTGAAACTTCTGTTTTGTTTTTGTTTTGTTTTTTTATAAAGACACAATACAAGTTTTTTTTTTACAAAAAAAATTTTTATTAAAAAAAATCCCCCATGTCAGTAACCAAAATAGGAAGTGTGATTGTTGTGGAGTCATGTAATACATTTATTCACAAACAAAGTTTCCCCTCCCGCCCCTTTTACCTAGTGTAAGCCATCTCTTCTGAGATGTGGAATCCAGTCCATAGACCAGACAGATAACAGAAGGGGACAATCTTCTTCCTATGAGAACAATGAAAGCCCTGCCCCCCTTGACAAGCTTTTCAGGTTTTTCCCTTATCTTAATTGAAGATTGTCCCTCTCTGCAATCTACCTGGGCACCTCCCTTCTGCTCTGGTTGAGCAGTGTTACATCGGTAAAACGGGCGGGAAGGGAAAACTTTGTCACTGAATTACTCTTGAACTATAACTGACCGAATTGAAATAAAACTCTCCAAAGTCCAAATACTATGATGATTAATTAGAGCTACTTTTATTATGAAACATTACTATCCCTTTAAGTATTTACTCATCTTAAAAAAACATAAAAATAGTAGTTACAAAGCCCGTATACACGGGCTGATCCGGAGTGGAGAGCTCCGGATGGCTCCCAGCCTGTCTGTGCTCCTGGCTCCAGGGAAGCAGCCACCTCCGCTGCTGCCCTGGAGTCGGGAGCACAGACAGGCTGTCAGCATCCGGAGCTCTCCGCTCCGGATCAGCCCATTCTGTGAGTCCCTGCTGCGCATGTGTGGTTACGCACACAGTGAGTGACGCATTCTAGGACTTTACGTTATAGGATGTTTTTAAAGGGATGGTAATGCCTCAAACAAAATGATTCTTCTTCATGCTTATTGGTCCCATTTAGCACTGTATTTCAGTGCTATCAGACTTATAGTTCAGCAGCAACTGAATGAGAAAATATCCCCCTCCTATCCGTTTTACTCACGTCACGCTTCTCTCCAAGCCAGTCCGGGTGGAGCACAGTGAGGGACAATCTACTGTAAGCATTAAGAAAAACCTGCCCTCATTCATCAAGGGAGGCAGGGTTTTCCTTGTGCTCACAACAAGGAGATTGTTTGAGGTATTACTATCTTTTTAAATGCAGGTCTTCATATAAACATTATCAGTTAAAACGATGTAACCTTTTCTTTATTTTTTCCATTTTTTTACCATTCTGGGTTTCAGATACAAAATAAGCAATAAACCCTATCACCCTACATATTATATATATTTTAATATATAAAGTTACCATTTCAGAGAGTGGCCACTTGCTGTTCTACCTCAAGGCTGGTTTGATATGAAATCTCCACAAGATGGCACAATAGCAAAAATAAAAACAAAAAAAAACAGCCAACAGGTTTTCTTTCTAATTTACACAGTTTCAAATGTGTTGAAATTGCTCAAAACCATGGAAAATTATAATCGATTAAGTAGCTAGAGCCTATAGTTAGATCTTCCTATAAAAGGTAGGAACTGGGAAAAAAGGTAAATCCATTTACGTGCAGGTATGTCACATTAAGGAAAAACTTAAGTATTTTAGTCTTTGCAGTTTTATTGTCTTGGCACTCCTACGGTATGTATGTTAACTCAAACCAATGAGGTACCATTTTACTCAGAAGGCCTGTAGCTACCTAACCTAATATAGTATTCCTTGGTTTTGTACAATTTAAATAGTGTAAATTCGAGAAGAACTTTTTTTTTTTTTTTTCTGTTGCTCCATCTTCTGGAGATTTCCTAGCAAAGCAGCCTTGGGATAGAAATGCAAATAACTACTCCCTGAAATTAGATTTTTGTATAGTTTAAAAAAATATGTAAAATGTAGGCTTACATGGTTTTTGCTGGTTATGTTGTGCCTTAATTCCAGAATGGTGCAAAACGAAAAATTAAGAGGAAATGTTTACAATATTTTTTCAGTTGATTATATAGGAAGACCTACATTTAAGAACAAAAGTTTAGGTGTTTTAGAAAGGAGAGTTAACACTAAACTTAGAACTTATCCAATCCGGCACTCATGTGGCAAATCAAAACACCCATATACAGAGATGGGTGCACATAATATGAGTGGATAATATACCTGTAATAGTGGTACTAAATATATTCCACCAACAATAAAGCAATGATACATAAATATAAAAAAATGTTCTACTAACAAAAAATCCTCATAAAAGATCTTTAACCCCTTAACGACCCAGGACTTGCCAGGACCGTCATGGTTAAACTTCCCTTAAGGACCCATCATGGTCCTAGCACGTCATGGGTTAAGGGATAGAAGCGTGTGTCCGTGCACACTGCTATCATTCATTGCAGGCTGAGACTGAGCGCTCCGGTACTGGAGCGTTCAGTCTCAGCCTTGTCACTTGTTCTGGGTCATGTGATCGCTGCAGGAGCGATCACGTGTACCGCCATTTTGAATGAATGAGGCAGTGTGCTTTACACACTGCCTCTGTGTCTTCCTGTTGCCTTTCTCTCCCTTAAGATCAAAGTAAGGGAGAGAGCAGCAGAGAGGAGACACCTAGTGGTAAAAAAAAACAAAAAAAAACAAATGCAGCAGCTGGGGGTATTAACCTCTTCACTGTCTGTGCTGGCGGCTGGATGGATGCAGGTCCATTTCTGACCTACTAAGATACACTTTTTTTTTATTATTATTAAAAACAAACAAAAAAAAATCTCAATAAACAAAGTTGGGAGTGTGATTGTTTTGGAGCCATGTAATACACGTATACATACCCCTTAATGGCATCAATAAGAAAGTGGGAAAATAGGGTGGGAAAAAGGGACATGGGGACAGTGCCCACTTAAAACTGCACATTTTGTAGGCATGACTGACCGGTCATACCTTACATGCAGTCTCCATAAAAATGTAACCCATTGTGCCCAAATGATCCCAGTTTTCTTTAATTTTACAAAAATAAACGGTGGGTTATCCATATAAGTATGGTATCAAAAGAAAGCCCTATTTGTGCGTAAAAAAAAAAAAAAGTATATAATTTATGTGGATGGAATAAAAGCCTTAGAAGGAGAACACTGTTGAACAAAGACATAATCAAAAAGGTCAGAATTGCTCTGGTCCCTAACCCATTAAGGACCACGCACCATTTTTTTTTTTTTTTATGCGATCCAGATTCAGGGTTCCTCGAACGGCGTGCAGCCACGTGGGGAGCCCTGAATTCCATGACGTACATGTACGTCCTTGGTCCTTTAGGGACATCCAACCCGTGATGTACATGTACGTCATGGGTCGTTAAGGGGTTAAGTGAAATCCACCTCAGATTTTCCCGGTCCTTAAGGGGTTAATATGTATATATCATGTATCATGCATCCTTGTACACAATATCAATGTAGAAAATAGCATACACATATATAAATCACATACATCTAATGAATAAAATGCTGGGATAACAGTTGCAGCAAATCCATACAGTGGTAAAATATGCTACAAATAGATCCCAATATTTAGTATAACACTAACATTTTGCATTTGACTAAACTTAGAACTATTTGCTAGTGGAACATAGAAAAATGCATTCCAGGACAATTCTGTTATTCGCTTTATTAGAATTTCAATTAAAACTTTTTTTTTTTTGTTTTCAGTTAAATAGTTTCCTCATTTTACGGGATATAAGCAAACCAATGGTATCTTTTTAAATGCAGGGTCTATGGAAAAGGAAAGCGCATGTTGTGTTATTTGCAAAAAAAGTACCAATAATTGTTGTTTGCCTTTAAACCACAACAAAAAGTATGAAAACATACTGAGCGCAAGGAGTAAAATAACTTAAAGTGATAGTAATATTTCACAAAAACAGCCGCTCCAATTAATCTTCATGGTATTTGAGCCATAGAGAGTGTTATTTCAATACTGTCAGAGTTGTAGTTCAAGAGTAATTGAATGATAAAGTTTCCCCCTCCCACCCCTTTTACCTAGTGTAAGTCACCACCCCTCAGATGTGGAATCTGGTCCATAGACCAGCAAGGAACAATCTTCTTACTGTGAGAACAATGAAACCCTGCCCCCTTTGACAGGTTTTTCAGCTTTTTCCCTTATCTTAATTGAAGATCTCTGCAATCTACTTGGACACACCCTGCTGCTCTGAGGTGAGCAGAGTTACATCGGTAAAAGGGGAGGGAGGGGGATACTTTATCATTCAATTATTCTTGAACTACAATTCTGACAGAATTGAAATAACACTTTCCAAGGCCCAAATACTATGATGATTAATTAAAGCTGCTTTTATTATGAAACATTACTATCCCTTTAAAAGAGAAATGTTTGAAGTGGACCTATCACCTTGATTCAAGTTTGCACATTTGAAAACTTTATTAAACATTCCCCATGTGTCATGCTAGCCACAATACTAACAAATGTACAGTTAAGGAGATATTTATACTTGGTGCCGTATGTTAATTGCGGTACTCGAGTGGTACCAGCAACCTTTTCATGCTACTTAAGCATTTCAGTGATGTTTCATATGCTAATAACTGTTTCAGTGACATTTCATATGTTAAACACAGTGCTGCACAAGGAGACTTTTACTTTTCTGAGAAATAAATGTCAATATTTTCTAAACTACACATGTGCTGGGGGAAAATACACTAAAATGTTATAAAGCGGAGATAACTTCTCCAGTGTGATAAACTCTCCAGTTCCTATGCTATTCTATAGAGCCTATGCACTAAGATCCCTGAAATCTGAGAGATCTTAGTGCATTGGCTCCATAGAAAATCATTGGAATTGGAGAAGTGATGTCATCGGAGATGTTTTCTCTGCATTATCACCTCGGGGGTTATGCACTAAAGTGTGATAAAGAGGTGATAATGTGGAAATAACTTCTCCAATAATATCACTTCTCCAATTCCTGTTTTATTCCATGAAGCCAATGCACTAAGCTCTATAAAGTTGGAAAAATCTTAGTGCATTGGCTCCAAAGAACAACATAGGAACTGAAGAAGTGATTAACTGGAGAAGTCATCTCCTTGTGGACTTTTAGTTAACATGACACAATTTTGAGTAATGACAATTCTACTTTACAGGGTTAAACGTCCTATTAGAATTGTCCCATTAAAGTCCCATTTAAATTAAATGTGTATAGCCCTTACACTGTTGTTGATTCCCCAGAATTGTTCCTCTTTTCATACGTGTATTTGAGAGTTTTCCTCTGCTGAGTCCCTCAAATCTCTTTACATCTATACTTTGGCTTCTTACCCCCACAGTGATTGAAATTGCCGGACTAAATGTCAGTTATCTTTAAATGTTGAAATAAAATTGTAGGACTGTTTAGGGAGATCCAAGTTAAAAGATGCTAGTGATCAATTTGAATTGATTACAGATAGCCAGTCAGGATCACTTAACAGAGTTTGCTCGGGCAGCCCCCTTTATTATGAATTTACTGGCAGTATGTCTGTAGATAACTCAATTTAATACTGTATGGTATGCAGTTTACTGAAACAGATTCAATCAAGTAAATCAAATGAAAAAAAATCAGGATTTCTGTTGGAACAGCACATTCTAATTTTAGATTAGATAACCATATTAAATGCAAGTCATTTCATGTTTTTTTTTTGTTTTTTTTTTTATTTTAATTCTAACTTGTGAGTAGCACAAGAAAGACTATACGTATATTGGGTTTAAAGGGATAGTAATACTTAATATGTAAAAAAATATATATATAATGTAGTGTTTATCCCTCTGAATAAAAAAGGGCACTCTCACTGCTGAAAGGTGTTTTATTCAAAAGTTATTACAGCTCAAAGTCGAATTTTTTAGGTGCAATATCACAGTGGCCTGAAATTGTACAGTGGCACTGTTGCTACACGATCCTATGGACAGCTCTGGTCCCGGGACCATAAATCTCCATAGGATGGTGTAGCAACAGCGCCACTGTACAGTTTCAGGCCACTGTAATGTTGCACCTAAAAATGTCAACTTTGAGGTGTAATAACTTTTGAATAAAACACCTTTCAGCAGTGGGAGTACCCTTGTTTTACTCAGGGGGATAAACCCTACAACATTTTTTTTTTTTACATTTTAAGTATTATTATCCCTTTAAGCTTTACTGAGGAAATGTATTTTTACCATCACAAAAGCGCAGCGTTTTGGGGGACATGCCCCTTCAAATACTTTTACTTTCAACCATAATGTGTGCTGGTGGTGGGGTACTGAAAATCAGAATTATTATTTGTACTCCATAGCTCATGTTTTATATGACTACTATTGTTAACCCTTTGGATTCCAGAGGGGTTTCCACCAGGCTGCAGAGTTATGTGTTTGATACCCCTCTGGCACTTAAAGGTATATCATATATATTTTTTTCAGCAGTATTGACATCTCTGGGCCATATGTTTATTAAAAAAAAAAAAAAAAAAAAAAAAAAAAAGTGTTAGAGTTCTGGTTAGGGGAGTTTTTAGTTCTCCCCTACAGTGAAAATGGTCGACCCCAGAACTCCTCCATTTTTCTTTTGAACATACAAACTTATGTATTTAAAGGGATAGAAAACTTTTTATTTTGATTTCACATATTCTCAAGTAGATAATGCGTTCATTCAATTTGCCTGTAGTTTTTTCCTTTTCATCTTCACCGATTTTATACTTTACTAGTGTAAAAGCCTGTGTACACGGGCCAAGGTCCGGGTGATGTAAACCCTTTGAGTGCCAGAGGGGTACGCTTTGCAATTCATTGCGTACCCCTCTGGCACTCAAAGGGTTAAGACGCCGGTCCTGCTTGTGTCCTGCCACTGACGCAGTCATGCACTGTAAAGACTGCCCAAAAGCACAGAATGCTCCCAGCACAGAACTCCCAGCATTCTGTGCGTTCGGGCAGTCTCTACTGCGCATGACGGCTTCTGACAAACATCCCAGCAAATTATTATATAGGATGGAATGTGAAAGTATGATGTAAAAATCCTATATAATAATTTGCTAGGATGTTTGTTAGAAGCCGTCATGTGCAGTAGAGACTGCCTGAACGCACAGAATGCTGGGAGAACGGAATGCTGGGAGTTCTGTGCTGGGAGCATTATGTGCTTTCGGACAGTCTCTACAGTGCATGACTGAGTCGGCGTCAGAACGCAGAGCAGGACCGTCTGTCCTCTTAACCCTTTGAATGCCAGAGGGGTGTGCAACGCAATGCGTTGTGTACCCCTCTGTCACTCAAAGGGTTAACATTACCCGGACCTTGGCCCGTGTACATGGGCTTTTACACTAGTATAACATAAAGAGCACATGGCATTGCTGGGCTAGTGTTACCTTTTATCACTATCCTGATTTCATGTGGACTGATTTGAAAGCTACCTGGAAACACAGATCTAGGGGGCTTATTGTCAGAGACATAGTAGTGTGAAAAAAATGTGGAAAAAAATAATGAAAAGTGTAGGATACTATAGCTTGCCATCAATTCAATCTTTTCACATTGCTGGCATAACCCTTTTCCACTTAAAGGGATAGTAATATTTCATTATTATATCCCCCATGTTGTAGCCCTTAAAATTCTGAATTCAACGATACCAGCGGCATCTCTCAAACCTTTATGGTTTTAGGGATATCCGCATTCAAAGTTCCCTCTCCTTCTCTCTCCCCTGACATCAGCGTCCTAGCTGAGAGCCGGGGAATCCGGTCAGTGAGCAAGCGGCGGTTCTGCAGCAGTGGCGAGATTGAGTTATAGAAACAGAAATCCTTCACTAAAATGGTCTTCTACATGTGCTTGGTTTGCAAGCACATGCAGAAGACCATTTCAGTGAAGGATTTCTATCTCTATAACGCAATCTCAGTTATCTTTCAGAGCTGCCACTTGCTAACTGAACAGATTCCCCGGCTCTCAGCAAGAATGCTGATTTAAGTGTTATCTTATGGGAAGAAGGACTAGGGCTGTCACAGGGCTTCTACATTTTACCAGCTCTGTTGATTTTGGTAAAAAGTCTAGGACTGTGCAACCCCACACAGGAACTGTCATGGGGTTAGTGGACAATTGACACTCTTACTGGGGGGGGGCTGGGTACTAAAAATATCAATGAATATTCTAAAGGAAAAATGAACTTGCATTTTAATCGAAATGGCCATGCCTGGGCACTTTGTCTTCTGGAATCCCCGGACCGACTCCTGTGGTGCTGATGGGGGGATATAAATGACGCAATTCACATCTAAAATGGGACGGGGCTTAATCATGAGTAGGGCTTAACAGACGTGCCAAAAAGTGAGCAGGAAGTGGGAGGAACAAGGTGGGAAGGAGGTGAAGTGGGCAGGAAATGAGAGGAACAAGGTGGGAAGGAGGAGAAGTGGGCAGGAAATGGGAGGAACAGCCTGGAAAGGAGCAGAAGTCTTCTTTATATTAAAATGCACTATGTGGAAGTTCTTACTGTTGTGTACTTCAAAAGTTATGACAAGATAAAGATCCCTTGCCCACCCCTTCTGGTCACCTCCCTCTGAATCTCAGATCTGGTCTTGTGACTCGGCGGCTGCAGTGAGGGACAAACTTCAGTAAGTATAAGGGAAATTCTGCCCCCCTTGACGAAGGAGGGCAGGATTCCCCTTTGCTTAATGAAGTTTGTCCCTCACTGCAGCCGTCCAGACCAGACTGCAGCTTCTGGTGATGTGGACAGAAGGGGCGGGCGGGTGATCTTTATCTCTTCATAACTTTTGAACTGCACTAATAGACACTAATAGACATTACTAAATCTTTAAGGTGTTAGTGTTCCTTTAAAGTTACTTTCAGCAGTAGAAGAAAAACAAACGGGCCCACGCACTCAAAGTGTAAAATTGTTTCAAAAAACAGGATGATGACATCTTCACCAACCAACCCAGTGAACAGGTACTCACATTTATTTGAGGTTTACAAGGCCTCACATAAAATTTACAAACCCTGCCTTGTACCCCAGGTCAGTATTGTAACTGGCAAAGCCCTGAATAATTAATTCTTCACACCTTGTTCCCTTTAAATATCTTTTAGATTGGACTAGAGGTTCTCCAGTTTGAAGTTCCAAAGGATAAACAGTAGTAACAAACCACAAATCTTCTAAGTATAGAGATAAGGTGCAACAATAAGCAGTACCTTAACCAAAACTTAATGAGGACATATACTTATAACTTAGATACATGTATGGCTTTCAACACGCAGGTCCCAACTGCTACCCCAGGCCAGTAAAACACCTTATTATATCAGGTCAGCTAAATGCTGTATCTCCTCCAAGGGCCCAGAATAGGTAAAAAAAAAAAGGATGGATCATATATTCTAAGAACACAAGTAGCTTTTCCAATGTACTATCCATTACCTCATCACATCTTATACTTGTATGCCCCTGAGGCTTATACAGCCTTTCATGAAAATCACAAGCATTGGTTTATGCCACATGCTCTTAGTTCACCTTATCCACTCCATTCCTGCTATCCTACGCAGTTCACAGCAGAAATTGCAAAATTGATCTTCCTATATTAAGTAGGAAATAAGGAAGACTCAACCAAACAAATCTCTTAATAAAATGTAATATTTAAATTATAAAAACAGTAATAAAGTAAAATATCCTGTACAAGGGTTTAAAGCTGTCTTACAGCACGAAACGTTTCCAAACGAAATGCTGCTTCTTCATAGGAAAAACAGCATTTATTTCCCACTTATTACACATAACCAAAGAATAGTAAACACCTAGATGGAACGACCTGGGCAGCAGAAGCCCCTCCCCCCAAGAAAACCAATAGAAACTCATATCACAAGCAAGAGGTAATTAGTATAGTGATAATATTTCAAAGATATCAGAGTCAGCTCAACTTGAAAGTTCCCAGATAAGTTACTAAGGCCAGAATGGCCTTGATTAGTTTTGCCTCTGTGCCTGTGTTAACCCTTTGAGTGCCAGAGGGTACGCAACGAATTGCAGAGCAATGCGCTGTGTATCCTCTGGCACTCAAAGGGTTAAAGAGTTAGCTTCAATTAGTCCTGGATGTCATGTCCATCCAGGTGAACATGACAGTTGCCTTCAGTTTATCCAGACTGAAGCAGGCAGAGTGCATGAAACTATTTAACCCTTTTAGGACAGCAAAATTGTTGAAGACCAGAGTGGTGAGCAATGCATTTGGAGCAGTACGTTGTATACCCCTCTGGTTCTTAACCCTTTGGCTGCCATTTCTTACACCTTGTAGGCCAGAAACATTTTCAGTATTTTTGCTCTCCTCTGTTTAGGGATGATTCCTGTAGGTATCTCTTTAGTTACATATGGGGGAAAAAATCCTATATTATAATTCGCTAGGATGTTTGTCAGAAGCCATCATGCACAGTAGAGATGGCTGTGCGCTGCAGTCATGCGTACTAGAGACTGCCTGCACCGCAGCTGATACGGAGCGGGGTGCTCCGAATTCAGACTTCAGTCTTCTCTGCACATCTTCCTGAGACCGGTCTGAATTCGGAGCGCCTCGCTCTGTATCAGCCACGGCGCGTTCGGACAGTCAGTACTCTGCATGACTGCAGTGCCGCCAGTGTTGGCCCGTGTACACGGGCTTTAAAACTAGTACTGTATTTAATATGTAATATGTGGCATCTATAGATCACATACAAAATATATCTATTTATTGGTGCAGCCATAAGCTATCTGCTATCATAGACGAGTAAACTAGAAAAAGAAAGGTTGCTAGTGGTGCTTCAATAAAATGACATAAATGTTAAATTGTCTAGACCGACATATCCTGGTGAAGGAGGGAATAACTATACCTGAGATTGGAATTCGGAATTTTCTGGAGTTTCCGATATATTTTGTGAACTTACTAATTATAAGAAGTAACTAATTGAGCGGACATAGAACTTTGGACTTGGGGCTGTTTGTAGCGGTATAGTAATTGTTTATCGCCTGTGATATATTCTGTAAAACAACTGTCACGTACGCTGTGTGATTTTAATAACAGACAATTTAACATTTGTCATTTTATTGAAGCGCCACTAGCAACCTTTCCTTGTATATAATATATATGTGCCCCCCCCCCCAGAACAAATTGGGCTTTTTTCACAGTACCCCGTGTGAAATAAATTTTGCATCGTGTGACAAGCTATGATGTCATAAATTCATAAAAAGAAGAAAAATACTTATTTTGCTAAAATCACACACTATGGGCCGTATGTTCAAAGGGATAAGGACAAAAAATTGCCGTATGAAAGACAAAAATAAGTAATTGAATGCATGAACGACATATTTTCTATAAATTATACAACAAAAAACTAGTAATGTCCGTTGTGTACGACACAACTCCAGAATTGACGGGCAAAGGGGCGTGGCTAGGTCGTGGCTAAATTATTCTCCAGTGTCATATAGAGGAAAAGAAAATTTGTCGTAACTAATGACAAAAAAATGTTTTTCAAAAGACAAAATTTGTACATTAAGAAAAAAGTGGAGGGAATGTGTTCTGAATGTGAGAATTTTTGTCTTTAGTTAAGACATTTTTAAAGACAATTTTGTTGTTAAGACGTTTTTTAAGACACTTTTTGTCGTTCCATACGACAATTTCAGTCAGGAAAAATGACATATTTCCAATCACAACCGACACTCTCTGAAAATATTAATGATCCCAACGACACTGTACTTTGAAAAGTCGTTACAAAAGGCAAAAGCTATTTCGCTAATTCTTTGAACATATGGCCCTATATGTCAAAAACAATTATGTTGATTTAAAAAGTTTTAGTTATTTGGAAAAGCCCAGAATCAAGTAACAGGATATCAAATATGTATCGTTTTTACCAACGTGCATGGCCTGCACAGATCCCTAATTACCAGGCGTACAAAATGGTATTTTCAACTTTATGAACTAAAAATGCACATTCCAGTGGTTATATTTTTGTGAAGTAGATATCCCACTGCTCTTACAAGAAATATGACCCCACTGGTATGATTTCACATATGTAGGGGTGCCAGTATTACAAAACTTCATCAACAAAATTTCTGTTTTTTCTTACTTTTTCAAACATGATGCGCTTGTACTAAAATAAGTGAAGAATAGGTAGACAAAGCATACCATTTTGTAAAGAAGATAATATACATCAAGTCAGAGGTCACTTGCCTTTCTACCCCTATTCTGGTGTGCACAAATGTTAATTTCTTACTGTATTCACTAGCTAGTGCTCTTAGGAGAAACATGACACCCCCATTGGTATGATTTCTTATGCTGTAGGAGGTGCCAAAAGCACACCAACAAAGATCTCTAATTTTTATTAGACATAGCATAGCGAAGATGCGCGTTGGTTGTAACTATTACGACTGGAAGCATTGTAACATATTGTTACACAGGGAGACAAAATTTGACCATAACTTGCAGACAGACGAGGGGGAAAAGGACACCCAGCATGCAATAGATCGAATGAACGGAACCAGGAGGTGACTGTATCAGAGGAGAGAGGTACCATTCTAGAAGCCAGATAGTGTGGTTTGATTCAATACATATGGGAATGAAGGGGTTATTCCTTCCAAAGTCCCGCTGCAAGTAGTGGCCATTTGGATTTTGAATAATTGGTTGCTTTGTTGTCTCAATGCTGTTTTAAGTTTTTAACCTTGTAAGTGTGAAATTAAGAGCAGTTGAAGTATCCCAGAAATAAAGAAGTCACTTTTAGATTTTGTTTCTGTTTTCTGCTTCCATATTTTGTAGATCCAAGCAATTAAGTTGCACAATCTTGTTGCCTGCTCAGTTGACTTTTTTTTTCTTTCCTGTACATTTCTCTTTATTTTGGTGACTTTGAAGTGCTCTGGATTCATTGTAAAGTCCTTCCTTATAAACAGGAACATACTGTCCCATGAGTAACGGCTTACCTCTGTATGAGTAATATCATAAAAGTGTTTGTGGTATTGCACAGAACTGGACATTCTAGTTTATTGTAATTAATAGCTTTTTCTAGAAAACCCTTTCCATTGATAACATCTGATGTATACATAAATTAATTGCCTGTTCATCTGTCATAAGTCATTGTACAGGCCCTCTCCAATACAGCTCATTCAATAGTTATATAAAAGTTTGACTATATGTGCGTCTATCTCTCTCTCTCTCTCTTATATATATATATATATATATATATATATATATATATATATATATATATATATAATATATATATATATATATAGTGAATGGTGCACGCTGTTGCCTATACGATTTGGCACTCAATGCAGTTTGGGGACCCACAGGACCTCTGCAGAAGTGAGTCAACCTTCCAGTTGGGAAGGAAGTTGTGTTAACTGCCGTGGAGCCACTGCCGAATGGGAGTCCATACAGTATCAATATGTAAAGAAAAAGCCAGCACGCTCAGGACTTTATTTCAAGTGCAATTTTACTAAGTGTCAACGTTTTAATGTGAGTTTCAGATTTTCTTCAGGACAAAGAAAGTGACCCCATCCCCCTCCTATATATACATGTTTCAAACAGAAGACCCACCAAGTCTCTTAGTCCAGTGTCATCAGTGATGTCATCACGTGTCTCCCTTCTTCACCATAGTGCTATATAGTGTGTATACTGTTCATTGGTGTGAAGAGTTAAATATAAATTTCAGTGAAGACACAAGTAATGAATATTTACATAGACAGAGGTGTGTAACTAGGAGATTCACAGTTATAACTGTAGTACAGTGTGCCTGACACCAGAATTCATTGTTATTACCAGTTTGGGGATACAATCCCTTCATAGTGGTATGTCCAATGTTTCCAGTGTTTTATACAAAGCACCATCAGTCAAAGTCATAATCTGCAGAAGGCAAATATAGTTTTTGATACCTTTTATTGGCTAACTATGCAGATTTAGAATGCAAGCTTTCAAGACCTTAGGTCTCTTCCTCAGGCATGTTATACAGATAAATATGAAAACATCTCTCTTAAATACAAGTACACATTGCATTGTTTAGCATGGCAATCAGATAAGAGAACTTGATCCAGATCCTTTGATCAGTCAGTGGTAAATTGCACTCTTCCTCTGAGGCTTTAGAGGTATTTATGATGCTCTTGGGTCTGTTGGAACGATCAATCAACTAAGTGATAATGTGACAAAAACTCTGTCCCTATTTAAACCACTACAAATTACATTAAATTTTAACATTAATTTTACCTCCCATACCTTTCTGTGCCTCTGAGCATGGAACCGTCCCATCAATACAGTTAACTTAACCCCTTAGTGACAGACGACTTACCTGGTAAGTCCAGGAAGTCATTCGCTATAATGGAAAAAAATAAAACCCCTGTCATTAAGGGGTTAATGTCCCTGACACTGTACCCATTTTGACAAAAATGTTCTCCCACTGGTGTCTCTGTGCAATTTACCACTGACTGATCAAAGTATCTGGATCTGGATTGAGTTCTCTTATCTGATTTCCATGCTAAACAATGCAATGTGTACTTGTATTTAAGAGAGATGTTTTCATATTTATCTGTATAACATGCCTGAGGAAGAGACCTAAGGTCTTGAAAGCTTGCATTCTAAATCTGCTTAGTTAGCCAATAAAAAGTATCAAAAACTATATTTGCCTCCTGTATTTCTACGGCTAACACGGCACCAACTCTCATCTATAATCTGCAGAGAGAGTGTCATACTTATTCATTCATACACTGAGAACATTGCGGGAGTCGTGCACATTGCAAAGCATGGTGTGTGGCATGTATACATCAGGATGCTTGCACAGGGGTGACATATGTGGGAAGATGCAATAAACACAGGTGAGCCCTATGGCTCTACAGTTTCCTTATGACCCATTGCAACCTCTACTGGGTCTGCCACAATTAAAGAACTGCAGTAATATTGCGGAGTACACAAGACATTGGTGCCTTAGTAGTGGAAATAACTTCAATTTAGGGATAAAAGTACACTGAAAATCAGAGGTTATCTAACTTTTCATAAGTGTCCATAGAATCCCATACAGGAGTCACCCAATGACCCACAGACCCAGAGGTTATCGGGTCCATGAAGGTGTCTGTGCTCTGATACATGCGGTGTATGAACAGAACCTTCCATCAGGAACCCCAACAGAAAGTAGAGCCAAACATCCAACCCAAGTTAAATCCAGGTTCAGGTCATCTCAGTACACTCATTTTGAACATAAGAGAAATGCAATGTAGAGGAAACAATCACTCATAGGAAACAATGAATGAAACAGTTGCTATTTGAGTGCAGTACCACATTGTCACCAGTAGCTGCCTCTATATCTTAATATATATAATATGTGTGTGTGTGTGTGTATGTATATATATATATATATAATATATATATATATTTATAACAAAATTTGACGTGGATGTAAGTCTGTGTTTAATTCTAATTTTTCTGTTATGTGGGTGCCTAAAAGTGTCACCAGCAAGCATCGTATTGCACGTAGTGCAGTTTAACCCCTTACCGCTCAAGGACGTACATGTACGTCCCGAGCGGATGTCCCTTGTGGACAGAGGACGTACATGTACGTCCCGGAAATCCGGGTCCCCTCGCAGCTGCACGCCGTTCGGGGACTCCGGATTCTTTTTAAAAAATAAAAAAAAGTTCGCCGATCGTTAAGTGCCGGCCGTGTGTGTGAGCGCGGCTGGTCACTAAGGGGTTAACCCCTTAAAGTGATAGTAATTCGTTTTATCTTTATTGTATTTAATAGGAATTAAAAAAACATGAAGAACGGTATAAGTCTTATCTCTCAAACCTTTATGGTTTAAGAGATATTCACAAGCAAAGTTTCCCCCTCCCGCCCCTTTTACCTAGTGTAAGCCATCTCTTCTCAGATGTAGAATCTGGTTGTAAGACCAGACAGATAACAGCAGGGGACAATCTTCTTCCTATGAGAACAATGAAAGCCCTGCCCCCCTTGACAAGTTTTTCAGATTTTTCCCTTATCTTAATTGAAGATTGTCCCTCTCTGCAATCTACCTGGGCACCTCCCTTCTGCTCTGGCTGAACAATGTTACATCAGTAAAAGGGGCGGAAGGGGGATACTTTGTCATCGAATTACTCTTGAACTACAACTCTGACAGAATTGAAATAACACTCTCCAAAGTCCAAATACTATGGTGATTAATTAGAGCTGCTTTTATTATGAAACTTTACTATCCCTTTAAGGACCCATGACGGTCCTGGACCGTCATGGAATTCTGGGCTCCCCGTGCGGTTGCACACAGTTCGGGGAGTCTGGAATCCGATTCCGTAAAATAAAAAAAAAAGGTCCCTGGTCCTTAAGTGACTGCACCGTGCATGCGCAGCTGGTCCTTAAGGGGTTAAAGGGATAGCAATGCTTAAAAATTACTTATCCCTATTTTGTAGCCCTTAAATAAAGAAGAAAAATGCCACCAGTGGCATCTCTCAAACCCTTTTGGTTTGAGAGATAACCGCTTACAAAGTTCTCCACTGCCTGTCAGTGTTCTAGCTGACAGATTTGGAATCTGGTCCGCAGACCGGCTGAAGAATCTGCAGCAGAGCCGAGATTGTGTTAATGAAAAAGAAATCTTTCACTTAAAGGGTCTTCTACGTGTACTTTCTTGACCTTTTAAGTGAAATATTTATTTTTTCATTAACTCGACCTAGGCTCTGCTGCAGAGCCACTGGCTGGTCTCAGGAGAGGATTTCTCTGCTGTCAGCTAGAATGCTGACGTCAGACAGGGGCAAACTTTGTAAACGGTTATCTCTCAAACCAGAGATGCTGCTGGTGGCCTTTTCCTTCTTTATTTAAGGGCTACAAAATAGGGATAAGTAATTTTTAAGTATTACTATTCCTTTAGGCATCTGTAACATCCTGTTTTAGGTCTCTGCAGCCATCTGGTCCTTTTTCTGTTATACATTCTATTGTCATATTGCACCTATTGGTCCTCATAAGAATCTCCCTTTAGTCTCTATATGCTATTTAAAAAAAATAAATAAATCTGTCACCCAAGGCTTAAAATTACGGAGATTAGCACTGCTGGATGACATTAGAACCTTACTTTGCTGTGCAAATCTCCATAATATGTAGATGCAGACACACACTCTCACAGACACACACACACACACACACACTCTCACAGGCACATATGCACGTACAGACACACATTCACAGGCACATATGCACGTACAGACACACATTCACAGGCACATATGCACGCACAGACACACATGGTTAATACAAATAACTAACAACCAAGGGCTTAAAAGAAAGTGGAAAATCTATTTTATAAAGAGAGATAATTTGCTTATGTTACCTTTGGGGAATAGGTACCAATGAGTAAGTATTGAGCCTTGGATTTACGAAATGTTTAAAATAATTATTTTTTCTTTAGAAAGTTTTTATAAGCCAAAACTGCACAATTTTCTACCCCTGCCAATAGTTGCCGTAGGCCTAGACTTATGTACATCAGAGAGTGATCTCAAGGTCACACCACCTCAGAGCACACATTGGCTTCAGTAGACCTGAGTGACCCATAAGGGACATTCGTTATCAGATTGCAAACCGAAGAAAATAGAAGTGGACTATGATAGAGATAAAAACAACTAAAGTAGTATATGGACATAATTGACTTCTGGTTGAAGGGCACCTACCCACGTAAAGTCATTTTCTCTTACGTCCAACATGGAACACAGGTACCATGGGTGTTGAGTCCCTCCCAGAAGCATAACACAAAATGCAGGGGTCCTCCTGCAAACTCTAATAAGGGGCCCCATCCCCAATTATGCTTAAACCCCAAATATACTATACCCCCAAAATTCCCCACCTATGACAAGAAATAACAATATAAAGAACACTAAGATTGATCCAGAATTCTTTAGTACACATATACCAAGTGGGTACAGGTTAAAAAAGCATCATTACCTACATAAGCTCTAAATCTGTAAAAAGCAATCACTACAGAATACAAATTGTCCAGTGCATTGCGAAAATTAAAATGTTGCACATTAATTACTTTTAGATTAGTGTTTCTTACAATTTGAAGAGATTTATGGCATTCAAGTTAAAGGGACAACAACATGTAAAAATTGAACATGTCTGGTGTCATATACACTTAAGTATCATGGATGCCATTCTATATTGTTTCGGTCTCTGTGGCCTAGAATCCAGTCTTACATATACTCTGGGGGAGCAGCCATTACCACCCTTTCTATTGCTCAAAATGATTGTCAGTTGGTCCTCATGAGGTAAACCAAATACCAAACTAAACCAAATGCTCCAATTGTGAAGCTGTAAGTTTGCTCTAGAATTGCCCCTCTTTCTTTCTTCATGCGTATCAATATGCCTTATATTGTATAGCAGTGGCCATAGAATATTGCATATAATATAATGCTTTTACCAAGTTCTGCACATGGGAGATATGAGCAATAGATCTGTAACATTTTTAATTCATATAACTGTTCTGTCAGCTTCTTTTATGAGCTTTGAAATGTGTATTCAGGTTTTGCCAACCTGATTTGCATTATCTAATTCTTAGACTGAAGCTTGAATTACTGTAATTAACAGAGCAGTTATATAAACATGTTGTAATGAAGTTAAGTACTGAATTAAATGCTTCCTTAATTGTTAAGGTCAGGCATTATTAATATGGTTTGAAAGCTTCTGGGAAAGGTGCATTCATTGATACACGTGTCCTTTGAAAGGGTTCTTGGAACAGGCTGTGCAGAACATAAACAGGTTGGAAGATAAAATGGCAGGAGTAGCTGCAGTGTGCTTTGTGGAAACCCCTATGAAAAGGCTGGACATATAAATATAAGCTCGTTACAACTCAGCTTTGTTAAGCCAAAGAGGACAAACCAATTACACCTTTGGGGTGGAGTTTTAATTCCCCATTTGCTTAATGAAAGGTTGGATATGTTTTATTGTGGCGAAGTAAAAAAACATCTGTACAGAAAAGAAGCGCAAAAAGGACCATCTAAAAGTGGAGTTTATCGTTCAATAAAATCTTCTCATGCGCAAGATAAAATGACACACACAAGATATACATATATTTAACACGTTTCTCTCTCATTAACACGTTTCTCTCTCATGTTAAATATATGTATATATAATGAGAGAGAAACGTGTTAAATATATGTATATCTAGTGTCATTTTATCTTGCGAATGAGAAGATTTTATTGAACAATAAACTCCCCTTTTAGATGGTCCTTTTTGCGCTTGTTTTCTGTACAGAGATTTGCTCCATTGTTGGTGTGGAAGAAGGCCACACTGGGAGAGGCAGGAGGAGTGTCTAAAGAGTCACCGGAGAAGTCTTTTTAACAGAGAGTGATAGACTGAACATTTATTGGTTAACAGTTTTTTGGAATAAGATCTTATATTGTTTTGGACTATTGTATTTTGCACTTGGAGCTTTTTACCATTTATTCCACTGCTATTGTATATTATATATAGGTCCTTGGGCTATTCTGCTGGTGATCCCGTATGGAGGAACAATTCTCTGTGGGCACACCAGCAGATAGTCTTGGTTTTCTCTTTTTTTCACACCCCGGGTTTTTTGGCGCCATTGGTCTTCCTTTTGTCCGTCGTATTTAAGTAAAAAAACATATTGCAGAGCTTGTCCACTGCTGATAGTAGCTTTATTCAAATGTTATTACAGTTCAAACTGTCATCAAGCGGTGAATCTGTTATTATCACATACTACTGCTCACAGCTTTCATACAATGTGACAGAATTATTATCTGAACACAAGGCAATAATATTATATATTTAACCACTTAAGGACCCCTCTGGTCCTTCAGGGGTTAAAAAACAGTTTAAAACCTTATCAACTTTGGAGCAAAGCATATCCCAGCAGTGGGAGTATTCTTAATGTGGTCAGCAGGAGAATCCCTGGAATATTTTTTTCATAATCAAGGCTTACAACTTCTTTAAATTAGATTTTAGAGGGACACTAATGTCCCATAAAAATGATCTTGTTTTGTACAGTTAAGAAAAATAAACTATGTGGCACATATCCTGTCTCTCAAACCTTTACGGTTTGAGAGATATTGGCATGTAAAGTTCCCTTCCCTCCCCTTCTCCTGACGTCAGCGTTCTAGCTGATAGCAGGAGATCCCAGTCCTGGGACCAGCCGGCGGCTCTGCAGCAGAGTGCCAGAGTACCCCTCTGGCACTCAAAGGGTTAAAAAGAATTACTTCATTGTAACGGTCTACAAAGTGTGCCTGGTTTGCAAGCACACTTTGTAGACCATTCTAATGAAATAGTTCTTTTTAAATAACGTGATTTCGGCTCTGCTGAAGAGCCTCCTCAAGCCATAAAGCCTCCTCAAGCCATAAAGGTTTGAGAGATAGGATTTGTGCCACGTAATTTTTTTTTTAACTCTACAAAACAAGAATATTTTGTTATGGGACATTGGTGTTACTTTAAAACCCCTTGCTATAGATTCAGTCATTATTTGTAGCTGCAGGAAGGAAAACAGGGATGACCCAGAGAGGATGAAGATCTAGGTGAGGAGGAGCAGAAGAGGACTGTTGAGAAATGGAGAGGATAAAAAAAAAAATTGAATTGCCGGTGCAACAAAAGAGAAAAGTGTGTGTGGGTTTAAAAGAGGATTTTATTCTTACCCGTTAAATCCTTTTCTCTTAGTCCATACAGGTTACTGGTAACTTTGGGTTGGCGATCCGCCCCTTTAAGAAGGCAGGAACAATTCTAGAAGTAAATGCAGGGGTGGAGCCTACCTTCGCCTCCTTAGCTGCAGCTAGCCAATCAGCTCCAGTAAGATTTGAGACACTAACTATTGACTAGATAGTAGAAGGGAAAGAAGACCCCTGTAAGCATGACCCCGAAGGACCCCCATGGTCTGCCACAGGAGAGCCAAGCATGGTCCCTTGACAGGGTGGGAAACCAGTAACCTGTATGGACTAAGAGAAAGGGATTTAACAGGTAAGACTAAAATCCTCTTTTCTCTGTCGTCCAATACAGGTTACTGGAAACTTTGGGATGTCCAACCATTGAGTTTCCCAGAGGCGGGAAGGAAGGCAAGGACCAGGCGCAGGGCCCCCAAAGTCACCAGAGCATACATGAACCATCATATCAGAGATAGCCCAACAATAACAATGAAGTGTCAATGGACACTGAACAGGGGTAACAACACCCCAGGAACTGTTACACAGCACACTGAACTAGAGCCAACAGGGCTCAGAAGCGAAGGAGCACTGAAGAACCGAAAAGAAGATCCTAGACAGGCAAAACTGCCACCAGGATCTTCCTCCTAAAGCTGGCATCAGCCGATGCCAGCACATCAACACGGTACTGCTTCGAAAAGGTGTGCACAGACAACCAAGTGGAAGCCTTGCACAACTGATCAGCTGAGGCGTGATTCTTGTAAGCCCAAGAAGCCCCAATGGATCTTGTAGAATGAGCTGTGACCCGAAAGGGAACAAGCTTCTTCCTTAGATCGTAAGCCTTACGAATAGTGGACGCAATGCTCACTTTGGATGCGGGTCTCCCTGCCCTGGGGCCCTCAGGAATGACGAACAGCGCGTCAGACTGTTGAACGGACTCAGTGCGATGTATACCAAACTTGAGACAATGCACCACATCTAACAAGTGGAGATCCCTCTCCTTGTCAGAGGTAGGGTCAGGGCAGAAGGAAGGCACCACACTCTCCTGATTAATGTGGAACTCCGTAACCACCTTCAGGAGAAACTCCTGCAAAGTGCGAAGCACCACCTTGTCTTTGTGAAACACCAGAAAAATGGGTGGTCTGCAAGACAGAGCATGCAACTCCTTGACTCGGCAAACGGACATGATCACCAGGAGAAAAGCCACTTTCCACGTCAGCAGGCATAGAGGAATGGTAGCCAAGGACTTAAAGGGAGGGCTCTGAAGGATGCCCAAAACCACATTAAGATCCCACTGAGGAGCGGAAGTCTTGAAACAGGACAAGTATGAGCAACTCCCTGGAAGAAAACCTTGACATCAGGAAGAATAGCAATGCGCTTCTGAAGGAAAACTGAGAGTGCAGATGTCTGAACCTTAAGGGAACACATACTGAGGCCCTTATCCACACCATTCTGCAAGAAGGCCAGGACCGTAGGCAGATCAAAATCCTGAGAGAGAAAGGTCGACCAGACACGATGATAGGCCTTCAAAGAAACAGGTTTGTGAGCACTAAGCATAGTAACCACCACACAAGACGAAAAACCATTCTACCTCATTATTGAGGATTCAGTGTCCAAGTCGTCAAAGCTAGACAATGAACATCCTCCTTCCACAGGTAACCCTGTGGAAGAAGATCCGGACGGCAAGGGAGCTGAAATGACTTCTCCGCAGATAGGTTCAGAAGCTCCGGAAACCAAGCCTGCCGAGGCCAGTACGGAGCAATCAGAATGACTGATCAGCGCTCCAGTCTCAGTTTCCTTATCACCGTGTGCAACATGGGGATGAGAGTAAAGATGTAAGCCAGAGGAAATAACCAAGGAATGGACATGGCATCCACTGCTACAGCTAGAGGATCCCTCCAGCGAGAGCAGAACGTCAGAATCTTCCGGTTGTGTCTTGTCGCCATCAGGTCGATGCATGGAAGACCCCACCTCTGAACAATGAGGTTGAACACCTCTGGGTGCAGTTTCCACTCTCCTCTGTCCACAGTGTGTCCACTGAGGAAGTCTGCTATGATGTTGTCTATTCTGGGAATGTGAACTGCGGATATGGGAGAAACATGTTCTTCTGCCCAGGACAAGATAGCATTGACCTCTAACCAAGTTGCGAGACTTCTTGTTCTGCCTTGCTTGTTGATGTAAGCCACTGCCGTGGCATTGTCTGACTGGACCCAGACCGGGCACTCCTCCAGCTGGCGTGTCCAGTGGTGAAGGGCATGAAATATCACCCGAAGATCCAACAAGATGAGAAGGAGAGATTCCTCCGGAGACCACCATCCCTGAGCAATCAGGTGACTCAGAACCACTCCTCAGCCAGACAGGCTGGCATTCGTCATCACCATGGTCCAGAAGGACACCAGGAAGGGCTTTCCCTTCAGCAGATTGGAGAGGTTGAGCCACCACAACAGACTCAGTTCCAAATGAACAGGGGGGAATACTGTCAGCTTCAGGGGGTCCGGCTGACACCTTCACACCTGGATCACAAACCTCTGGAGTTCCCTGGTGTGAGCCATGGCAAACAACTGCTTCTATGATGGAAATGAACTTCCCCACCAGAGACGACAACTTCTTGGTTGGAACTGGATCGTGAGCCAGAACAGCGAAAACCCTGTGGGCGATCTGGTGAGTCACGTCGTCCATGAGAAATACCATGCTCTGCTGAGTGTCAAAGAGAAAGCACAGGAAGACCAGACGCTGGGATGGGACAAGATTCGACTTGTCCATGTTGAGGATCCACCCGTGATGTGTGAGGGCATGAATGCAGTCCTGAACCTGCTGGTGAAGATGTTCTGAAGAAGGGGCATTCAGAAGAAAGTCTTCCATTTATGGAATGGCTCTGATGCCGTTCCGATGGAGGATGGACACCAAGGTTACTAGGACATGATTGAAGACTTGAGGAGCTGTAGTCAGACCAAAGGGAAGAGCAGAAAACTGAAAAGCAAAGAATTTCCCGGAGGGACAGGGCAGCAATCACTGTCCTTAGGGACTCCTGGTGATAATGAGTCTTGATCACAAAAGAATTGAGATCCTTCAGGTCCAAAATCGGACAACAGCCGCCATCCTTCTCGGAAATCACAAATAGGTTTGAGTAAAAATTCAATACCGCGGTCCTGATCGGGAACCGGTTCCACAACTTCCTTGTCCAGAATGGCCTGGATAGAGCCATCGACCAGACAGCGTTTCTCTACGCCCTGAGGCGCGTGAGAAGGGAAAAACCGTAAGTGAAGAAGAGAGGCGAAAGGTATCCTGTACCCTTCCGCCACCACCTGCAAAACCCACAGGTCCACCACTGAGTCCTCCCAGACGCTGTGGTAGTGACGCAGATGGCCACCCACAGCTGAGTGGGGACCTGGGTTCAGAGAGTCATGCTGAAGAAGGCTTGGAAGCCTTAGGATTGGCGGAGGCCTGGGGCTTCCATTGTTGTTTGGGCTTGAAGGAGGAAAGTGGAGCTGAGGCAACCTTCTGGTTCGCCGGACGTGTCTCAGTCTGGAAGAAACGAAAAAGCCGATTACGTTTAGTAGGCGTCTTCTTCCTAGAGACCATAGGCAGAAGGGTACTTTTGCCCCCTGTTGCCTCCCTAATCAGATCCTGAAGTTCTGGCCCAAACAGAGAAGTGCCCTGAAAGGGCAAGGAGAGCAATGCTTTCTTAGAAGCAGTGTCATCAGACCAGATCTTGAGCCAAAGAGCCTGTCTGGGAACTACAGACATGGGAGAAACCCTAGCCACCAAACTGATGGCATTAAACAAGGCAGCAGATACATAGTACTGGGCTTCAGAAATGTTGGAAAGTAGCTGCAAAATATCAGAAGTAGGAGCTCCCTGACGGATGGCAAGTGTGAGCTGTTCAGTCCAAACCACAATGGCCCTATTTACCCATTCCGCAGCAAACTCTGGGTGTAGGGAAGTACCAGCGGTGGCAAAAATGGACTTGAGGGAGGCCTCAAGTTTCTTGTCAGTCCAGTCCTTAAGAGCGGAAACATCAGCAACTGGCAAGGCAGTGGACTTAGAAAGCCTAGAAACAGGTGCATCCACCTTGGGGGGATGAACCCACTGAGCAAGCACCGCATCAGAAAAGGGGTAAAGCTTGGCAAATTTCTTGGAGACAGAAGGTTTTCTGTCCAGAGACTTCCACTCATCAGACACCAGACGGTCAAGAGTGGGATTAGGTGGAAAACAAGTATCCTCTTAGGTTCCTGAAATACATCAGAGAGATCCGAAGAAACCTCTTGATCCAAGGGAATGTTTATGGTGTTTAAAACGGCCCTGACCAGGCCCTCAGCCAAGGGATCAGGATCAGCCTCAAAGGGGTCCCCAAAGAACTGAGGAGAGCCCACAGCAGAACATTCCTCTTCATCAGAATCCACCAACAGTTCCTCTTCAGAGGAATCTGACACATCAGGTACTCCCTGCGGTTTCGGCAGGGAAGATCTGACAGAAGTAGGGGTCTGCCAGGAGTGGAAGACCCCCTGTAATTGGGATGGAAAGAGTTGTAATGTAGACCATAGGTCTCTAGTAGCAACCTTGAACTCTTGCACCCAAAGTGGCTCTAATGCATGGCTGGAGGTCCCTGGGAGAGACTCAGGGACATCAGAACATGCTGGGCATAAATGACCTGAGAATTCTCTAGGTAACCCTGATTGACATGAGGAGCAATGCTCATTGGGGGGCACAGAGTCCCCAGAGTCCTTAGTCTGGCCCCAAGCTCCAACGGATTGGACATTCTCACAGTGTCAAAAGCTTTTAAAGTATAAGTAACCACCCAAATACAGTGTGTAAGATTAAAGGTTCACCCCAGAAATCGCTAAAATACACTTATCTGGCAGGTGAAGGGTTAATCTGCAGAGGAGAGAAGGAGAGTCCAAGCCCTGCATAGGATACTCGTTCAGGGAAAGCACAAAATGGCTGCGAGATGGGAGCCAGTCAGAAATGAGCATGAAACAGGAGCTCATGGGAAATGTAGTTTTCCCAGAAAAAATACCTATACAGTGCCTGTAGCCCCCTGAGCCCCCCAACACACACCAAACATTTACTGGCTAACAGAGCAAGGGCAGACAATAAAAATGAGCCATCTCTGAAGTCGCTACGATGAGCAGTTGCAGAGATATGTCCCAAACTGTAAAGTCCCATAGAAGTGAATGGAGCAATGGCATCTGTGCGTTAAAGCGTGCCAAAACAAATTTTACAAAGTTGTGACTCAGAACTAAATATACACCAAACATTACTAAGACATGTCACTAGTCCCAATAAACACTGAACCCAGTAGGGAAAGTGCCCCCCCCCCCAAAAAAAAAACAAAAGATGCTAAACCAGCAGCCAAATGGTTAAGTTTACCATAGAAACTTGCTCCAAAACACCCAACAGACATACAGATAAACACAATAAGTGCAGGATTGTGCAATAGGAACTCCAAAGGAAAACCCCTGTGTGGATTGGCACTGTGGGACATGTAGACCTTCAGCACTCAAAGGGTTGCTTACCTTTCCTGCAGATGTTCTTTCTTCAGATTACCATGTATTAAGAAGGGCATTGTCAGTTATGGTAATCCGCCTAATGGTGGTATTCCATATCTACTAGAAAAATAAAATATTAGCTAAAACTATAGCAGAACTGTTCTGTTGCCTGTATCTTCATCCAAGGAACAAATCTTACTGGACATGATTGGCTAGCTGCAGCCAAGGATGGAAGGTAGGCTCTACCCCTGCATTCACTTATAGAATTGTTTGTCTACTTAAAGGGGCGGATCACCTACCCAAAGTTACCAGTAACCTGTATTAGACGACAGAGAAAAAGATGTTATCAAGAGAACAGTGAAGAGCAGGAGAAATGGAAACAAGTGTGTGAATGGGAGAAAATCAGGGATGGTTTTGTGGGGATATGGACATAAGAGTGACTGGGAGGGAAGTGTGACAGTGTACA
Source organism: Rhinophrynus dorsalis (assembly GCA_037306005.1). NCBI lineage: Eukaryota > Metazoa > Chordata > Amphibia > Anura > Rhinophrynidae > Rhinophrynus > Rhinophrynus dorsalis. The sequence continues at coordinate 74,991,717 of CM074725.1, forward strand.
GTGTAAGAGAGGAAGTATAGAAAAATTGTGAAAGGAGATAGGATGCGTATTGGGGAGTGGAGGAAAAGGGAGAGACAAAAAATGGTGTGCAAGAGTGGAATTGACTGATAAGAGGGAAGGTGAAGAATGGCAAGGAAAGGTATGGAAAATGTGAAAAAGAAACTGTAGAAGTAGGGCTAAGATAGGAGGAACTGCAGATGTAAAATAGAGGGAAGGAGGAGGAAAACTGGAGATGGACAAGCAAGAGGGAGATGGTGTGTAGTAGAGCAATTTGAGAAATAGAGGGAATAGTATAGGGGAGAGGTTTGTTTATAGAGGAACAGGGGAGAGGGATAAGGATGAAGATGTTTGTTTTGAATAGAAGTGATTGAAGTATTATAGACGTAGTATTGGTGGTAGTAATGGCAGAGTTGAGCCATTCATCTGCTCCCTCTTCCACACTGTTACAAGTTGGGACAGAAGATATTGGTGTATCTTGCATAAACTTAAAGGGATAGTAATACTTCGTTTTAACTTTATTTTGTTTTGTAGGCATTAAAAAAACATGAAGAATGATATAAGTCTTATCTCTCAAACCTTTATGGTTTAAGAGATATTCACAAACAAAGTATCCCCGCCTGTTCAGCCAGATCAGAAGGGAGGTGCCCAGGTAGACTGCAGAGAGGGACAATCTTCAATTAAGATAAGGGAAAAAACCTGAAAAACTTGTCAAGGGGGGGAAGGGCTTTCATTGTTTTCATACAAAGAAAATTGTCCCCTTCTGTTATCTGTCTGGTCATACAACCAGATTCACATCTGAGAAGAGATGGCTTACACTAGGTAAAAGGGGCGGGGAGGGGAAACTTTGCTTGTGAATATCTCATAAACCATAATGGTTTGAGGGATAAGACTTATATCATTCTTCATGTTTTTTTAATGCCTACAAAATAAAATAAAGTTAAAACGAAGTATTACTATCCCTTTAAAGGATTAAGCAGGGCTCAAATTTCCACTCTCCACTAGCCAATGGCGAGTGAAAATTTATCCCTGGCGAGTAGAAATTCAGCCCTGGTTGGTATGTTTTGGCTTGCAGTGGTGAGTAACTTTTCAGGTCTGGCTAGTAGCAAAGGACTTCAAATTTTAAGCCATGGGGTTAGTAATGTATTTTTTCAATAAAATGTAATATTATAGATATTATAAAAATAAACTAACTGTTCCAAGTCCCTTCTCTCAAGCCTTTATAGTTTGAGAGCTAAACAATGATAAAGTTCCCCCTCCCTCCCCTTTCACACACGTCAGCACCAAGTGTGTGCTTTAATACTAGATTTTCTTGTCTGGAGGGTGTGTACCTTTAACACTATTATTAATGCATTAGAAATATTGCATTAAAGGGGTTAAAAGAACCATTTAAATCAGTAGAGATTTTTTTTATTTGCTCCCTACGGTGCAACTGGTTCCAAGAATTGCTCCTCTTTTGTTTATGTTGCCTATTGCATTTTACCTCACGGATGTAGCTTGTACAACCTTGCTTTCTCTTGCTTTGTGACATTGTACCTTGAAGACACCCTCCACAATGATGGCATGTTTCTATTTTAGTCACTTGATTACTGGAAATGTGATTTTCCTATACATTGTCATGTTTCCTTAATTGCTTTATAAGGTAAATAAAACAGCAGTATTCCTTTGCACTTGTGAGGACGCACTGGAGCTGGTTCCTACATATTGATTACTTGATTGGTACCTGTCTGCTCAAAGATGCATTTTTCTTAATCTTTCAGTAATGCTCATTGATGTAGCTGTAATGTACGTTCTTGTAAAACTCATACCACTGCTATTTTATTTAACCCTTTTGTTTCTCAACTTTTCAACGCATTTGAGTAAAATAATCTATTATGAGTCCATCTAATTTTATATTTGGGGGCTTTTTACATATATTGCCCTTGTATTTTTCCCCAAATATGAACATTGACCAAGTAATCAGGGATAATCTAATTGTTTTGTTCATGTCACAGACTAGTTTAGTGATGCTTATCGTTAATCCTGAGAACAAATTAACATGTCAGGTTTTCAGGACCCCTTTCTTAATCACAGGTTCATAATTAGTGAATGAGTTGTAGTTTATCTACCCTTGCTTACAGAATGAGTCTACTTTTTATGGGGAACAAACATACTGTAGTGCCTTTCTTTTTGAGGAAAAACAAGGGTTCTCCCACAACTGGGAAATGGGTAATTTCATAGTTAATATTGTATTTTTTTATTCTTCATGAACAGTGCCCTCTGGTGTCCAGAAAGTTCAACTAAAATTCGCCTGGTGTTTAAAAATTATTTTATTTTGTTCTATGGAGAGGTGAATCACCGACTGCAGTTCTTCATACAATGTAATAGTAACATCTTTATCACTTTGTGAGAGTATTTTCTGAATAAAATAATTGCCAGCAATCAAAGTACCCTTGTCTTACACAGCAGTAAAACAAGGGTAGTCCCACTGCTCAGAGATGCATATTTCCAGAATTATTACTTGAAACTCTTGTTTTTTTATATTGTCAGTGGCATCTGGTAGTCAAATTTTATTTAGTTATTCTTTCTCATACGTGAGAGGTAAGTCACTGATAAATTCAGAATTCACCATATAATGTGAAACTACAGAGGTATGCTGTCAGAACATTAAGGAAGTAGCCACTCTGTAATTCACTTCCTGACAATTGTAAATGTTGCCACATGTGAATAAAACACCTGACAATGGTGGGAGTAGCTTTGGTTTTCACAGCAGGAAACGCTCAATAGGATTCAGGTTTTCAAAAATAAAAAGTTTGCTGCTCCTTTAAACATGAATACCAAACTGCAGTAATCATGTTTTACTATGAATGTTCCTGTGAAAGCAGGTATAAGAAAAAGCCCAGTACTGTGTAGTGTGGCTCTAAATCACATGAGTGACTGGACTGTAGCAGCTGCTTTGTTGCAATAAATTTCACAGAATACATATCATTGGAGCCACTTCACATGGGTGACTTTTACTGCAATTTAGTTGCTACTATAAAGCTGTGAACATTCAAGATCTGAAAATCCTCTCCGCATTCATGTACTCTCAGCTTCCACTGTAAAGGGGTAAGCTTTGAGTTCTAAGTGATTGCAGGCTGCCCCACTCCCCCTTTTCTAGGGCGTTCTCTCATATCACTCTATAATTCACTTTTATGATTTCCTCTTTTCCATCTTAACTCCTGTATGGACGCAAGAATGTTTCAACAGGCTGCACTCTGTTGCATGGAGGGTGGTGCTAACTGTTAGTGTGAACACCCACATTGTGGCCAGTGGGTTCAGTTCTCTGGAATTAGCACAGCATCCTATATTATAATTCGCTAAGGATGTTTGTCAGAAGCCATCATGCGCTGTAGAGATGGCTGCACGCTCTGCAGTCATGCTCCATACAGACTGCCTGTGCCGCTGCTGTTAAGGAGCGGGGCACTCCAAATTCAGACCGGAGTCCTCTCTGCGCACCCTCTGGTGAATTCAGAGAGCCCTGCTCCATATCAGCTGTACTGCACATGACTGTAGTGCCGCCAGTGTTGACCCGTGTACACGTGCTTTAAAACTAGTTAAAAAGGAAGTACTGTGTCACCAGTGTGAGCAATGCCTCAGGTAGCATATGCCTAAACTGTCTTTCTCTCTTTCTTTAAAGGGGAACTATCACCTCTATACAGCTGTGCCTCTGTGTAATGTTCATATAGCGATAACATGTAATCTGTGTGTTTTTTTTGTATAATGCAGGCTATGGCAAAATTTACAGTTTTAAATATGAGCCAGGGCCTTACAGAAAGCGGGTACAGCTCCATCCCTCAGCCTGTCAATCTTCATCTGTTCCCTTCCCAACTATTGCCACGTTCCAACCTACTTCGAAGATGGAGGATTTCTCCATGTAAGCTGGAGCGCTCTCATTGTCAAGAGGGTGATCCAGCTTACATGTAGAAATCCTCTGTCATCGGAGGAGGTTAGAACGAGACAATAATTGGGGAGGGAACAGACGAAGATTGACAGGCTGCATTACAGAGCTGTACCCGCAGTCTGTCCTCAAGTGACCTCACCGGATAATTTTTAAAACGGTAAATTTCACAATGGCTTATATAATATATATATATAGATATATACAGAGAGAGAGATTATGTAGAAAATCTGTGAGGAAAAAAAACACACTCACAGGACTTTTTGCGTGAAGAAACAATAGGCTGTTTATTCAATCAACGTTTCAGCCCAAACTTGAGACCTTTTCTCAAGATCTTGAGTAATCATCCCACAAATGCGAGGTAATTCTTCTTGAGTATGAATTAGGAGGGAATTCAGAAGTCAGGGGTATCAAGGATAATAGATAATCAGAATCAAAGAGCCAGTTAAATACCCAGAGAGACACTTCTTGAATACAGACGATGGGCAGAGAATAACAGGGTACCACTTTTGGTCACAAACAATCCCCAACTGGAAGCCCTAAGGAGGATTGCAAAATACCTATACTCAACCCTCCATAATGGTAGCCATTTTTCAGATCCACCACTTATATCATACAGACATCCCCCAAATTTAGAGAAAATTCTTGTCAAAAGCTGTCTACACGTCCGATGCACAAGAAAGATCTAAAAAATATAAAATATACAGCAACACTATGAACTTAACAATTCCTTCACTTAGGCCTTATCAAATGTGGTATATCTCATAAAATGTACATAGTGTTCCACAGGAGGATACTACATTGGGGAAGCAGGACAGACATTAAAGAAAAGAATGAACCACCATCATTATATGGTATAAAAAAGGTTGACACACCAGATTTTCCCCCCTTGCTCACAGGGCCTAAACAGATCAGCTACACCTCACTGATTAGGCCCAACAAGGCAGAAATGTACTTTTGGGGTTGGCTGCTTCTCTTTTTCATAGGGGAATGGCCTGGCACTTTGTGGTTGGAGTGCCATTCTAGCTGGACAAGTATAATGTGCTTAACGATATTTCCTCTCTGTGAAAGGCACTAGTGAGCTAAAAGAGACTGCACCCTGGTTAGTACACGATTCCTATAGAGAATGCTCAGTACTAGGACATGCTTGTTCTTAGTTGAACGTCTCTGACCACTTTATTTGCACACCAATTTTTCCAGCACTTTTGCTGTCCAAATCCTAGTCTAACAAATATGAATGGTAACCATACTGAAAGGGAACATTAGAACACAGAAGGAAAGAAAAATCTGGGAATTTATATCAATGCTTATGTTTGACACATTAAACACAGGACTGAATCTGGTGACGGGCTTTCTCTCATTGGTATAGATACATGTTGGGATGACTGGTTGTAGAGAGACAATATCTTGTGAACTCCCAGACTAACATGCTCTTCATACCTCTTGTAGGTGTGCTAGATACCCTTTAACACAAAGTTAGGCTTATTGAAAATGTTATTGATTTTTTTTTTTTTTTAATGCTATCTGGGTTAAAACGATAACTTATATAGTGCCCTGCACCCCACTTCCACATACACTTCCTATGCTGCAGATTTTTTTTAGAACAGACACCCAAAATTGTACTCCATATTCTAGATGAGGCCTAACCAAGGATTTATACAGAGGTAGGATAATATTAGCATCCCTTGCATCTACACCTCTTTTTATGCAGGCTAGTACTCTATTTGCTCTTGCAGCAGCTGAGTGACTCTGCACACTGCTGCATAGTCTATTGTCTATCAGTACTCTTAAATCTTTCTCTAATGATGATTTCCCAAGTTGTTTCCCATGTAGAGTATATGTAGCAAGTTTATTTCTACAGCTCAAATGCATAACCTTACATTTATCTACATTAAATGACATCTGCCATTTTTTCTGCCCATTCACTTAGTTTATCTAAATCCTTCTGTAGGGAAAAAAACCTCCATCTCTGTATGTATTTCCTTACATGTCTTGGTGTCATCAGCAAAGGTTGAGATGCTACTTTCAATTCCCACTTCTAGCTCATTAATAAACAAATTAAAAAGCATTGGTCCCAGGACTGAACCCTGCGGCACCCCACTTATAACCTTAGTCCAATTTGAAAGAGTTCCATTTACAACTCTCTGCCATCTATCTTGTAACCAGTTCTCAATCCATGTACAGATAACACCGCCCAAACCGAAGCCTTTTAATTTATGCAGTAACCTGTTGTGAGGCACTGTATCAAAGGCTTTTGCAAAATCCAAGTATACTACATCAATCCAAGTATACTACATCTAAAGAGGTGATAAATCCTCTTTAATGAATATTTCCTTGTTTCCAGGACTTGGATCTAACTAACCCTATATGTATCATACCATATATCTATGCAGACTGGATGTTTTCCAAGTTAATTGTCCTTCATTGTGTACTCTTATAATTTGTTCCAAATGTATGTCATACTCTATAAATATCAATGCAGTTCTATTCTAGTTTTATGTGTTAACCCATGCCTGAAGAAGGGACCCTTAGTTTATGAAAACATACACTTTCTCAATTAACCATTAAAAGGTATCACCTTTACATCACTCCTGTGAGGTCTTTGTTACTAAAGTAAATTGAATCCCAACATCCAGTATTGTATACATACTTATACAGGGGCCTGGATACTTATTAAAAGAGCATAACATAGAGGGCTATGTATGTTAGTATTGGGACTAATATTTAGTTAGGGCTTGTTGATCCAGGGAGAAATCTGATTGCCATTTGGAATCAAGAAGGAATCATCCCCCCCCCCCATTCAAGGCAGAATTTTAAATTGCTGTATTGAGGGTTTTTTTTTTGCCTTCTTTTGGATCAACAATGGTAAACAGGAATAGGAAAAGGGTTGAACTAGATGGACGCAAGTCTTTTTTCCAACCTAAATTACTATGTTACTATGTAAGTTTGTTTTTTGTAAGTTTTAATGTTACTTGCCAACATTCTTGGCAGTATTTCAGGATTCAAACCTTCTACTAAGCCAGTGCTAGCAGCCCCTATAACAAATACACATAACATGTTACTTTTACTCAAGATACTGTGCATTGAGTCAGCTGTTCATTGTGCAACAGTCTTGTCAAGGGTGATAGCTTTGAACACCCTGTGAGGGTAACTAAATATAAGATCAGGGATGTCTATAACTGTAGCATGATTTATGGCAAATATGTTTTGAAATTCCCCCGTGGCAAAATATACAGAGGAGAGACTACATTTGCACAACATAAAAGAATTAGAGAATACAAAATGACATTCACAACCACAACAGCAAATCTCCCATTAAAGTGGAACGATCATGCTTAAATAAGTTATGCCCAATTAATTATTAGTAGCTTGTTAATAACGAAAATAACGTAATAACGTTTCTTAAGTGCCGGCATGAGTTGGAGTCATAACATCGTATGAAACTTACATCAGTGGGACAGCACAGACCTCTTGGCGATGAGTGATCTGTGCACCTTCGCTGTCCGTCCCTGTCTTGTCAGTGATAGGTTATTTGCAACATTGTGCCATATGGTACAGGCAGGGATGGACAATGCAGGAGCACAGATCACTCTTTGCCCACGATTTCTGCACCGTCCAACGATGTACGTTTCATACAATATCATGATTCCAACTCATGCCGGCACTTAAGAAACGTTATTACACCATTTTCATTATTGACAAGCTGCTAATAATTAATTGGGCATAACTTATATAAGCATGATAGTTCTGCTTTAAAGTGGATCTATCACCACTTTACAAGTTTTGATCTATATTTAGAATACTTAGCGAATAATTATAAAACTTTATTTATTTATTTATTTTTTAACCGTATTTGCGAGAAAATTACATCTTAAAGTATGCCCAGCAGCCTACTTCCGGTTACATGGCTCTTGCCGCTCTGCCTCTGCTCCCTTCACTCTCCACAGCATCCTCCAATGATGCATTCTGTTGGAAAGTTGGAGCGATCTCATTGGCAGAGATCGATATCTAGCCAGAGAGATTGCTCCAGCTTACTAACAGAATGCCTCCGTCATCGGAGGATTCTGGGGCAAGTGACAGGAGCAGAAGCTATGCTGGATCGATGATTCACTGCCAAGCCCTGTGGGAATGTCTTCTGCACCATACGGTGTGTGGAGGTACAGCTGTAATGCAATCAGGTAAAGCATTCATGTATCTTGTTGCTTAATTTATACAGATTTTTAGATGCAAAGAAACACAGCAATATACACAGGGGACACAAAGGAAGGGATAAAACCATGATCATACAGGGGTGAAAGTTTCACATGCATTTCAGTACTTATGTCATACTTCTTCACAACTACATTTTCAGGTGATTGACTCTGTAACGAGACCCAGAAGAGCAGGTGACTGTGTGGGATTTCTTATGAAACAAGAAGCCTTGTAGTTCAGGAAACTTGACTCGCTCACACTTCTCGGAATGAATTTAGATGACCTCATATGCAGGGAAACCAATTTACCTGTTTGTGTTACAGAAGTCTAGTGTAATTCTTTATTATTTTTTTTATATTTCTTCTTATGTATACTTGGTTGTGAAGAAGATTCTCGTTTAACCCTTTCAGTGCCAGTAGGGTATCCAACACATTGCAGAGCCCCCTGGCACACAAATGGTTCATTCCACAGTTTTTATATCTGACAGACAATGGAACAATAGCCAAAGTGATCAATAGCACTCACATTTATAAATGGCTGCGCAAATACATATACATAACACAGTGAATATAACAGGCAGGGGTATCTTACCGCCCTTGCTCAGTATGTATTAAATCGGATCCTATTGATGTCTGTCTCCCAGAACGCCAGTGATTCCACAGATCGATACTTTCTCCAGAAAAAACTTTAGCCGTTCCAACAGTTGTACAACATCCATCGCGGAGATAGCTGGATAATGGACAGTTTACTAAAATCACTGAGCCATATTGCTGGTTAACACATAAGTGTATCACCAGCTTGTTATTTTGCGAGTGCCATTCTTTGTGGTGGTGGTGAGGTGTCCAATACAGACAGAGGATATTGCACTAGGAAGTGCATCTTTTTATCTTTTTTCTCCTTTACATTCCACAGTTTTATTTACAAATGAGGTAAACCATACCTCAATTTCATATTTATTTATTTTTGTGTGTATATTGAGGCTAATGTACTAAGAAAGTTGGTGCAAACTAAGTGCACTTAAGGGAATAAGTGAATCTGCAAGTAATTCCCACTTATTTATATGGGACTTTTAACTCTTTGAGTGGTACAGAATGCATTGCTTTTCAATGCATTCCGTACCACTGTGGCACTCAAAGGCTTAACCATTTGACTGTTAGGAAGGTCTCCAGTGCATTGCAAAGCAATACATTGGAAACCTCACTGGCATTCAACCATTTAAATCATAGGAATATTTTATTTGTACCCTGTGGTGCGGTTGAAATGTGAGAGCTGTCTACATCAATGTCCATACCTAGGAGCTCTCTAGATTTCCCCCCGAGTCTCCGGTTTTGCAGTGAATTACCTGGTCTCCAGGGACCGATGCTGATTCTCAGCTGGTGGGGAGTTTGTTTTAGTATGTTTGTTATACTTTTTGATTCATCTAATCTGCTGCGGTTCGATTATATTTTTACTGATTGTACTGTCAAGTATTGGAACGGGCAAGTGATGCATATCGATGTGGGTTTGTTGTGGGGCGAACCAGCATCTAAAATCCCCGCTTGCTTTTAAACCGGTTGCTGATTGTTGTAACCGGCTCAACATTTGATTTGAGTATTTGACATTCACCATATCCTGATTTACATGTAGCTATTGGATAACAGTACAGCTCTCCTTGTATTTTCTTCTTGTCTTATGAAACTCTACCCATTTCTTCTCCTTCCGACCCTGTTCCTCCCACTTTCCTCCCACTTCTCGTCATTCCCACCCTGTTCATCCCACTTCACCTTCTCACCCTGTTCCTCCCACTTCCATCCCACATCTCCTCCTTCCCCACCCTATTCTGATCACTTTATTGCACAGCCCTTTCAGCCCTGCCCAACCCACAATTAAGCCCCACCCTTTTGTGATGCAAATTGCACCAGTTATATCCTCCCACCGGCACCACATAAATTCCTATGCATGTCAGTGTCTCATCTTGAGAAATGGCAGGTTAGCAGCTGTCTCATTAAATTAACCCTCTGAGTGCCGGAGAGTTATCCAGTGCATTGCTTTGCAATTCGTTGGATACCTCTCTGTCTCTCAAAGGGATAAACTGGCCCATCTGAGTCCCATTTTTTCTAGCATATTCTCCAACACAGTAAGTCTCATTGCTAGTCTTTGAAGCACAACATTGCATGATTTCAAGATATATCCAGTGCTTGATCACAGATGGTTAATCCATAAATCAGTGACTGTGATTAATCCACCTATGTATAGCAAAGGGGTACACAATACATTGCTTTTGCAATGGGTTTAGTAGGGTGATCATGCCAACATAGTCTGCTGGTGTGCCCAGGACTACGAAACAAGATTGGAGTGGACAAGTCTTTAGCATTCAAGAGATTATGTAGGGATCTGTGGTTTATTGCATCCCAAATGGACTGATATTTAATACCAAATGGAGTAAAGAAAACTTGTTTCAGCTCTGCTGTTAAAGGTAGTCATCTACATTTATTCTGAAATGTGTTCCCCTCTGCTCTGGTCCTCAAGGGGTTTATAAAATGTTGGAAAATCAGTTTGACGTTATTTATGTGACACTTGCAGGAAAAATTAAGTAGAAAAATAAGGATGGCGATCTCTGAAATAGTTGATTCATACTCCCTACTTTTGTGATACAGTGTTTGGTACAATGAAGCTGTAAACACTGTGTCACATTCTAGGAAAAGCTTCTAAATTTAGTATTACGGTTAAAGTGCTTAAGGGTTTTTTAAAAACTGTGGTCTGTGAAGGTAATAAAGAAGAGGTAACTGAGCAGTTAAGCAAGTATATAAATAGCACTTGAAGGATGCATTGTCTGTGATAGTGACAATACGTACAGAAACACTAAATTCTTAATATCGAACTCTGGTTATATACACTTAAAATCCCTTTACTTCATGATAACATCTGTAATAATTCTCTACTGTTTCTGAGGCCTAAAATCTAGTCTTGCCTATGACCCGAGGGAGCACACATTCCTGCCTTTTCTAGGGCCCCCATTGCTGGTCCAGGGTTATCAGTGAATGAACAAAAGTAAGGTTACAGCCTTTCTGCATAGGAGAGTAGCGGGCACTAATCACAATACATTAACTTACCTCTCAATGTAAGCAACACAATCATCATTTAATAAATGCTTGTGGCATGGGACAATTTACATAAGCCTTAAAGGGATAGTAATACTTAAAATGTAAAAAAAATATGTTGTAGGGTTTATCCCCCTGAGTAAAACAAGAGTACTCCCACTGCTGAAAGGTGTTTAATTCAAAAGTTATTAATTTTCAAAGTTGAATTTTTTAGGTGCAATATCACAGTGGCCTGAAATTGTACAGTGGCGCTGTTGCTACACCATCCTATGGAGATTTATGGTCCCAGGACCAGAGCTGTCCATAGGATGGTGTAGCAACAGCACCACTGTACAATTTCAGGCCACTGTGATATTGCACCTAAAAAATTCAACTTTGAAAATTAATAACTTTTTAATGAAACACCTTTCAGCAATGGGAGTACTCTTGTTTTACTCAGGGGGATAAACCCTACAACATATTTTTTTTTTACATTTTAAGTATTACTATCCCTTTAAAGGGGAACTTTCATCTCTAAAACATTTTTTGCCATTTGCTAAAGTTTGTTAAAATTTTATTAGGATTTGTGTTTTGTTTTTGTTTTTTATTCTTTTACTTACATACTTCCTAAGATATGCATACTTCATGCTGGGCACTTCCGTATTCTGTGGCAAACTGTATCTTTGGCACAGCGGCGCAGGACTTCCCAGTCCTGTAATTCTCCTCCCACCCAGCTGTCCCGGGGAGCACATTCATACTTCCCTTTGTAGTGGTGTGATTCGTCTGTCTTTACAGCAAGCTCCGTTTACATTATACTGAGCTTGCTGTAAAGATAGGTGGGATGTCCACCACGACGAAAGTTCCCCTTTAAGCAAGATTAGTATATTTTAGGGATGAACCAATTGGTTTACATATGCTATCTGTATGTGTGATGTTTAAACGTATGTCAACTTATTTCATTTTTTGATGTTCGTGTTCCTTTAAGATTTAAAAATGGCTTGTAATTTCTAAAATGTTGCAGTTTTATCAGCTTCTATAATCTAGTCTTTTGAAACATGTTTTCTCATACCATTGCTGAATCACAGAAACCTACTATGCCAGGAACCTTGTGTGCAATCCATTGATAATATCTAACTTCAGTTATGTTGCATTTATGTTCTAAAATTACAGTCAGGTACATAAAAAAATGGACCAATTATAGGGCACATTAACTGTATCATAGGATGTAAATAAAAATTTGCCATAATGCCATTGATTTAACCCTCTTGAATGCCAGAGGTGTACACAATGCTTTGGTCTGACCTGGGAATCCTTGTAAATTACAAACTTGGAAAGTGACCGGTGTCAAACAGCAGTAGTAAATGCAAAGTCCTGTCTTGCATAAAAAGGGGCATTGAAGGAAGAGTGGATAAGATCATTTTACCAATGTACAAATTGTTGCTAAACCTCACCTCAAATATGTACTGTAATTTAAGGCATCAGTTCTGAAAAAGGATATTATAGAACTGGAGAGAGTACTGTGAAGAGCAACAACATTGATTAAGGGAATGGAGGACTTGACATATGAGGAACGTCTAGAGAAACCTGGTTTATATACTTTAGAGAAAAGACGACTAAGAGGAGATCTTGTTACTATGTACAGGTATATGCAAATTCAATTCAAAGATCTCTCTTGTGAGCTTTTAATTCCAAGGACTGATCAAATAACCAGGGGCCACACTTTAAGATCAGAGGAAAGGAATCATCAACTTCAGCAGAAAAAGTTTTTGTTTTTTTTTTACATTAAAGGGATAGTAATACTTAAAATGTAAAAAAATATATGTTGTAGGGTTTATCCCCCTGAGTAAAACAAGAGTACTCCCACTGCTGAAAGGTGTTTCATTCAAAAGTTATTAATTTTCAAAGTTGAATTTTTTAGGTGCAATATCACAGTGGCCTGAAATTGTACAGTGGCGCTGTTGCTACACGATCCTATGGACAGCTCTGGTCCCGGGATCATAAATCTCCATAGGATGGTGTAGCAACAGCGCCACTGTACAATTTCAGGCCACTGTGATATTGCACCTAAAAAATTAAACTTTGAAAATTAATAACTTTTGAATGAAACACCTTTCAGCAGTGGGAGTACTCTTGTTTTACTCAGGGGGATAAACCCTAAAACATATTTTTTTTTTTACATTTTAAGTATTACTATCCCTTTAAAGTCTGTTAAATTGTGGAACTCTTTGCCCGAGGATGATGTAATGGCAGATACAATGAATACATTTAAGAGAATATTAGATGCATTTCTTTAAGGAGGGAATATACAGAGTTGTACTGTGCATTCGTAGGTAAAACAAGACGATCCAGTAAATAGACTACTGCTAATTTTGGAGACAGGAAGGCTTATATAATTCTCATTGTTCTGGGTTATGATGTAAAGTTTGGATTTGATGGACTTGTGACTTTTTTTCAACCTAATGTACTATGTTACTACCTCTCTGGCACTCAGAGTTAAATAGGGCTTTTCACTGCTTGAATTCTGTATTGTGTATCAATGTGTTGGAGACCTCTTTTGCATTCAAGGAATTAAAAGCCCCACTTAAATCAGGGGCAATGTTTTTGTCTTCTATGGTCCAGTTGAATTACCACAGAATTACCCCATTTTGTGAAAATGACTCCTAATGCTTTATTAGTGTGCCGTGAAGCCCAATTGCAGAATTACCAATAGATCAGAACAGTATTACAACATTAATTTCTCCCTAGGCTGAGATGACATTTTAGGGTTTAGGGTAAGTTCACAATGGTGACCACTGCAGTGTTTTGAATGGATGAATAAAATACATATGAGATTGGTAACACTGGACCTTATATCCAACTGGAGCTATTCTGAAACAACCTAACAAGGGACCAAATAAACATTCCGTACTTTCCCATTGAGCTAAATGGGGGGTTTTAATTACTTGTATGCTGGGTAGGTCTCAAAGGCATTGCAAAGCAATGAACTGGAGATCTCTCTAGCATCAAAGGGATAAAAATGCCATTTAAATTAATGGGAGTGTTTATTTGTCCCCTACGGTGTAGTTGGTTTTCCACAAAATAGTTTGCCTTTATATAGGCCAGTCACATCTTATGTGACTGTTTACATGGGCAGTTTACTCTAGGAATGTCCACACAGCTTGCTGCAACTTTTGTGCTACACAGTGTTTTAGCTTTGTCTAATTTGCAGTCTGAGTCCCAACATAGGGTTGGGGCTGTTGGCATCTCCCTGTAGCTGTCTGAGAAACTACAGACTCTCACAGTACTCCCTTATTTCTTTGAGTGCCAGTGAGATAAGCAACACATTTCAGAGAAATGCATAGCTCACCCGTCTGACACGTAAAGGGTTAAATTATAAAAACATATCTTACAATAAAGTTTCTAATGACAAATATTGTAAAACTCTACTTAGGCAAATTCTCTCCTATCTCCCTGTAGGCAAGTCTTGCAAATTCTCTCTTGTCTCTCCTTATAAGCTGCTGCCATGCTGAGGAGAACTTCCTAGCACTGTGCAGATATTCTCTTACCTTCTGGTAGGGGTAAGAGGCAGACAAGAGATACACTACAGCCCAAGTTGCAGTGTCAAGTGTTGCCTTTCGGGGGATTATAAGCATGTCACACTGTTGCTTATTTATCACTGGACAGGGGTTCAGGAGCAACAGACTCAGAGACAGCAACAATGCCGGTATATGTAAAAAAAACTAAAATGATAAAAGCGCAAAAAACATCTGAGAGTAGCATCTGTATGTCACTTGACTAACATACGTGAATCTACTCACAGAAAAGGAGATGAAAATGGGCTCGTAAATAGATAAACTGGAAATACACTTCAGTGGCGACTTGGAACGTCAAAATCTTCATCATTAGAAGGCATAGAACAATGGAATATTCTGTATAAATGGCAGAAGCACAAGAGGAGATCCTCTAAGGGTAATACCGTAAGGTAAGAAATCACTTATGTTAGTCAAGTGACATACAGATGCTACTCTCAGATATGTTTTTTGCGCTTTTATCATTTTAGTTTTTTTACTCTACATTGGATTTGGTCCTGAAGGGTGTTAGCTGGACACCATTTGAGGGAGCTACACAAACATTGGAGAAGCATATTTAAGGACTTACCTACTGTGAGATTTTTATCTATTACCCTATATTTTTGGACTTTTGCGCTTTGTATATTTGTATGTTATTGCGGGTATATGGCATCTCTATAAAAAGCAAGGACCCCACTCTATAATAAGTGCAGAAAAACTGGATGAAAAACAGAAAAGGAAAAGCCATCAAAGTTAAAAGTGGATGCACACTGTGGCAGTGGGAAGCAGACATCATCCACTTCTCAACTTTGCCTGTATCAACTCCAACATCTGGAGATGAAAAAAAAGCCACAGTCTGCATCCACTTTTAACTTTCATAGCTTCAGGTACATTCACGTATTCTTCTTATGGTTTTTATCTCCGATTTATTCCAGAGTGCTGGTTTTTACAGATCTGGGGCTGGATTCTATTACAGGTGCTAATTTTATCACTGCTTTTATCTCCAGTTTTCCCCATAGACTTCAGTAGAAAAATGTTTGATAAAACGGGTGTTAACATTTATCACCTGCAATAAAATCTAGTCCCTAGTTATGATTTAGTTTGATCTAGCCATTTTTTGTTGTTGAGTGGTATGTTCTGAGTAGGATACCCATGCTCAGAGGTTTGTAGGGTGTCCCCCTTCAAGCACCAGTTGTTTATCTGAAGTGCATTGCGATGCGCCGTGTGCACCACAACACACTATTCCCTAGGTTCACTGGACGACTCATACTCAACCAGTCTTGTTTCATCAGTTAGACACACTTTGAGACTGATATAATGACTAGTACTTTCTAAATCAGGGCTGTCAAGTTCAGTCTGCAAGGGTCAGCAACAGGCCAGGATTTAAGGATTTCCCTGATTAAGCACAGGTGAATTAATAAAAATGAATGAGCCACCGATTGACTCACCTGTGCTTAATCAGGGAAATCCTTAAATCCTGGCCTGTTGGTAGCCCTTGAGGACTGAACTTGGGCAGCTCTGTTCTAAATAGTCATTGCTCAAATTCTTTAATGTGATTTGTTCTGCTTATTTGTGGACCACAACTGTCATCTTGCAAAATGTGTGTATATATATATATATATATATAATACAGTCAGGGCTTAAAATTTGAAGTCCTTTGCTACTAGCCAGACCTCAAAAGTTACTCGCCACTGCAAGCCATAACATACTCACCAGGGCTGAATTTCTACTTGCCAGGACTAAACTTTCACTCTCCATTGGCTAGTGGCAAGTGGAAATTTTGAGCCCTGATACAGTTATTGTACTTAGCCTAGTTTTCTTTTATTTTTCCTTTTCTATTTTTAGTCCTTAGTCACTGGGTTTTTCTACTCTTATTATCGAGTGGGGAATAAGGTATCATTGCTTTGTAGAGAGATCCCCCATGCCCCCTCACTGTTGCGGTCTCTGAGCCCCTGTCCCTCAGATAGAAAACAACAGTGTGACATGCCTGTGATATCCCCCGAGGGGGTATCACACCTTATTGCACTTTTCAGCTGATAAAACAGGACTGTAATGTGATACTTGTCTGCCTCTTACTCCTACCAGGTGAGTGAAGACCTGCACAGCGCTAGGAAGTCCTCCTTCGCATGGTGGCAGTGTCAGAAGGGGATACAGGGAGGATTCGTCTAAAGGAATTTTACAATATTCGTCATAAGAAACCTTATTGTAAGATTCTATTAACCCTTTGTGTGCTAGCTGGGTGAGCAGTGCATTGCTTTGCCATGTGTTGTTTACTCTGATAGCACTGAAAGGGTTGAAAGAGTCTGTTGTTCTGTGTACTGAAGCCTCAACGTATCCTATGTGCTCCATCCCTTCACTCCCTAACACATAGATGACTTTATATCTGGATGATATGCTAATGTTCAAAGTCTCTTCCCTACCCCTTGCATCCCTAAATTTTATTTCATAAGGCAGTGTGTGTCTATATCGCCAAGGAGATGTGCTCGCCACACTTCTACAGACATACATTGCCATAGCATCGAACCTTAGGCATCTCCCCCCAGATTTGCATGCACCTTCCCCATAGGCCTGAAACTGCTATTATATGGCAAACTGCATTTCCATGGATAAGAAACTGTTCTACACAGTGCAGCATAAATACACTGGGGGAGCATAATGGTCTCCTGTCAGACCCTTCTACTGGTTCCTTGTTGACTTAATTGTCAGGTCTTATCTGCTATCACATTATATTTGCCCTGCTACCCCTTGGATGCTAGCGTTGTCTCCAACACATTTAACCTGATTTTGTGGTATCTTGGACTATAGCATGTTTTTAACATTTTCCTCTAGACAATAGTTACATTTTAGATGACGGGATCTGTTCATCTCAAAGCAGCAGATAAAACATATTACTTCAAGACATATCAGAACACTTAAATCAGCTGTCCCCTCAGAGGGATATTTTCACACAACTATTTGATGTAACTATGAGGAGCTAAACATTTCTACATTTCTAAACTGGTGTTAACTGTTGTCACAAGACGGATGGCAGTTATTGTGAAGGTTTAGACAGCCTACACTTACACCCACTTCATAACAGTCAGAGCACTCAACTGCAACTGTGGCTTATCACATGAGCTTCCAAATAAAAACACTCGGTCATATGCATGAAGCAGTAGTTTCAGGGCCAAAACAATTTCGCCGGAGGGGGCAACTAAAAATTACCATTGATTTAAAGTGACATTTAAGCCTGTCAATGCTTAGGTCTTAAATGCATTGGGAAACAATGCCTTGAAGATGCTTCTAACCTTCAAGCTTTTATGTCTTGGGATGTGTGTGTATAAATATGGAGCCGGGCAATTCTGAGGTAAACCAACTGAACCATACGAGACACTAAAAAAATTCCCCAGATTTGCCATTGATTCAAATAGGACTTTTTTTAACCCCTTGAATGCTAGAGAGGTCTGTTTAGCATTGAAAGGGTTGAAAGTTAAATTTAAATCCGTTTTAAGTTTAATTTGTCCCCTAAGGTGAAGCTGGTTTACCTCAGAATTACATGTACTGCAGTCAGACCTTAAAAGCGATACAGGATAAGCATATCCATCTAAATGTAATATTTATTATAACAACATAAAATAATCACAAGTCAAAAACACACAATATACCCACTTGGTAGTAGGCATATCGGGGTCCCTGACCCTGGATAGTCTTGTGCCATGTCTCTCTTCTTTTACTCCCAATCCGTTCCTTTACACGATATCTGTGTGTTCTGATGAATTATCCCGTTTGGTCATTTCTAGGTGGGATGATCATTCTTTATATTCAGACGTGATAGGTGGATGTGGAGGTTGATCTGTGTTTCTCAATTACATTTCCCTCCTTTTTCCCTTTGAGGAAAAGGCTGTATAGCTGGAGTAGATTTTATTACTGGAGATCCCATTGAGATTCTTATTTTGTTGTAAGTTGGCAGATTTGCTACAATGAGATACTAAATATACATTTACAAATATACATTTACATTATTATACATTTATATAATAATTATACTATAATTTAAATATATTTTGTAGGATAGTTTTTCATTTTAGGGGTGGGTTTAGCATTTGAAATGTATATTTGACATATGTGTTTTCCTTGCAACCTGGGGCTTTTGTTTCTGAGCTGCTTACGCATCTTGTGGACCTGTTTGTTTCCACTATTCCGCCACAATTTAGACTTGTATATTCAGTGGGAATCTGTTACATAGACCTTTAACTTATTAACTGCAATGCAATCTAGGCCTGTGATAGCAAAAATAGGTATCTGTAGAGAAATAGCTTCCTGGTTTCTAGCACTGGTAGAACCCTTACATTATATATGACTAGTTGAACAGCCCGTTACACGGGCCACAGTGCCACTGCCACCCGGTCGCAAGGCAGTCACGCACAGTAGAGACTGCCAGCGCCACGGCTGATACAGAGCTGGACGCTCCTTCGGAGCGCCCAGCTCTGTATCAGACGCAGCACGGGCAGTCTCTACTGCGCATGACTACAGCACGCGCAGCAGTGTGTACTGCGCATATCTCAGCGTTACACACGATTTAGCGAATTATTATATAGGATATTGCCGTGGAACCCTATCTTTTAATAAAATAGTAGCAATATTGTTGCTTTTTAGAGGTACTTTATAAGTCTGCGAGAAGTAAAATTTACTTTTCCTGAAAAGTTTCTATCTCCCGCGTCAGCTCGAATTCAAAGGGTCATGTTGAGAAGCAAAGTGGAATTGAATCACACCATAGGGCATAAATAAAAAGATCAATATTTCCATTAATTTTTACTGAGTTTTTTTTTTTTTATAATAGACAGGTCTCCTTTGCATTGCGTAGCAATTCATTTGATACTACTGTAGCCATCATGGGATTTAAACTCAATTTTAAATCCATGGGAATGTTTATTACTTCACTATGGTGCAGGAATGTTGCCCCAGAATAGCTCCATTTTGCCTTTATACATAAGACCCCAAGAATCGCATATACTGTCAGCCCCTCCAATGTTTTCACCCAGCCTGTCACAATCCATACCTGAAAAAGTCTGTTCTGAAAAATAATGCCTACGGCTCAGTGCTTTTCTATAATGCATTTGGTATGTTATTTTGCACACCTATTAATTGAAATATTGTCACTAACGCAATCGCGGCTCTGCTGCAGAGCCGCATGATGAAAGACAGACCAGATATCCCTGCAGTCAGCACAACGCTGACTTCAGGGAAAGGGGAGGGAGGAGGGAACTTTGCCTTTAGTTATCTCTCAAACCATAAAGGTTTGAGAGATGAACCTGGGGGCTATTAACTTATTTTACAAATACCTACAATATGAGGGATAGTAATAATAAAGTATTACTATCCCTTTAAATACCCTGTACCTCATGCTAGCATATGTAAAACCTCTGTATTTGAGTGCAAAAATTAAACACCATTGGATCATTTTATTTATATCGCGTAGCAGTTCCTCCCCAGAGGGAATCTTTGTTTCTTTATCCCCAGTTCATCTAGGTTTACTTGGAGGTAGGGGTGATATCTGGGGTGCCATCTTGGAAATGTCACCACACTTCCAATCCTGAAGTTATATCACCCTGTTTCAGAACATGCTGAGCTGCCAGGATTGCTGCAGGGTTAACCTGGATCCAGTGATGTCAAAAAGATAAAGAAGGGGCACAAGACTGTCCCCAGTCAATCCAATTGTGTCATTAAAATAAATGTTTCTAGTGATGTAACTTATTTAGTGCCTTTAAAAAATATTCTTCCTGTTTCTAGCAAATTGTTAGTAGTTGGTTTTCAAAGAGGAAGAACAATTGAGCAAAGTGTCCAGACATTACAACAGTGTTTTGCTGTTTCGCTTTTAGCCATCACAAGTAATCACTGGTGCCATATTTAACCTTATCTACCAGTTGATAAACCTAATATATTATCTTGTTCCTCTAGTTAGAAATGAGTCACTCATTCTATGGAATACTGCACAGAATACTGGGGAGTCTATTACAGTAAACTGATTCCTTGCACCTACGTGTTGAGTGAAAATGTAGGTCTACTGAAGTCTGTATTTTCAAGACCTGTAGGTGTTTGAAGTAGGTGGCTGTTTCATCATATCAACCGGCCATTTTTTACAGACCTGCACTGGAAGCTGATACTGCTGTGTGGTACTGTTAAGCTTTTGATCTCTCTGCCATCTAGTTTCACTATAATATACTTATTAAAGTCTAATTTGATTCATATTTGCCTCTTTAAAATAGAAACCCTTAAAGGCGCAGTTCCTCCTTGAATAACCTATAGATACATAACATGCCATTTTTAAGGGAGGTAATAAATCCAATTTTTGTTTTTACTATTTATCCTCACATTTCGTATTCACATAAACATGTTAGTCTTTTAAGGACCAGATTGGTGTGCAACACAATTCAAAGCAATACATTGTTAGCCCCTTTGGTCCTTAAAGGGTTAAAGGGATAGTAATGGTTCTTTTTAACCCATTTTAATCTTATAGACATTAAAAATATGAATAGAATGCGCTATATCCCATGTCTCAAACCTTTACAGTTTGAGCGATCTAAGCATCTAAAGTTCCCCTTTCCCACCCCTTTCAGAGAGTCAGCGCCCTAGCTGACAGAAGCTGATCCTAGTCCTGGGACTGGAGGAGGCTCTTCAGCAGAGCAGGAATAGACCCGAACGGCTCTAGCAACTGCTCCTAGAGCCAGCTGGGTCTGACAGCGCAGGCATGCGGACGTCACTATGGCAAGATGTCCTTGATCCGTCCTGCCTGTCAGCCGGGGAAGACAGGGTAAATATTATTTAACAATGTAATAATAATCCAGATGAGGAGATATTTAAGCTAAAGTGTATGACAGGTGGTAGTTCCACTTTAAAATAGGTTAAAAAGAATCATTACTATCCCTTTAATAACAGTTTAATAACTATGAATACAGTCCAATAAGCCTAACTAACACTGGCACCATAATAATCTCCAAGGTACTTGAGAACTGGATCTCTGTTACCTCATCTGTAATGATCAGGTTAGTATCATCATCATACGCAGACAAATTTCCATAATATTACGAGTGTGTTTGGCAGCATCCTACAAACCTGAGCTATGAATCAAGCCACTCTCCTGCTCAAGCTTGATATTTGCAGTGCTTTTAATATGGTTTCCTAGTTTTATCATCGCTTCATAAATAACAACAACTCATCACTGTTTCAGTGGATGACCAGATTAAGGCACATAACTTCACATCTGGTGATGATGTGAGCCACGCCAGCATCTTATGGTAGCACATTGAACATCTGATATAAAAAGAAAATTGTTTTGAAGAATTCTCCCTATACCTATGGGTGGCTTGACTGGGCAGGATTATTGACAACATATCCCATCTGAATATTCTCTTAATCTGCGGGACTGTTCACTAAATTATAACATTATTATTATTAAATGGTCTGAAACCAATTCTGACACGACCAGAAGTTGTTGCTAAGCTTAAAAGGATAGTAATACTTCATTTTTACTATCCCCCATGCTGTAGCCCTTACAAATCTGAATTAAACGATCGTTATAGCTGACAGAAGGGGAATCCGGTCTGTGAGCAAGTGGCGGCTCTGCAGCAGTGCTGAGATCAGGTTATAGAAACAGAAATCCTTCACTGAAATGGTCTTCTACATGTGCTTGGTTTTTGTCAGTCAGATCACTCAATGGCCAGTCTTAATATTAGGATCTTTAAAGGTAATCTTAAACGTATTTAAGAAAGAAGTAAGAATGATAGTTTGCTTAAAAACACATGAAATAGGGCTCAGTAAAGGTATGTGTTTTGTTTTTTTCACTTACTACCATAAATGTCTATAACTAGTGTGTCCTATGTAGATTTCCCATCCTCCTCGTCTTCTCTTTGCTCTGCATCCAAACCACTGCTCTATCACCCTTCTTTGCCCACTCCAGTTACATAGATATCTCCTTTTGCACCATTTCCAAGCATTCGCTGTAAGCATCCTAGATTGTTATCTGCCTTGGGAATTCTGGTTTGTTTTGAACAGATTGGGTGATTGAACAGACTTTGTGGTTTTTTGCTCTCTCGAAAGCTTATCTTAAAATATAAAATTGTTAGTCCAAATAAAAAAGATATCATCAGATACCACATCTTTCTATTAAAGTCTACTGGAAGCCACTATATTCAGTGAGCACTTCTTGCCTGATTATCTTGTACAGAAGGCCATCTTTGCCATCTCATTCCTTATTAGGTTAAAGGGTTAGTAATGTCTAACATTACCAAACCCTAATATTGTAGGTGTTGAAATAATAAACTTAATGGGACAAGTTCAATCTCTCAAACCTTTATGGTTTGAGAGATATAAGCGCTTAAAGTTACCCCCTCCCTCCCCTTTTCCAGATATCAGCATCTAGCTGACATCATGAGATCCCGGTCCCAGACCGGCTGGTGGCTCTTCAGCAGAGCTGAATGAGCGATATCGAAAAACAAATACTTCAGTGGAAAGGTCTGCAGAGTGTGCTTGCAAACCAAGCACACTTTGTAGACCGTTCCAATGAAGTATCTGTTTTTAGATATCGCTCATTCGTCTCTGCTGAAGAGCCGCCTGAGTCGCATGACTCAAATCCACGGCTGACAGCTTTACAGCTTGTCAGCAAAAGGGGGGAACTTTAAGCACTTATATCTCTCAAACCATAAAGGTTTGAGAGATCGAACTTGTCCCATTAAGTTTATTATTTCAATACCTACAATATTAGGGTTTGGTAATGTTAGACATTACTAACCCTTTAAAGGGATAGTAATACTTTGTTTTAACTTTATTTTATTTTGTAGGCATTAAAAAAACACGAAGAATGATATAAGTCTTATCTCTCAAACCTTTATGGTTTAAGAGATATTCACAAGCAAAGTTTCCCCCTCCCGCCCCTTTTTCCTAGTGTAAGCCATCTCTTCTCAGATGTGAATCTGGTTGTAAGACCAGACAGATAACAGCAGGGGACAATCTTCTTTGTATGAAAACCCTGCCCCCCTTGACAAGTTTTTCAGCTTTTTCCCTTATCTTAATTGAAGATTGTCCCTCTCTGCAGTCTACCTGGGCACCTCCCTTCTGATCAGGCTGAACTGGGGGGGGGGGGATACTTTGCTTGTGAATATCTCTTAAACCATAAAGGTTTGAGAGATAAGACTTATATAGTTCTTCATGTTTTTTTAATGCCTACAAAATAAAATAAGGATAAAACAAAGTATTACTATGCCTTTAAGGGCACTTTAGCATTGCTTAATTATACTTTGAAAATGTTTCTATGATTCAAGGAGTTGGGAGCCCCATAAGTCAATGGGAATTTTATTTACCCCTTATGGTGGTTAGGTCTCAGTCGCCCCACTTCCTCCTCTTTGCGTATGGCCCTACATATTCTCAGAAATTGTACAATTTCTACCCAATCTCAGGTTTCCCTTGATCTCCCCCTTTGAACATCTCACCCAGTGCATAT
Source organism: Rhinophrynus dorsalis (assembly GCA_037306005.1). Classification (NCBI taxonomy): domain Eukaryota; kingdom Metazoa; phylum Chordata; class Amphibia; order Anura; family Rhinophrynidae; genus Rhinophrynus; species Rhinophrynus dorsalis. Next base: position 75,015,906 of record CM074725.1, read on the forward strand.
GAAATAAAAATTCATGTTTTGGATCAGTATTCAGCTTAAAGAGTCAGTAGTCAGCAGAATTAAAAAAAAAAAAAAAAAAAAAAAAAAAAGTGTCAGAAGACACAAGTATGTTTTGTATATAGACGCCAAGTCTTGATTTGAAAACCTTATGCTTAACACTTGAAGGACCAGAGGGGTGTGTAATGCATTGCAGAGCAATGCATTGCACACCCCTCTGGCCCTTAAAGGGTTAAATACTTATTGCATGAAATAATTGACAAAGTATAACTCCAGTCTGCTGTAAACTGCACTATCCCAGTTTAGATTTATTTTCCCTCCAATCATATAAACAGGCGGGGGAGGTTGTGGTGGGGTTTGTTTCAGTTTCAGTGCAGACTAAACTAGGATAAATGTTTCAGTTCCTAAGAAGCAATTGGGATATTAAGATATTTGTGTTTTTTTTCTCTCCAATGAATTTTAAAGACACCCCTTGTTGTTGAGGGCTTTTTATTACAGTATAGAATGAGCAATTTTGGCCTTTTGAGTATGCCGTTGTCCATATTTTCCTTCTAATTCATTTTGCACACACACAAAGTACATGCTTTTTTCTTTTAAGGATAAGTAGTGCTTTCTTTTGATGGCACATTCATATGTATAACCCATGATTTAATTTGCGAATATAAAAAAAATGAAAAAATGCAAAATGTTTATAGGTATTCTTATGATAATTGGCGCTCAATTAGTTCTTTTTTTAACAGGGACTGAATACAAGTATTAACATTTGTTCTTACCTCACAAGTGTTCCTTTTTAGGGGGGGTAATGTCCCTCTTAGATGAAAGTCCCTCTTTTCCAACTTGGTGTTCCTCTGTGTAGGAGATGTGTGGTGTGTATATAAATGTATCACATTGCTCCACAGCAATAAAACTCACACTTATGTTTGCTTAGACTTCAGTATGTGCGTTTATAAATTATTCTGTGTAAATGAAATACTTTGCTTTTGGTCTAAATCCTTTATTCAGTTGCATAAAGTGGTGGCAATAGGTCATCAAGTGACTGAACAAGGTCTACCATCCAGTTCTGCACTAACACATACAAAAATTCCTCCTCTTTTTCCATCTGCAAGGTTGGGAGCTCTGTTCTTTGCTTCTGTCTTCCTCATTATCATAGTGAGTAGAGCGAGAGGTCGAGAGAGATAGAGCGACAGAACAGAGACAAAGGCAATGTCTACTGATATTGCTTTTGTCATGTGGCTTCACTGGCACATGATCACTGTAGCAGCGATCACATGTGTCAAACTCCAGGAAATGACTAGAACTGACTGTTCTGGTCCTGGAACAGTCTGTTACAGTCTCCCTGCAATGATCACAGAGCACCTAAGGCACTCTTAGATCATTAACCCTTGACATGCAAGGATCATCATCTGTTGTTAAGGCACGTAATTGTGCAACGGTCTTGGCACATCATGAGGCGTTAACGGATTAAAAAATTATTGCTGCTGATTGTTGTTTTTAAGTGGCTAAGGAATGTGTTTTTTCCATACATCTGTCTGTTATATGTTTACTGCACCATTTAAATGGATGGGAATTTTAATTTGTCACCAGTGGAGAAGTGGGTTTGCTTTAGAGATGCTTCTCTTTAATTGTGCACTCCGCCCTATTTACTGAATGTATTATTCCTCGCAAATCTATAGCAATGTAGTGTTTGTCCTGTTTAAAGTATAGCAAACCCTTTCTGCTCCTTCTATTGTTATAGAATCATTAATGAAATGTGATCTGGACAAGGTTTGTTTGTTGTAATGAATACTTTACTGTAAATGCCATACAGCCCTGTAATGTTATGCAGTTTTTACAGCCACAAACGACTTCACTTGTCCATTCCAATTAGTGGTAATGTAACAATCTGAGGTAAAACTTCCTTTATCATTTTATTGTCAGACAATGAAAATTTACACTTCTAGTAAGAGGGAAGCCATGGCAGTTTCATTGACCGGAGTTAAGTGCTCATATAGAAACATGTCATTGTTTAGTGAAATGACATGTGATCTCTCTTTTCACCTCATAGGAAGCAATTGATTTTAACAGATAAATCATTTTATCAGAATAATACTGCAGTTAAATTTGTGGTCTTGCAAATGAACATGTCATACCTACAGAAGGTCCATGGTGAAGAGAGAATTTTCTTTTGTTATCTTATAATATAAAAGGCCAGAATGTTTGTCCAGTGCAGTAATGTGCAGTACAGACTGCCCGAACGCACAGAATGCTGGGAGTTCTGTGCTGGGAGCATTCTGTGCTTTCGGGCAGTCTCTACTGCGCATGACTGTGTCATGAGCTGGTGGTGGCAGTACACAGGGCAGGACCGGCCTCTTTACCTCACCGGACCTTGGCCTGTGTACACACTAGTTAGTACATATAGTACACTGTGGGAATAAGTGGGAGCTCTCAAGGTTTGACCCAAGTATTAAGATGAAACTCCAAATTCTTAGGGTGAGAGAATGCAGTGTTATCTATTGCATGATGTGCACTGATTGACTGCCTCTTTATTCTGTACATTGATGCCAGTTCTACCAATAAGGTGGAAGGATAAGTTTTGCTTGTCTTGTCTATGTTCAAGCAGTGAGAACCTTTATTAACATGCTTCAACTTAGAGATCTGTGATGACAGACTGGAGCACCTCTGGGTTAGGGTAAATTGAAGCATGTTGTCTAAAATATATATCCTGATTAATGTTTAACTCTTTGAGTGTCAGAGGGGTATGCAACAAATGTGTTGCCTACCCCTCTGGCATTAAGGAGTTAATATTTTAAAGTTTATTTTGGAAGTTCTCAGGTATGACTGTGGGCCTTGTACAGAAAGTGAACTACTCTGGGACATACCAGTTGCAATTCTGGGGACTAAAAAAACATCACCCAAATTCCCACTAACCCTGTTTTGTAATGTGTTGCATTGCATTAGAAGGACATTTTTTATATTTCCTGTTTCATGAAGTTGATTTACCCCAGAATTGCTCCAATTTGCTTTTATACATATGGTACAATGTTTGTATACCACTCTAGTACACCAAGGGACTCATGCGGACAACAAAAGATGAGCTATTCACTAGCAAATCAAGATTTCCCCAAATGTATATTGATTTAAAGTGGAACTCTAATTTTTTTTACATTTATTTATTTATTATTTTTACAGATAGAGAATTTTGAAACCGCATTCTAAAAGCAAACTATATTTATTATCTTAGGCATTTTTCTTGACAGCAAGAGTTATAAGATATTTAGCCACCTTTACTTGTCAGCTAGTGCAACTCAAACATTATAAATCCTATATAATAATCCACTAGGATGTTTGTCAGAAGCTATCATGTGCAGTAGAGACTACCCGAACGCACAGAATGCTGGGAGTTCTGTGCTGGGCGCATTCTGTGCTTTTGGCCAATCTCTACAGTGCATGACTGCGTCGGCGGCAGGACACAGAGCAGGACCGGCCTCTTAACCCTTTGAGTGTCAGAGGGGTACGCAACGAATTGCAAAGCAATGTGTTGCGTACCCCTCTGTCACTCAAAGGGTTAACATCACCCGGACCTTGGCCTGTGTGCATGGGCTTTTACACTGTGTGTGTGTGTGTGTGTAATATATAATTATATATATATATATATACACACAGAGATAGAGAGAGCTGTGCTTTACCAACTGCCACTTCCTACCAGGAATTACTAGCTTAGCTGCATAAACTGACAAATAAAGCTAAATATCTCAGAAACTATTGAAGGAGAAGGAAAGAAAAAGGTTGTATATGATAAGGTGTGATACTCAGAGGCTGGTATAGCCTCGGGATCTAGAAATTACCCAATTTAGAGGGAGGAATAGGCAAAGCCACACATCTTCTGCTGGTGTTTTGAGCGATTACTCTTAGAGGCGTTCTTTCGCTATCTCTGTTTTTCTGGTATACATGTGCACAAAAAAAAAAAGTGGAACAATTTTGGAGATAACCAACAGCATGACAGGGGCTGATAAAGATTCCCATCAATTTAAAGGGATAGTAATACCTAAAATGTAAAAAAAAATATGTTATAGGGTTTATCCCCCTGAGTAAAACAAGAGTACTCCCACTGCTGAAAGATGTTTCATTCAAAAGTTATTAATTTTCAAAGTTGAATTTTTTAGGTGCAATATCACAGTGGCCTGAAATTTTACAGTGGCGCTGTTGCTACACCATCCTATGGAGATTTATGGTCCTGAGACCAGAGCTGTCTATAGGATCGTGTAGCAACAGCGCCACTCTACAATTTCAGGCCACTGTGATATTGCACCTAAAAAATTCAACTTTGAAAATTAATAACTTTTGAATGAAACATCTTTCAGCAGTGGGAGTACTCTTGTTTTACTCAGGGTGATAAACCCTACAACATATTTTTTTTTACATTTTAGGTATTACTATCCCTTTAATTAAGCTTTTAACCCGTTGAATACCAGAGAAGTGTCCATAGAAGGATAGAGAGGGGGCAGGGTAGATAGAATGAGGTACAAAAAGTGTACTGCTCTTTTAAAAGCAGAGCATATACATCACATGGGGGGTTCTGGTAGTATTGTGGTATAAGCATTAAAACCACAGCAATATTCAATTATTGATTCCATCATTGCATTATCCTCATGTTATCAACCCCTTCATTTACCCTTTCTTGCCAGAGCTCTGTTGCATATTGATATCAAGGCACAGAACTGTTAGGCAGGCATCCAGCTTTATCATTTCATATAACACCTACATTGTGCTATTAGACAAGCAGTATACATAATACATGGAAATATTTCCATCTAATTTGAGCTCTTCCATATTTCCTAGTCAGTTGACGTATCTTTGCTTGAGTACATTTGCTGTTTGTTAATTTATATTATTGTGAGTATTATAAGTAAGCTGACATCAGGAGAAGGGGAGGGAGGGGGGAACTTTGAATCCCTATATCTCTCAAACCATATTTTTTTCCAGACATTACTGTCCCTATAAACGCTTGTGGACCGTTGGGTATGCAATTCATTGCTTTACGATTTGTTGCCCAACCTGGGTCAATGCTGATTTTACTAAAAATTGGAACATTTCTCCGACACACTGTAGCTGCACCTAGGGGACAGAGAAAAATATCCAGTGATTTAAATGGGGGTTTTAACCTCTTAATTGGTTGCTCAGTCACTTCACAATGTATTGAGAATCTCACTGGTTTTTAAGATGCCGAAGGACCCAGTTAAACATTTCTCAAATTCTTATACCTCCCAACATTTCAGATGGCCAAAGAGGGACACTTTTGTTTTAGGTGGTGTTACTGGGGTGTGTGGCTGGTGGGCGGGGCATCACAAAGAATTTATAGGTGATTTCATGACCTACTGACACCTCTTTGTGTAACTTAATAAATTCTTTAGACCAAAGTATTTTATTTACACAGACTCACAAACACATATAATGCAGTTTAAACAAACATTAATGTGTGTTTTATGGCTGGGGAGTAATGTGATACACTTATATACACACCATACCACACAGTCTGATCTCCTAAAAAGAGGGACAACAGGGTGGGAAAGAGGGACAGAGGGATTTGGGCCTCAAGGAGGTATTGTCCATCCTAAAGAATTTGTCTTAGTAAATCAACTTGCGTTTACAAGTGTGTTGTGGATGTGGTAGTGGTGGGTTGTATTTTCCCCTGTGCTGGAGTTGGATTGCCTCTAAATTGTGTGTGCACGCGTGCGTATTTTGTGGTGGGGGGAGGGTGTATTTTTCCCCTTTGATAGAGTTGGATCACCTCAAAATTACTTAAATTCTTCTTAGTAAATCATTGTGTGCGCATGTTGTGCTGGGGGGAGCAGGGCCGGTGCTGCCATTAAGGCAGAACAGGCAGCTGCCTTAGGGCGCCGCAATGGAGGGGCGCCGAAAAGAGGGAAGTTGTGGTTTTTTGGGTTTTTTTTTTCTCCTGCGGTGTGTCACATAGACGCCGCGAGGGAGCGCTTGGTAGTGTAAATCAGCGCTCCCTCGTAGCGTCTATGTTACACACCGCAGAGAGACCCAGGCTCTGTAGTAATACAGAGCGCTGAGAGATGACATCATCTCCCAGCACTCTGCATTACTGAGAGCAGCGCGCGGGAGCCTCAGCTCTGTGCCGAAGGAGGCACGGAGCTCTAAGCAGTGGCATGCCGCTAGACCACCAGGGACTCGAGGTAGGGAGATGAAGGGGAATTATGGAGATGAAGAGGCATTGTGGAAGGGGCATTATGGAGATGAAGACGCATTGTGGAAGGGGAATTATGGAGATGAAGGGGAATTATGGAGTTGAGGGGGCATTGTGGAAGGGGAATTATGGAGATGAAGGGGCATTGTGGAAGGGGAATTATGGAGATGAAGGGGCATTGTGGAAGGGGAATTATGGAGTTGAGGGGGCATTGTGGAAGGGGAATTATGGAGATGAAGGGGCATTGTGGAAGGGGAATTATGGAGATGAAGGGGCATTGTGGAAGGGGAATTATGGAGATGAAGGGGCATTGTGGAAGGGGAATTATGGAGTTGAGGGGGCATTGTGGAAGGGGAATTATGGAGATGAAGGGGCATTGTGGAAGGGGAATTATGGAGATGAAGGGGCATTGTGGAAGGGGAATTATGGAGATGAAGGGGAATTATGGAGTTGAGGGGGCATTGTGGAAGGGGAATTATGGAGTTGAGGGGGCATTGTGGAAGGGGAATTATGGAGATGAAGGGGCATTGTGGAAGGGGAATTATGGAGATGAAGGGGAATTATGGAGTTGAGGGGGCATTGTGGAAGGGGAATTATGGAGATGAAGGGGCATTGTGGAAGGGGAATTATGGAGATGAAGGGGCATTGTGGAAGGGGAATTATGGAGTTGAGGGGGCATTGTGGAAGGGGAATTATGGAGTTGAGGGGGCATTGTGGAAGGGGAATTATGGAGTTGAGGGGGCATTGTGGAAGGGGAATTATGGAATTGAGGGGGCATTGTGGAAGGGGAATTATGGAGTTGAGGGGGCAATGTGGAAGGGTCATTGTGGAGATGAAGGGAGCATTGTGGAAGGGGCATTGTGGAAGGGGCAATGTGAAGGTGGGGAGAGTGTGGAGGTAAATATGTTGGCGGGGGCAGGGGATTGTGGCAAGGTTGGGGGGGGGGCATCAAAATGCACCTTCGCCTGTGTATACAAAAATCCTTGCACCGGCCCTGGGGGGGAGGGTGTATTTTTCCCCTTTGATGGAGTTGGATTGCCTCAAAATTACTTAAATTCTTCTTAGTAAATCAGTGAGTGTGCATGCGTGTGTGCGTGCGTGCATTTTTCCACTGTGATGGAGTTAGATTGCCTTAAAATTGCTCAGTCTTCTTAGTAAATCAGCCTTATTCAATTCCTTTGGTTTATATATGACGCCATACATCTACTAAGAGGTGACGTATACTCAGTTATTCGTAATACAATAAGATGTTGAATGCAATTTCATGACAACTCATTTGTCCCCTCCACTCCCTTCAAGTGAATCATCTCCCTAGTCCTTTTTTTCATTGTCATTAATGGTTTCATCATTGGGAAGCCAGAAATAATTCTTTTCATGAGAACGTATCATTATTTTTGTCAAGTACAGGTATTGATTTGGGAGTGAATGATTCTTGCACATGTTAAGAATCTTTCCGAGAAGAACACTCCAGGAAATCTATAAACCGAGCCATGTGGGACATTGCTGAGAGTTTTAAACTGCCGAATTCATTGAATGGTAGCTTATCTTCTACAGTGCTACCTAAGTGATTCATTTCAAATGCGTGCTTCTGTATTGAACACCAACGAAGTGCATTACAAACAGGAACAATATAATGAAGGAAGATATACAAAGAATACACATCCATCCACTAGGGAAGTTCTTTCCCCAGAGAGATTAAAATGTATGTGGAGCATATGTCTTACAGACACATTAACACCTTGGGAACCAGAGGGGTGTGCAACTCATTGCTTTGCAATGAATTGTGCACCCTCTGGTCTTCAAAGGGGTAAACATAAACTAAGAGTAGCCTAATGGTACCTCTACCACCTTTAACATCATAGGAAACATCATAGGTTGCCTTGGCAATCATAGATGCAGTGCCTTAAAGGGACAGTAATGTTTCATAATAAAAGCAGCTCTAATTAATCATCATAGTATTTGGATTTTGGTGAGTGTTATTTCAATTCTGTCAGAGTTGTAGTTCAAGAGTAATTCAATAACAAAGTATCCCCCTCCTGCCCCTTTTACTGATGTAACACTGTTCAGCCAGATCAGAAGGGAGGTGCCCAGGTAGACTGCAGAGAGGGACAGTCTTAAATTAAGATAAGGGAAAAACCTAAAAACTTCTCAAGGGGGGCAGGGCTTTCATTGTTCTCATAGGAAGAAGATGGTCCCCTTCTGTTATTTGTCTGGTCTATGGACTGGATTCCACATCTGAGAAGAGATGGCTTACACTAGGTAAAAGGGGAGGGAGGGGAAACTTTGCTTGTGAATATCTCTCAAACCATAAAGGTTTGAGCGATAAGACATATCGTTCTTCATGTTTTGTAATGCCTACAAAATAAAATAAAGATAAAACGAAGTATTACTATCCCTTTAACAAAACATGGTGAAGTTCTGACATAAACAACACAAAAGGAAACCCACAAGGAATAAAATAAAGGCATGTTGCATAAAGATAAGTAAAAACCAGTATCTACACATTACAAAAGGAAAACAGTCTAAGAACACTCCAAAGTGAGTCAAACGCAGTTTAGGTATTGCTGAGTCCAAGGCCCATAAAGAACATTTCCCAGATGTATTTTGCCCTAAGACCAGGGTTTGTAATGCCCAGCCTTTACATAGCTCCAACCTGATTGTCACATTACTTTATATCGAGGCCCTAATATCAAAGAAAGTTGATGTACCTCAGCACTTCATTGAGATCCACTTCATGTAAATACACCATGCTTCATGTTGGACAATTTTTCACCATAGTGTGAAGCCACAACTGGTGGTTATTCTCATAAAGTTTATGGCCTCAGGGTATCCATATTTCTTGTTCTAATTAAATGTTGCTTGAATAGTAGACCATTGGCCTGTTGTGTATTACTTAAACTGTCACTGGTTGTATGGCCTGTATAGTGTAACAGACATGTACAAATGCAAGGGAAAGCAAGACTAATCCCAAAACGTTTTTCAAATATATAAATAGCAAAAAACTTAATAGGGGGAGTGTATTGGACTTTTCAAAAATGAGATGGGTGAGTTGATTATTGAGGATAAGGAAGAGGCCAATGTTCTAAACACTTTCTTTGCATCAGTATATACAAGGGAGCAAGGAATAGTAGAAAAGCCTCAACAAGTAACTAATAAAGCAATACAATTATCAGATATTGGGTTAACTCAAGAAGATATCATGGGTAGACTGAACCAAATTAAGACTGACAAAACACCGGGTCCTGATGGTATACATCCAAGGGTTCTTAAGGAACTTAGTGCAGTGCTAGCAAAACCCCTATATTTACTCTTTAAAAATTCTCTCACCACAGGCTCAGTGCTACAAGATTGGCGAAGAGCCAATGTAGTGCCTCTATTCAAGAAGGGAACTAAAACAGAACCTGGAAATTATAGACCTGTGAGTTTGACCTCTGTACTGTGAAAACTGTTAGAAGGGATAATAAGGGACTATATTCAGGATTACAACACAAAAAATAAGATCATTAGCAAGAATCAACATGGTTTTATGAAGAATAGATAATGCTAAACTAACCTTTTCTATGTGGAAGTAAGCAGCAGCCTTAATAATGGCAAGGTTGGTTTATTTACTCTAGAGAAAAGACAACTAAGAAGAGACCTTATCACATTGTACAAATATATGAGAGGTCAATACAATGATTTCTGTGGTGAGCTATTTATTCCAAGGGCTGATCAGGTGACCAGGGGACACCCCTTGAGATTAGAGGAAAGGAGGTTTAGACTTCAGCAGAGGAAGGGGTTTTTTACAGTAAGGTCTGTTAAATTGTGGAATTCTTTGCCCAAGAAGGTGGTTATGGCAGATACAATGGATACAAGAGAAGATTAGATACATTTCTTTCAAAAGGGAACATAAAGTGTTATACTGTTTATTAGTAGGCAGATCAGGAAGGTCTGAAAAAGACTAACTTATTTGGTAGAAGGATAGCTATACAGTTCTCATGTATATTATCCTGGGAGCGGGGACAGGTGTAGTGTCCCCCCTCCCCCGGAAACTCATGTATGTAGGGCATTACTTAGTTTCAAAGACTACATTGTCTGACAACCAAATTCCAGGGAATTCTGTATGCTGTAGGAGTTGAAAGCATTTTCAAACATTAAAAGATTACAGGCAAGGCTAAAAGCATTCAAGGAGAGGAACTTAGAGTCCTTGAGCTTTATGTATAAAATCTGACTGGAACAATTATTGGGAAAACCATCTGCAAAATAGAGGACAAAGAAACATTGCCAGTAAATGCAGCTTTTAACCATTTGAGTGCCAGAGGGGTACTCAATAAGCAACACATTGCTTTTATAAATGAAGCCCCTTGAGTCTTGCAACAAAGAATAATTTCTACCACTGTGGACATGATATTGAGTACTAATGAAAGAGTAATTTTAGAGGCCCAGTCCACACTGAATTGATTATAGTGGACATTAGGATTTTCTGCAAAGGTTTAGGTATGTGGGGGAGTTAGAATTAGGAGATATTTGTTCTGTTAAATCTGCTGTCCCCTGTATACTCTTTCCTTTTTAGCAATCTCACCTAACCTTTCCCCATCCACCTTCACCAACCTTTATGTTGATGGAATATTTTCCCTTAAAGGGATAGTAATGTTTCAAAATAAAAGCAGCTCCAATTAATCTTCATGGTATTTGGGCCATGGTCAGTGTTATTTCAGTACTGTCAGAGTTGTAGTTCAAGAGTAATTGAATGATAAAATATCCCCCTCCCGCCCCTTTTACCTAGTGTAAGCCACCTCCCCTCAGATGTGGAATGTGGTCTTAAGACCAGACAGCTCACAGCCAGGGACAATCTTCTTACTGTGAGAACAGTGAAAACCCTGCCCCCTTGACAGGTTTTTCAGGTTTTTCCTTATGCTAATTGAAGATTGTCCCTCTCTGCAAGCCATCTGGACACCACCTTTCTGCTCTGAGGTGAGCAGTGTGACATCAGTAAAAAGGGGTGGGAGGGGATACTTTATAACTGAATTACTCTTGAACTACAACTATTGAAATAACACCCCCATGGCCCAAACACTATGGTGATTAATTGGAGCTGCTTTTATTTTGATACATTACTATCCCTTTAATTTCTACCATTTTCTTCTTTACCTAGCAACGATGGGGATCTAACTTAAAGGAATGCTACCACCACCTAATTATAACCCCCACTTTCCTTATGGCCCCTATGAAGTTAGTCTTTACTCCCTCGTTCAAGAGATAACATCTGCTCTGTGTCCTATATGTCATATCCATGGAGGTAGACATGAAAGTTAATGGCTGTTTTCTATCCCCACCCTACCAACTGAAGTAGACCGAGTTCAAGAGCCTGCATCAGATTACCATGTGTAGTTGGTGCAGTTTGAGGTCCTGTTTGCATCTGTCATGTCCACCTCTGTGGACATAACTTCTTTAATCAGTCCTGGATATTATCTCATGAAACAAGACATAAGTGTGAAATTCATAGGGACCATTAGGAATGTTTAGGCATAATGAAGTAAGCAGGAGGTTATTATAAGGATGTGCTTTTGTTCTTTTAAAACTATTTAAGACCTCCTAATCTGCTATTACAGATGCACATTATAAATCCAGGCCTGGTTTAAACATAAAAATGGATGTATTATTAATTATGTGGTCTTGTTTGGCAAAATTGGAACAAATTAAAAATACTGAAGTCCACGTACACAAAGAAAGTAGAACTCTTCTGGGCCATATCAGTAGTACTATAGGGAGTAAATATCTCTATTTACCCCCTGTATTGTTATAGAGGTCCCCAGTGCATCGAAAGAGTGATATATGTTGCAGTTTATTTAGTAAGAAGAATTAATTTCTCATGAATACAAGGGAGCTTGTGGTTTCAGCAGAACTCGCAAAACGACTTTCCTGTATTTCACTGAAACTCGCATGTTTTTCTTAGGTACTTTTATAAATCAACAGTGAGTGTCAGATGAAGGCCTGTTACTCTTCCTTTCAGTGTTCACTTCCCTTTTCAAATAATTGTTGCCTTTATTAAAGGCAAAAGAGCTAGTCAGAGATGCTCAACTAGGAACGAGCCTGCCCTCAAAGTGATGAGGCTCTATAGGATAAGTATCCTACCCAGGGTGCAATCTCTTTTAGCTCACTAGTGCCTTTCACAGAGAAGAAATATCCTGAAGCACATCATACTGATCCTGCCAAAAGGTAGTCCAGCCACAAAGTGCCAGGCAATTCCTCTCTGAACAAGAGAAGCAGCCAACCCCAGACGTACGTTTCGGCCTTGTTGGGCCTCGTCAGTGAGGTGCAGCTGATCTCTCTAAGCACTGTGAGCAAGGGGTCTACGTCTGGATTACCCTGTTACCCTTAGGGTGACTAGTCCCAGGGGCAATTTGCATATGCAAAAGAGCTAGTCAGAGATGCTCAACTAGGAACAAGCCTGCCCTCAAAGTGATGAGGCTTTATAGGATAAGTATCCTACCCAGGGTGCAATCTCTTTTAGCTCACTAGTGCCTTTCACAGAGAAGAAATATCCTGAAGCACATCATACTGATCCTGCCAAAAGGTAGTCCAGCCACGAAGTGCCAGGCAATTCCTCTCTGAACAAGAGAAGCAGCCAACCCCAGACGTACCCTAATCCTTATCCTATAGAGCCTCATCACTTTGAGGGCAGGCTCGTTCCTAGTTGAGCATCTCTGACTAGCTCTTTTGCATATGCAAATTGCCCTTGGGACTTGTCACCCCAGGGGTAACAGGGTAATCCAGACATGGACCCCTTGCTCACAGTGCCTAGAGAGATCAGCTGCACCTCACTGACGAGGCCCAACAAGGCCGAAACGTATGTCTGGGGTTGGCTGCTTCTCTTGTTCAGAGGAGAATTGCCTGGCACTTCATGGCTGGACTACCTTTTGGTAGGCTCGTTCCTAGTTGAGCATCTCTGACTAGCTTTTTTGCCTTTATTAAAGGAAATGGATACCCCCCCAATAAATAAATAAATAAGACCAGGGCGGAGATTCACTAAGAGGTGATAAAGTAGAGATGACGTCTCCAGTTTATCACTTCTCCAGTTCCTATATTATCCTATGGTGCTCATGCACTAAGAATTCTTCAGCTTTGAAGATCTTAGTGCATAGGCTCTATAGAATAACATAGGAACTGGAGAAGTGATAAACTTGGATTCATCTCCCCTTTATCACAGCTTAGTGAATCTCTCCCCAGGTGTTAGACATCCAGTTTTTTGGAGACAAAACTCCCATCATCCCCAAACAGCCATTGTTTGAGGCCGATTGGAGTTGTTACATCTCCAGCAGTTGGGGAACAACTGACTTCCCCTCAACTCGATTTGCACCTGTTATTTCCTGTGTGTGCAGTGGCAATCTTTATGGTTTTCAGAGGCACACCTGTAATATGCCATCATTTCAAATTACTTTTCTCTGTCGACTAATACAGGTTACTGGTAACTTTTGGGTAGGCGATCAGCCCCTTTAATAGGCAGGAACAATTCTGAGAAGTGACTGCTGGATGGAGCCTACCTCTTCTCCTGAGCTTGCAGCTAGCCAATCCCCAACCAGTAAGATTTGTTCCTTGTTCAAGACACAAGGCAAGAGAACAGCTCTGCTATAGGTTTAGCTTTTTTATTATTTTCTGTTAGATATGGAATACCACCATTAGGCAGATTACCATCACTCACAATTCCCATCACCCAAATGTGGATAGCTCAGTTTACCAGGTGCTTTTTGTGGACCTAAGCCCTGGGGGGACAATCTTGGCTGCAAGTTCTTTCCCCAGGAGTTGCCCGCTGAGGTTTCTTCTTGATATACGGTAATCTGAAGACAGAAGACCTGCTGCAAAAGGTGAGCACCCTTTGAGTGCTGAGGTCCACATGTCCCACACTTCCTCTCCGCCCAGGGGTCTCATTTGATGTTCCTATTACATATTCATGCACTCACTGGGTTTATTTCTGTATGTCTGTGAGGTGTTTGGAACAAGTTTCTGTGGTAACTTAACCCTTTTGTTGCTGGTTAGCACATTTTTGGGGGGCTTTGGACACTTTCCCTACTGGGACTGGTGTTATCTTGGGTCTACTGTTTTCTTCTAGTGGGCTTTTGAGTGGTTTACTGCATAGATGCCATTGCTCTATTCACTTCTATGGGACTTTACAGTTTGGGATGTATCTCTGCGGCCGCTCCACATAGCGTGGTCAGAGATGGCTCGTTTTGTGGGTTTTCCCTTGCTCGTCATCCGGTCAATGTTTTGGGGATGTTGGGGGCTTTAGGGGGCTTTGGGCACTGTTTGGGGTACTCTGTCAGCGAAACTACGTTTCCCATGAGCGCCCGCTTCACGCGCTCGTTTCCAATTGGCTCCTGTCGTGGCAGCCATTTTGTGTATTCGCAGATCGAGTTTCCTACGCAGGGCTTGGACCCTACGTCTCTCCTCCGCAGCTTAACCCTTTGCCTACCAGATAAGTCTTATTTTAGTGTTTCTGGGGTGCATTAATTATCATACACGCTTTATTGTGGGTGTTTTGATACTTTGACTGTTTTGATTCTGTGAGAATGTCTACTCCGTTAGACCTTGGGGCTAAACCTAAGACTAAGGATACTGGGGTGTCTGTGTCCCCCATTGCTCATTGCTCCTCATGTCACTCAGGGTTACCTAGAGAATTCTCAGGTCATGTTTGCCCAGCATGCGCTGCTGCCCCTGAATCCCCTGCAGGGGCCTCCAGCCATGCACTAGAACCAGTATGGATGCAAGAGTTTAAGGCTACTACCAGGGACCTCCGGTCCACCTTACAACTCCTTCCATCCACCTTGCAGGGGGTCTTCAATTCGTTGCAGACCCCTGCCCCTATCAGATCTTCCCTGCCTAAACCTCCGGGTGTACCCAATGTGTCTGATTCCTCTAAGGAGGAATTATTGGTGGACTCTGAGGATGATGACTTTTCAGCTGTTGCTTCATCTCAGGTTTTTGGGGACCCCTTCGAGGCGGACCCCATTCCCTCGGCTGAGGGCCTGATCAGGGCTGTGTTGTCCACCCTGAACATTCCCTTGGTGCAGGAGGCGTCTTCTGATCCCTTTGGCATTTTCCAGGAGCCGCTTAGGCCCCATGCCTGTTTTCCACCTAATCCCTCCCTTGACCGCTTGGTGTCTGAGGAGTGGAAATTTCCAGACAAGAAACCATCTGTGCCTAAAAAGTTTGTTAAACTTTATCCCTTTTCTGAAACGACCCGATGCACCAGTTTCCAGGCTTTCTAAGTCAACTGCCTTGCCAGTGGCTGATGCCTCTTCTCTTAAAGACTGGACTGACAAAAAGCTTGAGACTTCTCTCAAGGCTCTTTTTGCGGCAGAGGGCTCTGCCCTTCGCCCTGCCTTTGCTGCTGCATGGGTTAATAGGCCTATGGCTGTTTGGACTGAACAGCTCAATTCTGCTATCTGTCAGGGAGCCCCTACTTCTGATATGTTGCTTCTTCTCGCTAACATTGCTGAAGCTCAGCATCATGCCTCTGCTGCCCTGTTGTTTGTTGTTGTTTATTGTTGCCAGGGCATCTGCCATGTCTGTGGTAGCCAGACGGGCTCTTAGGCTTAAGATCTGGTCGGCTGACACGGCCTCTAAGAAGGCTCTGCTGTCTTTGCCTTTTCAGGGTTCTTCCCTCTTTGGGCCTAAACTGAAAGATCTCATCAACGAGGCCACTGGAGGGAAAAGTTCTCACCTGCCAGTGATCCTGAAGAAGAAGGCGCCTATCAAAAGGAACTGTCTTTTTCGCTCCTTTCAGGCAGACTCGCACCAAGTGACCCAGACGGTCCCTCAGGCTCCGCGCTCCTCATCCAAGCCTAAGCAGCAGCAATGGAGATCCAAATCCTCCGCGAAGCCCAAAGCTTCCAAACCTCCTTCTGCATGACTTACCAAACCTGGGTCCCCACCCGCAGGTAGGTGGCCGCTTATGCCAATACCTTTCAGCTTGGCAGGCCTCTGTGGTGGACCCATGGGTTTTACAAGTGGTGGCCTCAGGATACACGATTCCCTTCACCTCTCTTTCTCCTCCAAGGACCTTTGTTTCTCATTCTCCCTTGGGAGCAGAAAAGAGACACCTTTTCGAAGACGCTATTCAGGTCCTTCTGGACAAGGCGGTCCTGGAGCCAGTTCCCCCTCAGGAGAGGGGCTTGGGATTCTACTCCAATCTCTCTGTGGTTTCCAAGAAGGATGGGGGCTGTCATCCCATTTTGGATCTGAATGATCTCAACTGCTTTGTGGTCAGGTCCCAGTACTGCCAGGAGTCTCTGCGCACAGTGATAGCAGCCATGCCTCCTGGGAAATTTCTGGCCTCTCTGGATCTTCAGGATGCCTATCTGCACATCACCATTCATCCAGAGAGTCGGCAGTATCTATGCTTTGCCTGCGACCGAGGGCACTTCCAGTTCTCTGCCCTCCCCTTTGGCCTGACCATGGCTTCTCAAGTCTTCAACAGAGTCTTAGGAGCTTTGATCTCCGTCCTACATCAGAACGGTATCAGGGTGACTCCATACATGAACGACCTCCTTCTGAAGGCCTCGTCTCCGGAACTCCTTCACCAGCAGGTGCAGGACTGCATTCATGCTGTCTCCCATCAGTGGTGGATCATCAACTTGGAAAAGTCAGATCTTGTTCCTTCTCAGAGGATGGGGGGGGATGGTGTTTCTGATAGACAAAGTGGCTCATCAAATAGCTCTGAAGGTCCAAGCTCTACTGTCTCAGGATCCAGTTCTGGCAAAGAAGTTGCCATCC
This sequence comes from Rhinophrynus dorsalis, assembly GCA_037306005.1. Lineage (NCBI taxonomy): Eukaryota > Metazoa > Chordata > Amphibia > Anura > Rhinophrynidae > Rhinophrynus > Rhinophrynus dorsalis. The sequence continues at coordinate 75,032,845 of CM074725.1, forward strand.
TTGGTGGGGAAATTCATTTCCACCATAGAAGCAGTTCCGTTTGCCATGGCTCACACCAGGGAACTTCAGAGGTTTCTGATCCTGGCCTGCAAGGGCCGCCCAGATCTCCTGGACAGATCCCTGTCTCTCCCTCTTCAATTGGAGCAGAGTCTCTCGTGGTGGCTCAACCTGAACAATCTCCTGAAAGGCAGCCCCTTCTTGGTGCCCTTCATGACCACAGTGATGACGGATGCCAACCTCTCTGGATGGGGAGCGGTGCTGGGGCACTTGAGTGTTCATGGCCAGTGGTCTCAGGAGGATTCTCTCCTTCCCATCAACGTCTTGGAGCTTCGGGCGATATTTTACACCCTTCATCACTGGACACGGCAACTAGAGGATTGCCCGGTCCGGGTACAGATGGACTACGCCACATCAAATAGCAAGGTGGTACAAGAAGCCTCGCAGCTTGGCTAGAGGTCAAGACAATTTTATCTTGGGCAGAGGAGCATGTCCCTGCCATTTCCACAGTTCATATTCCTGGAGTAGACAACGTTCTGGCAGACTTCCTCAGTCAGCACACAGTGGAGAGTAGGAGCAGCATCCAGAGGTGTTACACCTCATCATCCAGCAGTAGGGTCTTCCATGCATCGACCTGATGGCAACCAGGCACAACAGGAAGGTTCCAATGTTCTGCTCTCGCTGGGCGGATCCCATGGCTCTGGCAGTGGATGCCTTGTCGATCCCGTGAACATTTCCTCTGGCTTACATCTTTCCTCCTGTTCCCCTGTTGAACAGAGTTCTTCGGAAGCTGAGACTGGAGCGCTACCCAGTCATTCTGATTGCTCCGTACTGGCCCCGACAGGCTTGGTTTCTGGAGCTTCTGGACCTCTCAGTGGCGTAACCTCTTCGACTTCCCCCCCGTCCAGACCTTCTTCTACATAACGCATTGCAAAGCGATGCGTTGCCTACTCCTCTGGCACTCAAAGGGTTAAGATGTTGAGTGTGTAATGCAGAGAAGAATTTGGAAGGAGAGCAATAAGTGATTTAGAATTAGGCAAGCTGATTTGTGTAACAGAGGTTTTAAAGTTTGCTGAATGTTGTCTTCAACAAACCATAATACATGAGTAAGTGGAGCTATGATTTTCAAAGAAAGCTCCTACTGTTTGTGTCCTATGAAATCAGAACAAAGTAAAGCAGGGCAAATGTTAAAATAATATGCAGGATCATGTTAACTGTATAGCTTGTATATATGTATTCAAAACAAAGATTAGGTACACAGCATTGAAGGAGGTGCAAAGAGATACCAGCAACAACCTGTCCCATAATTACATCCTTTGAATCATTTTATATTTACCTGTGCTTAACACAAATACATCATATTTACACACACCACACCTTGCTTCACAATGGGGGAGATTTAGTAATCAGTGATAAAGAGGTGATAAAGCGGAGATGACTTCTCCAGTTCCTATGTTATTCTATAGAGCCCATGCACTAATATCTCCAAAAGCTGATGAAATCTTAGTGCATAGGCTCCATAGAATAACATAGGACTTGGGGAAATGATATCATTGGATTAGTCATCTCTATCACACCTTAGTGATTCTCCCCAATGTGTTGGAGACCTCTGTAGCATTCAAGGGTATGAAAGCCACATTTAAAGGGATAATAATGTTTCATAATAAAAGCAGCTCTAATTAATCATCATAGTATTTGGACTTTGGAGAGTGTTATTTCAATTCTGTCAGAGTTGTAGTTCAAGAGTAATTCAATGACAAAGTATCCCCCTCCCGCCCCTTTTACTGATGTAACACTGCTCAGCCAGAGCAGAAGGGAGGTGCCCAGGTAGATTGCAGAGAGGGACAATCTTCAATTAAGATAAGGGAAAAACCTGAAAAACTTGTCAAGGAGGGCAGGGTTTTCATTGTCATCATAGGAAGAAGATTGTCCCCTTCTGTTATCTGTCTGGTTTATGGACTGGAATCCACATCTGAGAAGAGAGGGCTTACACTAGGTAAAAGGGGTGGGAGGGGAAACTTTGCTTGTGAATATCTCTCAAACCATAAAGGTTTGAGAGATAAGTCTTATATCGTTCTTCATGGTTTTTTTAATGCCTACAAAATAAAATGAAGATAAAACGAAGTATTACTATCCCTTTAAATTGGTGGGAATTTATTTATCTCCTGTGTTGCAGATGGTTTGTCCCAGAATAACTCCATGGAGATTATGCACTAAATCGTGATAAAGCGGTGATAAACTGGAGATGGGTTTTCCAGTAATATCCCTTCCTCATTCACTTCTGTTATTCTATGGAGCCAGTGAACTAAGATTTTTCTAGCTCTGAAGATCTTAGTGCATAGGCTCTATAGAATAACATCGGATCTGAGGAAGTGATATCAGTGGAGAAGTCGTCATCTCCCCTTTATCACCTCTTTAGTCTGCTATATTTTCCCATGTTTATATTGGCTGAGGCAGTGTGTGGACATTTTTAATATTTTTTTATTTTACGGTTGTCAGATCACACAGTTTTATTCATTTGATTCCTGGTGAAGATTAGCTTCATAAGAACCCAAAACCTATTAGTGAATGGGCTTTTACTTTCTAGTATTGCGTGTGATGAATTTTAAAGTAAGTTATACAGAACCAATTTACTAGAATCAGAGAAGAGCAATGAGAGACACGTGGTTCCCCAGTTCATAAAGTAAATGCTTAATTTGTTCGAGCGGAATTGATATTCCACAGCACTTAGGCATGTCCTGCTCGGCAGATTGCACATTACAATCAGCGGTTTACTCTAAACCATTTAATTACAATGATTGATCTATGAAAGCCACCAAAGCAATTAGCAGGGCTGTGATTTTCACATTTAGCACACAGGAGGCACAACTTTAAATAATGTTACTGTACTGGAGATGTCCTTGGCAATTCATTAACATTTTGATTCACTTAGTGACCATTTTTTTCCTCCTGGATATTGCTTGTTGTGTGTTTGGTTTTGTTGTTCCAAGTTGAGACGTATTCCATTACAGTTTCTATTATGTCTGTCACTGAAGAGCATGTTTCCCAGGCAAGACAAATTATTTCTTTTATTTCCCATGATACCTCCTATTGAACCAATATCAGAGTACTAAAAAGTAGTGTGGTACATAATATTGACTTTATCATTTGTATATAATATTTGTTACTGAAAAATAAAGCCAGTTACATGAGGGTGTTGAAACTGAGAAGCAATATTAACCCTTTGGAGTTCATATTAATGTGTCCATGGTAATGGCATTCAAAGAGTTAAAAGGAAATAAAAATACACAAACTGACTCTTAACGACCTTACCACCATTTTTAAGCAGTGCACCTTTTTGGGCCTTAATACAAAGGGCGAGATGTTCAGATAGTGGCGGTAACTGAAATTGTCTGTAATCAGAATAAAAAAGTTCTTACTCCATGGTCTGTCAATTCTCAGACATGTTTCCGTCATTTTGTGCGTCCACTTCCGCTATCTCTGTCAAAGGGAAAAAAGCCATGTTAAAAGTGGGTGTGGTTTAATCTATCGTCATATTGTAAGGTAGTTTCAGAATATTTATTTCAGCGTCTCTTTTTTGTCTGATTAATGTTTTTTCCTGACAAAATAAAAATGGTCTAAACCTGGAGAAGACAAATTAAAGTACTGTTAGCAGGAATGACAAGCAATTTGTCGTTTCAAAGACAAAAAATGTCTGTTTGTTTGAAAATTTTCATTTCAAAGACAAAATCAGACATTTGTAACATCAGAATTTTTTAAAGGCAATGTTCAACAACAGGGGAGGGCTGCCCGGGGGGGGCAGGGGGGCAATTGCCCCCTGGGCTGGTCACATGTGTGGGCTGGTGGGCCACTGCCACAGCTTCCCACTTGCTGCTGTAAATGGAGCTACACAAGTGATACCACAGAGCTACAATCCAAATGAAACTACAAAGTAACATAACCAATTTCCCTTGTAAGCTCTATAGTATCACTAATGTTCTTTACTTACATTATAAGCGCTGTAGTATCAATAGTGTAGCCCATTTCAACTGTAAGCTCTGTGGTATCACTCACCTTACTTTGCAACATTAATTCCAATTTTAAAACTAAGAAAAGGGGATGGGCTGGAACAGAGGGCTCGAACAATAATAGAAATGGGCCACTTGTTTGTATTTTCCCCCCAGGCTACAAGTTGCCAGCCCTCCACTCTTCAACAAGATCTTGATTACCGTCATTTTTAATTCTTTTGACACATTTTCAGACGTGACGGATTTACTTCTGAAAATATTGTCCTTCTTTTACCACCAACTCATGATTTGCCAATTTTTTCATTATGATGACTTTTTGAACATTTTGCCCTAAGTGTCATTTATAAATCACATCTGACCTTTATGTTATTAATGACCGTGATTCCTATCTGTGTACAAGACACCTACTACATCATAAGGAATGAAATAAACATTCCCATTGATTTAAACAACACTTTTTAACACCTTCGGGGGAGATTCACTAAGTGGTGATAAAGAGGTGATGAAGTGGAGATGACTTCTCCCATTTATCACTTCTCCAGTTCCTGTGGAACCTATGCACTAAGATCTCCAAAGCTGAAGAAATCTTAGTGCATAGGCTCCATAGAATAACATAGGAAATGGAGAAGTGATAAACTGGAGAAGTCATTTCCACGTTATCACCGCTTATTGAATCTCCCCCCAGGAATGTTAGCTAAATCTCCAGTAAAATACAAGTCAATTCTGTGGAGAGATCTCTAGCATTTGGTTGATTAAAACCTCAGTTGATATCAGTGGAAATGTTTATTTGGTACATATGGTGCATTTCGTTTGCCCAAGAATTGCTCCACTATTGCCTTTGACCGTCTGAAGAGCCAGAGGGGTGCCCAACTCCTTGTAAAGCGATGTGTTGGACATCTCTGTGGCACGCAAAGTGTTATACATATGCCCAATTTTTGAACATAACCAAACACCTACATTTTCGTAACATCTTTATTCAATGGCGTTGTGGTATTTAAAGATGTAATCATGAACTAACTAATACTATGGTATATCAGTGCATTAACTGTTATTTCATTATATTATTAGCAACTTTGTTTTTTTTCCTCCGTCAGATAACAGTGATTTAATTGCTTGTTCGGTGATCACAAAGGATGGTGGACAAGTACAAAGATTTCTGGCTGTGGATATCTATCAGATGAGCTTGGTGGAACCAGACAGTAAAAGACTTGGCTGGGGTGTTGTGAAATTTGCTGGATTGTTACAGGTAAATTATTTTATTATATATATTATAACCTGGTGAGATAGCTCATTTGGTTAATGCACCAGCTGTGGGGAATCTGCTTAAACCTCAGGGTTTGCAGGTTCTAGTCCCTGGCAAGGTCAAATATCTGCCAATCCACACTGGACCAGCATGGCAGATTATGGTCCTTACCCTCAGGTTGCTGAGGAGGCCTTCATCCTGTGGTGGATTGACAATGGCTGCAACTGTAGAGAATTAATGCTCTTAAAACATACTTTTAATACTATGCCTCTATGACAGGCTAAATCAGTTGTTGCTTAAAAGGGAAGTAACACCTCCTAATAATAAACTTTTCCACTTACTCTGCTATAGTCAAAAAATCCTAATAACCCTCTGATTTTTTTTTGGTTGCTCCTTAATTCGAGAGAGAACATTAACAGTCAGTCCTGGGTGTCTTGTCCATGGAGGCGGATATAACAGTTTCTTTCTTCAGAGTGAAGAATTAGCCTACATAACTTTAAGGACCAGTGGGTCCCTCTGATTCTTAAAGGAGTAAGATTAGCATGTGCAGTAAGCAGAATTTGTGTACTGTAGGCCTGCTAGCAAGTCCCATGACTGCCTCCGTGGACTTGACATCCAGGTCTGATTTGACGATGTTATCTCTTGAGCCAAAGCACATAGACAAAATTCATAAGGGCCATTAGGAATTTCTGCTCAAAGAACAGTAAGTGGAGATTATTATTAGGAGATACTTCTCCTTTAAGAAAATTGTGTTTGTCATCTGTGGTACAGTTGATTTACTCCAGAATTTCCCTACTTTTCATTGTGTATAGCATGTGTGTGTTATACCCTTGATCAAGCAAGAATGTGAAAGACTGTGGGTGCTGGTTCATGTTTTAATTGAAAGGACCCAACTTTAAGTTTTAAGATGAAGTTCATTATACCACTTGCTGTGGAGCTTTTGGTTTAGTTTTTATAGTTTACTTATTTTAATTTTTTCATTATATCCTATATAATAATTCGCTAGGATGTTTGTCAGAAGCCGTCATGCGCAGTAGAGACTGCCAGCGCTGCAGTCATGCTCAGTACAGACTGCCTGAACGTGCCGCAGCTGATACAGAGTGGGGTGCTCCGAAATCGGACCAGAATCCTCTCTGCGCACCTTCCTGGGACCACTTGGTGAGCAGAGAGGTTCTGGGCACCAGCCGAGGCTGCAAGGTGGCACTGTGGCCCATGTACATGGGCTTTTAAACTAGTTTATACTATAAAAGACAAGGCAGTCACATATCGGAGAATACTCCAGCAGTGCCTGCCATAACATGAGAGGCAGGAAGGAGGAGATATTCTAATCTCCTCCATGCGGCCTCTCCACAACATAAAGGGGGGGTGATTTTGAAAGGAAGGTGTTTCACCTCCCTCTCCTATTGCCAAACTCCTGTGTCCACACCCTCACTCTCGTTCACCAGGTTCTGACTGTTTGCTCTGTTTCTCATTATCCTCTGTTCCCCTTGCATCCTCCTCTTCTCACCATACCTGCTGTGCCCACTTTCCCTCAATATACTCACCTGCTCACTGTAACTCTCCCCAAGAGTGCAACCATCCGCTCTGTGTCCCCTTTCCTCCTATATCCTCACCCGCTCTGTTTACCTCCCTCCCCCACTATTTTCACATGCACTGTGTCTCCATTCTCCCAATATCCTCACTCGCTCAGTCTATACTCTCCTCAGTGTCCTTATATGCTCCCGCCGTTACATGGCCCCTGTTCACGTCCATACTACATCTCCTGCAAATAGAAAAAACTTACTGTTAGGGTGATGAAGGTCCAGCCCATATGCCCAATTTCCCCTGCACCCTGGAGCTCAAACAGAGTGCTATACTTACTATCATCTTCCCCCTTTCACCTCTCCCTCTATGACCACTAACTAACATCTGCCTCACATCTCCACAACCCCTCCTCCAGGGAGAGTGACCGGCTTGGATTAATTGCCGTCCTCTTCCTCCTCGGCTGTGCCGCCTCCTTATTGGAGCTTTTCCATTGAAGACAGATTTGTGCCTTGAGAACACCTGACAAGACATTACCATAGTTTCAGTGCCATAGGTGTGCACATTGAAACTATCGTAGTTTCCGGTCAGGTGTTCACAGGACACGAATCTGTCTTCAGTGGAAAAGGTTCTATAAGGAGGAGGTACAGCAGCGGAGGAAGCAACTAGCAGTTAAGGTGCAACGGCCACTGCTCCTGGAGTAGAAGTCGTGCTGATAAGAGGTGATTCTCCTTCTGTACAATATGCCCTCTGTGGCACCCTTATTGCAGCTTTAGATTGGTGCCCTTGACTGGAGATCACAGGCAGTTATATGCGAAGGTGGTCATTTTCCACCTGTGGGGAACTACAACTCCTCTTATCCTCTAACGTGCCGTTGGGATAAGATAAGACTTGTAATTCTCAATGGCGCCCACTTTGGTGCTGCTAATGTGCATGGAAATCTCACCTCTCTGTATTAGGTAGAACTGTCCCAAAGCCATGACAAAGCCGGTCTCCAACAGTATCATTTTGTTTCACAATCTCTGGCCCATGCTCCAATTTAAACTCCTACTTCCCAAAACAAGTTCTTTGTTCTTGATTCATCTGCCTGTGAATACCATTCATCTACCTGTTCACTCAACTCCTTTGATGGATAATAGATCTCTAGTGAAGCAACACGTATGGAAAGTCTCTGGGGATTAAGACTGCCAAGTGCACTCATAAACTAAACTATAATTTCATAAACTGAAACAGTACAATAATTCATCATTTCTTCTAACTCATTAAGGGCTAGAGGAGTTAAAAAAAGCATTGCAAATTAATGCTTTTAACACCCTCCTGGTCCTTCAAGGGTTAAAGTGATGCTGTACTGAGCATAATAAAATGTGTGAATATCTGTATATATGAATGTCTTCCTGTGTGTATTTCATTCAGTCTTATTTTTTAAGTATAGTTCAATGAGAATTAAAATAAAACTAAGTTAAAGCAAAGTAAAATGAACACTTTCAATAAAATATATTTTTTTGGGGGGTAAATAGTTAGCGCAGAGAGGGAAGAAAGGCATTGCTTTGTACACTTCTCAAAGGGTTAACAATATCAGAATCAAAATCAGCAATCTAAAAGACTAAAATCAATATTCAGCAGCCTCCAACGTGCGTTAGCCAGCAGCTTCCCTAATTAGTGCCTTTAACCCTAGAGTGTTGTGTCACTTCTCCAGGAGATTTAATCATCCTAATCTGATTACTTCTTTACTATAAAAGAGAGGGCAATCACATGATGGAGAGTTCTCAGGCCGTGCCTGCCACATCCCGGGGCTCCAGTAAGGAGGAGCTATACCAATCTCTTCCTTACGGCCTCTGTACAACATACAGAGGGGGCTTGATTTTCATAACTGGGAACTTTTCATGCAGGGCTACCCGGAGGGTAACCCTGTCAGTGCCGAAAATGATGCGATTCGCGTCATAAAAGGGGTGGGGCTTAGTCGCAGGGGGCGGGACAAAAAAAACCCTGCAAAATGAAGGTAAGAGGGCGGGGAGTGGGAGGAACCGGGCAGGATGGAGCACAAGTGGGCAGAGTTTCTACTTAAACTCTGCCCACCCGGTGATTCACTCATTGCCCCGGAGACCCGGTAATTCAGTTTGAAATCTGGAGTCTCCAGGGCAAAAGCGGAGAGTTCCCAGGTGTGTTGATTTTTATAGGAGTGACCAGTGGGGAAAAAGCTCCACTGGCCACTACTGTCAAAATCTCTGCAAGGACTTTCACATCCTTCAAATTTCAACACTGTCAAAACATTGCTGTCCTGCTCCTTCCCCCTTCCTGCCTTCCCTTTCACTGCCAACACACAACACTTACTTTCACACTCCCATTTGCTGTGTACTCCTCAACAGACCTCCCTCACATTCAGTCGGTCATCTCTGAGTCTTTACATCTGGCCACTCTTCACTTTATCTGGCCGCCCTCACGTGCTCCAGGCTTCTTCATCCCTTCCACTTCTTCCCCTCCGTCTGCTCATGTCACCACTTACAAAACAAAATTTTCACACCCTCCTCCTCAGCAGACCTCCCTCACATTGGCCCAGTCCTCCTCATCCCTGCCTCTTTTGCTAGTACTGTTATAATTACCTTTCCAGTGTATATAACCTCACTTATATATAAGGGTGCATCTAGTTCCTATTTGCTGCATAAAACCATTTAGAGAAATCTAGTAATTGCCAAAGCTCAGCAGTTGTAATGAGACTCCTGTTATTAATATTAAAGCACTCAATTTGGAGAGAAAGCATCTTATATCAGAATAAGTTGCCGAGGTGTTCTAAAGCATACTTATAACCTCCTTGGGTGCAAGTGTGTATTCCTATGTGTGCTGGAAAATTCCCAGATGATGAATTAAACTGTATTTGGTAATATCTTAAACTTGTCTCATTCCCTTGTGAACTCTCCCAAGGATATGCAAGTAACGGGTGTAGAAGATGACAGCAGAGCTCTGAATATTACTATCCATAAACCAGCCTCCACACCCCACTCCAAGCCCTTCCCCATCCTCCAGGCCACGTTCGTCTTCTCTGATCACATCCGCTGCATTATAGCCAAGCAGAGGCTAGCCAAGGGACGTATCCAGGCACGACGCATGAAGATGCAAAGAATATCAGGTAAGTACCTTTGTAATGCGTATTGTCTCCATGTAAAGGAATTTATTAACAACATTGTGGGTTTGCATTATCACTGTTACCAGTGGTGAAATCAATATAATGCAGGGTTGTCAACCCTGGTCCTTATGAGCTACCAGTATTGTAGGTTCTCAGGATATCAAAATTTGGATACAGCCAGGTTGATTCTAGTAAATAAACCGCTGACTAAAGCAGAGGGATATCCTGAAATTGCGCACTGTTGGTGCTCTCTTGCTCCCCTACATTGCCTCTGTTGATCTACCAGTCGAATCGGCTGGGAGATCAATAGCTGTGAGGCATCATGTGGGATGCTGATGTCCCACCATGCTGTCTGAACGTAAACATGTTTTAACTCTTTGAGTACTACACAGGTATCCAGTGCATTCCACTGCAAAGCGTTGGATACCCCTGTCACTCATGGTTTCACTGCACTGGCGAAGCTGTGCCACCATTGCTAGTTTATTATATTGCCCCATATTATGCCTGCCACAAATACGGTACTTTCCATTTTATAGTTAGTCGTGCAGTTTATAAATTGTGGGAAAACAAATGATCAAATTGCCTATTTTTTTCCATAATTTGTTTTACCACAGACTGAACTGTTGATGCATGTGACTTTACATACATCACATTAGTTAGTAAGAGGAAGTACATATGCTTCATAGCAATTATATAGCATTCATTCAAAGCTTTCAAAGTCAAAAGATCATTCATCTAAGTACTGCTGAGTTAACAGCATTTGGAAGGTAACAGATTGTGTAAAATTAATTTTAATTGCCTGTCATTTAGTGACAAGTAATTTAGCAAACAGCTGGGTGCCCTGGCGGGATGAATATTGTATATTACTTTGATAAAATAAATGGGATATTTCATCAAAAACCACTGCAACGTTTTTGTACATTATAGAAATGTAATACATTTTACCTAAAAGTTTCCAATTTATTATACTTGTCACATAACTATATCCTCATTGATCTAATGGACTCACAACCAGATCAAAATGTTGACGGCTATATCCATTAGTATAAGACTATGTTAGAGTTCCTGTAAAATGGGGTCATATATAAAAATCTAATGTAAGCTCACACATAGTGCAGTAACCTGTAGAGTGTTGCAATCCACACAATTTTCAAGTCAATACCTCAGCCCTTAACTACTGGCTTTTCATGAAAGAGACATAATATCGGAATGTTTACGAACCATTGCCATCCTAGAGTTGGGTTAGGAAAGCTGGTTTTGTAGTCAGAGGTTGATGTGAGGTTAAGCTCACAGTTCAAGTATCCTAAGGTTGCCTTCTGCTGCTTTAAAGCTAATAATTGTAAATGGATGAGGTCATACCAAATAAGGTTAGCTGTACATGTTGACAAAGTGGCTGTTGGAATTAAGGTAAGAAAGAGATGTTGAAAGAAAGCAATAAAGTGTGTTTATGCAGTCACCCAACAGACAATGTATGTATGTTTCTTTATTTATATAGCGCCATACATGTACACAGCGCTTAACAGAAGTTGAAATAATACAATACAAAAACGAGAGAACTTATATAAACGCTTAACAGAAGTTGAAATAATACAATACAAAAACGACAACAATATAAACAAAATGAAAATAAGTACAATGTATAACGCAAAAATGAGGCTTCCCTCATGAATGTATGTATACCTTATAAAGAGTCCATACTAAGTCATGATGAAGATTAAAATCAGCCATATGCTGACCACATAATAAAAGTCTATATACGAGTTCAAACTTTCTAAGACTGATGCCACCAAGGAGGTATCCATTATCTCCACTGCTAGGTTACAAAAGGAAAATATCCTAAATTACCAGACAGTAGAAGAATCCAACCAGAAACATCACAATATGAGCAGATGTGTTTATGGTGAAAAATCCATATTTATTGTTGTTTGTGATTGAGCCATATATGATCTCATTATTAGACACAAACATTGTAACAATTTAATTAGGCTGAAAAAGAAATGTGTCCTTCAAGTTCAGCCCATACCATACCAGCCTTGTTGAGCCAAGGGAGGGCAAAACAAAAAACCTATTGAAGCAATTCCCAAATAGGCCCCATATGAATCAACATCTCATAGGCTTTTAAACTAATTGTTAGAATTGCCAATATTGTTCTGAGCTAGAACGGTATTTTATTTAGAAAAATGTTTTACCAGGAGATATACATTAACTATTCTCTTGTTTTCATATTTTGAAAGCAACTACTATATCTGCAAACACAGCATCCTGATACAGCGATTTCCAAAACTTTACCGCCCTTACTATGAAAATTTCCTGCTGTTCATTTTAGTTGAGTTCCCTTGTAGTTGCAAGTAAAACTAATGATAAAACTTGAAGTAAATTTTTGTGTGTGTTTGTGGAGTGTGTGTGTGTGTGTAGGGGGGGTGCAGGGTCACTAGAGGACAGTTTATTACAGATCACATCTCCCCTTCCCCTCGCTTATGGGTGATGTTGGTCTAGAAATATATCGTATCTAATGCAGCAAGAATGTTATCTGTGGAGATGGATTCAGCAAGAGCACACAAGTCAGCATAACCCATATCCTAATCATATAAGACTGTAGGAAACAATCACAAACTGTAAACTTGCATGACACAAGGATTCTAGGGTCAGTCAAGAAGGGCTACCTGGCAGAAATGGCAGGGATTTATCGGATTTGACAAAACAGAATATAATTTGAGCTTATGGGCATTTTTAAACTAAGAAATTATATCTTTATTCTGACATCTACCAGTTTTTCATCCCCAAGATATGGATCTGATCAGTTTCTGTTTTGGATTTCCCAAGTTGTGTCCCCATCAAAGTCCTTGTAATAAATAAGCAGCTGTATTATCTTGAATCTATTGGAACATGCTAGTGCTATGGAAACAATCCGAGATCACCAGTGATCTCAAGATAGTATATACTAGTGCTATGGAACAACAATCCAAGATCATTAGTGATCCCAAGATAGGATATACTAGTGCTATGGAACAACAATCCAAGATCATTAGTGATCCCAAGATAGGATATACTAGTGTTATGGAACAACAATCCAAGATCATTAGAGGATATACTAGTGCAGGGATGCGCAAGTTCAATCCACAAAGCTACCAACAGTGTCTATTTTCAGGATATTTCTGTTTGAGTAAAGGTTGCTCAGTCACTTTAATTATTTCACCTGTTCTCATAACCTGAATGCATGCCCAGTTGTTAATGATTGAGGATCTGATTTGCACACTCCTGTCCTAGTGACTGAACAGCATCACTTCAAGGCATCCTGTGGAGTACCTGCACACATTGATGCTGATATTCTAGAAAGACCTAGAGAATGTGGTCAAATTCTTCTTAGTACATCCACCTCATTTTGTCTGATAGTGGGTGTTGACAACATATGCCTTCTATGTGGCATCTGGTTTGCACATTTGATTTTTTGGAGTAATCAATACAACAGTTTCATCTGTTGATATACCTGCTCTTACCCAGCCCGATTGTGTATGTGTGTGCTACATACATTCATACATCCATACACCTATAATCAGCATGGATTTAGGTGAGTAAAAAGTATATTCATGTTTTCATCCATGGAGTGCAACACTCAGTGTAGAGTGAGCTATCTATTTCACTTTGTTCCTCTCGTACCTCTTTCCAGATCCCCATTACTCATGCTAGATCCATATGCGCAAAAAAAAGGAGCAATTCTGAGGCAAACCAGGTACATTAGAGAGAACAAATAAAAATTCCCATTGAGTTAAATGGGACTTAAATAAGTGCTGCTGAGGACTCCAGCACATTGTGTTCTTAGATGAAATGAGGTCATGTAGATTCTAAGTAAATAATTGTACTAGAATATATAGCTCATATAATTGAAATGATAATGATTAAAATGTATAACCTATACCAAAAGCTCCACAGCAAGAAACGTATTAAATTCAGTTCTTGTCAGTTAAAACTTTGACTTGGTGCCATCACTATCAAAGCACAAATTAGCACACAGAGAAAAGACTGTCTGCTCATGCCCGTAGGGATCAGCTTTAAAGGGATAGTAATGTTTCATAATAAAAGCAGCTCTAATTAATCATCATAGTATTTGGACTTTGGAGAGTGTTACTTCATTTCTGTCAGAGTTGTAGTTCAAGAGTAATTCAGTGACAAAGTATCCCACTCCCGCCCCTTTTACTGATGTACCACTGCTCTGCCAGATCAGAAGGGAGAGGTGCCCAGGTAGACTGCAGAGAGGGACACTCTTCAATTAAGATAAGAAAAAAACCTGAAAAACTTGTCAAGGGGGGTAGGGCCTTCATTGTTTTCATAGGAAGAAGATTGTCCCCTTCTGTTATCTGTCTGGTCTTACAACCAGATTCCACATCTGAGAAGAGATGGCTTACACTAGGTAAAAGGGGAGGGAGGGGAAACTTTGCTTGTGAATATCTCTCAAACCATAAAGGTTTGAGAGATAAGACATATCATTCTTCATGTTTTTTTAATTCCTGCAAAATAAAATGAAGTATTACTATCCCTTTAAGTTTTAACTGACAAGATGGTGTTCATTATGCCTCTTGCTATGGAATTTTTTAGGTCGTTTATGTATTTTACTTGTTATTTAAATTATTTAAACTGCATGTTTTATTATGTATTCAGAGTCTATATGTTCTCAGTTATACATAAAGGGATAGTTATATGTTGATGTGGGGTCTATGACTAAGAAACCTGTTTCCACCATTACTTAATAAAAAAATAAAGAGAACCATAAACCGCCAAATGCATCTTTTTCACTGGAACACCAGATTGTTTTATCTATATATTCGGAAGCAATCCACTTAATGGGTCCATAAAGTAACAATGTATTATTTGAATTGTGCTTGATCTGTGCAGATGGCCCCAAAACCAATACCCAGTGGAGCTTTCCCATTAATACAAAATCATTTGCTTTAGCTAGGTCCCCAGCCATTCACAGCCTGCATTCACTGCTGCTGGGCAACCATGGATTAAAACAGGAAGTCTGCACTTATTGGGTTCTTCTATTATGATTACTGTACTTTTACTGTAAAACACGTTGTTTCTTTGTGATTTATGTAAAGCTAACACTTCAGTTGCAATTTGAAGTATATTTCTTCTGCACAGTTAAAGTCTTTTTATTTGTTTTTTTTTTCTTCAAGTATCACAAAATGCTTTTATTCAGATTGCATGTTTTACCCATCTAATACCAAAGGGAGTTCAACATATTGCACTGCATATTCCTTTAACAGTGAACAGGCTAATATTTTGATGTTGTAACCATTCACTTGTACAGCTTTGTAGGGTTTTAATGATTTGGTCTGTGCAACGTCTGTGCTCACTATATTCCTCTTAGAGCCATATGTACAAAGCCAAATGTGGAGTTATTCTGTGGCAAACCAAGTGCACAATGCCACACAAATAAAAAAAAAAAAAAAAATAACATATTGGCTTAAAAAGCTTTTTAAAACCATTAATGCTAGATAGGTCTCTGTTTATTGTGTCACCCATAAACTTAATATTTATTGATTCACTGTGAGTGGTTATTGGAGGAAAGCAGATGTAGTACCATTATTCAAAAAGCAAGATCTAAATCAAGAAATTATAGACTTGTGAACTTGACTTCGCAGCGGATAAGATATTAGAAGGGTTACTAACTGATAATATTCAGGGCTTTGTGACAACTAACAATATTATTAGTAGAGCCATCATAGTTTTATGAAGAATATATCACGCCAAACTAATTTACTTGTGTATTAGAAAAAAGGTAAGTAGTTATTTGAAGAAGAGTATTGCTGTTGATGTAGTATACTTGAATTTTGCAAAAGCCCTTGATACTGTGCCTCACAACAGGCTCTGCATAAATTAAAAGGCTTCCTTTTCGGAAGTGATATCTGTGCATCAATAGTGAACTGGTTAAATGATAGATGGCAAAGAGTTGTTGTAAATGGAACCTTTTCAAGTTGGTCTAAAGTTGTTACTGGGGTGCCACAGGGTTCACTCATGGGCCCATTGCGTTTTAACTTGTTAATGATATAGAAGTAAGAATTGAAAGTAATGTCTCAATCTTTGCTGACAACACTAAGTTGTGAATGGAAATACATACAGGGAAGGATGTTCTACTTGGATAAAATGAGTAATTTGGTGGAAAAGTGGCAGGTGAGATTTAATATATATAAACTGTTATGCATTTAGGCTACAGAAACAAACACACTACATATACACTAAATATACTTGAGGAATTCTTGTTAGAGAAAAGATCTAGGAGTACTGATAGACAATAGATTTCACATCAGTGTGCCGTATCACTCAGTTGCTCTAAGAGACAATAGGGCACTATCCTGTATAAAAAGTGGGTATAAATACACTGGATGGGAAAATAATTATACCTCTATATAAATCCATGGTAAATCCTCATCTGGAATATAGAGTACAGTCCTGGGCACTAGTTCTTAAAAAAAAAAATACATTATTGAATGGAAAAAAGTGCAGAGACGTGCAACAAAGCTGAAAAAGGGATTGGAGGATCTGGGTTATGGATTTGTTAGAGAAGAGATGTCTGTGGGGGTGATTGGATTATCATTTACAAATATATTCAAGGTCCGTACAAAGACTTATCTAAGGAACTATTACTTAAAGAGGTTATCTCTCAAACATAAAGGTTTACGAGATGAACCTGGGGGCTATTAACTTATTTTGCAAATATCTACAATATGAGGGATAGTAATAATAAAGTATTACTATCCCTTTAAAAAAAAAAAAGTTAACGATATCTGTTTAGCTCAGAACAATACTGATAATTATGACTTGGTTTCACAGCAGATTTTTATCTGGGGAAATTCCATTAGGCATCAGGAATGATTTTTATACCCAGTTGGGGTTTCCTTGGAGATTTCTTTGTTTTGTTTCTTTTTCCTTGGGATCAACAGTGTGATATGGCATAGGCTGAATTTGATGGACACGTCTCTTTTTGCCCCATCAACTGTGTTAATATGTTCCCTCTGGAATTAATAGTTTTAAAAGCCTTTTGGTGGTTTGTCCTTGATAATTATAGTTCTCTTGGTTTGACTCAGAATTGTTCCACTTTTAATTGTTTTTGTTAGGTGTTACAGTGTAGACCTTAACTTCTGCAAAACATTTAATAATTTCCATGTTCAAGTCAATGATAGCCATCTTCTAAAGAATTTCTTCATCTTCTAGCAATATCTGTTTTACTTGTGATAGTATCATTCCTCTGTAATCTAAGGTGATTTCAACTTAGTAGTTAATAGACTTACATTATCTTAATTTAGTCTGTAGTTCACATGAAAGTGCCATCTCTAAGGGCCTTTCCACTTGGGCAGTATAATTTCAACCTCCATTGTACAGCCAACCCACTTGGATTTCAGCCAGTCATGTTTGACTGTTGGTCACAAGGGCCAGCCACCAGCAATGCTTCCCCTTATACCAACAACTGTATTCTTGGTGGATCTCAGGAGCTGGTGAGTTCAAAACAATGGCTACTGAAGTGTAATAGGTATGCTACTACATTTCAGTCACCCGTGTGAGAGAGTCCTAAATCATATTGATAATAAATAATCCTGTTGTTTGAAGATCAGGCTAACATTTCTTTGTTTTGGTTTTTTTTTTGTCAAGCTCTTTTAGATCTTCCTGTTCAGCCATCAACAGAGGTGATGGGATTTGGACACAATTCCACATCAGCAACTCAGCATCTTCCATTTCGGTTTTATGAACAGTCTCGGCGTGCCATGAGCGATGTCACAGTACAGAGATCTGTTTTTGCTTCAGTTGACAAGGTCCCAGGTAAGCTGTTTTTTGCCAAAATTGAGGTATGTTGAACGTATTGCAAAAAAGACAAAACATGCAGGCCATAGTGAAGTAATCAAAAGTATTTGGCATTTTAACTTTGAAAAGGGGGTATACTCACAGTATAAGTGAGTGAACTACTGTGGACTTTTGTGGACTGCTCAATGAAATCATTTTCATCCTACTCAATCCTAGATGTCTGTCTATGAAACCCTCTTGGTGTTACTGATTAGCCTCTTACCTTTATGTTATATATATGCAAAATTTTGCAACACGAGATTTGCTTGATCTGGAGAGATGGAACTAGGTGGAGGAGCATAACAGAGTATGCAGTTGACAGTCAAATAGTTTAAAGCAACTGTTGAAATGGCAACTATTTTTGTTTCATGTGGACTGCTCCTGCAGGAGCAGTTTTATTTAACCCTTTGAGTGCCAGAGAGGTACGCAATGCATTGTTCTGAAATACATTGGGTACACCTCTGGCAATTAAAGGGGTTAAAATCCAGGGGTTGAGCTGTGCAGCACCAAAACAGGCTTCTGTCAGCTGTTTGGGAGGATCAGAAAACTGATCCTCTTGGCTGTCATGGGACTAGTCTAAACCAATAAGTTTGAGGCTCTAAGCCACAGGCTTCACTGCTTGGGTTAAATTAAAAAACCTCTTCCTTGTAACCTATTGGAGGTGTAATCGCTTCTTCAGGTCACTGAGCTGCAAAGTGTCGCAATTCAGTCTGTCTTGAGAGTGACTTTTCTGACCACTATGGCTCTTCAGTTGATATGGACCTTGCAATGCAGCTTTGGTTTCTTTAGCAGGTTTTGCTCCCACTGCAGATTGGCTGAGAGGGAGATTATCACATGATAGCTGCCTTTAATCTTTTTTCTTGTATTCAAAAGTGGTGATGGTTACCTAGCTATAGTGGCTGACTAAAAGCCAAGGCTCCTGTCAAACATCTGTGTGGCTAGAAATCTGACTCCCTAGGCTCAAAGGAGGGCTGTGTGATGATCTGATAGATTAAGTGCCCAATGTAAGCTGCATGGTTAGTCTCTGTGAAGTAGATTACCCACAAAAAGGTGACAGACTGATATTTGTTATAAATAATATGATCAGAGCACAACAGAAAATACAGTTATATTGCAAGGCAGGCTCCAGTGAGCCATATGCTTGGGAGCAAAGACTAGAGTATGCAGCTAGCTGGTGGTGGTTGCTCTCTGGGTTGCCTTGCTGCGGCCTAGGCCGAGTTAGAGTTGTTGATTGCAAGGCCAAAATAGTGCCAACCAGAGGAACTGGCCTGCATCCTGGATGACATCCCAGAGAACAGCAGCTACACACTGACATCCAAGAGGATACTGAACAAATAACCCACCTGCAGTATAATCATATTTGTTGTACAGGATCATTGAGGCCTGAAGAAGACAGAGAAAAGGATAGTTGAAGTCTGAATGATGGTCAAGGTGATCTATGTTGGACTGATGGTAGAGATTATAGAAGCCTACCAGAGTCAAGACAATAGGGAAGTCAGACAAGCCAGTTCAGGAATGGGTGGGCAGTGCAGTACAAGGCAGCAGACAAAGGAATTGTCAAATCAGCAGAGCCAAAGTCGGTAACAGGATATCAGATGAGCATGGTACAAAATCACAGAACAGAAGGGAAGTCTAAGGAAGAGCTGAGTAAATACATATGATAACACTCAGGAACAAGACAGGAAATGAAGTGTCATGACCTGGAACATTTTGGTCTAGCCCCACCGCAAAGCACTGAGGCTCTATAAAGGCTCAGAGCAAACATAAGACAAGGCAGGGAACCAGGATCCGTATGACAAGGAAAAACAAATGAAAAACTAGACAGAGAATCACAAAATGCAAGGAAAAAGGAGAAGAACATGACAGGATGGATAAGCACAGGAAGCTTCTTGGATACTACCATCATTCCAAATAAACTCCAAGGGCCTTATGTTCAAAAGAAAAGTGGGGTAATTATGAGGCAACCCAATACAAATTTCCAAAATCCCCATTGATTTAATGTGGGTTTTAAACCCTTGAATGATATATAGGTCTTTGGTATATTCTGTAGATGGAAAGCCCCAATTAAATCAATAAATCATTTTTTATTATTTCTCCCCTATGGTGCAGTTGGCCTGCTCCTGAGTTACTTCACTTTGTTTTGAACGTAAGACCCCAAGTATTAGGTTTGTAAAACTTGAAAGTCTTGAGGTTCAGTCTTATTGCAACATCATTCAGAGAGCCACATTGGTCTCTTTTTTTTTTTGGAACCCCCCCCCCCCCAATGACTGACTTTTTGGGATGCACAGTACAACAGAGGAGAAGATCTACTGAGGGAGCATTATCTGGATGACAGTTGTCTATTAAGAAATGGGAGATTTTGAGTCACTTAAAACAGATTTACCATGATGGATATCTGACCTAAAATGTAAGCTTTCTGTGGAACTGTATCTAAAACTCTGAAGTACAACGGGAACCCTGAATAGAAAATCTCCCTCAAGAAAATTGTTTCCCAAAGGGTGGATTTCTTGTAGGGATGATGGGTCAGGGCCAGTTTTTTAACATTATTGAGCACCAGTGTTCTTTTGAGATTTTCACAAAAGCAAATTAACCGTTTGAGTGCCAAAGGGGTACGCACATGCCCAAGTTTTTCCTGGCCACCATTTCTTGTTGCCTGGTCTTTTGAATTTGACAGTAAGACCTTTATTCTAAAGTCTTAGGTGAAGTGTGTAGTGGTTATCATTTTGGGAAGTTGTAAATGAGAAGTGGATAATGGTTTAATTTTATGAGTAAGTCTTTGATACCATGAATAGTCAGAAATAGAAAATTTTGAAATGTATGATTCATTTTGTTAAGCCTTTGAGTGTCAGACTGGTATACCTCTCTGGCACTCAAAAAGGTTAAAAAAAACAAACAAAAAGCAACCTCTCATGTACCCTCTGTCCTTGATAACTTAATCCCTTTAAACCCTTAAGGTCCGGTGACGTGTCAGGACCATTTTGCCTAAAGGACCAGTGACGTTTCTGACATGTCACATATTTTTTACTCACAGCGCTCCTGCGGGAGCGCTGTGAGTAGTAGCGGGTACTGAAATTGACTGCTCCAAGACTGGAGCGGTCACTATCAGTTCCCCTTTCTGCGTGCCAGCACACATGATCAGTCATGTGTGCCAAGGCGTCAAACTTCCCTATCTGGTCCTTAAAGGACAACACACCCTGGGACCACTGGTCCTTAAGGGGTTAACCATAACAAGTGCAATAATAGCACAAATGGGCAGTAACACAACAGAAGTGGGCTTTATGCTTAAAAGAGCACTGAAATAATTCTGGAGCAAGCCAGCTGCACCATGGGGGAGAAATGAAAACGATTATTAGTTTAAATGAGGATTTTAACACCTTGAATACCAGAGATTATCATAACTCATTGCTTCATTGGAAACCTTTCTAGCCATCAAAGAGTTAAAAGCCCCATTTGCGTCAGTGGAACATTTATTTTCTCCTTATGCCCCAGAATCCCTCTGGTTTTTGTGCATAAAGCCCAATGTATTTTGAATTAAATAAGAGAAGACTCTTCTGTAATGTGCAGACTGAGCAGCTAATATCCAGCCATATGTATGATTCCAAACTATTTACCCCACGTTCATGCAAGATCTGTGTTGCTGAGGATACTGTATGTGGCCAAACTAGAATGTAATGCATATACCATTAAATAAGTGCTTCATAGGACCTGTTTAATTAGCTGTATAGCTTTTGTCTGCTGAAAGTCACACAATTTACCTACAGACACAGTGAAGCCAAGATAAATAATCTTACCTCACCCCTGTCCACCATTCTTCTCACCAGTCTCTTTTCATTGAACCTGTGAGAGAGATCGTGAGAGTCTCTTAACAGACCCCTGTTCTTCTACCCGTCCACCGAAATGAAGCCACCACTTCATTAGCAGGTCTGCTTACAATGCAGCAGATCTGCCAGTGGGGCACTATCCAGGTGATAGTTACCCTTTACATTTATTATTGAATGCCAAATGCCTTCACAGAATATATGTGTATTTTTTTGTGGTGACCTTTCATTTTGGTTGAGACGTATTCTTATTAAAATTTTCTTTTCAGTTATGGCCCCTGGTAAGCTGGAAAAAAAATAAGTTCTGAAGACAGAGGCTTCAATATAGTTCTGTTAATGTAAAAAAAAAATCATATTTCCATTTTAAGAGATCATATATTGATTGCATCAGGTAGCATTCAGTTTAAAGAGATGGGTATTATTAAAATGCCCTTCTTGCTATGAAGGAAACAGTATATAGTATTCCAATTCATATCCTTCTATTCGCGTATGTGTATTCTTTTCTAAGGTGAGAATGCGGTAAATTGTCACGCCACACACACACACACACACACACAACACACACAACAGACACACAGAGATGTTGACAGCAATAGCAAGATGGAGTGAGAAAATGAGATGAACATAAGAGAACAAAAGAGAGACTAAACTTGTGAATGCAAGACAAGAATGACTCTGTGGGTTGTGAGTGTATTATAACACTGTGTATTTCTGTACACCCCAGGCAAAGCTGGGTTATTTTTTTTCTGGGAAATGTTTAATTGACCACAGGATCATTGTGTTTGCACTTCAGTAGGTAAAAAGCACACTAACAAATTAAAGTGGATTCCCCTGTAATTTCACTCTGAACATAATTGCATAATATGTAAAGTCAAATTGCCTGTACTTTTTTCTTGTTTACACATTGTTGCTGATAGGGAGCTCACAGAATGTTTGTTTCCAGAAAGCTTTCTGTCAGGGACAGTGATGAAATGTTGCACTATTCCTGCAGCACTGAGTGTTCTGTATACTGTATTAGAGGCAGGATTTTGTTCTGCAAGTCGCGAGCTCGGTATCTGGACATAAAAGCGTTAAAAAAATTAGATGAAGATCAAAAAATATATCATAAGAATAGTCTTTGGTTAGTTATGATTTTTCTCCTGTATGCTGCTTTAAAGTGTTAGTAATGTCTAAAACAAAGTTTTTTGCATTTAGAAGAGCTTAAAAAGCTGTAAAGCTGTCAGCAGGAGATCCGTGTCGGTTGACACGGAGGCGCTTGAGAAGTGCCGAGATCTCGTTAGTTACACGGATCTCCTGCTGACAGCTTTACAGCTGTCAGTAGGAGAAATCAAACTTTAAACGCCCGTATCTCTTAAACCATAGCGGTTTGAGAGATACGGTTTTCTGCATTTAGATCAGCTTTCTAAGCTATTCTAAATGCAAAAAACTTTTTTTAGACATTACTAACACTTTAATTTAGTTAATTTAGCAGCTAACCCTTTGAGTACCAGAGGGGTATGCAAAGCAATGTCCTGTATAACTCTTTGACACCCAAAGGGTTAACCTCTTAACGACCAGCCGTCTGGGGAAGTTAGCTTCCCTTAAGTGATGTGCCAGGATCATCTCCAGTCCTTCAGGGGAAAAAACTGTGATGGTCCTGACACATCACCAGTTGTTAAGGGGTTAATAAGGCTGATGTACAATTTTGAACAATTCTCTAGCAAACCAACTGAACCATAAGGAACTCATAACTAGGAGTGCCAGAGGGGTATCCAACGCATATGTTGTATATACCGCTGGCACTCAAATGGTGAAAACTTCCCAAAATGCTCTGGTTTAAAGGCATAGTAACACTTACTATGGTAAGATATATAATATTGTAGGGTTTATCCTCATGAGTAAAACAATCATAATCATACTCCCACTTCAGAGAGGTGTTTTCTGCAAAAGTTATTGCAGCTCTAATGTGATATTTTTTATGGGTAATATCTCGGTGACCTGAAATGTTATTGTGGGGTCGCAGTAGCTGTACAATCCTATGGACAGCTCTGGTCAGTTAACCATAAACCTCAATAGGACTGTGTAGTAACCGTGTCACTGTACAATTTAAGGTCATTGAGATCCTGCACCTAAAAAAGTTCAAGTTTGAGCTGCAATAATGTTGAATAAAATGTTCCTCACCAGTGAGATTGCCTTTGCTTTACTCAGGAGAATAAACCCTGCAATATATCATTTTTTTACATGTTAAGTGTTAAGATTCCTTTAAACCCCTGAACGTTCTAGAGGTTTCTCAGGTATTGGAGAAGCAATGCACTGGAGACTTCTCTAACATGCAGGAGATTAACCCTTTGCAATGCATTGGCTACCCTTCCTGGTACTCAAAGGGTTAAAAGCTCTAGTTAAATCAGTGGGGATTTTTTTTTGTCCTATGTGATACAGTTGATTTGCCCCAGGATTGCTGTAGGGTACATAAGCTTCTCTGTTTCTTTCTTTAGAAGGGTGTAGCATACTATAAACGTGTGTATAATGGACTGGCAGTGCCTATTCTTGTTTTATTTGTTTGCCCCATGAGATTGTTGAACTCTTATAAACCACTTGAAAACAAACCTTGACAGATTTATGAAGCCATCCTGTGTTCATGTGCTAGAAATGGATACCGTGCCAAATCCACTTTTCTATAGTTCCCTCTGAGTTCCAGAGGGGTATGCCACAGGTTGCAAAGCGATGCACAGTGTACCCCTCTGGCTCTCAGCTTTACAGCTGACATCTGGAGAAGGGGAGGGATGGGGGAACTTTCAATGCTTATATCTCTCAAACCATAGTGGTTTGAGAGGTAGTGTTTGGCCATTACGCATATTTTTTGTCATCTACAAAACTATAACAAGTTTTTATGGGACATTAATAACACTTGAAGGACCAGAGAGGGCAACACATTTTAAAGCACCCCTCTGGTCTTAAAGGGGTATCTATTTTTTGACAGTGAAAAATATTTGCATCAACACATTTCTCTAGTTAAGTCGTCTCATTTTTCCTCTATAAAGAAGATTTTATTCTGTGGATGTAGAAGCAATGTGTTGGAAACCCATTTGGCAATCAGAGAGTTAAAGTTGAGCGCAACCAGAATGGTAACATTCTCTTGTATTTCTTATAGCATAAAGCAATACATTATCTGCTTAGAAGGGTCATGTTAGTTGCTTTAGTACTTATACTTTCCACCTATACTCTAATCTTTCTTTTTATTGGCTGGACAGTATTTGATCTGACCAGTGGTGGGCAATTACTTTGACTCTCGGGCCACTCTCAATGAAAGCAACTAATGTCCAACCATTGCCTTGTATTATTTTATATTCTATTTTCTATATAGAGCACTATAAATACAGCCTACCCTTTGAATACTATTTGGATGTGTTACTAAGTTTGATTATTAATAAAAATACATATTTAGAGAATAGTTTTCAGCTGCAATTAATTTAAATATAAAAACTGGCTCGTAAACTTCTATGCTAATAAAATCAATAGTGAGCACCAGGTTAACAAAAAGGCAGCTTGCAGTATTTCTTAATGAAGACAATAATCCTTTAAGGAACAGAGAGTTGTATAATATGTTTCTTTCCAATGCAATGCACATCCCTCTGATTCTTAAGGGTTTAATAAATAAAAATGGAAGCTGATGTTCAGATTCATAAAAGAGTAAACAAAATCCACTCCAGTGATACTCTCACATCAGCTTTGCAAGGATTCTAGTGATCTTTGCAAGTCCTCCACGTGATCTTATGTCATAGATGGTTAACCCTTTGAGTGCCAGAGTGGTACGGAATGCATTGCTTTGCAATGCATTCCATACCACTCTGGCACTCAAAGGGTTAATATTACACAATGAAGCTGATGTCTAATATGACGATGTAAGGCTGATTTATAATATGACACAGTGAGGCTGGTGTATAATATGACCCAGTGAGACTGATGTGTAACATGATACAGTGAGGCTGATGTGTAACATGACACAATGAGGACCCAGTGAGGCTGATGTGTAACATGACACAGGGAGTCTGATGTGTAACATGACAGTGAGGCTGACATGACACAGTGAGGACTCAGTGATGCTGATGTGTAACGTGACACATTGAGGCTGGTGTGTAATATGACCCTGTGAGACTGATGTGTAAAATGACACAGTGAGGCTGATGTGTAACAAGACAGCGAGGCTGGTGTATAATATGACCCAGTGAGACTGATGTGTAGCATGACACAATGAGGACCCATTGAGGCTGATGTGTAACATTACACAGTGAGGGCTGATGTGTAACATTGTGCAGTGAGGACCCAGTGAGACTGATGTGTAACATGGCACAGTAAGGCTGATGTGTAACATGACACAGTGAGGACTCAGTGAGGCTGATGTGTAACCTGACAAAGTGAGGCTGGTGTATAATATGACCCAGTGAGACTGATGTGTAACATGACACAGTGAGGCTCATGTGTAACATGACACAGTGAGGCTGATGTGTAACATGACACAATGAGGACCCAGTGAGGCTGATGTGTAACATGACACAGCGAGGCTGAGGTGTAACATTGTGCAGTCAGGACCCAGTGAGACTGACGTGTAACATGACACAGTGAGACTGATTTGTAACATGACACAGTGAGGACCCAGTGAGGCTGATGTGTAACATGACACATCGAGGCTGAGGTGTAACATTGTGCAGTCAGGACCCAGTGAGACTGATGTGTAACATGACACAGTGAAAACCCAGTGAGGCCGATTTGTAACTTGACACAGTGAGACCGATTTGTAACTTGACACAGTGAGGCTGATGTGTAACATAACACAGTGAGACTGATGTGTAACTTGACACAGTAAGGACTCAGTGAGGCTGATTTGTAACATGACACAGTGAGGACCCAGTGAAGCCGATTTGTAACTTGACACAGTGATGTTGTTGTGTAACATGACACAGTGAGGCTGTTTTGGAACATGACGCAGTGAGGCTGGTGCGTGGCATGGCACAGAGAGGCTGGTGCATGACATGACGCAGTGAGGCTGGTGTGTGATATAACGCAGTGAGGCTGGTGTGTGACATGACGCAGCGAAGCTGATGTACTACGAAGAATTGGTGCAATTCTGGAGCAAACCACCTGCACCATAGTGGATCAATGCAAATTCCCAAGGAGTTGACAGCCCCATTTAAATCAGTGTGGTTTTTATTTGTTTCCCATGAATTGTCCCACTTAACGCATCTGCCTCCTTCTTCCTCCTGTGAGCGATTGTCAAATGTTCTCAAAAAGGGAAGCAATGATAATAATGTGAATGTTATCTAATTCTTCATCTTAAGTAATGCAAAAACAGGAGGTCTGTGCTTCTTAGAAGGGGCGCAAGGGCGGTTACACACTAAGGGGTGATAAAGAAGTGTTAAAGCAGATATGGCTTATCCGCTGTTATAAACTCTACAATGCCTGTTTAATTCTATGGAGCCAATGCACTAAGATCTCCGGAGACCTGGAAAGTTTATCACACTGGAGAAGTCACCTCCACGTTATCCCTTCTTTATCAGACCATAGAGCATCTCCAGAAATGGTTCTTTGGTTGGTACCCACACAACCTTTCATATACCCAAACTCCTCAGAAATGGGAAGTGGCGCGGGCTTCAGCATGCTGAGTAGAGTTGTGGTAAATTAGACCATCTGGAAAAGGCAAGTGTAGCAGACCTAGTTCAGATTCACAAACAATGGCTCTGCACTGAGGTTATACCGTCACTTGCTTACTGAATCTATAATGTAAGCAATTGCTAGTGACAGCAATAAAAATTACTCATTTAGAAGACACTTGTAGGATTTAGTAAAGGGAAATCCTGGAATGAACCAGATGTTGTCTAGCAGATGATGATGGCGTCTGAAATGCAGCAATAGACTAGCACAAAAGCAACAAACGGTGCATCATGGGGTAATAACATACAAATAATTCTAACTCCTGACTGCTCATAAGTGATAACCTCTTATCAACTAGTAAGGTAAGTAGTAGCAGATGGACATGTGGAGGATATTCATTTAGCGTCCACACAGACATAATGAGTATCACAATCAGGTGCTCCCTTTAGTGGTTGCTATGTGCTCAAAAAGGAGAAAACACACTAACAACAGATATCCAGAAGACAGATGAGGGCTAGGCTTCTAATCCATATACCATATCTTGTGATATACAAGCTTAGATGTGTAGTGAACTGGGAATTAACCATGTACAAAGCAGCTTGAGGCAACAGGGTGTTCCTCTCCCTTGTTTGCGTGCCTCCAGTTCTAGGACTTTTGCCAAAAATAGAGAACCACTGTCATCAACCCGTTGAGTGCCACAGAGTATCCAGCTCATTGCCTTGCAATGCGTTGGATACTTCTGTCACTCAAAGGGTTAATTGTAAAGTGCTGCACACTTGTGGCACTATATAAACAAACATATCCATTCATTCATTTGTTTTATATTTTTATGTTTTAATACATTATTTAAAAGTAAGTCCTTAGTTCTCTATTTTTGGTACCATTTCCAGAACCGGAGGCAACCAAATAGGGGTGGGGAATGCCCTGTTGCTTGAAGCCGGTTTGTACGTCTTTATTTAATTTGGAAGATTTCTCCAGCCATAGATATTATTTATGTACATGGGCCCATTTCCTTCACAACAAAGTCCCCAAATTCTGTAATCAGACCTACCCAATGAGTTTGTATGCAACGGCATCTAAAAAAAAAGAAGGCTGTGTCTATGCTCTTACACAGAAATATCCCATGGGTTCATCAAAGCACTGTTGCTGATCCCAAGGGCCACTTCCTGTGTATTAAAAGTATGATGCACAATATACCCAACTAGTTGAAGAGCCCGTTACACGGGCCACAGTTCCACTGCCAGACGGTCGCGGTGCAGTCATGCTCAGTAGAGACTGCCCGTGCCGCGGCTGATACAGAGCGGGAAGCTCCTTTGGAGCGTCCAGCTCTGTATCAGCCTCGCCACTGGCAGTCTCTACGGTGCATGATTGTGGTGTTACACATGTTTTAGCGAATTATTATATAGGATACCTAAGCAATTAATTTAATTTCTTATAGCCTGCCCTTAAAAAGGAGATGATTGTAAATCTGATCACCTCATACTGTGTGGTGATTGTAATGCCTTTATCCAGCCTCACTTGGATTGGTCCACAATGATACTATCACGGTTCCCGTGCTACACTGTCAATCAGGGTTGTGCTATCTGTGCATTGGAGGAAGCTGATTGGCCCGCCCAGGATGTGCCTTTATACTCTGGGGCTTGGGCACTTGTGCTTTGCCCTTTCGTGGTGTTCCAGTATCTGCGCCTTGTTGCTGTGTTCCAGTTCTCCAGTGTACCGACCCGGCTTGTCTGACTCTTCTTTTGATCCTGCTCCGTGTATGATCCGGCTCTGGCTGACGACCCTGCTCCGTGATTGTTCCGGTTCTGGCTGAGGATCCTGCTCCGTGTATGACCCGGCTCTGGCTGACGACCCTGCTCCGTGATTGATCCGATTCTGGCTGATGATCCTGCTCCGTGTACGACCCGGCTTCAGTAGACGACTTTGCTCCGTGATTGATCCTGTTCTTCGGCTGCTGTTCCTGCTGTGCTCCGGTTCCGGTTATCGCCTGTTCCAGTCTGCTGTTCCGGTGTACCTGCACGACCCGGTCGCGTCCACGACATTCTGATCACTTGGTGTCTCGCTATTCCTCTCATTGCTCTAGCTGAGATAGAGGTTGCTTTGCCATTCATAGTACGTTACTGTGTTCCGGTACAGAACCTGTTAACTCCTGCAGTGCTTCGTAGTCTCAGTCTTGTGCCTCAGTTCTCGCCAAGCATACACGTATCTGTTAAGAGCCACTCCTTCCGTACCTCTGAAATGCTTCACTACCCTGTGCAGAGCATTACCGGTCCGGTGTTCGGTGTGCACCGTGACCGCGCCTGTGGGCATTGCTGTCCGTTCGCTCTTGCTGGGAAAGTTCCGTACGGCACCGGAGGGGTGTCCTGGCTCTGGCCTACTGACGTACAGAGGTTACGCTATCCATCTGCACTATCCAGTGCTTGGCTCTCAGTGCTTGTGCAGTCGCTACCACCATTTGACATCCAAGAGGTGTCAGGGCACTATCCATTGGGCACATGCAGAGTTAACTTCCATTCTCAGTTAAGGGCGGCTGGGCACGATCCATTGGGCACATGCAGAGTTAACTTCCATTCTCAGTTAAGGGCGGCTCAGGTTCTTGTACTTCAGTTTGGCAATAGCACTTCTTCATATCCCACGGCGGTGGTATTTACTCAGCACTGGCAATTGTGCCTTCCGTTTCTATTTGAGAGTGAATTCAGTACAGACACCTTGCTCCAGCTTTGTGACTCAAGAACTATTACCCAGAGACTGCTATATATCCTGGGCGTTGGCCAAACTAGGACTGAGTTATCCTCTTGCACTTGTTAACCCTTTTGGGTCATTTACTATCTATCCATTGTCCAGTATTATTTGCTGTATTGCATTCACTCTGTTCGTGTTTGCTATTACTGCTATTCCTGTACTGGCCCCTAGGGGCATTGTATTACTCCTAGATTCAATAAACTGTGTTTTTACTTTACACCCTGGTCTGAGTGTCAGAAAACCGTTACAGATACCCTGTACACAATTATTTTCACTTAAAGGGATAGTAACACTTCGTTTTAACTTTATTTTATTTTGTAGGCATTAAAAAAACATGAAGAATGATATAAGTCTTATCTCTCAAACCTTTATGGTTTATGAGATATTCACAAGCAAAGTTCCCCTCCCCGCCCCTTTTACCTAGTGTAAGCCATCTCTTCTCAGATGTGAGTCTGGTTGTATGACAGTACAGATAACAGAAGGGGACAATTTTCTTTGTATGAAAACAATGAAAGCCCTTCCCCCCTTGACAAGTTTTTCAGCTTTTTCCATTATCTTAATTGAAGATTGTCCCTCTCTGCAGTCTACCTGGGCATCTCCCTTCTGATCTGGTTGAATAGGGGGGGGGGGATACTTTGTTTGTGAATATCTCTTAAACCATAAAGGTTTGAGAGATAAGACTTATATCATTCTTCATGTTTTTTTAATGCCTACAAAATAAAATAAAGTTAAAATGAATTATTACTATCCCTTTAAACCCTTAAGGACTACCTTTTCAGGGAAGTTGCCTTCCCTCAAAGACCGTTTTGATCTTTTCCGACAGGCCGGTACACGTGACCTGTTATTGGGGTCCGAGAGAGACTTCTCCGGTCTTGGAGCTGTTAATTTCAGACCCCGTTTTTACTTAAAATAAATGAGAGTTGGTACCGTGTTAGCCGTAGAAATACAGGAGGCAAAAACTTAGTAAAGTTGATACCTTTATTGGCTAACTAAACAGATTTAGAATGCAAGCTTTCAAGACCTCTTAGGTTTCTTCCTCGGGCATGTTATACAGATAAATATGAAAACATCTCTCTTAAATACAAGTACACATTGCATTGTTTATAATGGAAATCAGATAAGAAAGTTCAGCCAGACACTGATTCTTTGATCAGTCAATGGTAGAGGATGTGATTTAAATTGCATTCTTACTCTGAGGAGTCCAGGTATTTATGATCCCAGAGGGACTGTTGTAGAGGTTAATCCACAAGGTGATAATGTGACAGAAATTCTCTGTCTCTATTCAGCACATAAATCAAAGAAACAAATCGTAACATTAATTAAGTAAAATGTATCCCTATATTTGTGGCACGAGTCAGTATGTCAAACTTATCTTTGGGGTAAAATGTATCTGTTGACATGTGATTGTATACCATACTTTTGGAGTTCCATGAAACCACGTGAATAGATAAGTTCATTTTGCTTAAGCAGTTTTACTGTACATTTTGTAGTTGCAGAATGTTATGCAATTCTAGATGATAAAAAGACAGAGACATTATTTATTTTTTAATTTTCATAATTTATTTAGCATAATGATTGTATAAATTAGAAATCACTAAGTACTATTCAGTACAAAAGTCAGTCAGAAGATTTCTTGTGTACATGTTTAACTTCAACACTATGAGATCAACATTTCTCAGTACTGAAAAATATTTCCATTTAAGATGACCTGTGCAATTCCTGCTATAGCATTATGTCATGAAATTCCTTTACAATGACTTGTAATGTGACTTAATATTGGCCTGTGGTTGTTAGTTATTCGATTAGGCCACAACATTAGTACTGGAATTTAGTGTGATATTCCACTGACAAGGTAGTGTAACCTAAAATGCTGACATTACTGTTTTGTAAAATAAACTGGAGAAAGTATAGTAAATTGTTGAAATTCCCGCTGGTGGCTACTATAACTCTGAGCATCCCTATCCTGCAGTTGGTTTGCTATAGAATTGCATCTCTTTAGCTTGATGAATACACTCCTTGAAGTCATTAGTAAACAATTATCTGCTAAATACATTAGGAAAAATATGCATTTTAGGCACATCCAACCACATCCTGCCTCTTGCTCTTTCTGGAACTCTGCTTATCATATTGGCAGAGGAACTCTTGATTTTAAGTTGGAGAATAAAAGTTCTTGGGGACATATTTGTCTGAAGCACAACAACCACTGTTAAAATTTTCAGCTGTAGCGTAGCCTTCCCAAAGCCTTCGTTATTCTCCCCTTACACTGCTTGCTGAGACTTAAAACAACTTCCTTGGCTAATGATTTATATATGGAGTTGTGGGAAATATTGATATTAGTTGTTTTTATTTGCTTATTTAAGCTTTTACCATTCAAAGATGAAACTAAATACTCCCATGTTTGTTGTAACGTATTAACTTTCACATACACGCTTACATACATATATCCATAGGTGATTTTTCAGAATAATAATTTGATTTTCGAATTTCATTAAATAATGTGTGACTAACATGTTGGTTCAACAAAACCATGAGTAGACTACTGTTATTTTTGAAGGGAAACATTGAGACATTTGGACCTGTTGACACAGCACAAGAAACCGTTTAAGAAAAGTCATAATTTTAGAATTTGGTTTATTTCTCACCAGCACTACATTTCTAAACATTGCAGGGAGAGAAAATTAATACTGCTTTCATCCCTTTATAACACCCAACATAGACTGTTATCACTTTCCTTAGTGTCCTTTTAGTAGGTAATTTACCTTCATCATTAAACCTTTTGCAAGCATGATGATATTACCGATCCACAAGACCCGAGAAGACAGCACAGATGCCTCCTGAATTTAGGTCAAGTATCAGCAGTGGTACACTGTGGATCATAAAAGTTGGAAAACCCTGTACTAGAAAGTGTTATTATAACTCTGCTTGTACAGTACAGTCTGGCCATTGTTTGTCTTGTAAACATATACAAAGTACACTAAACCTAATTACGTGAAAACAGTAACCATACAATTTTGGTGATGCTTGTAGGGTAATATACTGTTTAAAAAATTTACATTTTCCAACTGATGGATGCCTAACTGTACAGAGAGTGTACTTGCAGTAGTAAAGTTAGCTGCCCCATTTTCTACTTTGTTTGTGCTTTTAGTATTCTTAAGGTTTCCCCTCCCCCCATTTTGTTTAACATCTCCACCAATGCTGTGTAGAATCCGTTCTGATTTAAGGTCCTAAGTTAAGCTTGAACTAAGTTAGTTGTAACACATCAGGAATTTGAAAAGAGCAAGCATTGGTGATAGGCTTTTGGTGCTGTACATTGTATTTTTGTAATGGTTGGTTTGGTGTAGAGACTGCTGCTGGTGCTGCAGTCATGCACAGTAGAGACTGCCTGCGCCGCGGCTGATACAGAGCTGGACGCTCCGGCGCGGGCAGTCTCTACTGCGCATGACTGCCCCGCGACCAGCTGGCAGTGGCACTGTGGCCCGTGTAACGGGCTCTTCAACTTGTAAGGAAATAAATGACTTAATAATTAAATCTGCTCAGTGTTTGTACAAAGCTGTGAGAGAAAAAATATTTAAGCGGAGTAATTGTTAATGTTAAACTAATGGACACTAGTCTTTTTATAGGATGAGGTATTACTGGCATTATCAAAATTGATGTTGGATAAATAAGTAGATCTGGATGCGATTGATCAAAGATTATTAAAAGAGCATAAGTATGAGCTTGCAACACCTTTAGATGAGCTTTTTAACCAATCTCTCTTGGCAGGTGTGGTTCCTGATGATTGCAAATGTAGTGCATCTAAACATTAAAGGTAATAGGGTGGACTCTGGCAGTTACAGACCTGTGAGTCTGACATAAAATTGGTGTGTCTCTGAAAGCTATCAAAATGTAGAATCCATAGCAGCATGGCTTTACAATGGGAAGATGTTGCCAAACAAATCTAATTGCATTTTTCAATTGTTACTCAATTGATAGACAAGGGTGGAGCAGTTGGTGTAGCCTCTGTGGATTTTAGTAAAACGTTTGGCACTGAACCACATAGGAAATTAATTCATAAGATGTACAGTTCAAGGCTAGACTCAGATGAACTTGACTGGATAAATAATTAGCTGAACGTCAGGAAACAACATGTCAGAATCCATGGGTATTCATTCAGTGGAAGGATGGGTTTCCAGTGGTATGCCAGAGGGTCAGTGCTAGGGTCTGTTGTCTTAATATCTTCATAAGTGTTATTACTAGTCTTATTCAAGGTAAGGCGTGCCTTTATGCAGCTGATAACAAAAATCAGCAACAGGATCATCTCTCCAGGAGGGATAAACCAAAGGACTTATATCCTGCTATATAGGTGAGAGTTTTGTTTTACAAAGTGTTAAAAATAGAAGCCCCGAAAGTCGGCTATATTGCATCACTGCATGTAGAGTGAAAGTCCCATAGGTCTTGTTATTACATAGAGACAAGTTAATCTCCACAGAACAAATAATTTTATTGAGGTCTCAAATGTCTAGAAGTATTGGCACTGGAAAAAATATTTTATGTGATGTCAATGGACCTATACACCTCACAATACAAGCGAGGAGCTCCTAATCTAAAGGTGTCCAAAGTGAAACACCATTCCAGTGCTGGCATACTTTATTGTCCTTGGATAATGTGTTTCATCTATCTTAATTTGTTTTCAATGCATTGGTCTATTATTTTTTATTTCAGCCCTTTCTCGTGAATTATGTGATGCCAAGATTTTTGAAATCCCAACAATGCTTGTGGCAAATTAAGAGAATGAGATAGCTAAGGAGTGGTGTTTCACTTTGGACACATTAAGATTAGGAGCTCTCTGCTTGCATTGTGAGGTGTATAGGTACACTAGAATCACATAAAACATTATTTCCAGGCCAATACTTCTAGGCATTTGAGACCTCAATAAAATCGTTTGTTTTGTGGAGATTAACTGACCCTATGGGATCCCTATAGGACTTTCACTGTACCTGCGGTGATGCAATATAGCTGATTTTTGGCCTGTCTATTTTTAACGCATTGTAATAGAAAACTCTCTCCTATATAGCAGGATATATAAGTCCTTAGTATTTCCAATATAACATCTAGTTGCCTGATATGGTAGTATACACTATGTATGTGAATATATACACTGTGTTCACAATTATTAGGCAAGTTGTATTTTTGAGGATTCATTTTATTATTGAACAACTACAGTGCTCTCCGTCCAAAATGTTAAGAAACCATAAACCTGAATATTTAAGAAAGTATAAGTGAGTTTTTGGTTTTCTTAGAAGAATATCTATGCACAATTATTGGGCAACTATTAGTGTGCAGAATTATTATGCAAGTAAATGAAAAACGATAGTTTTCCCTTCTTACATGTTTATTTCCATCTATTAAACTGAGAATACTAAACAAACAACTAAAAATTTACAGATAAACATTTGTGACATTTCAAAAAAAAAAAAAAAAAAAAAAAAATCAGTGACCAATATTGCCATCCTTCTTTTCAGAAACAGTCATAAGCCTTCCGTTCATGGAGTCTGTCAGTTTCTTGATCTGTTGACAATCAACTTGTTGTGCAGCAGCAACCACAGCCTCCCAGACACTGTTCAGAGAGGTGTATTGCTTTTCTTCAGCTTAAATCTGCTGTTTAAGAAGGGCCCACAAGTTCTCAATAGGGTTTAGGTCAGGTGAGGAAGGGCACCATGTCATTATTTTATCATCTTTAAGACCTCTACTGGCTAGCCATGCAGTGGAGTACTTTGATGCATGCGGTGGAGCATTGTCCTGCATAAAATCATGGTCTTCTTGAAAGATGCAGACATTTTCCTGTAACACTACTTGAAGAAAGTGTCTTCTAAAAAACTGGCAGTAGGTTTGGGAGCTGAATTTGAGTCCATCTTCAACCCGAAAAGGTCAAACTAGCTCAACTTTGATAATACCAGCCCATACCAGTACCCCTTCTCCACCTTGCTGGCGTCTGAGTCGAAGTGGAGCTCTGTGCCCATTACTGATCCAGCCCATGGACCCATCCATCTGGACCGTCAAGAGTCACTCTCATCTCATCAGTCCATAAAACCTTTGAAAAATCTTTCTTCAGATATTTCTTGGTCCAGTCTTGACGTTTCAACTTATGTGTCTTGTTCAGTGGTGGTGGGGTTTCATCCTTCCTTACCGTTGCCGTGTCTCTGAGAACTGAACACCTAGTACTTCTGGACACTCCAGGTAGGTTGCACTTCTGGAATATGACAGCACTGGAGGCTAATGGTTTCCTGGTAGCTTCATGTTTGATTCTTCTCAAATCTCTGGCAGTTAATTTGTGACTTTTTTCACAACACGTTTCTTGCGACCCTGTTGACTATTTGCAACAAAACGTGTGATGGTTCTGTGATCGTGCCTCAATATCTTAGCAATTTCAAGTGTGCTGCATCCCTCTGAAAGACGTTTTACAATTTTTGACTTTTCAGAGTCCGTTTTATCTCTCTTTCTGCCTATTTTGCCTGAGGAAATGAAGCTGCCTAATAATTATGCGCACCTTGACATAGGATGTTCATCTCCTTAGGCCACACCCTCTCTCATTACACAAATACACATCACCTGATATGCTTAAATCCAATAAGCATTCCAGTTTATACAGCTTGGAGTTGGAAAATATGCATGAAAATGATGATATGGTCAAAATACTCACTTGCCTAATAATTGTGCACACAGTGTATAACATTAGGCATATCTCTGTGTGTAAATAAATACGTACCAATACTTCTCATATTTTATTTATGTAGAGATAATGAATTAAGTATTGATAGAGAGAAGTTTAAATAGGGATGTTTGTCAAAACAATTTGTCTCATGTTTTAAGTGTTTCTTGTAATAAAAGTTATGTTTTAATACTCTCTCTCAACATGATACCTTAACAAAACTGTTTTCTTTACACTTATTAATCATTATGTAGCCTTACTGAAAGATCTACCTTTTTTGGGTGCTTCCTTTTGCCACTTTTTTTGTTTATAAGCAATAAGTCTGGTAGATAGAGGTGCACAGTTGCAAGAGTGACTACTATACTGGGTAATAAGCAACTGTGATTATTATATGAGGTCAGTGCCCTAATCTGACTTTTATTTTCTTGTGGGATAAACCAAATGCATGGGAATTTAGGATAATTGTAGGTATTCGCAAGAATCCATTTTAGTGCTGAAAAGTGCAATATAATGTATTTAGGGAACAGAAACCCAGAAGAGGAATATAATCCTAATGGTACATTGCTGACAAAAATATCAGAGGAAAGGAACTTGGGAGTTATTATTTCAGATGACATGAGGTATGCAAGCAATACAATAAAGCAGCAGGAACGGCAAACCGGGTAGTTTGTTGCATAAGAAGAGGCATTAGTGACAGGAAGAGAGAGATGTACTAATGTCACTTTGTAGATCACTGGTAAGGCTTCACCTGGCAAAGGGAGTACAATTCTTGAGACTACAGGTTAAAATGCATTTCTTATTTTTTTGAAAGCCATAAATTTATTCGCTATTTGTGATTACTGATTTTTTGATGCAAGAAACATACTAGCAGCATAGATAGCCAGACTGTCAGTTCTCGATTGGTGTTTTTTTTTTTTTTCTCTTTTGGTCTTAAACACTTTCTTTACCTGGTCTTCTCTCCTCCCATTGTTCCTGGTTGGGTCCATCAGGTTGATAGGTTCTATCCACTGACCTTACCTTGTCCGTATGTCGAGCTTGTCTCAGCTACTGTGGTTCCTGCTTTTGTGTTTCTGACCTTGGCTTTGATCCTCGTTCTGCTCTCCCTATTGTTTGATCCTTGGCTTACGTCTGACTGTGGCTCTTTATTCCCTATATTGTCTCCTGTTCCTCCCAGTTGTTTAATCCATGGCTTACATCTGACTACGGCTCTTGGCTCCCTGCATTGTGTCCATTGCCCAGCCTATGCTGTTTGTTTCACTCCCAGATTCCTTGTCTGGTCAGTATTCTTTTTGGAGGATTCATTAGCATGTCTATCTGCGTTCTCTCCACGGTTAGTCTTGGGCAGTTTCTCCCCAGTTACTCTTTTTGTGGTGCAGTCTCGCAACCCCAGAGGAGCTCAGCCACCTGCCTTTGTTGTCTTGCCCCAAGGAGTGTGTAGCCTTACACAACAGTGCGGTCCTGCCACCATTGGTAGTGTCAGCCTTTCTCCTGGTGGGTGATTGGCTGCCGACTCTCTTTCAGTTCCAGCCCACTTCTTCTGGGTTTACCAGCTATCTTCTTTAGCAGTCCTATCCCGCTTTGCCCAGTTTGCAGTCTGGCTTCTTAGTCAGTTAATTCTGTTGTTGTTATAATCACCAGCTGGTTAGCGGTTTCCGTACGCATATCATTGGCATCTGGTCTCCTAGTCCTAGCCCACGGATCATTCTGGCTCCTGTTTAGCGGTCTTTCCTGCTTACCCTAGTTCCACTTGCTGCTCTTTTTGGGTCTGCTCATGGTAGTGATAGAACTTCCAGCTGTATTAGTAGCTGTCTCAGCCCAATCTCTCTGCTGGTGGCCTACCAGTCTTTGCTACAGGCTAAGGCGCTGGATTCTGAATAACAGCCCTTTACTTTCATAGAGGTCTAAGCCTGCTCCTATAAGCAGTTTTGTTGCTCTTAGCTGATAATAGAACCATGCTCTATTATGGGTTCCTCAGCCAGCCATGTCTTAATGGTCTCAGCCCACTCTACTTTTGTAGCGGGCCAGCAGTTCCTAGCTGGTCTTTCTGGTCCTATCCCGTTATGTCCAGGAAGCAGCATGTCTGTGCCTAGCAGGTCCTATCTGCAGATCTGATAGCTGTGCTAGGATACTTCTCTGCTATGTTCTAGTGGCAGCCCTGCTGCTTCTGGTAGATCTAACCACTAACTTGAGGAGACAGTCAGTACTCCTAGCCTGCTAATCCCTGTTATAATCAGCTGTTCTAGAAGCAGTTACAACTTGCTATTTTAGGAACAGCTTGTTGTCCTAGAGTAGCCCCTTCCTGCTTATCTCCAATAGCTGCCATTGTTTCTAGTGGTTTAGCCTACAGATTTTAGGAATACAGCTCTGCTGTCCTTCAGAGGTTCTAGCCCACTCTCCTGGGAATCCATCATTCTAGATTTCTGAACCTGGGGTCATGTCCTTTCCATCTCTGGAGCTACATTTTTCCTATCCAGATTTGGGCCCCGGCTCAACCAGGTTTAGACATTTGGCTTTGCAACCAGCTCTTTTAACACGTCTTTGGCAGCAGCAAGGGTATCTTGTGACCAGCACAAGTCCCAAACCACACTCTCCAGCATTGTACCCTAGCCAATTGAAGTCCAGACCATCCTGTAGTTCCATGACACAGACATATGAATATGTGTGCTAGTTGCTTTGCTAAATTAGGCCTAATCGCTAATACACTACTGAAATGATGGACTATTTAGCCACGCCCACTGTTTGAAATGCGTTAGCTAAAAAAAAGTGCACACTAATTCACTAAAAAAAAGTTCACAGTTTTGTAGCTAGTTGTAAATAGGGATTGCACATATTTCTTGCATTCTGCCCTACATCTCCACAAGGACATTAATAAACTTCAAAGAAGGGCCACTAAAATGGTACTTGGTCTTCAGTACCAAAAAATGTAATAAGTATAACTTAGGATAAAAGAAGAAGAGGGGTGATATGATAGAGACCTTTATATATAGTAAGAGACTTAATATAATTCTGGAGGGAAATATTTCTCATGAAAAGAGAAATACTAGAACAGGAGTCAGAGGGTGGAAAATTCAGAAGTAACATGTATAAATACTACTTTATGGTAACTGCAATAGTCTTGTGCAACAGCCTTCCAGCAGAAGTGGTAAGGACTTAAATACTTAGAAAAATGACTGGGGTAGGCTATTTTATGACATCTGTAAGATTGTATACATTTCTTACGTATGAAAAATGGACACACATTGGATGGGCTTGCTGGTTCTTATCTGCCATCAAAATGTATTTGTTTGTGAACTTCCCTTTAAATAACTCTTCTGTAGAAATAATTCAATTCTTTGAACTGAGGTTTTGAAAAAGACAGATAAAACCATCAAAGATCCTATTCTTTGAAATTTTCACACACTGTCCGTGTGAAAATAAAACTGAAAAATAAATGCAATGCATAGATGCTCAGCCAAATATTTACATTTCCCGCCTTGAAATGACTAATCATTAGCCTTTACGATCAATGTTATAAGATGGCTAATGGTATCCAATAGAATGTCTGTTTCCTTTTTGAAGGAAACTATGACAAACTATGTAGGATAAATTAATGAAAACTTAGTGAACTTATCATGCTTAGTAAAATGTCTAGTTTTACAGGTGATGGCATCAGGGTGACCACATTTCCAATCTGCCATTCCGGGACATGTGGTCACCCTAGTGAGTCCCGCGGCTGAGGCTTCGTCCGGCGCTGACCATCTTTCTGAGGCTGGCACAGAGTAAGAGTTCCCCATTGGGAACTCTTACTCTGTATCAGCCTCAGAAAGATGGTCAGCGCTGGCGGGAGCCTCAGCCGCGAGACTCACTCACAGCGCCAGCATACTTGCGCCATCCCAGCTGTCTCGCATGTACCAGTCCAACCAGCAATTGAAATGTATTTACTATATGGTCTTCATTGGCTGGCTGAGCCAGCCAATGAGGACCATATAGCAAATACATTTCATTGGCTGGCTGGACTGGTGCATGCTGTGCTGTGCTATGTAGGTAGGCTGTGGGTGCCAGCTTTATTGCTCCATTCCGAGACTCTTTGTTGTCCTGGTGGGGGATGACCCGGGACGTGGGACACAGACCTACAGTAAGGGACAGTCTTGGG
This sequence comes from Rhinophrynus dorsalis, assembly GCA_037306005.1. Lineage (NCBI taxonomy): Eukaryota > Metazoa > Chordata > Amphibia > Anura > Rhinophrynidae > Rhinophrynus > Rhinophrynus dorsalis. The sequence continues at coordinate 75,073,578 of CM074725.1, forward strand.
CATTCAGGGATGTGTGGTCACCCTAGATGGCATAGGATGCCTAGCAGACATGAGCAGTACAATTTTTTGCTGCACTAAATAAAATCAAAGCATGTAAATATTGCCTTTGCTTCTCCTCTGTATGGGTGATGACATTTTGAGCTGGGGTTCCTCCCTCTCCCACTCCTTGTCGCTATACCTTGGGACTAATTTTTTCTTTCTCAGCAAACCCATCTTTGGGCTTCTCAGGTTATATTACAAGATGCCGTTTCACTGCCAGGAATGAGGTCACCACTGCCTGTAGAGGTTTGTTTTTTTCTTTCTCTCTCTAGAACCCTTTGTTAAACATACAATCTGAAAAAAATGATTTGTTACTTTATATACCATTTTGTCTGTATCTCCAAGTGAAAAAAAAACCAAATTTACATTTTAACCCCTGCAGTGCTACAAGTAAGAATGTATATGTTGTGAAGGTAGACTTCCAGATGGCCGTGTCCAGGTCACTGCAAATGAAATGTGAGAGGGGCTGAGACGGGGTCATCTAGGCATTGTGGGAAGGAAATGGATGTGCATAACAGTGCTGTAGCACCCAGCAATGGAGTGTTTAATTGTTACACCTAAGGCATAACATTGAAATAAAGGGCTTGCTTGTTAACAAAATACTCCTGAACTCTTAAAGGGTTAGTAATGTTTCACAAAAAACAGCAGCTCCAATTAATCTTCATAGTATTTGAGCCATAAAGAGTGTTATTTCAGTACTGTCAGAGTTGTATTTCAAAAGTAATTGAATGATAAAGTTTCCCCCTCCCACCCCTTTTACCTAGTGTAAGCCACCTCACCTCAGATGTGGAATCTGGTCTTTAGACCAGGCAGCTCTCAGCAACTGTCAATCTTCTTACTGTGAGAACAATGAAAACCCTGCCCCCCTTGACAAGTTTTTCAGGTTTTTTCCTTATGCTAATTGAAGATTGTCCCTCTCTGTGATCCACCTGAACACCACCTTGCTGCTCTGAGCTGAGCAGTGTTACATCAGTCAAAGGGGTGGGAGAGGATATACTTTATCATTCAATTACTCTTGAACTACAACTCTGACAGTATTGAAATAACACTCTTCATGGCCAAAATACTGTGAAGATTAATTGGAGCTGCTTTTATTGTGAAACATTGCTATCCCTTTAAGCTACGGTACATGTTGCAGAGCAAAGTTAACAAATATTTGTAAAATGTAATGCTCTTCCCAGTGTTTATTCTTTAACATAATTTGTAATGTAATTGTTTTTACGGAATTGCACTGAGCATACGTTGATGTCCTATCCCTGCGTCACAGGGAATAAGTAAATTCCCCATTGATAAAAATGGACCTTTAAACTTCTTGAATGAGAAGCAATGTGTTAGCAACATTTCAAGCATTCATGTAGTTAAAGGGGCAATATAGGGTTCATAGAAAAGGCTATTAAATCCTTGGCTGTGTCCCAATAACTATTGGAGAGGAGTCCCCATAGCTCAAAATTCCATCATTGTGCTCTGGCTTGCCTGCAGATCCTGGTGACATCACCTGTCTTGGCTCTCATTGATGTATATTCGCCCATCACAAGAGCAGTGTGAGGTGCTGATGTCACCCAGCCTACCAGTAAGTTTGACCTCTGTAGTGGGAAAACTATTAGAAGGGATAATAAGGGACTATATTCAGGATTACAACACAAAAAATAAGATCATTAGCACGAATCAACATGGTTTTATGAAGAATAGATCATGCCAAACTAATCTTTTCAGCTTCTATGAGGAGGTAAGCAGCAACCTTGACAATGGCAAGGCAGTATATGTAGTATATCTAGACTTTGCAAAGGCATTTGATACAGTACCACACAGAAGGCTGGTGTATAAAATAAGGAAATTGGGGCTAGGAGATAACCTTTGCAATTGGATACAAAACTGGCTGAAGGATAGGGAACAGTGTGTGGTTGTAAATGGAAAATTCTCCAGTACAGTTGAGAGTGGAGTACCTCAGGGTTCAGTATTGGGTCCGCTGCTTTTTAACATGTTTATAAATGACCTGGAAATAGATATAGAAAGCAAAATATCAATATTTGCAGATGATACTAAATTATGCAAAGTCATTAATTCAGAACAGGATATTTTCTCTCTACAGAGGGACTTACATACAGTCAGATTGGGCAAACATGTGGAATATGAAGTTTAATGTGGGGAAGTGTAAAGTCATGCATTTGGGAGGAAACAATCCCAAGGCTACTTATAAACTTAATGGAATAATTTTAGGTGACTCGTTGCTAGAAAAAGACCTGGGTATCCTTGTCAACTACAAACTTGGAAACAGTGACCAGTGTCAAACAGCAGTAGCAAAGGCAAACAAAGTCCTGTCTTGCATAAAAAGAGGTATTGAAGCAAGAGTGGATAACATTATTTTGCCATTATACAAATCATTGGTAAGACCTCACCTTGAGTATGCAGTGCAATTTTGGGCACCGGTTCTGAAAAAGGATATACTAGAACTAGAGAGGGTACAGCGGAGAGCAACACAATTAATTAAGGGAATGGAGGACTTGACATATGAGGAACGACTAAACAAACTTGGTTTATTTACTCTAGAGAAAAGACGACTAAGAGGTGACCTTGTCACATTGTACAAGGATATGAGAGGTCAATACAAGGATCTCTGCGGTGAGCTATTTATTCCAAGGCCTGATCAGGTGACCAGGAGACACCCCTTGAGATTAGAGGAAAGGAGGTTTAAACTTCAGCAGAGGAAGGGTTTTTTTACGGTAAGGTCTGTCAAATTGTGGAATTCATTTCCCAGGGAGGTAGTTATGGCAGATAGAATGGATACATTTAAGAGACGATTAGATACATTTCTTTCAAAAGGGAACATACAGAGTTATACTGTTTATCAGTAGGCTGATCAGGAAGGTCTGATAAAGACTAATTTAATTGGTAGCAGGAAAGCTATAAAATTCTCAGTTACTGAGGTATGAGGCGAAGGTTGAACTTGATGGACTTGTGTCTTTTTTCAACCTAATTTACTATGTTACCAGAACACAATGGAGGAGTTTTGAGCTATAGGAACACAGTTCTCATAGCTCTTGGGACACCGCCAAGGATTTAAAAGGCTCTTGTATGGACCCTGTACTGCCCCTTTAAAAACATGTTTAAGATAATTGTTTACCCATTCGAAAACTGCACAGATAAATGTAAGTATGCGGTAGCCATACAGAAGTTAAGCTTGCTAGACATATACTGACAAGAACATTTTGGATTAGCATTTAGGCATCTTGAATCAAAGAAATATGTATATTGATACAGTACTCACATTTAGTACAGCATATTAGAATTATCCAAATATAATTTTTAGCTGTAAATTTGCACTATAAAGTCATACATTTTCCCAGAAAGAAAGAAATAGTAGCTACATATCGTTACATAGTAAACTAGATTGAAAAAACGCACAGTTGCATAGAGTTCAATGTTTGCCACAGTATAACCAAGAAAATGAGAACTATAGAAGCCATCATGACTCCTAAATGGGTAGTGCTTACCAGATCTTTGTGTTTACCTACTAATACACATTATAAATCTGTATGTTCCCTTCTGCTAGAAATGCATCTAACCTTTTCTTAAAGGGATAGTAATACCTAAAATGTAAAAAAAAATATGTTGTAGGGTTTATCCCCCTGAGTAAAACAAGAGTACTCCCATGCTGAAAGATGTTTCATTCAAAAGTTATTAATTTTCAAAGTTGAATTTTTTAGGTGCAATATCACAGTGGCCTGAAATTTTACAGTGGCGCTGTTGCTACACCATCCTATGGAGATTTATGGTCCTGAGACCAGAGCTGTCCATAGGATCGTGTAGCAACAGCGCCACTGTACAATTTCAGGCCACTGTGATATTGCACCTAAAAAATTCAACTTTGAAAATTAATAACTTTTGAATGAAACATCTTTCAGCAGTGGGAGTACTCTTGTTTTACTCAGGGGGATAAACCCTACAACATATTTTTTTTTACATTTTAGGTTATTACTATCCCTTTAAATGTATCCATTGTATCTGCCATTACCACATCTTTGGAGAAGGAATTCCACAATTTAATGGACCTTACTATAAAAAAAAAAAAAAAAAAAAACCCACAACCCTTCCACTGCTGAAGTTGAATCCTCCTTTCATCTAATCTTAAGGGGTGGCCCCTAGTTATTTATCAGGCCTCGGAATGAAAGCTCACCAGAGACATCCTTGTATTGACCTCTCATATACTTACACATTGTAACAAGACCTCCTCGTAGTCTCCTTTTCTCTAGAGTAAATAAACCAAGTTTGGCTATCTTATTTTGTAAAAGTGGGAAACCTGACCACAGCTTTCCTTGTGTATCTTGAGGTTTGTTTTAGAATATTATCACGTCATGATAAATGGAAGATTCATTCTCATTTTACAAGTGACCCATGTATAATAACAAAGTAATAATTACATGGTATAGAACTTGAAAAATCAGTGTAGAAATAGATCAGTTTTCACAAAATAATGTATTTTGGCTATGAAAATATAGTTTCTTGTAATAACAAAGTTATTAGTATTGGCATCTTTAACCCTTTGTTCCAGAGGAGTATCCACACACACTCTTTCCCTCTCCCTCCCCCTCTCTCCTTACTATGGACAGAAAATCCCACTGGTTAGCCCTGGATGCCATAGCTGTGGCGGCAGGCGGTACTGTTGCTGGCAGAGACTGAAGGGGTGCACAGTGCATTGTGAAGCAATAGTAATGTTTAAGTTTCACTTTATTTAATATTGAAGGCATTAAAAAATAAGTAGGTCTGTGTAAGTCTTATCTCTCAAACCTTTATAACTTGCTAAAGTTCCCCCTCCAGGCTGCTTCACAAAAGCCTGCCATCTAGCTGACAGCAGGAGATTACGGGCCTGGGACCAGCCTGCGGCTCTTCCGCAGAGCAGAACTCGCGCTATTTAGAAATAAATATTTCATTGAAATGGTCTATAAAGTGTGCTTGCAAACCAGGCACACTTTGTAGACCATTCCCATTAAGTATTTATTTCAAAATAGTGCGATTTCGGCTCTGCTGAAGATCCGCCATCCTGTCAAATGACTGGAATCTGCTGCTGTCCCATAGACGCTGAAGCAGCCTGGAGGGGGAAACTTTAGAGAGTTATATCTCTCAAACCATAAAGGTTTGAGAGATAAGACATACACAGATCTACTTATTTTTTTCAACGCCTGCAATATTAAATAAAGTGAAATTTAAACATTACTATACCTTTAAGATTACTATTGTATTGTATATTTTTATTTATATAGCGCCAACCGGTGTACTTGGCACTTTACAGATTACATTTAATATAGCAGGGGTACAATAAGTGCGGTGATTAAGTGCTTATATAGGCAGTTATAAGGGGAACAACAGGTTAGTATACATTAGGATAAGAGGTCCCTGCCCCGTAGAGCTTACAATCTAAGTATAGTATGGGTGACATACAGATACAAGCTGACAGAGGAGGAAGTGCAGTGTTTGGCTTATAATGATAATGTTTCCATATTACGCTGTTGCTAGAGCTAAAAGGTTCTCTTTTAGCTTTGATTTAAATTTGTAGAGGGTTGAAGCTTGGCGAATACTGGGTGGTAGGGAGTTCCAGAGGTAGGGGGCAGCAAGTGAGAAAGCTTTCAATCGTGAAACAGCGATAGTGGTTAAAGGGGCAGAGAGTCGTCCGCCACGTGTGCTGCGTAGTGGACGTGCAGGAATATGGCGGGATATCAAAGATGAAATATAAGGCGGGGACAAGTGATGGAGAGCCTTGAAGGTAATGAGGAGGATTTTGAATGTGATACGCTGCTTTATGGGAAGCCATGACAGTATTTTAAGAGTGGTGGGGTGAGTATTGTTCTGGAGGAGAAGAAGAGTATTCTGGTGGCTGAATTAAGAACTGATTGAAGAGGAGCGAAATGGTTAGTAGGAAGACAAATAAGTAAAGAGTTGCAGTAGTACAGGCGAGAAAGGATAAGAGCATGCATGAGGGTTTCTGTTGTAGAGTGAGAGAGGAATGGCTGGATTTTTGCTATATTCCGAAGAATGAAGCGACAGGTTTTGGTAACATCGTTAATGTGGGTGGAGAAGGAAAGAGAAGAGTCCAAAGTTACCCTGAGGCAGCGAGCCTTGTCTACAGGGTAAAATGTGGAGTCTTCGACAGTTATAGAAAATTGAGGTGTTGTTCAGGATTTAGGAGGGAAGATAAGGAGCTTCGTCTTTGACATGTTAAGTTTTAAGCGACGATGAGCCATCCAGGAAGAGACAGCAGTAAGCCAATCTGAGACCTACTGCTGTCTTTCAGGTGATATTGAGGGTGCGGCGACATATATTTGCCTATGGTAGTTAAAGCCAAATGAAGTTGACCCAGGAAGAGTGTATACAGAGAAAAGAGAAGAGGTCCCAGAACAGAGCCTTGGGGTACACCTACTGAGTGGGATTGGAGGTGAGGAGGTGTTGGCATATGTCACAGAGAAAGACCGTTGAGAGAGAGAGAGGATAGAAGCCAGGAATGTGCCAGGCCGCAGATGCCAATTGATTGGAGAACCTGGGATAGAAGGGTATAGTTGACTGTGTCGACTGCTGCCGATAGGTCTAGGAGGATAAGAAGAGAGAAATGGCCTTTGGTTTTTGCAGTGTGGAGATCGTTTGTTACTTTGAGAAGGGTAGTTTCTGTAGAGAAAGTGGTCCGAAAGCCAGGCTGCAGAGGGTCCGGAGTGTTATGGGAGTTGAAGAAGGTAAGTAGACAAGACTAGGCTAGGTGCTCAAGGAGCTTAGAGGCAAAGGGCAAGAGGGATATGGGGTGGTAGTTGGATGGGGAGGTGAGGTCTAATAAACTTTTTTTGAGGATTGGAGATACTATTGAATGTTTGAATGAGGAGGGGAAGATGCCAGAGGATAGGGAGGAGTTGAATACCCGAGTTAGCATGGGAACTAATGTGTGTTGCAGAGGAATGAGGAGGTGGGATGGTATAGGATCAAGGGAGCAGGTGGTGAGTGGTGATGTGGACAGCAGAAGGGAGACCTCTACTTCTGTGACTGAAGTAAAGGAATCAGATAAGTAGGATGGAGGATCAGGAAGATACAGTTGTGAAGGCTGGGAGGGTGGGATTGTTTGATGTATTGTGTTAATCTTTTGTGTGAAGGTTTCTGCAAAGGCTAGAGGGGATAGGGAGGGGAGGGGGAATGATGGAGAGGAGGGGCAAAGGAGGGAATTGAAGATACAGTAGAGGTTCCGTGGGTTTGATTTGTGAGTATTGATTAGTGAGGAGTAGTAGTGTTGTTTGGCAGAGGATAAAGCAGTGTTGAAGCAGGACAGGAGGAATTTGTAGTGGATAAAGTCAGCGTGAGAGCAGGACTTCCTCCACAGGTGTTCAGAGGTGCGGGTACAACAGCGGAGAAAGCGTGTTTGTGAGTTGAGCCAAGGGCGTGGGTTTGAGGGGTATTTGTGATAGGCCTGGACGGGGGCGTACAGATTGAGTGATGAGGAGAGGAGGTTGTTGTAGTATCCTATAAGTCAGAAAGAGTGTTGAAGGTGGAGAGGTTTGAGTGCAATGCAGAAGATAAGGCAGAAATGTCTAGTGAGCGAAGGTTGTGGGTGTAGTGCAGTGTCGTAGTTGGTGGGGGATTGAGTGAAAGGGTTGTAGAGAAGGTTATGAGATGGTGGTCGGAGAGTGGGAAAGGAGATATGGAGAAATCTAGTAAGGAGCAGTTCTTTGAGAAAACCAAGTCGAGGGGGTGACCGTCTTTGTGTGTGCTAGAGTCAGTCCATTGTTGAAGGGTGAAAGATGAGGTTAGTTGAAGGAGGCGTGAGGCCCAAGAGAGGGAAGGATCATCAGTGTGACAGTTGAAGTCCCCAAGAATGAGAGCAGGAGCCCCAGAGGATAGAAAGAATGCAAGCCAGCACTCAAAGTCTGAACGGAAGGCAGAGGGTGTTGTTGTGGGAGGTCTGTATACTACTGCACACTCATTGTTACAGGGTGGAATAATTGGATAGCATGTACCTCAAAGGAGTTAGTGGAAAAGGATGGGTGAACAGGTATCAGCTGAAAGTGACACAAGGAGGCAAGCAGTACACCTGTGCCACCACCTTTGCCCATTGTGCGTGCTGTGTGTGAGAAGTACAGGCCTCCATGTGAGACTGCAGCCTCCACGGCTGAATCATGTTGGGAGAGCCAGGTCTCAGTAAGAGCAAGAAGCTGGTGTGCTTGTCAGCAGAAAAGGTGCAGTGGGCAGAGTTTGAAGTCCTGTGTTCCTGATAGCAACTGTCATCTCTGACTCTGTGGGCACGACATCCAGAGCTAATTGAAGATGTTTTCTCTTTAACAAAAACACAAGGGCTACATTGACAGGGTTTCTTCGATGTGCTACTGCACACACCGACTCCTTTATTAGTGTTGCTTCAAAACTCGATTCTCCGCCAAGACGTCTATCACAAAGAATTGAGCATTCTATCTCAAGTAAAAACTTCACTTTTAATAAAAAATAAATAAAAAAACAATGTTTCAGTCCTCCATTGGGACTTTCATCAGGGATAACAGAATTACAGATCCGCTCCCCGGTCTGCCTTATATACACTCTTTTATCAAACTTGGCGCCGGTGTGACGCCTACCTGATTTTATGTGTGTTTAAGAGATTTTTAATGAGTCTAGGTATGCTGTATCTGCACACGCACTTGGAGCCAGTTTGGCTTCTTGAGGTTGTTATGACAACCTGGTAGGCGTCACTCCAGTGCCAAGTTTGATAATAGAGTGTATATGAGGCAGACCGGGGAGCCGACCTGTAATTCTGTTTATCCCTGATGAAAGTCCCAATGGAGGACTGAAACGTTGTTTTTTTATTTATGTTTTATTAAAAGTGAAGTTTTAACTTGAGATAGAGTGCTCAACTCTTTGTAATAGACTACATTCACATGGGCCATTAGGATTTAATGGCCATTATAAAGTAAGTGAGGGATTATTATTGGGAGCTGTTAGCTCTGCTTTAAGAGTACTGGTAGTTCAAATAAATGAATTCCAAAAAGGTTATGTCTCACTCACTTTTTTCATAGATTGCTAGTTCTCACTCTCAGACCCTAATCTACTGTCTAATAAGGTTGTTGATAGTATAATCTGAGTTCATGCTTGGGGGAAAGAATACACACAGACAAGATATATTCCCTGTTAAATATCTATACAAATATTTTGTTTTGTGCCTGTTGATAGAGCAGGTCAGAGTTTTAGTTTACTGGAACTGCCTGTTATAGAAAGTTCAATAAGCTGTGCCTTAAGGCACTTGTTCCAAAGAATGACATGTTCTGATATACTACTGCTGCATACTGAGGCATTTTTCAGCTATTTGCATGTCATAGTTTCTCTGTACATTGAGGCTGTTCTAAGAAAAAATGGTTGAATTCTTATGAAAACTAAGTGCACCATAGAGAATAAATAAACAATCCTAAAATTCCCATTGGCTTAAAGTGGACCTATCACCAGAATCTGTCTGCATATTTGAAAACTTCATTCATAACTGCCTATGTGTCATGTTAACCAAACTACCAACAGATGTTCACACTTATGTTTCTGGAAAATGTGATAGTGAAAATTTCTTGGTACAGCACATAGCTTCATTAGCATATGATGTCACTGAAAATGCTTGATTACCATATGAAATGTCACTTGTACTGCCATTAGCATATGGCAACAAGTGTCGAGCTCCTTAACTGTACATGTGATGGTCTATTGGCTAACACGACATATAGGCAGTTTTTAATGCAGTTTTCAAATAGCAAACTTGAATTAAGATGGAACTTCCAGTTGAATGCTACAGAGACCCCTCTAACATTCAATTAATTAAAAGCTCCATGTAAGTCAATGAGAATTTATTTTTTGATACTGTGATGCAGTTGGTTTGTCGTAGTATTGAACCATTTTCTTCATATATCAGCCTCAGTGTTTTTATGAGGCTATTGAATCTGTTATGCTCGGCGTCGGTGGTTCTCAACCAGGGTGCTGTGGCACAGCAATGTGTCATGGACATCCATTTAGAGTACCCCCTTCTTTTACTATGAAGTCACTGTCAAAATGTGAATGTTGATTACAGATTTACATTTATGGACTCAGTGTGTTTACTTTGAGTGTTCTGATTGTGAGACCTAAGGATAATTGAATAGTTATGTATATATACCCTTCATTGCAACATTGCCAAATGTCTCTGTGAGTGAACCTCTAGTGGATTGCCATAGCAACAGCTCAGTCTCATGGGCAGCCCTCTTCAATGGGAATTTTTAGTTCTTCCCTATATGATGAGTGGTTTTCCTGGAAATGTTCAACTTTTCATTTGAACATAGCTTATAGTCTTCAAACAATAGATTTTGTATATAGTCTATATTTGTCATGCTTTACGGTGACCAAATATCACTGAACAGTTGTCCCTGTTGTCTATTAACTGACCTATCAACTTGAGTATACTAGTAAAAGAAATCACGTTGATTTTGCAATATTGTTTTTGAAACATTTGTTTCAGATGCAGTAAAATCCAATCCAGACTTTTATAACCCCTAATCTCCTTGAAGGCAGACTATGTATAAATTTGCTTCAGAATTCCACCACATTTCTTTTGAACACACAGCCTTAAAGTGGCGGAGCAGTTACTGACATTTTCTGTGGAGAACCATAGCCAGTAAGTCACCTCTCCCATATAATGCATTAGAATTAGTCCGTACACCAGGTGGCCCTGTTGCTAACATTTTAATATAAACAATAGCTTAAGATTCAATAACTTTGGAAAATACTATCTCCCAACAGTAGGGTTGACCTAGCAGGAAAAGCCCTAAATATTTACTACTCCTTTAAATGGAGTTTTAACCCATTGAGACAATGTGAAGAATTTTATTTTGTTGCCTATGGTGCACTATGGCCCTGTAATAGGTGTTAGCTTGTGTTTGATGCAGAACTTTCAGTTACTAATAAGTTGCCCTTCAATTATTAAGCATATGGCAACTAGCATCATAATACTTGTAAAACAAGAAACAAAAAACACAGGAGGAGCACCAATAGTGTATTATCCAATATATCTTAATATTATTTGTACTATCAAAAAGAGATACACTCACAATTTAATATTGTTGACCATCTGACTTATGTCAGCAATCAACTAATAAAGCTTTCAGGGTACTTTACCCATCCCTGCTTGGGTGCCGTGTATGTATAAAATAATGAAAATAAAAATATTTTATTTTATTTTCATTATTTTATACAATTTTTTGGATTTTGGAATTATCATCTCATGGTGGATTACTTGTCTACGATTGACTGAGGACTCTGAAGGAGGAGAAACACAGCACCCAAACAGGGACATTTTAGGGATCTAGCATAATGTATCAATAATGTATCTTTGCTGATGACACTAAGCTATGTAAGGAAATACATACAGAGCTGGATGTTTTTTCCCTACAGAAGGATTTAGATAAACTAAGTGAATGGGCAGAAAAGTGGCAGATGTTATTTAATGTAGATAAATGTAAGGTTATGCATTTGGGCTGTAGAAACAAACTTGCTACATATACTCTAAATGGGAAACAACTTGGGAAATCCTCATTAGAGAAAGATTTAGGCGTACTGATAGACAATAGACTTCACAGCAGTGTGCAGAGTCACTCAGCTGCTGCAAGGGCAAATAGAGTACTAGCCTGCATAAAAAGAGGTGTAGAAGCAAGGGATGATAATATTATCCTACCTCTGTATAAATCCTTGGTTAGGCCTCATCTAGAATATGGAGTACAATTTTGGACGCCTGTTCTAAAAAAAGACATTACTGAACTGGAAAAGGTGCAGAGACATGCAACAAAACTGATAAAGGGATTGGAGGATCTGAGTTCCAAAGAGAGACTAGCCAAACTGGGTTTGTTTACATTAGAAAAGAGACGTCTAAGGGGTGATATGATTACCATTTACAAATACATTCAAGGTCAATACAAAGAACTATCCAATGAATTATTTATGCAAAGAGCTGAGCTAAGAACAAGAGGTCATCCATTAAGGCTTGAGGAAAGGCGCTTTCGACTAAAACACAGGCAGGGATTCTTTACAGTAAGGGTGGTAAGGCTATGGAATTCTTTGCCTCGGGATGTTGTGCTTGCAGATAATGTAACTGCATTCAAAAAAGCAATGGATGCCTATCTAGCACAGAACAATCTTGACAGTTATGACCGATGGCTTCAAAGCAAATAGGATATTGATCCAGGGCGCGCGCGCGCGCGCGCACACACACACACACGCACACACACACACCCCCACCCCCACCCCCACCCCTACACACCTACACACCTACATTGGAAATTGCTCCAGAGGGCTTTTTTGTTGCCTTCCTCTGGATCAACAGGGGTGTTATTGGCATGGGCTGGACTTGATGGACGCATGTCTTTTTTCAGCCTTATCTACTATGTTACAGATGTTGAATGGAAGTGCATTTTATTTGAACGTATATAACCCATTTTTATTTTTTGGGGGTTTAGTGTTCCTTTAAATTCAAGGTGACAGGTCTATTTTAATTCTCTTTAACTAAACTTATCTTAAGGTGACATACCCACTTTAACATGGCATGGAGGTCCCTAAGGTTTCATTGTGTGTGTGTGAGTTTGTTCTGATTATTGTTACTTCAGAATAGTTGGATTCAATTGAAGTCATTTTCCCTCAAAGCAAGTTTAGTTAGGATATCCTTACAGGCAGAAACAGCTAAATGTTTCCAGTGAATTTGTCTGAACTTTTTGAACTCCTGAGTTGATTTTACCTCAGGGAAACTTCTCTCTGTTTACTGTTCTTTTAGTAATGTCTCCATTTCAAGCAGGCACGTGCACAAATAGACACCAAGGGGGGCTTGAGCACCTGCCCTTTTTGACCAAAGTGCCCTTGTGCCCTTTTAACAAAAAATAAAAATAAAAAAAAATTATGAGAAGTGCCCTTTTTTTAATTTGAGCCCCTGCCCCCCAAAATGTGTGTGCACGTCCCTGATTTCAAGAGTGGATATACTTAATGACCGATCAAATGGTTGTAAATGTAAATGCTGCAACTCTCTTGAAATTATTGTTAATGTTTATAGTATAACAACAGGTATGTAAAATAAGGAATATACTGAGCAGTTCTGGGGCAAATCAAGGAACCATATGGGAGAAAAAGGCCTCTTGGATTAAAAAACAAAACACTGGAGACCGCGCTAGCATTAACCCTTTGAGTGCCAGAGGAGTACGCACTCTGGCACTCGAAGGGTTTAAGGGTTAACAGCCCATCTAAATCAATTGCCATTTTTGAGCTGTATTATTGGTTTGTCCTAAAATTCTCCTGTTTCTTTGTGCCTATGTATACAGTCCTCAATTCCATCACTGGAATTTATTTCTGCAACTCTTTATATGTAAAATATATGTATCAGCTTAGTTTAAATCAGTAGTTTCACAAAAACAGTGACACAAGTTTTATTGACTTGGCTGTGTATTCCAGCACATTGTATTTGAAATGAAACAGTGACTAAGAGGATAAAGTGCAGACTGTAATCTTAAACATAAGGAGATTTACATCCATAATCTGTAGACCGTGTAGGAATTATAACCCTTTTTTATACATAGTCCTTCCAATTTAAGACTATGGTCCATTTTAGGACTAATTGATCAAATAACATAATCTCAAACAAAGGTATCATATTTAGTACTTTGCTGCAAATAATTTGCATTCAATAACTGCCTGAAATCTGCAACCTATAGTCATCACCAGATTCTGGGTGTCTTCTGTTGAGATGCTCTGCCAGGCTTGTTGTTCAGCCATCTTCAGTTCCTGTTTTGGGGCATTCTTTCCTTCAGCCTTATCTTCAGCAGGTGAAACACATGCTCATTTGGATTCAGGTCATATGATTGACTTGGACTGTCAAGAACATTTTACATTTTGGCCTTTAAAATACTCCATGTTTCCTTTATCAGTATGTTTGGGGTAATTGTCCTGCTTCAAGGTACTTTCCTATGACATTTGAGGCATTTGGTTGAATCTGAGCAGATATGAATTTTCTGTATACTTCAGAATTCATCCTGCTTCTGCCATCAGCAGCCATATCAATAAAGAAAGTGAGCCATTGGCATCTATAAATGCCCACTGCATAACACGACTTCCACCATGTTTCACATATTAGGCGGTATGCGTTGGATCATGTGAAGTTTCTTTCTTTTTTCACACTTTCCTCTTTCCATCAGTACAGGTTAGTCTTCATCTCATCAGTCCATAACATTTTGTTCCAGTTTTTAGCAAACTGTCACCTGACCTTTCTGTTCTTGAGGCTTACCAGTGGTTTGCATCTTGTGGTAAACGCTCTGTGGTTATGCTGGCATAGTCTTCTCTTTATGGTTCTCTTTGACACTTCTATACCTACATCCTGGAGACCGTTCTTGATCTGTTGTACATTTGAAAAGGGGGGTTCCTTTATAATTGCAAGCATTTTTCGGTCATCCAATACAGTGGTTTTCCGTGGTCTATCAGGTTGTTTGGTATTTCTGAGGTCACGTGCATTCTTCCATCTTAACTATATACCACACAGTAGTTTTGACACACCTAATGTTTGGGCTATGTCACTGATTAATGTATTCCAATTTTTCATTCTCATGATGACCTGCTTTACTGGCATTGAACCTTCTTTGCTCCTCATGTTGAGAGACAACAGCAAAAGACTCCAAATGCAGATGCACACCTAGAGTAAATTCTAGACCTTTTGTTAGCTCTATTGTGCATGATCTAAGAATGCAAAGACACACACCTGGCCAAGAAACAGCTGAGCACCATTTGTGCAATTAATTCTGGACCCCTAAAATGGAGGTACTATGACTAAATCTTGCTGTTATACCTACATGCTTTGTGTTATGGATGTAAGTACCGTAAAATCTCAGGTATAAGACACACCAGTGTATAATACTCAGTAGTATATTATAACCAAGATTTTAGTGGAACACAATATATATGTATAATATAATATACACCCTTGTTTTCCCCCTGTCACACTAAAAAAGTTATCTTGTTGCTCTGATTCCCTCCCTCCCCAGCTTACCTTGATCCTTCTCTCCCACTCTGTAGTACAATCCGGCAGCCTGACATGGTCACAGCGGGTGGCATGCTTGCATTTGCTGCCTGCTTCCAGCATTGCCCTATCAGGACCAATACACTGGAGACCTCTCTACCATTCAAGGAGTTTAAAAGCTCTGTTCAAATCCCTACAGTGCAGTTGGTTTAATCCAGAATAACTCCAGTTTAACTTTATAAATATGGGCCTTTTTACTTATAATGAGTGGAGCATGTGCATAAACAGATCAGATATGAAGTGAGTTCATATTGCCCCCCCCCCCTCCCCGGATAAAATGAAACCTAGAAGTCTGTTGCACTCCCCCACAAACTCATGAACGATTTGACGGTATAATACGCGCACTTTTGCCTCTCTTCACCTTATGTGAAGTGGGGGGAAAAATGTTATAATTTTTTTTAATATATATATTGCCACTCTGATTCCCTCCCGCTGATCCTTCTCTTCCCCTCTATAGCGAAATCTGGCAGCCTGACAGGGTCACAGTGGAAGGCATACTGGCATTTGCTGCCCTTAGAGGTCCTACCAGGGCATTTCTGGAAGCGGCAGCAAATGCTAGTATGCCGTCCGCTATGACCCTGTCAGGCTGCCGGATTTCGCTACAGAGGGGGAAGGAATCAGAGTGGCAATATAAAAAATAAAAACAATAGTTTTTTCCCCTCGTGTATAATACAAACCCTCACTTCACATAAGGTGAAGAGGGGCAAAATTGTGCGTATTCTACGCGAGATATTATGATACCCTCAAATCATTTATGAGTTTGTTTTGGAGAGCAGCAGACTTCTAGGTTTCATTTTAGCTGGGGAGGAGGAGTCATTCATGATAAGGAAAAAAGGCCCATATTTATAAAGCTAAACTGGAGTTATTCTTGATTAAAGGGTTAGTAATGTCTTACATGCATAAAAAGTAATATCGTAGATAATCCAAAAAGAAATCGATTGGTGTAAGTCTTATCTCTCAAACCTTTATGGTTTGAGAGATATACCATTTTAAAGTTCTCCTTTCACTGATGTCAGCTGTAAAGCTGACAGCAGGAGACTTGTGTTGGCTGACTTAATTGAAACGGTCTACAAAGTGTGCCTGATTTGCCAGCACACTTTGTAGACCGTTCCAGTGAAGTATTTATTTATAGATTTCAGTATCTCGGCTCTGCTGAAGAGCCGACTGACTGTCCCCGGACAAGGGTCTCCTGCTGTCAGCTTACAGTTGACATCAGGGAAAGGGGAGGGAGGGGGTAACTTTAAAACGTTCTACATCGCAAACCATAAAGGTTTGAGAGAGGGGACTTGCACCAATTGATTTCTTTTTGGATTATCTACAATATTACTTTTTATGCATGTAAGACATTACTAACCCTTTAAACCAACTGCACCATAGGGACTTGAATAGAGCTTTTTAACCCCTTGAATGCTAGAGAGGTCTCCAATGCATTGCTTCACAATGCATTGGAGACCTCTCTCTATTAATCAAGGGGTTAAAAGCCTAATTTACTTTAACAGGAATTTGTATTTGCCCCTATGGTGTAGTTGGTTTACCCCAGAATAACTCCAGTTTTTATAAATACATGCCAGAGAGGGTGATGTACTAAGAAGTGGAGCAATTCTGCAGCAAACCAGCAGCACCATTGAGGACAAAAGTACAATTCACAAATTTATATAAATGGAGCTTTTAACCCCATGAATGAGACTTATGTGTTGTGTAGAAATGTGCTGGAGACCTTTCTAGCATTCATGGTGTTGCAGAACTCTGTTTAATCCCTTAAGGACCAGTGGTCCAGAGAAGTTACCTTCGCTTAAGGACTGCTTTGATCCCTTCTGTTGCTCCGCTACACGTGACCTGTCTTGAACCGGTCAATTTCAGACCACTTTTTTACTTACAGAGCTCCCTCAAGAGGCAATATAAGTAAAAAAGTATGTGACGTGCCAGGACCCTCACCAGTCCTTAAGGGTCTAAAAAACGGTGATGGTCCTGGCACGTCACCAGTTCTTAAGGGGTTAAATTACTGGGTGTTTTTATTTGTTCAATGTGGTGCAGTTGGGTTGCCACAGAATTGCTCAAATTCTACTTAGCACGTCAGCCACAAAGTTCTCATCTATGGAATGTTATGAAATTACACGTCACCTAAGAGCTATGTGACCTTTATAGAGCTCCCAGAACTTGGAGTTGCACAAAAGGGCTTTACCCAAAAGTGAGCAATTTCTTCTCTCATAGTCACTAATGTCCTCTATGAATTCTCATAATGTAATCTGACTGAACATTAAGTTCTTTTGGGATTGCCAGCTAGTCTGTTTCTCAAGAGTCCTTAGCATGGCATGTTTTAACCCTTCATATGCAAGAGATTTGTGCAACCTTACTATGGCTGGACAATCCTAATGACCACTATGAATTTTGCACTTGTGCCTTGTTCAAGATATAATGAACCTTATTAACCCCTTAGTGACAGCCGCGTTCGTACGCGGCTGTCACCTTAACGCCCGAGGAACATTTTTTTTTGTTTGCAAATGAGTCCGGACTTCCGTGACTTACCAGGTACGTCCTCTGTCACTAAGTGACAGTTTCTGAGGGACGTACCTGGTAAGTCATTTGTCGTTAAGGGGTTAATCAAGCTAAAGAGGTGCAGTCCTGATGAAGGAACCACTCATTGATTGCCAGTGCTCAAGCAAGTGATACTCTGGATAACCTGGAATCCTTCCCAATTAGTGGCTGTATTTGCCTGTTTGTGAATTAAAGAAGAACTAACACCTAATAATAATAACTCGCCACCTACCTTACTATGACCATAAAATACTAATGGCCTCAATAAATGTTACCCTTGTGCCTTTGTTATAAAAAACATCTTCAGTCAGGCCTAGATATCCTGTTCATGCAGTTAAACTAAGCCTACTTAACCCTTTAAGTACCTGGTGGTGCACAGCTCATTGAGAAGCAATGTACTGCACACCCTCCTGGTCTTTAAAGGATTGAGATTACCATGTACAGTGAGCAGGTTTTTAAGTCTTGTGGTCACTCTAGCAACTGTCATGTCCGCTTCCATGAACATGACATCCAGGATAGAACAAAGACATATTTTCTGTTTAGGCCATTAAGATTTTCTGACCATAGTAAGGCACGTGGAGGGATATTATTAGAGCTTGTTAGTTCTTCTTTAAGAACCCTTTCAATGTATATGTTTGGGAGTTGTTATTCATTTTGCTTGCTTTAAATCATGCACAGTAAAATAAACTAGTGAATGCTCTTATTCTGCAGGCTTTGCTGTAGCCCAGTGTATAAACCAGCACACCGCATCACCAGCTTCTTCCCCGTCCCCTCCTTCCAGTGGCAGCTCCAGCGGAAGCACCGGAGCTTGTGATTCTCTCACCACCAGCTTGACGTCAACTTCATCTGCAGTCCAGAGCCCATCAGGTACCTCTAGAGATTTTTTTTTCCCACAAGGTAGGCCTTTGCGGCTGCCATTTAGAAATATCATACCTTATGGTCTGTCACCTTAAAATTAGGACAAAGACTATGGAGAAACTTCACCTGATTTCTTGTTTAAGAAATTCCTTTAGACACATCTGGTTCTGCCTTATTTCCTGTTAAGAATGTTTTTCTAGGAGAGACATCAACTCAGGGTTGTGAGTTGATGGACCACCAACGTTTGGGGTCTATAACACCCATCACCCCCAACCTGTCAATGGCTAGTTGGGAATGATGGGCTACCCCTTTGAATACTGGAGGGTTACACAAAGCATTTCTTGGCAATGCTTTTGCACCCCTTTGGCACTTAAAGGATATACCTCTTGGATATGAAAGAGATCTAAAGTGCATTGTACTGTAGAGCCTTGTAGGCCTCTCTATCAATCACAGGGTTAATAAATTTCAAAAGGAAAGTGGTGTAATTCTTGGACAAACCAACTGCATCATGGTGGAGTTAAATACAAATGACCACAATTCCCAATTATTTAAATGGGGATTTTAAGCCATTGAATGCTAAAATGCAAATCGTTTGCGACCTTTCAAGCAGCCTGAGGGTGAAGAGCCCCATCTAAATCAATTGGGGTAGTACTTAATATGTAAAAAATATAGAGTGTGGTGTTTATTCCCCTGAGTAAAACATGGGTACTCCCGCTGCTGAAAGGTGTTGCATTCAAACTTTATTACAGCTAAAACCTGAATTTTGGAGGTGGAATATCACAGTGGCCTGAAACTGTACAGTGGCGCTGTTGCTACACCATCTTAATGCGTTGGATACCCCCTGGCACTCAAAGGGTTAAAAGCAGCCTATGGGCCATATGTTCAAAGAAGTAGCGACATAGCTTTTGTTGTTTGTAACGACTTTTCAAAGTACAGTGTCGTTGGGATCATTAATATTTTTCGAGAGTGTCGGTTGTGATTGCAAATATGTTGTTTGTCCTGACTCAAATTGTCGTATGGAACGACAAAAAAATGTCTTAACTAAAGACAAAAATGTCTTTAGTAACGACAAAAATGTCTTAACTAAAGACAAAAATTCTCATTCTCTCCACTTTTTTCTTAACGTACAAATTTTGTCTTTTGTAAGACTTTGTCGTTGGTTACAACAAATTTTCTTTTCCTCTATATGACACTGGAGAATAGTTTAGCCACGCCCCTTTGCCCGTCAGTTCTGGAGTTGTGTCTTACAAATGGATATTGCTAGTTTTTTGTCATATACGCTATAGAGAATATGTCGTTCATACATACAATTACTTATTTTTGTCTTTCATACAACATTTTTTTTGTCATTATCCCTTTGAAGATACGACCCTATATGTTGTTTTAGCCATTTATTTGTAAATTATTTTTGAGAAAATAACATTATTTTTGGGAGCACAGAACAGAACACTTTATGCACATTAATTTTTGTGCTAGACCTCTATTGTAGAGACTCCATGCTATGAATGAATCAAGGCAGAGTGCACACACTTGGGATATGTCTAATGGGAGAGTGAGCCAAGAAAACTAATAAACAAATTGCGCAGGGAATTCGCATAAAGTGCCAAACTAAGCCTTCAAATCATAATTTCTCAAAAATGACTTACAGAAAAATGGGTAGTTTGATTCTCTGTTAAACAAACTAAACTTGTCTTAAAGAGATAGTAATGTTTCACAAAAAAAAACAGCTTTGATTAATCTTCATAGTATTTGGGCTGTGGAAAGCATAATTTCAGTACTGTCAGAGTTTTAGTTCAAGGGTAATTGAATGATAAAGTATCCCCCTCCTGCCCCTTTTACTGATGTAACACTGCTCACCTCAGAGCAGCAAGGCTGTCTGGATGGATCGTAGCAAGGAACAATCTTCAGTGAGAATAAGGAAAAACCTGAAACACCTGCCAAGCGACCAGATTCCACATCTGAGGGGTATCGACTTACACTAGGTAAAAGGGGTGGGAGGGGGGATACTTTATCATTCAATTACTCTTGAACTACAACTATGACAGTATTGAAATAACACTCTCCATGGCCCAAATACTATGAAGATTAAAGCCGAACTACCACCTTTAAACAACTTAAGCTTCAATAACTCATGCTTAGTAGCGCTAGTCGCCAGAATTATTACCCTGTTTAATAGATTTTCAATTTTTCCGGGGCTAACAGGTAGGACGGATCACAGACATCATGCCATAATGACGTCCGTGTGCCTGCTCCATCAGTCCCTTCCAGAGCTGAACGGCTCCTAGCAATGCCTCCTAGAGCCGGCTGGGACTGACAGAGCAGGCGCGCGGACGTCACTATGGCAAGATGTCTGCAATCCGACCTTTCTGTCAGGTCCAGAAAAATTGATAAATCTATTAAACAAGGTAATAATTCTGGCAACTAACGCTACTAAGCAGCTAGTCGCCAGATAGGGAGTTATTGAAGCCAAAGTTGTTTAAAGGTGGTAGTTCCACTTTAATTGGAGCTGCTTTTTTTGAGAAACATTACTATCCCTTTAAGGTCACAAGTCAAATGCAGTGTTTAGACAGGATGTTTGCACATTAGGAGCCTTTGTAGGACATAAAATAATGTGTAGCCTATCTAACCTACAGGACACTAATGACATGTTGTTTCGAAAAGACATTGTGATGAAAAAAAGTTAGATCTTGGGTTGGTAATAAGAGAATGTTATTTTCAGAAGTAAATCTGACACTTTTGAAAATATGTCATAATGTATTGAAAACTAGAGAAAGATGAGAAGTGGTTATTTAAGATCCTTTTTTATTGTGCTAACATTAAATTAAACAGTCTTCTTCCCCAAACTATTTTGTGGGAAATTACTGACAGAAATTTGACCAAATAATAATTAGATTAAGAATTTTTTGTTTTGAAAGTACTTCGTTTGACAGTATATTAAGACACTCTTTTAAGACACTCTTTTCACCTCTGATTGAGGCAGTGAACGTAAAAAAATTATGGGAATACTTTTGTGCATTTTTGGACCGTGGCGTAAATACTTTTCCAATAAAATTTCATGCTGCAGCTCTTTTTCTCTGAAAGAAACTTAGGACCATTGTTTTGAAAAGTTAATGCTTTATTTAAAAAAACAAACTAGAACATTGGATATCCTATACTATAAAGTATAAGAATGCGTCTCTCCCTGTGAGCGTAGCACGAAGCACTAACTCACAGAGAGCCACGTGACTCGCTCCCCCTTGACCCGCGCCCTCTATGGTAACTAGGGACGCGTATTTGACAGGCACCCGCTTCCTCCATGCTCGCGCTCGCGGGTACCTGTCCGTTATATGCGTCCACATGCACGGTGCGAGCTCGGAGGGCTGGCAGCTGGCCGCCTGTCAGTTATGCGCGTCCACAGGTATGGGGAGCAAGAGGGTGGTGAAAGAGCAATGGGGGAGCAAAAGGGTGGTGAAAGAGCCATGGGGGAGCAAGAGGGTGGTGAAAGAGCCATGGGGGAGCAAGAGGGTGGTGAAAGAGGCATGGGGGGGCAAGAGGGTTGTGAAAGAGGCATGGGGGAGCAAGAGGGTGGTGAAAGAGCCATGGGGGGCAAAAGAGGTATGGGGAGCAAGAGGATGGTGAAAGAGCCATGGGGGGGCAAAAGGGTTGTGAAACAGGCATGGGGGTCAAAAGGGTGGCAAAAGAGGTATGGGGAGCAAGAGGGTGGTGAAAGAGCCATGGGGGAGCAAGAGGGTGGTGAAAGAGCCATGGGGGGGGCAAGAGGGTGGTGAAAGAGGCATGAGGGGGCAAGAGGGTTGTGAAAGAGGCATGGGGGGGCAAGAGGGTGGTGAAAGAGCCATGGGGGGGCAAGAGGGTTGTGAAAGAGGCATGGGGGGCAAAAGTGTGGTGAAAGAAACATGGGAGGGCAAAAGAGGTATGAGGAGCAAGAGGATGGTGAAAGAGCCATGGGGGGGGCAAAAGGGTTGTGAAAGAGGCATGGGGGTCAAAAGGGTGGCAAAAGAGGTATGGGGAGCAAGAGGGTGGTGAAAGAGCCATGGGGGAAAGAGGGTTGTGAAAGAGGCATTGGGGAGGGGGGCAAAAGTGTGGTGAAAGAGGCATGAGGGGCAAAAGTGTGGCAAAAGAGGTAAGGGGAGCAAGAGGGTTGTGAAAGAGGCATTGGGGGGGCAAGAGGGTGGTGAAAGAGCCATGGGGGGCAAAAGAGGTATGGGGGCAAGAGGGTGATGGAAGGGGCAAAGGGGTGACGAAAGAGGCATGGGGAGGCAAGAGGGTTTGCCAGAGAGGCATGGAGAAAAAGGCATGGGGGGCAAGAGGAGATAGAAAGGCATGGTGGGCAAGAGGGGGTAGAAAGAGGCAAGAGGAGAAAGCACTGCGTTGCGTGGCACTCAAAGGGTTAACATTACGCGGACCTTGGCCCGTGTACACGGGCTTTAACACTAGTTTTTAAATAATTCGTACATTGGGCTTACACATTTCATGTGTCAGACACGCTTAATCATAGACCCTTAATCATAGGGTTCTATGTTTAAGCAAAGACCAAGGCACTAATTGCTTTAACTCTTGGAGTGCCAGAGGGGTACGCAACACATTTCAAATCATTATACTTGCTTTTCTCTGTCGTCCAAAACAGGTTACTAGTAACTTTGGGTAGGCGATTCGCCCCTTTAAGTAGGCATGAACAATTCTAGAAGTGAATGCAGGGGGTGGAGCCTACCTTCCCTCCTTGGCTGCAGCTAGCCAATCAGCTCCAGTAAGATTTGTTCCTTGGGTGAAGATACAGGCAAGAGAACAATTCTGCTATAGTTTTAGCAAATTTTTTATTTTTCTGTTGGAAATGGAATACCACCATTAGGCGGATTACCATAACTGTCAGTGCCCTTAGATGTGGCTAACTCAGTATCCAGATACTTTTTGTGGACCTTAAACCCTGGAGGGAAAGTCTTGAGTTCAAGTTCTTTCCCCAGGAGTTGCCCACCGAGGCTTCTTCTTAACCCACTGAGTGCCAGAGGGGTACGGAATTAATTGCTTTGCAATGCATTCCGTACCTCTCTGGCACTCAGAGGGTTAATACATGATAATCTGAAGACAGAATATCTGTAGGAAAGGTGAGCAGCCCTTTGAGTGCTGCAGGTCCACGTCCCACAATGCCCCTTCGCACAGGGTTTTTCCTTTGGAGTTCCTATTGCACACTCCTGCACTCATTGGGTTTATCTGTGTGTCTTTTGGGTGTTTTGGGCCACATTTCTGTGTTAACTTAACCCTATGGCTGCTGGATTCGCTTTTTGGGGGGGTTGTTGGCACTTTCCCTACTGGGTTCAGTGTTTATTGGGTCTAGTGACATGTTTTAGTAATGTCTAGTGGACATTAACTTCTCAGTTAAAACTTTTCAAAATTTCTGTTCCTTGCTTTTAAGGACCTCTTTTACCACATAGACGCCATTGCTCAATTAACTTCTATGGGACTGTACAGTTTGGGACACATCTCTGCAACCGCTCATCATATCGACCAGAGATGGCTCATTTTGTTTGTCTGCCCTTGCTCTGTTATCCAGTTTGGTGTGTGTTGGGGGGCTTAGGGGCCTTCGGGCACTGTTGGGAGATTTTTTCTGGGAAAACTAAATTTCCCATGAGCGCTTGCTTCACGCGCTCATTTCTGATTGGCTCCCACAGCGGCAGCCATTTTATGCTTTCCCTGAACAAGTATCCTATGCAGGGCTTGGACTCTCCTTCTTTCCTTTGCAGATTAACCCTTCGCTGATGTATTTCAGGTGCCTAAGAGGCCCTGTACTTGTTTTCCACCTAACCCCACTCTTGACCGCTTTGTGTCTGATGAGTGGAAGTCTCCGGACAGAAAACCTTCTGTTTCCAAGAAATTTGCCAAGCTTTACCCATTCTTTGAGGCGCCGCTTGCTCAGTGGGTTCATCCCGCTAAGGTGGATGCACCTGTCTCCAGGCTATCTAAGGCCACAGCCTTGCCAGTTGCTGATGCGTCTGCTGTGAAAGACTGGACTGACAAGAAACTTGAGGTCTTCCTCAAGTCTGTTATTGCCACCGCAAGTACTGCCATGCGTCCAGCATTTGCTGCGGCATGGGTGAACCAGGCCATTGCGGTCTGGACTGAACAGGTCACCCTGGCTGTCCGTCAGGGTGCTCCTACTTCGGATATGTTGCGGTTTCTTGCTGATATTTCAGAGGCCCAGCACTATGTTTCTGCTGCCTTGTTTGATGCCATCCGTTTGGTGGCAAGGGTTTCCACCATGTCTGTGTTTGCCAGACAGGCTCTTTGGCTCAAGATCTAGTCTGCTGACACTGCTTCCAAGAAAGCTTTGCTGTCGTTGCCTTTTCAAGGCACCTCTTTGTTTGGGTCAGATCATAAGGATCTGATTAGTGATCGGCTTTTTTGTCCCTTCCAGACTGATACATGTCCGGCGAACCAGTCAGTTCCCTCAGCTCTTCGTTCCTCCTCCAAGCCCAAACAACAAAGGAAGCCTAAGGTCTCCTCCCAGCCCAAGGCTTCCAAGCCTTCTTCAGCATGACTCGCCGAACCCAGGTCCCCATTTGTCTGTGTGTGGCCGTCTGCGTCACTACCACAGTGTCTAGGAGAATTCAGTGGTGGGCCTGTGAGCTTTGCAGCTGGTGGCGGAAGGGTGGCGGAAGGGTACAGGATCCCTTTCGCCTCTCTTCCTCCCTTTCAGTTTTTCCCCTCTCATACACCCCAGGGCATAAAGCGATAATGTCTGTTCGTTGGTGCTATCCAGGCTCTTCTGTACAAGGATTTTCTGGAACCTGTTCCAGTTCAGGACAGAGGTGTGGGTTTTAACTCAAACCTCTTTGTGGTCTCCAAGAAGGATGATGGCTGTCGTCCCATTTTGGATTTGAAGAATCTCAATGTCTTTGTGATGAAGACTCATTATCACCAGGAGTCCCTAAGAATGGTGATTGCTGCTATGTCCCCGGGGGAATTTCTTGCCTCTCTGTATCTTCAGGACGCGTATCTACACATCGCCATTCATCCAGAGAGCTGACAGTATCTCAGATTTGCCTGTGACCAAGGGCATTTTCAGTTTTTAGCTCTTTTCTTTGGTCTAACTACAGCTCAAGTCTTCAGTCGTGTCCTGGGAGCCTTAGGATCCATCCTCCATCAGGACGTCATCAGAGTCACTCCATACATGGACAACTGAAAGCCCCTTCTGCTGACCTTCTTCATCAGCAGGTTCAGGACTGCATTCATGCACTCACCCATCATGGGTGGAACCTCAGCATGGACAAGTTGGATCTTGTTCCGTCCCAGTGTCTGGTCTTCCTGGGCCTTCTCTTTGACACTCAGCAGAGCATGGTGTTCCTCACAGACGAGGTGGCTCGCCAGATTGCCCATAGGATTTCTGCTGTTCTGGCTCACGATCCAGTTCCAGCCAAGAAGGTGGGGAAGTTCATTTGCACCACAGAAGCGGTCCCGTTTGCCATGGCTCACACCAGGGAACTCCAGAGGTTTGTGAACCAGGTGTGCAGGGGTCAGTCGGACCTTCTGAAGATGTCAGTGTCCCTCCCTCTTCATGTGGAACTGAGTTTGTTGTTGTGGCCTCAACCTCTCCAGTCTGCTGAAGAGCGAGTCCTTCCTGGTATCCTTCTGGACCAACGTGATGACGGATGCCAGCCTCTCCGGCTGGGGAGAGGTCCTGGGTCGCTTGAGTGCTCAGGGTCGGTGGTCTCCGGAGAAATCTCTCCTTCCCATCAACGTGTTGGAGCTTCGGGCGATTTCATGCCCTTCTCCACTGGATACGCCAGCTGGAGGACTGCCCAGTTCAGGTCCAATCCAGCAAGGCCACGGCAGTGGCCTACATCAACAAGCAGGACGGAACAAGAAGTCTCGCTGCTTGGTTAGAGGACAAGGCTATTTCGTCCTGGGCAGAAGAACATGTTCCTGCTATATCCGCAGTTCACATTTCCGGCGTAGACAATGTCTTGGCAGACTTCCTCAGTGGGAACTGCACCCAGAGGTGTTCACCCTCATTGTTCAGAAGTGGGGTCTTCCTTGCATTGACCTGATGGCGACAAGACACAACCAGAAAGTTCCAATGTTCTGCTCTTTCTGGGGGGGATCCTCTAGCTCTAGCGGTGGATGCCATGTCCATTCCTTTGTCATTTCCTCTGGCTTACATCTTTCCTCCCATCCCCATGTTGCACAGGGTGTTAAGGAAACTGAGAGTGGAGCGCTGTCCAGTCATTCTGATTGCTCCGTACTGGCCTCAGCAGGCTTGGTTTCCAGAGCCTCTGGATCTGTCAGTGGCGGAGCCATTCCGGCTCCCTTGCCGCCCGGATCTTCTACAGGGTTACCTGTGGAAGGAGGATGTCCATCGTCTGGCTTTGATGGTTTGGCAATTGAATCCTCAATACTGAGGAAAAAGGTTTTTCTTCTGGTGTGGTGGCTAATATGCTTAGTGCCCTCAAACCTGTTTCTTCTAAGGCCTGTCATCGTGTCTGATCGACCTTTCACTCTTGGGGAGCTGAGAGGGACCTGTCTCAGGATTTTGATCTTCCTACAGTCCTGGCCTTTCTACAGGATGGTGTGGATATGGGTCTCAGTTTTTAGTTCCCTTAAGGTTCAGACTTCTGCTCTCTCTATTTTCTTTCAGAGACACATTGCTATTCTTCCTGATGTCAAGGTTTTCTTCCATGGCATTGCTCATACTTGTCCTATTTTCAAGACTCCCACTCCTCAGTGGGATCTTAACTTGGTTCTGGGCGTCCTTCAGCGCCCCACCTTTGAGTCCTTGGCTACTATTCCTCTACGCCTGCTGACGTGGAAAATGGCCTTTCTCCTGGTGATAGTCAGTTCGCTGTGTCGCGGAGTTGCATGCTCTGTCTTGTAGACCACTCTTTTTGGTGTTTCACAAAGACAAGGCGGTGCTTCACACTTCTCAGGAGTTTCTTCTGAAGGTGGTTTCTGAGTTCCACATTAATCAGGAGATTGTGGTGCCTTCTTTCTGCCCTGACCCTACCTCTGAGAAGGAGAGGGATCTCCACTTGTTAGACGCTGTGTGTTGTCTCAAGTTTTATGTACATTGCACTGAGTCCATTCGACAGTCTGGCGCGCTGTTCGTTATTCCTGAGGGTTCCAGAGCAGGGAGACCCACATCCAAAGTGACTATTGCGTCTTGGATTAAGTCCACTATTCTTAAGGCTTATGAGCTAAGGAAGAAGCCTGTTCCCTTTCAAGTCACGGCTCATTCTACAAGATCCAGTGGGGCTTCTTGGGCTTACAAGAGTCAGGCCTCAGCTGATCAGTTGTGCAAGGCTGCCACTTGGTCGTCTGTGCACACCTTTTCGAAGCACTACCGTGTTGATGTGCTGGCATCGGCTGACGCCAGCGTTGGGAGAAAGATCCTGGAGGCAGTCTAGCCTGTCTAGGATCTTCTTCGGTTCTTTGGTGCTTCCTTCCCTTTTGAGCCCCGTTGGTTCTAATTCAGTGTGCTTTGTGACAGTTCCTGGGGTGTTGTTACCCCTGTTCAGTGTCCGTTGACACTTCATTTGTTTTTGTTGGGCTATCTCTGATCTGATGGTTCATATATGCTCTGGTGACTTTGGGGGCCCTGCGCCTGGTCCTTGCTTTCCTTCCCACCTCTGGAAAACTCAATGGTTGGACATCCCACAGTTACCAGTAACCTGTATTGGACGACAGAGAAAAGAGGATTTTAGTCTAACTTGTTAAATCCTTTTCTCTTAGTCCATACAGGTTACTGGTCTCCCACGCCGTCAAGGGACCATGCTTGGCTCTCCTGTGCCAGACCAGGAGAGCCTGTCCTGTCCTTCGGGGGTCATGCTCACAGGAGTCTTCTTTTCCTTCCACTATCTAGTCAGCAGTTAGTGTCTCAAATCTTACTGGAGCTGATTGGCTAGCTGCAGCCAAGGAGGGAAGGTAGGCTCCACCCCCTGCATTCACTTCTATAATTGTTCCTGCCTACTTTAAAGGGGCAGATCGCCTACCCAAAGTTACCAGTAACCTGTGTGGACTAAGAGAAAGGGATTTAACAGGTAAGACTAAAATTCTCTTTCAATGGATGAATAAAGTATTCACATTATAAATGAATGTTAACAAATTTCTTCCTGATAAAAAGTGTTGCAGCATGAAATGTTTTTTTTCTCTGTATTGGAGTGTTGGATGACTCTGTACACAAGCACCTTGAACACAGAAGACCAGGTAAGTCCAGATATTGGTCCTAGAGGGTCATCTGATTGTTTTTTAAACTTTCATATGCCACCATTTTATTGCGCAGATAGCGTTTGTGTTTTTATTCTGGGAAAAAATTCTTCAGACCAAAAGTTTGGAACATCACACCCTAAGCAAACAGAATAGTAGTCTAAACCACTGTGATATGTTATGGGGGTATCTGCCTTTGCCTTTTAGTTAAACCCAAATAAGTAAAAAATATCTCTTCTGCTGGGCTCAGTTTGGCACACAGACTTTGTATTCACTCCCAGAGCAGCCCTTTATTTTACAAACCCATTAATTTCAGGATGTAATTAGCTGTGGCATAAAGATCAATAGAGACATTTTCGATTAACTAAAATTGCCAAGTGAATGGGAATGCACTTTTAACAGACTTTTAATAGTACATTAAAAAAAGCACTAAATGACTCAAATTTAAGGATAGCTGGAGAAAATGCAGCCATTAACCTGGTCATTAATATGTTGGATGTAAATGTTACAAGTAAGTACACTTGGGTTTTATGCACAAAGTAAAGTGGAGTAATTTTGGGCAGACTGCACCATAGGGGACAGATGCAATCTCCACAATTCCTGTTTATTTAACTGGAACATTTAACACCTTGAATGCTATTGGTATCCTGTGTGTTGAGATCTCTCTAGCATTCCAGGTGGTAAAAGATGTTTTAAAAGTAATTAATGATTTTTATTTGTCCCCTTTGGTCCAATTGCTTTGCATGAAAATGTCCACATTTTTATTTTTGCAAAAGGCCCTAATAAATTAAAAACCCTTATTCAGTATACATAGAATCTCTCTTCATTGTTCTTAAGAAGGTTTAACAGTGTGATATCAGTGTGAATTCAAACCATGTACCAGGGGTGGGCAACAGTTGGCACCTCAGCTGGTGGGCAGCTTGCCAAAGGCTGACTGAGAATGGTGGGACTGTTAGTTCAACAACTGTAGAAAGATCACAGTTTGTCCACCCCTGGCTTAGCCCAGGGTTGGTCAAAATCGTAAGACTGAGACACTATTTTTATTATCTTTTGAGCCCAATTTGAATATAAAAAAATGCACCATACACAGAAGTTTCAGGACAGTCTGTAGGATTTTTAGACTTGTAAGGCCCTTGCCTGTCTGGTGGAATCAGCCTCATGGGGCAAACCTCACAGTTTGCTCGCCCCTGCCTTAAAGCTTTTAACCCTTTGAGTGCCAGAGGGGTACACCATGCATTGCAAAGCAATACATTGCATACGCCTCTGGCACTCAAAGGGTTAACTATGCATCAGTGGAATCTGTATAGGAATAGGTGCCATTCTGAAATCAACTGCACCAGAGAGGGCAAACAGACATTCCCAAACTTCTAATCCCTTGAATGAAAGAGAAGTATCCAATGCATTGCAAAGCAGTGCTTTTTATTTATTTAAAGGGTTCAAAGTGCAATTAATATCAATAGGAATTTATGTTCTCCCCTGTGGTGCATTTGGTGTGTTCCAAAATTGCTTCTTTAGCGTCCTTTAATAAGTCCCATTGTTTTATTAAACTATCGGTATAGTTATATAGGACTTGGCTTTTTTGAAACTAAAGCAAGTTGTATAAGAGCTATTGGGACACAGCTTTGCAATGCATTGTGTACCCCTCTGACACTGAAAGAGTTAAAATGTTCCCTTTCATTCACTGAGATCCCTACCAGTTTCCATGATGTGCATAGATCCATGACAGCTGCATAGGTACATGTGTGTGCTAATGAGCATTATTGATTTTCTTCTTACAGAATATTACATGTGGTTGTGTAGATTCCTGAACAGATCATATTGGGCTCTTTGGCCCATATTTATAAAAGCAAAGTGGAGTTAGTTTGGAGTAAACCTACATCCCAGCATTAAGGCCCTATTTGCATTAAAACATTTCTGTTTTTTCTGTTTTAATGCACACAAATGCAGAGGTGGAATAGGACTGCATGTCCTACTTCCACTCTGTGTATTAACCTTTTGAGTGTCAGGAGGGTATGTGATGCAATTCAAAGCAATGTGTTGTATACACCTCTGGCACTCAATGTGTTAAGGGCACCTTGAGCAAGAGAAATATTGAGAACCATTGATGTGAAAGTTGTATCGGACAGAGAACCAAGATGAGTTTAGATGGGTTGGCATATATTAACCCTTTGAGTGCCAGAGGGTAATGGAATGCATTGCTTTGCAATGCATTCTCTACCCCTCTGGCACACAAAGGGTTAATGCAGGGGTGTGCAAACTCTTGGGATGGCCCCGCTGGGAGTCCCAAAACACTGATAGGTTCTGCTATCTGATGGATTCTGATAACTGCCCTCATGTAAACATGAACAAGTATAGGTGGGCCCTATTATGGCATACCTCCCAAGTGTCCCTTTTTAGGAAGGACAGTGCCTCTTTGAGACCCAAATCACCCTGTTCCTCTTTCCCACCCTGGTGTTCCTCTTTTTAAGAGATAGGACTGTGTGGGGTGTATATGTGTATCACATTGCTTCACAGCAATAAAACTCACATTAATGTTTGTTTAGACTTCAGTATATGTGTTTATAAATTAGTCTGTGTAAATAAAATACTTTGATCCTGCTCCAAATCATTTATTCGGTTATACAAATAGGTCTTAATAGTCCATAAAATAATAAAACAACATTCTCGGTAATGCTCTGCCCACCAGCAACACCACACTGAAACAGAAGTGTCCCTTTTTGGCCATTTGAAATGGTGGCAGGCATGTTACAGTTTGATAATAAAAGGGTGGAAAGTACACTCTTAACCATTTGCATGTCAAAGAGGTATCTATTGCATTGCATTCTGGCAGTCAAAGGGTTAACACTTTTTGTCCAACCCTGCATTAATGCATGTATGGGAAACCACCAACCTCTTATTAGAATGTGAATTCTTCATGTGACCACAACAAAACACAAAACAGGCTTTCACATCTTTTTGCATCATCAGATATATATATAAAATTTACATTATACAGTATACATTGAACTGCAGCTGTTATGGGGCAAACCTGGTGCATCATAGGGAAAAAAATAAACATTCCCAAATCCTTTTGATTTTAAACACGTTTTTTAACTTCTAATACTAGTGAGGTCCGAAATCATACCTGGGTACTTTGTCTTCTGGTCCTCTGGTGCCAAAAATTGGTCGGAATGTGGGAGGAACAGGGTGGGAAGGGGCAGAAGTGGGCAGAGTTTCAGAGGAAACTCCCCCCATCTAGAGCATCAGCCACTGTTCCTGGAGACCCGGAAATGCTTTTGCAAATCCGGAAGAGATCCCAGGTATGTCCCCAACGTATTGCAGAGTAATGCATTAGAGACCTCTGTAGCATTCAGTTGGTTAAAAGCCCCATTTACATCAGTAGGAGATTTTGTTTGTTGCCACTGATAAGGTTGCTTTGTCTCAACATTGTTGCACTTTGCTTTTATACATATTGCAGGAAAGTTGACCCTCAGTCATGAAGAAAAATTCTATGAAATGGTTAAATTCCAATCCAATTGGAGATTAATATATGGACTGGTCCCATTTTAACTTTTTGTTTACTTTTAATTTAAGACTTCTCATAGTGTTATTCCCCACAAAACTTTAACCCTTTGAGTGCTAGAGGAGTGTCCAAAGCATTGCAAAGCAATGTGTTGGGCGACCCTCTGTAATTAAAGTGTTAAGGCAGGCATGGCAAACTCAAATACAGTCGAAGCCCGGCTACTCAACATTCCCCCCCAAGGAGGGCCGCCACATTGGCTGCTACCTACGGTCAGCATGTGTGTTTTTGTGTGTCTGTGTCCACTGCGCAGTTCGGATCCGACCTGTTCGACTCTGGCGAAAGTCGGCGACTTTAAAATACCTTAAAAAATGAAAAATGAATGGAGCCATTTCCAGGGTCTAAATAAAGATGGTGGAACAGGGTAAGGTGGGCATTTAGCCTTATGGTACTATGGATGAAGTAGATGAAGTATGGATGCAGCAATAAGGCACCCTGCCTGCCTACACAATACACATACACAACTGTGACACTGGCTGATGTGTCACTCTGAAAATTATTCAATCAAATCCCTACTATTTATTTTAATGTTTAACACACACACAAAGGTGACTCTCCCTTGCTGTGGTAATAAGGTACTAGGCCTCCCTACAGAATTGTGAGACTGGCTGATGTGTCACTCAGAAAATTATTCAAACAAATCTCTACTATTACTTTTAATATTTTACACAGGAACAAAGGTGCCTATCCCTTGCGGACACAATAATGTACTAGCCCTGCCTACAGAACTGTGAGACTGGCTGATGTGTCACTGAAAATTATTCAAACAAATATTTATATTAATATTTAACACAGGAACACAGGTGATTCCCTTGCGGTGGTAATAAGGTACTAGGCCTGCCTATAGAACTGTGAGACTGGCTAAAGTGTCACTCTGAAAATTATTCAAACAAATCCCTAATATTTTTAATTTTTTTGCACAGGAACAAAGATGACTCTCCTTTGCAGTGGCAATAAGGCACTAACACTGGCTGCCTGTCTATGCCTAATGCTAACTGCCTGCCTACACAACAACTGGACACTCTCTATCTCCTTCTTCTCTCTTTGTGCTCCAACAACAAAATGAGGAAATGCAGGCTATCTGCTTGGGTTTCTGTGTCATTAGTCCAAACCCCCATCATGAAACGAAGAAGCCAGTTGGAATAGAGACAAAGAGGGAAAGTAGCACATGAAACGGAGAAGCTAATTGGACTAGAGACATGGAGGGAAAGTAATCGAGCACGGGTAGTAGACGCCGAATTTCGGACCAGGGCTAGTCGAATTCGAATACCACCACTAGGCGGATTACCATAACTGACAATGCCCTTAGATGTGGCTAGCTCAGTATCCCAGTGCTTTTTGTGGACCTTAAGCCCTGGGAGGAAAATCTTGGGTACAGGTTCTTTCCTCAGGAGTTGCACACCGAGGCTTCTTCTCAGGGACGTGCACAGACATTTTTGGGGGCAGGGTCTCAAATGAAAAAAAGGGCACTTCTCATACTTATTTATTCAAAATATATATTTAAAAAAAAGAAAAAATTTACATCTCAGGAGCCTGTAGGCACAGAAATCTGAAGAACCCCCCATTGGCCCTCTCCACTGGACACCTCCACAATGCTCCTAATCTTCACATTGCCACCATCATCTCCATATTGCCCTTACATTGTCCCCTGTCAGCTCCACATTGCCCCCCATCAGCTCCATATTGCCATCAGCTCCAACTTACCCTCACATACATTGCCCCATCATCTCTACATTGCCATCATCTCCATCTTCCCCCCAACAGATCCATATTGTCATTCAGGGTTACCTAGAGAATTCTCAGGTCATTTATGCATGTTTTGATTTCCCTGAGTCTCTCTCCCAGGGACCTCCAGCCATGCATTAGAGCCAGTTTGGGTGCAAGAGTTCAAGGCTGCTACTAGGGACCTTAGGTCTACATTGCAGCTTTCCATCCCAGTTACAGGGGGTCTTCCATTCATGGCAGACCCCCTCCTCAGTCAAATCTTCCCTGCCTAACCCGCAGGGAGTACCCGACATATCCGATTCCTCTGAGGAGGAACTGTTGATGGATTCAGGTGTTGAGGAATGTTCTGCTGTGGGTTCTTCTCAGTTTTTTGGGGACCCCTTTGAAAGTGATCCTGAGCCCTTGAAGGTGGGCCTGATCAGGGCTGTCTTAACTACCCTAAACATTCCCTTAGTTCTGGAGGTTTCTTCAGATCCTTTTGATGTGTTTCAAGAGCCTAAAAAGCCCCATACTTGTTTTCAACCTAATCCCACTCTTGACCGCCTTGTGTCTGATGAGTAGAAATCTCCAGACAGGAAACCTTCTGTTTCCAAGAAATTTGCCAAACTTTACCCCTTCTCTGAGACGGCGCTTGCTCAGTGGGCTCATCCCCCCAAAGTGGATGCTTCTATCTCCAGGCTATCTAAGTCTACTGCCTTGCCAGTTTGTAATGCATCCTCTCTGAAAGACTGAACTGAGAAGAAACTTGATGTTTCCCTCAAGTCAGTTTTTGCCACTGCTGGGACTGCCATGCGTCCGGCGTTTACTGTGGCATGGGTTAACCGGGCCATTGCGGTCTGGACTGAACAGCTCACCCTGGCTGTCCGTCAGGATGCTCCTACTTCAGATATGTTGCGCCTTCTTGCCAACATTTCTGAGGACCAGCATTATGTTTCTGCTGCCTTATTTGATGCCATCTGTTTGGTGGCTAAGGTTTCCACCATGTCTGTGGTTGCCAGACGGGCTCTT
Organism: Rhinophrynus dorsalis; assembly: GCA_037306005.1. NCBI lineage: Eukaryota > Metazoa > Chordata > Amphibia > Anura > Rhinophrynidae > Rhinophrynus > Rhinophrynus dorsalis. The sequence goes on from CM074725.1 coordinate 75,108,563, forward strand.
TGGCTCAAGATCTGGTCTGCTGACACTGCTTCCAAGACAGCGTTGCTCTCCTTGCCTTTTCAAGGCACTTCGTTGTTTGGGCCAGATCTTAAGGATCTGATTAGTGAGGCCATAGGGGGTAAAAGTACCCTTCTACCTTTGGTCCCCAGGAAGAAAACCCCTCGTAAGAGTAATCGGTTTTGTCGTTCCTTCCAGACTGAGGCACGTCCGGCGTACCAGGTGGTTCCCTCAGCCCTGCATGCCTCCTCCAAGCCCAAACAGCAATGGAAGCCCAAGGTCTCCTGCAACCCAAGGCTTCCAAGCCTTCTTCGGCATGACTCACTAAACCCAGGGCCCCACTTTGCGTCACTACTACAGCGTCTGGGAGGATTTGGTGGCGGACCTGTGGGCTTTACAGGTGGTGATCCCTTTCATCTCTCTTCCACCCTTTTGCTTTTCCCCTTCTCATACACCTCAGGGCTCAGAGAAACGACGCCTGTTCAACGGTGCTATTCAGGCTCTTCTGGACAAGGATGTTCTAGAGCCGGTTCCAGTTCAGGACAGAGGTAGGGGTTTTTACTCAAACCTGTTTTTGGTCTCCAAGAAGGACAGCAGTTGTCATCCCATTTTGGATCTGAAAGATCTCAATTCCTTTGTGAACAGGACTCATTATCACCAGGAGTCCCTAAGGACAGTGATTGCCGCTATGTCCCTGGGGGGATTCCCTGCTTCTCTAGATCTTCAATCAGGAGATTGTGGTGCCTTCTTTCTGCCCTGAACCTACCTCTGACATGGAGAGGGATCTCCACTTGTTAGATGTGGTGCGTTGTCTTAAGTTTTATGTACATCTCACCGAGTCCATTAGACAATCTGACGCGCTGTTTGTCATTCCTGAGGGCCCCAGGGCAGGAAGACATACATCTAAAGTGACTATTGCGTCTTGGATCAAGTTCGGTATTCTTCCTTAGCTCGTAAGCCTTACGAAGCCCGTTCCCTTTCGGGTTACGGCTCATTCTACCAGATCTATTGGGGCTTCTTGGGCTTACAAGAACAAGAATTCTGCCTTGAATGGGGGGAAAAATTCCTTCTTGATTCCAAATGGCAATCAGATTTCTCCTTGGATCAACAAGCACTAACTAAATGTTAATCCCAATAGTAATATACATAGCCCTCCATGTTCTGCTCTTTTAAATAGGTATCCAGGCCCTTTTTAAAGGCATCTAATGTATTCGATAGCACCACCTCCTCAGGCAGTGAATTCCATACCTTTATTGTCCTTACCGTAAAGAAACCCTTCTGTTGTTGTAGATGAAATCTCCTTTCCTCAAGTCTAAGCGGGTGGCCCCTTGTCCTTTGTTCTGTTAATGAACAGGTCTTTGGAGAGCCCTTTGTATGGGCCCTGAACGTATTTATATAGTGTTATTATATCGCCCCTAAGACGCCGTTTCTCTAGTTTAATTTTTCTAGCCTTTCTTCATAACTAAAACTTTTCATTCCCCTTACTAGTTTTATAGCCCTCCTCTTCACTTTCTCTAGTTTCATAATGTCCTTTTTCAGAAAGGGCGCCCAGAATTGAACAGAATATTCTAGGTGGGGTCTTACCATGGACCTGTAAAGAGGCATAATAATATCTTCCTCCCTTGAGTCAATACCCCTTTTAATATGTGCCAATATCTTATTTGCCTTTGCAGCTGCCAGCTAGCACTGCACGCTACTGCTAAGTCTATTGTCTACCATTACTCCCAAATCCTTTTCATTAGTATATTTCCCCAGAGAAACACCATTTAAACTATATGTTGCATTTTTATTATTATACCCAAAATGCATAACTTTACACTTGTCTATACTGAATCTCATTTGCCATTTGCCTGCCCAGTTACTCAGTTTGTCCAAATCCTCTTGTAATGAAGACACATCCAGTTCAGACTTTATTACCTTACTTAATTTTGTGTCATCGGCAAACACTGATACATGGCTCCCTATGCCCTCTGGGAGGTCATTAATAAACAAATTAAAAAGAAGAGGACCCAGGACAGATCCCTGAGGTACTCAACGTATTATGTTTATCCAAATGGAGAACTTGCCATTTACTACCACTCTTTGCATTCCAATTTCCAATCCACGCACAAACATTTTCCCCTAAGCCTGTTTCATTCAATTTGTACAGTAATCTCTTGTGTGGAACCGTATCAAATGCCTTGGCAAAGTCTAAATAGATCACATCAACTGCCGCTCCCACATCTATATTTTTACTCACTTTTTCATAAAATGCAATCGAGTTAGTTTGACAAGACCTGTCTTTCACAAAGCCATGTTGGCTCCTGCTAATGATATTCCTGTTCAAGCTGAATTCTTGAATATATTCCCTTAGCAACCCTTCAGAGAGCTTCCCTACCACAGATGTCAATCTTACAGGTCTGTAATTTCCTGGTTGTGATTTTGATCCCTTTTTAAATATGGGCACCACATCTGCCTTACGCCAATCCGTGGGTACCAGACCTGAAATAAAAGATTCCCTGAAAATCAAAAATAACGGTCTGGCCAGGGCCTGGCTTCGCTCTTTAAGTACCCGTGGGTGTATACCATCCGGCCCCGGGGATTTGTCTACCTTAACACCATTCAATTGTTTTAACACTTTTCCTTGTATTAGCCAATCCCATGCTTGCTGTGACTGTTCTGTAAAAGTAGTTTGCAGATTCTTGTCCATTGGGTCTTTCTTGGTAAAAACAGAACAAAAGAAATTATTTAGAATATCTGCTTTCTCTCTGTCCCCATTGACCATCCCACCCATTTTAGATAACAAGGACCCAACATTATCAGACTTTAATGTTTTGCCATTAATATATTTAAAGAATTTTTTTTTGGGGTTGCTTTTGCTCTCTTAAGCAATAATTGTTTTCATTCTCCAGCCTAGCTAATTTAATCCCCTTTTTACAGGTTTTTCTGGAATTTTTGTATTCTGCAAATGCCTCTGCTAATCCCTCAGCTTTATAATGTTTAAATGACACTTTCTTGTCATTTATTTTATGAGTTACTTTACTGGTTAGCCACATTGGTTTTAATTTGCTTCTTTTGTATTTGTTTCCAATGGGGATAAATTTATATGTATATTTTTGCAATGTTATTTTGAAGGCATTCCACTTACCTTCTGTGTTTTTTCCTGAAAATATTTTATCCCAGTCAACGAGACCAAGGGATGAATTAAACCTGCTAAAGCTGGCCTTTTTAAAATTCAGTGTTTTGGTGGAACCCATACCAAATTGCTTTTTGAATTAATCTCAAACGATACAATGTTATGGTCACTATTCCCCAAGTGCTCCCTTACTTGGATGTTAGAGATAAGTTCTTCAATGTCCGTTATTACCAGATCCAGACACGCATTCCCTCTGGTTGAGGTCTGCACTAGGTGAGACAAAAAAATTGTCATTCAACAAGTTCAGAAACTTACTGCTTTTAGCAGAATTAGTTGTTCCATTTTTCCAGTCTATTTATGGATAATTATCCCCCCCCCAATAATTATAGTTTTCCCTATTTGAGAAGCCTATTCTATTTGCATTAACAGCTGTGATTCTTCAAGGTCACCAATGTTTGGTGGTTTATAACAAATACCCACTAATATTTTCTGGGCAGTTTTACCCCATTGACTATTTCAACCCACAAGGATTCCACATGTTCACTACTGTCATCACATATATCTTCCCGCAAATGAGGCAATAATGCTGGTTTGACATACAGACAGACCCCACCACCTCTTTTGTCTGACTTGTCTTTTCTAAACAACATGTGTGTCATCCCACCATGTTTATGTTATGCCAATCAAATCATTGTTTTCAATTTCCTAGAGCACTGGTCAGTCTTTTCCCTTGGGAGCAATCTTTATAGTAGTGATGGATTGCACCTTAGTGGAAGGGGGGCCACGGTGCTGGGTGATAGGATGGTTAGAAGGCTGGAGGAGACTTTAAACTAGAAAGGGGGGGGAGGGAGCTGCAACACAGGCTGGGGAAGATAGTATAATTGAGGGAATGGGATTAGAGAAGGGTCATGGGGGTGGAGAGGGGGAATGGGCTAGTTCAGCTAATAGGGAGTTGCCATTGTTACAGCCTGATAAAAGACAAATACATCTGAAAAAGAATGAAATCTTTAAGAATGGCAAAAAGATAAAATGTATGCATGCAAATGCTCGCAGTCTGGCTGGTAAGATGGGGGAACTAGAAATGATTGCAGTACATGAGCAGTATGATCTGATTGGAGTGTCTGAAACCTGGTTAGATGATACGTATGACTTGGCAGTCAATCTAGAGGGTTATTCACTTTTTAGGAGGGACAGGGTTAATAAAAGGGGAGGAGGGGTATGCCTATATGTAAAGCAGGCCTTAAAACCTAGTTTAAGGGAAGATATAAATGAAGGGTCCAATGAAAAGGTAGAGGCCTTGTGGGTTGAAATACACACTGGGGGCACACATAATAAAAAGATATTGGTGGGGGTTTGCTACAAGCCACCTCATGTTGGGGAGTTGGAGGAAGCCCAACTTTTACTGCAAATGGAAAAGGCTGCTAGGTCAGCAAAGGTAATTATAATGGGAGATTTCAACTACCCTGAAATTGACTGGAGCAATATGACTTCAGGCACAACAAAGGGAAATATTTTTCTAAGTATGATAAATGATAATTTTATGTCCCAACTAGTAGAGGAGCCAACTAGAAAAGAGGCCTTGCTTGACCTAGTGCTCTCAAACGATTCTGACATTGTAAACAGTGTGCAGGTAAGGGAACATTTGGGCAGCAGTGACCATAATATTGTATCCTTTGAAGTTTGTTATGAGAAACCCAATAGCAAGAGTTTAACCAAAACATTCAATTTCAAAAAGGCTAATTTTACAAAGTTAAAAGAAGCTTTAAAGGATATCCAGTGGGATGTAATTTTCAAAGATAAAAATGCACAAGAGTCATGGAATGTATTTAAAATGCTCTTGGGCAAATATACACGTCAATATATACCATTGGGGAATAAGCACAAGAGAAGTAAAGCAAAACCAATGTGGATTAATAATGTGGTTAGCAGGGAAATGAGAAATAAAAAGCAGGCTTTTAAGGTGTTTAAGTCAAATGGGTCAGATGCATCATTTAAAAAATATAAAGAATGTAATAAAATCTGCAAACAAGCAATTAAGCTAGCTAAAATAGAAAATGAGCGAAACATTGCAAACGAGAGCAAGAAAAACCCTAAACAATTCTACAAGTATATTAACAACAAAAAAGTTAAGGTTGATATTGGTCCTCTTAGGACTGAAACAGGTGAATTGATTAGTGAGGATAAAGCTATGGCTGAGACCCTAAATACGTTCTTTGCTTCAGTATATACAAAGGAAGCAGAAATGACAAGCTATGGGCAAACAGACAAAAATATGGAATTTCCTCCAACATCTACATGGCTTACTGAGGACAAGGTCCAAAAGAGACTGGAAAGGGTTATAGTGAATAAAGCGCCTGGACCAGACGGTATACACCCAAGGGTACTTAAGGAACTTAGTTCAGTAATATCAAAACCATTATACTTAATATTTATTGATTCGCTTTCATCAGGCATAGTGCCCTGTGATTGGAGGAAAGCTGATGTAGTTCCATTGTTTAAAAAGGGAGCAAGATCCAAACCAGGAAATTATAGACCTGTGAGCTTGACTTCCATAGTGGGTAAGATACTAGAAGGGTTATTAACTGATAGTATTCAGAACTATGTGAAGACAAACAATATCATTAGTAGGAATCAGCATGGTTTCATGAAGAACAGATCATGTCAGACTAATTTACTTGCATTTTATGAAAGAGTGAGTAGTAATTTGGACAGGGGAATTGCTGTTGATGTAGTATACTTGGATTTTGCAAAAGCCTTTGACACAGTGCCTCACAACAGGTTACTGCATAAATTAAAAGGCTTCGGTTTGGGTGGTGGTATCTGTACATGGATTGAGAACTGGTTAAATGATAGATGGCAGAGAGTTGTTGTAAATGGAACTTTTTCAAATTGGTCTAGGGTTATAAGTGGGGTACCGCAGGGTTCAGTCCTGGGCCCAATGCTTTTTAATTTGTTTATTAATGATCTAGAAGTGGGAATTGAAAGTAGTATCTCAATCTTTGCTGATGACACTAAGCTATGTAAGGAAATACATACAGAGCTCGATGTTTTTTCCCTACAGAAGGATTTAGATAAACTAAGTGAATGGGCAGAAAAGTGGCAGATGTCATTTAATGTAGATAAATGTAAGGTTATGCATTTGGGTTGTAGAAACAAACTTGCTACATATACTCTAAATGGGAAACAACTTGGGAAATCCTCATTAGAGAAAGATTTAGGTGTACTGATAGACAATAGTCTTCACAGCAGTGTGCAGAGTCACTCAGCTGCTGCAAGAGCAAATAGAGTACTAGCCTGCATAAAAAGAGGTGTAGAAGCAAGGGATGCTAATATTATCCTACCTCTGTATAAATCCTTGGTTAGGCCTCATCTAGAATATGGAGTACAATTTTGGGCGCCTGTTCTAAAAAAAGACATTACTGAACTGGAAAAGGTGCAGAGACGTGCAACAAAACTGATAAAGGGATTGGAGGATCTGAGTTACAAAGAGAGACTAGCCAAACTGGGTTTGTTTACATTAGAAAAGAGACGTCTAAGGGGTGATATGATTACCATTTACAAATACATTCAAGGCCAATACAAAGAACTATCCAATGAATTATTTATGCAAAGAGCTGAGCTAAGAACAAGAGGTCATCCATTAAGACTTGAGGAAAGGCGCTTTCGACTAAAACACAGGCAGGGATTCTTTACAGTAAGGGCGGTAAGGCTACGGATTTCTTTGCCTCGGGATGCTGTGCTTGCAGATAATGTAACTGCATTCAAAAAAACTATGGATGCCTATCTAGCACAGAACAATATTGACAGTTATGACAGATGGCTTCAAAGCAAATAGGATATTGAGCCGGGGAACTATTTGACACACTCACACACACACCTACATTGGAAATTGCTCCAGAGGGCTTTTTTGTTGCCTTCCTCTGGATCAACAGGGGTGTTATTGGCATGGGCTGGACTTGATGGACGCATGTCTTTTTTTCAGCCTTATCTACTATGTTACTATGTAATTTCAGCTACCAGCTCCAATGCCCCTATTTTACCAGTTAAACTTCTGGCATTTGCAAGCATACAATTTGTGCCACTGCTACGTTCCATTTGTGATTTAATTGTGATGTGGTTTATAGGCTTCTCCCTATCATCTGTACTAACCCAGCCCCCAGATCCACCCACCTGGTTATTAACGACATTGCCTTCCCTTTCTATACTATCTAGCCCAGTATTTATTGGCCCATCCCCCCCTTCCTAGTTCAAAATCTCCTCCAACCGTCTAGCCATCCTCTCCCCAAGCACTTGAGACCCTCTTGCAATCAGGTGCAATCCATCCCTACTATAGAGATTGTTCCCCAAAGCAAAATCAGTCCAGTGCTCTAAGAACCCAAAGCCCTCCTTCTTACACCAAGACTTCAGCCATGCATTAAGCTCCCTAATCGCCTGCTGTCTCTCTGGCCTAGAGCATTGCACAGGTAGTATCTCTGAGAATACTACCTTGGAGGTCCAGTTCCTAATCCTACTCCCTAAATCCATTAATATTACCTTTAAGGACTCTCCACCTTCCTCTTACTTTGTTATTAGTACTAATATGCACCAAGACAGCTGGATCCTCTCCAGCCCCTCCCAGTAATCTGTCCACCCATGTCTGTACCCGGGAGACAGCAAACCATTCGGTTGCTGCGATCAGAGCCACAGATTACCCTATCTGTTCTCCTAATAAAAGAGTCCTCTACCACCACAACCTGCCTAGGCTTCACTTTCCTCTGGATCCCCTCTATGCTAATGGAGCCATTATCCCGGCTGTTAGGGAGAACAGTCTTCTCCAGCAATTCCTCTTCTGGGTTTGCCTCCCCAACATTTTCACTTAAATGAGCAAATTTGTTGGGATGGAAAAACTCTGGACTGGCTGCCCTCTTCCTCTTCTCTTCCCTTCCCCACTGCAACCACTTCTGTCACCCAACTATGTGCCTGGTTCCCTTCTAGCTGATCTCCTCCCTCTTTGCAAGGTGACCCAGCTAGACTCTGCTCAGTTAGCAAGAGGCTCCTCTCAAGGTTGTCAGTATCTCTCAGTGTTGCAATATGACTCTCCAGAGCTCCAATCTGAGCTTCCAGAAAGGCCACTTGTTCAAACTAGCCACAGTGGTATGGACCCTGGAACTGCTGTTCCAAGCATGCATACATATGGCAAGATGTGCACTGAGTGAGATCTCCAAGCTTGCTCATTGTGTATGGTGCGAATGTGAGTTCTTAAAAATGTAAACAATTTACCCTTGTTTCTGTCACTCCTGTGTTGCACTAACTGCTGTGTTTCACCAACTGTCCACTTATTCCAGAGCACTTAGTAAAGAGCACACTGTATTTGTGAGCACACTCTGTGAGTCCTGTACCTAGATTTATACAGGCCTACACAGGTGATTGTTCACAAACCCCACCCTTAATTAATTACACACACTCCCAGAACAAACAGCCTTTTAAACATTAACCATTTAACCTTCGTACTGCAGGTTACGATGTAAATCCAAAATCAGTATATTATAACACTTTTCCAATGCTGTGGTTCACCAACTGTCCACTTATTCCAGAGCACACTGTATTTGTGAGCCAATCAATGACAAACAATTCTCCATAGAATGTTACAAACTGCTGATTCATTTCCGTTCAGTTAGTACTTTCAGGAAGTAAACACACTTCCGTATTATTTGAACTGTTATAACTTCTGGATAAAATAACTGACAACAGTGGGAGTGCCTTTGTTTTATTCAGCATGAAACGCTGGCTAACCCCTTAAGGAGTGCACAGTCGTCACTTTAAGGACCACAGAGCATTTTGGTTGTTTTTTTTTTGCATCTGCTTCCGGACTCCCCAAACGGTGTGCAGCCACGCAGGGAGCCCGGAATTCCATGACGGTCCTGGCACGTCATGGGTCCTTAGCGCAAATCCACCCATTATGTTCCAGGACCATCAAGGGTCCTTAAGGTGTTAATAAAGTTTGCTCCTCCTTTAAAAAAATTTTGTTTTTTTTTTTGTTTTGTTTTGTTTTTTTAACCCCAAGCAATACATTGTAGACCTAGCATTCAAGGAATTCAAAAACACCCTTTACGTCAGTGGGCAATTTTTTAAATCACCAATAGTACTGTTGGTGAGTTCCAAAACTGCTTTTTTGCTTTTATACATGTGGCACAGAATTTGATATTCTTCTGACTGATTGCTGTATACAAGGAATGAGAAGACCTTGGAGAAGGCAGTTCAAAAGAGGACATGATTTTTTAGCTATACAAAGGAATCGTTATTGGTCCTTCTGCCTTAGTACAAGCTACAGTTCAAAAGTGGGAAGAGCCTTCCTAATAAGAACGTCTGGAATCATTCAGCAGTTTGCAGATAATGATGGGAAGTGATGAACTACATCCCCAAAAGTAGATTCAGCCTTAGAGAGAATTGCTTGTAAAAACCTATTACCAGTAAGTTAGTCAGATATTGACAAGAAAGCACTCCTGTAAAAGCTTTTAGAAGTATATAGACTAACCATATCTATAAACATGTTTAGCAAGAACAAGGAAGAAGACTAGGGCATTTTATAGGCATCCTCAATAGAGATTTACGCACACCGATTACCATATTGCAAAGTGGCTGTAACAGTATGAAATTAATTTTGACCCAACACATAAAATCCTCTTTAGAACAACATCACAAGGGAGAGAGACTGATGTGTTTTTTTTTTTGTTTTGTTTTTTTGTTTTTTGTTTTTTTTTTAAAACAAAGAGAAATCCTGACAAAAGCCAAAAAAAAAACACGTGGATCAAATAAACATTTCCCCAAATGTGTTTTGATATTGTTAATTTAATTTAATTTAATAAAATAATTTTTAATTAATTAATTTTAACTAACAGGAATGTTTAAATGTTGGCTATATTGCAATTTGACTTCTCCAGTTTTTTGGTGTATCAGAGTGCTTGTGTAGTAGGATAAATGGCGTACGGCATAAGGCCAACTTGTGAAAGAGACTGGACATCAGACATGAGTTAAAAGCAGTTCAGTCTGACATCATTCGTTTTCCAAAGAAGCTTTTCATATAGAGGTAACAGAATCCAGATGTTCTCCTTTTAAGAAATATACTGGTACAAGGTTTTACAAGAAACAGGCAACTAATGCAATTAACATGAACTCTGATTTGTGTGCAACAAACACTGCATAAGCAAAATTGTATCAGTCACAAATGTATTTTGCTCTTGGAATTATGTGGTTCCCAAATGTATATGACAACATCAAGGAATTTAGAGCTCCCATTTCATTTTCCTGAATTCCATACCCCATGTAAATGAGATTTTTTTTTTTTAGGCCTTGTTCACTCAGCAACTTTAGCATAGCTGGTGAGCAATGGTGCTGTTCACAGAAGGCAATTATAACCATATTACTCAGAACACAAAGAAAATGAAACAGAGGAAGTTCTAATAAATAATCTCGAGTGTAGCCAGAAGTGAAACCTGTGGGTGTGGTTAATTTTCCTGGTTTGTAGGTTTATTTATATTTATAATCGACATGCATTCAGGCATCACATAGTGTTTTTTGTGAGTGCCTCTCGGATTATATATATATATATATATATATATATATATATATATATATATCTCCTATATAATAAAAGGCTAGAGATGTTTGTTCCGATGCAGTTAGGCGCAGTAGAGACTGCTCCCATTCGGGCAGTCTCTACTGCACATGATTGCATCTCGTGAGAGAGGCGGCACATGACTGCATCACGTGGAGCAGTGAGGTAGTGGCAGTACGCGGAGCAGGACCGGCCTCTTAACCCTTTGAGTGCCAGAGGAGTACACAACGCATTGCAAAGCAATGCGTTGCGTACCCCTCTGACACTCAAAGGGCTAACATTGCCCGGACCTTGGCCAGTGTACACGGGCTTTTACACTAGTATATATATATATATAAAACGTAAAAAGAGTGGGCACTCCATATTACAAAAATAGAAAATCAACTACTTGCCCGGTGCAGCCAGAAAAATCATATACAGGATTGTAAATGTATGAATACATCAAGCAGCCAGCGCACACTAAGGTCTAATAGTAATAAAATATCACTTTTATTAAACTTGGTAAAAGATCAACGTTTCGACCCACTTGGGGCCTTTCTCTTGAGAAAGGCCCCAAGGGGGTCGAAACATTGATCTTTTACCAAGTTTAATAAAAGTGATATTTTATTACTATTAGACCTTAGTGTGCGCTGGCTGCTTGATGTATTCATACCTTTGCAATCCTGTATATATAATATAATACACACTCAGTACACCATTAGGAATAGTTTCCTAGACCGTTTTCCATGCTGCCTGTATTAAATTATTGTTTAACATAGATATCTGTTAAGAATGCTGTTCTGTGAGTAAGATGTGCATTTTTCGTACCTTTTAACAACTTTTCTGCTAAGGAAGTCTGGTAGTCACTCACTATACCCCCTAAAACTGCTAAAGATGTTTCCAAAGAGAGGAGTAGAAGTTGAGTAAAAAGCAAGTGTAGGACTTACCTGAGGGTGGGTCCTACATGTCAATATCTAGTCCTGTGTTAGAAGACTCGGAGTATCCTAGTGAGTTCATTATTCTTGTGAGTGATAGCATTGCAGGGGCAGAAAATTCCTTTACATTACTAGGGAAACTAGGAAGTATTTGGAGGCAGGGGACAACTTTTAATAGAGCACAAATCTGAACTTACTGCATTCTATCTAACCAATACATATATATCACTGGAAAAGAGGAAATTCTTCCCTTTTCAGTGATATTCAACATGTGGGTATTGTCTGGGATGAATAAAGTAAATGTGAAATATGTAGTTAGGTGCAAGAGGGGCGGGATAATGATGGGAGGTGTCATTGCAAAGGGGAGAGGTTTTCCTTTCCAGTGACGGTATTTGTTGCCAGGTAATCACTTGACATAAATAAATATGGGGAAAACAAAAGTTAGGTTATAGACAATGATGTGTCAGTGGTAAAAACATGATAACTATCTCAGCATCTCCCCTTTCTTTTGATGGCACTCATGAGATGATGAAAAACTTACAAGAGGATAGTGTTCCACAGTATATTATTTCACAAAGCTGTGCCGCAATTTTATACAGTTCAAGTGAGAATTCTTTATAAATGTGCACAGAACATCAATGCATACATTTGTAGTGGGGAAAATGCAAAAGTAAGGCCTGCATGTAAGAAAGGAAATTGCTGGTGGTGGATACACTAGGTGGGGTTATGCACTAAGGGGTGATAAAGTGGAGATCACTTCTCCAGTCATATCACCTCTCCAGGTTTTGTGTTAATGTGTGGAACCAATGCACTAAGATTTCTCCAGCTTTGGAGATCTTTATGCATAGGCTGTATTGAATAATGTAGGAACTGGTGAGGTGACATCAGTGTAGAAGTTGTCTCCACTTTATCATACCTTAGTGCATAACCCCACCTAGTGTATCCACCACCAGCAATCCTTTCTTGCATGCAGGCCATACTATTGCATTTTTCCCCACTACAAATGTATGCATTGATATAAAACTTTATTCAAAACTGCCTATGCATCAGTTTACCCAAAATATCTACAGATGTATAATTTATATGATTTTGAATGGATGGTAATCTTAGTGCAGCACCATATGCAAATTAAGCTTTTCGGTGTAACTATCATATAGTACAGTATTTGAAAGAGATTATAACCAAGGAATAACAGTATTAATATCTCTTGTATACTGTAATCCTACTGGCATAAGACACGGTTAGTTTTTAATGAAGTTTTCAAAATACAGATTTCATTCAAGATGATGGATCCACTTTTGTTTTCGGAAAAATGGTTTCTTCATGTTTACTATAATTAAAATATATTTAGGAAAGCATTTCATTCTAAGAGTGATATGTTTGACATATTGGTGTCATGTTAACCTAGCTGAAGAGGCTGAAACAAAAATAATTGAAGCAGTTTCCAGTTATACCCCCATTGTGAAATAATCCTTCCTGTCTCCAAAAGGCAGTTGGATATCTCCCTGTATCAACATCCTATCTGCATTGAAAACAACTGTCATAATCATTTATATTCTGAGATGAAGTGGTATCCAATACATTTTGAAAGTAGCTACATTATATGCCGATATAGTGTCCCAAGGCAAGGAATTCCACATTTTTCCGACCTTAGTGAAAAAAAGGGCCTTTGTTTTAGTCAAAAGCATCTTTCCCAAGAGAGTGCCTTATATTGTCTTTGAATATATTTGTAAATAGTAATTATATCAACCCTTAGATGTCTTATCTCTGACAAGCAAACGTCTTACTTTCTAACTAAAATATTCAATTTTTCTTTATCAGTTCTGTTGTACGTCTCTGTACTCTTTTTTTTCAGTGATGTCTTGTTTCAAGAACAGGTACCCCAAGCTATACTCTATATTCTACATGAAGCCTTAACCTGTTTTTAGTCTATTGTCTACAGATTCTCCCAAATCCCTTTCCAATATGTATTCCCATTTAGTGTCTATGTAGTGTGCTTGTTTCTGGAACCCAAATGTATAATCTCACATTTATCTATATTAATCCTCATTTCTACTTTTCTGCCCATTCACATAATTTGTACAAATTTTTCAGCAGAGAAAGAACATCCCGCTCTGTGTATGTATTTCCTTACATGGTTTACTACCTTCATCAAAGATTGAGACACTACTTTCATTATCTACTTCAAAATCATTAATACATTAAAATCATTGGACCCAGGACTGAACCCTGACGCACTTCACTTACAACTTTAGACTAACTTGAAAAGATTTCTGTTTACAACAGCTTTCTGCATTCTATCATATAACCAGTTTTTTATCCACACAGATACTATTGGTGCAATGCAAGAAACGTTCGCATTGGATAAAGGCATTTTTGTGCGCAGATAGATTTTGCACATGTTCTAATCCAGGATGCTAAATACCGAACGCTTCTTGAATTGCGCATGAAAAATTCCATTTTACGACAACAATACACAGACGTTAAAATTCATTTGCAATAGCAGTTCTTGCGTTAGGCGCATTCGCTATTCCACTCACACAGATTCGGTAATCTTAGCCACGCCCACAAAAAAAAAAAATATACGCAGCCGTTCGCTAATCTTGAATTTTCATGCGCAATTCAACAAAATCATGCGCAAACCTATTCCCTAGTGGTTTTCACACTGGAAATAGCGATTGCGCACGTTTCCTGCATCGCGCCATATATTTTTAAAGTTATGAAGTAATCTCTTATGCAGCATTATATTATAGGCTTTAGCAAAATCCAAGTATAATTCATCAGCAGCAATTCCCTTGTCAAAATTACAACTTACCCTTTCAAAGGTGAAAGTTAATTTTGTAGAATGCAAGTGAATACAAGGAATGCATTTACTCTGTTGAGGACATTTCTGCTTGCCTTTCTCTTTATAAATGAATGAAAATCTAATAAAATTGATATTATGTTTTTTCCCCTCCCAACCCTACTCACTAAGAATCCTAAAAGCTATTCTTTAAACAACTCCCCCCCCCCCAAAAAAAAAAGTAATAATAATCCAAAGATGTGTGCTTACAGTGACATAGCATGTATTGGCTCATTAGTCTGCCAGCCATATTTCTTCATTTCTGGAATCAAGAACTTAATTTTGGAGCGTCTTTAGGGGCCCATTTTTGGTAACACCCTTGATATGTGTTACCTGCACTGTGTGTGAATGCCCAATAACCATACCTGGGAACTCCGGTTTTGATACTGCTTTACCGGGTCTCCGGGGCAGAGGCTGATTCCTCTGGATGTGGATTGAAACTCTACCCACTCGTGCTGTTTCCCCCATTGTAACTCCTTCCACAGCCTTCTTTTGAGATCTGGCTCACACCTTTAAGCCCTCCACCCCCGCACGCGTCAAGTTCTGCCCCTTTTTGACGCGATTCGCGTCATTATTCTCATCCCCTGCTGCACCAGAGGACTCCCCTCCGGGTGGACATCATTGGAAAGTTCCCAGGTATGCCAATAACTCAGTTAACAAATGATTTCTTTAAGAATATGTGTATACCAAACTTCCTTAGATTAGAAACGCAGGTTCAGCGGCACAGGGCCAATAATATAAAACTGTAACAAGCATAGGAATAAGATTAGACAGTACCATAACAAAAAGTAAAGTGCTGATCATGCCTCAGTAATATTATGTCAATCATGCTCCGGTAATATTAATTTAGAGTCCGAGTTCATTTGTCGGTAGTGGGGAAAACTGCGTATACTGCACTAACATAGTAAATACGAGATGGATGCATAATACTCTTTAACCAGTAAAGAAAGGTAAGAAATACTTTCCGATCATGGGACTGTTAGGAATATTTGTTCTGTAGACAGCTTGAGCATGCTTAATCACTAACATTCACTTGTTTCATTGTTTGTCTAACCTACTGTTTTACTGTGTCATTTAAACTATGTGCTCCTTTCCTTTTTGTTTCCTCCTGTCTGTTCCACTGCTAAAGCCTCTATGATCTGTCGCTATGTTTCCCTCTAGTAAGATCTGGCAGGAAAGGAAGACGGCGAGTGTTTAGTCTCTCGGAGGCAGACAGTCACGGCGGACACTGGGTGTAGGCTATCGAACGGCAGCTGCCTCAGTGAGTTTTATATGAAACAAATTGTGGGGTCCTAATTTAAATTTCAGCCATTTCATTCAGCTCAACCACTGATCTGCATCCACATGTGACAGTTGATTCTTTAGTTGCCATCTCATATAGTAACGCATATTTTTGGTTCACTAAATTTTAATTATTTATAAGTCTCTGAATATGCTAATAATAAAATAACTTTAACCCTTTGAGTGCCCAATGTGATACTTCTCTAGCACTCAGAGAGTTAAATATCACAACATATTGATGCAACTTTTCAAGTGAAAAAGAATAATGTATTTATCACATTGCAAGCTTTTTCATCCTTATATTCACATTCATTTTCGTGTATTCTGTATTAGGTGGTACAGTGACTCTTTGTGATACAATACAGTTTTCTACAATAGAAGCCACTTCTGCATATTGAAAATGCTTTCCTCTCTTCTTTATCTCTTTATATGGCTTTGCTACATGTCTGCAAAAGCTTAGTTCTCTTCTGTTAGTTGGACGGCAGAAGAAAATATGTATGTTAGTATACCAGTGTTTTTTTTATTTTCTGTACCACGTGTTTCTCTTTTAATGTTGCCTTCCACATCTGAGTTCATCTAATGAGGCTTATAAACTGCAAAGAAGAACTGGAAGTTATGAACCAAGGTGTGACAAGAGGGAGAGAGAAGTTCTCTAGAGTGATCAACTCTCCAATTCCTGTATTTTTCTATAGAGTCCATACACTAACACCTATCCAGTTAAAGAAATATTAGTGCATAGGCTCAATCGTTTCTGTTCCGTGCACCACAACATGCAATCTAGACTGTTCAGGGCGCCCTAAAAATTCTCTGTCACTTCTCAATGGCATTATAAACATTTCAAATAAATAATACAGAGTTATTCTTAGGTCTAACCATCATAATAACAAAAAAAGACAAAAAAATTACGTAATAATGTCCATAAACATCTACATTTGAAATGCAACATTCACATTCGTTAATGTCTTTTTTGAAAACAAGGGTCACCCTAAGTGGACTTCTGCTGCACACTAAAGTGCAATAGCAGCCTGGCTGAGTACCACTGCCACTGAATAACATAGGAATTGGAGAGTTTACCATACTGAGCAGGTTATCTCCTCTTTACCATGTTTATCACACTGAAGTGCATCTCCAACTTGGACCAAGGGTGACAAATGAAAATCCCCATTGATTTTATTGCGGTTTTTAAACAGATTCTTCAGTAGATTGCCACACCACACTCTGGCATACATTCACTTTAACTTTCCCTTTAAAGGGCCATGCTCCTTCTCATGAATATTAAAGTGGGTAGAATATTTTTATGAGGCTGTTTGGGTTTTATAAGTCAAAATCAATGCAAATAACATAGGGCTAAAGAGAGTGATAAATATAAGATTTATGACGAAAGGCCATCTGGGTATGTTCATTTTGGGAAAGAGGTGCCTATGAAATGAGAACATTTTTGTCCCCTTTGATTGTTTGCCCAAGAATTGTTTCACTTTGACTTTATAAATAGTGCTCATAATATCATCGTGTGTTTTCAGAGTTGGAGGAGTAGGTTACATATACAATATATTGTGTGTTTGCTTTTAAACCTCCTTTAAAAGTATAGTAATGTACACTTTAAGTGAAACTACTATTATTCTTTATACTTTGTAATAATGCTGTTTACCTTCCACACTTTCAATATCCATGAAGTTTTATTGTAATTAAATGTAAAGTTCCCCCTCCAGCCACTTTTCCCAACAACACTGTTCTTCCTTCAGATGAGAAAGCCGGTCTGGACGTACTGCAATGAGGGACATTGTGTGAGCATAAGGAAAACCCTACTTCCTTTGTCGGGAGGAGCAGGGTTTTTCTTATATAGACACAGACAATTTTGTCCCTCTATTCAATCTGTCTGCTCAAGCGACCGGATTTCAGATCTAAAGGATGTAGAGTTTGGAAAAGGGACGGAATGGGCAAACTTTTAAATAAAATTACAATAAAACTACACTGATATGGACAGCGTGTAAGGTACAGAGCATTATTAAAAAGTAATACAGAATAATTAGAGGTTCATGTATAGTGTTCTATTGCTGTCTCTTTAAAAGAGCAGTAAACTTTTTATAATGAAAAAATATATATTATAGGGATTTTGCTATTGAGTAAAATAAGGGTACTGCCACTGCCGAGAGATTTATATTTCCAGAGTTATTACAGTTTGAACCCATATTTTTTTACATTATCAGTGCCCTCTAGTGGTCAAATTCTAATTAGATTTCCTGTTAGATTCTAATGGAGAAGAAAGTCAGAAAAGTCAGAGACATACAGTTCTCCATAGAATGTGATGAAAACTGCCTGTCACTTCCTGTCAGTTAGAACTATCAGGAAGTAAACACAGAAAACTCACTTCCTGGTTATTTAAACTACTATAAATTTTGAATAAAACGTGACAGCAATGGGAGTACCCTTGTTTTATTCATCAGGAAATGCTCTATAAAATATGTGTTTTCATAAAACAAAGTTTACTGCTCCTTTAATGTTTCAGAGGTCAAGACCTCTCTTCCATTCAAGGAGTTATAAAGCTCCTTTCTACTTGAGTGTTATTTTTTTGTCCTCTATGGTGCATTTATTTTGCCCCAAAAGTGGACCTCTTTAGCATTCAAAATACATCTCCAAGTATCTTTATATGTCCTACTAATCCCTCATTTATTCTATGACTTTGTACGTTTGTCTCTTTAAGCACACAGAGCGGGCATCTCCAAGTAATGTTCATTAACTTAAAAATGCACTAAGCAGTCTTTATTTGGAAAAATGCTTTCCAAAACCATAGGCAATCAATCTTGTAGTGAAGGTTATTCTGAGGTACTGATGGAAACTGTGGGGCACAAATGTACATCAATTTTCTCTGTTATTTTTTTAAGGAATGTTTTAAAAGGTCTCATTGAAGTAGTTACAGGAAGATGAACAATTTCAGCTAACATCTCTATTAATCAATATTTTGATGGATCACCACATTTTAGTTTACTGTCTCTGTCACTGCTGAAACAAATAATACATCTACAGCTATGGCTACAGGGTTGAACCTCATTTAATTTATGACATTATGGGCTATATGCAGGAAACTAAACAAATGTAATTATAGAGCAAATTAACCACATCATAGGGGACAAACGAAGATTCTCATACCAGGGGAACTGTCTTCTTTGCAGCCTCACTGAAGAGGGCTCATGGGCTGGGGGAATAGGCATGTTTATATGGTGTGAAATGTGTAACAAAGTGGGTAGGACTTTGTTTTGTAGGTGGAATTGAGAGGAGAAAAAGTGGGGTCTGACTTTAGAATGGATGTGAAGTTGGTGGAACAGTAGGGAAGTGAGCAGAGCCGAATTAAGACTCTATGGAGCCCTAGAAAGGAACCCAGATTGGACCTCCCCTCTACATCTGCCGAAATCTTTCTGGATCCTTATGTTGTCAATAACTATGATAATATCCTATATAATAATTCGCTAAAACATGTGTAACGTGCAGTCATGTGCAGTAGAGACTGCAAGTGACAAGGCTCTTCGGAGCGTCCCACTCTGTATCAGCAGAGACGGGGGCAGTCTCTACTGAGCATGACTGCACCGTGACCTGCAGGCACTGTATCAGCCGCGGCATGGGCAGTCTCTACTGGTCATGACTGCCCCGCGACCGGATAGCAGTGGCACCGTGGCCAGTGTAACGGGCTCTTCAACTAGTACAAATATAAACCATAAAGGATGAATAAAAAAATATACAATATATTTAAAGGTAAATGCCTGAGTGCACAATCAACATTAATGCCAAAGTAATACAAAAATCGGCACTCACGTCTTTTATTGATACAACAGGTGCAAAGTTTATTTCAGGTCAGAGTTTTGATCCCTGCTGAGATCTTTATCAAGACGGCATAACAGTGTTACCAACCCCCTATAAATACCCAGTGGTCATAGCAAAGTGCAATACTCCCGCCCATTTAGTGTAAACATACATAACAACATAAATATTTTATGTAAAGTACATGATTAACAGTGGGATAGTGCAACCATATGTGACAGATAAAAATGACTTATTAGAACGTGTTCACCCCCTACATAAAACAGATTTCATGTAAAGTAGTATTGAAGGCCATGCATAATAATGGCTTTAACAGCTGAGGCAAATGGATCTCCACCGCATTGCACAGCACCAAAGTACACTAATCTACTGTATACAAATACATTAGCATCCACACACATATGAACAAAACTGAGAATAAGAAATCAAATGACAAATACATATTTAAAAAAAATAAATATATATATATATATATATATAGATAGATATATGTATATACATATATACATAATTAATATACCTATTTAACAATGCTCTATTCCAAGATGGCTAGGGAACTCCGCCTAAGGACATGAACTGAGTCTGCCCCCTAGGAAACAATTCCCTCTGCACACAAATAGCTCAACAGAAAGAAACGCATTGGAGAATTCCTTTACTCTGTTGCACCATTTGACACTTTGGGCCATATGTTCAAAGGGATAACGAAAAAAAAATGTTGTACAAACGCCAGAAATAAGTAATTGTATGCATGAACGACATATTTCCTATACAGTATATGACAAAAAAACTAGTAATGTCCGTTGTGTACGACACAAATCCAGAATTGCTGGTCAGAGGGGCGGGGCAAGGGCATGGCTAAACTATCCTCCATTGTCTTATAGAGGAAAAGAAAATTTGTCGTACCTAACAACAAAAAAATGTCTTGCAAAAGACAAAATTTGTACATTAAGAAAAAAGTGGAGGGAATGTGTAGTTCTGAATGTGAGAATTTTTGTCTTTAGCTCAGACATTTTTGTCGTTAGTTAAGACATTTTTTGTCTTTACATAGACAATTTCAGTCAGGGCAAACGACATTTCCAATCACAACCGACATTCTCTGAAAACGAAAAGTTGTTACAAATGACAAAAGTTATTTCACTACTTCTTTGAACATATGGCCCACTGAAGGACGGGAGGTCCAGCAGCAGTGTTGAAGGTGATTAGTGGCAGGGTTATTGCAGTAATAACAAGAGCTGTTAGCCTTGATTTAGCATCCATAAGAGGTTAGAAGGCCTCAACGTGTCCAGCCCTGCCATAGAGATGACTAAAAGCTTCATATCTCCTCATTTGGCATTAGGGCACAGTATACTGCAGTTTATTCATTGATGGAAGTGTAGCTTTTTAACCCTTTGAGGCCTAATGTATTAATTGAGATAATAGAACACTATGAGGTAATAGAACACTAACACCTACAAATGAACCAGGACTATGTACACTTAAATACTCCTGTTTAATACCTGTTACCTGAACTCTTTATGTCCTTCTACCAAGAAACAACCCACACCTCTTCACACATACAATTCCTCCTCTTATCATTCTGTTATTACTTCTGTAAAGCGCTGTGTGGCACTATATAAATAAAGATACATACATACCCGAAACTTCATGTTAGATTCTGTAAAAATGTTTTGTTTTCTGAGGTCTAAAATCCAGTCTTACATATGCTGTGGGGGAACAGACATACTGCCTTTTCCAGTGATCCCACTGGATTGTCCAGTATTCTATGTGAATGGGCAGTGGACACTAAACACAATCGATTGACTTTAGTTTTTATCTCTCAGTACAAAGCGCACAAACGACAAATAAAGCCTTTCTGATACTTCTCTGGCACTGAAAGGGTTCATCATTTGAGTGTCAGAGGGGTGCGCTTTGTAATGTGTTGTGTACCACTCTGGCATTCAAAGGGTTAAGGACCATGTTAAATTTCACGTTTCTTGCTATACGCGTGTTAACTGAGGTTTCACTGGTTTAGTCGACCTACACAAGCTTTTTACTGTCAGAGGGATTTTTGGGATAGAACAAGTTTTCTTTAGGAACAGTTTTTAAATATATGTTGTCCCTATTTTGCATTGATACATATTAAAAAAAAATAATAAAGTATTTGCTAATAATTTATTAAAATATCTCAAAATACCCCTAGATAAACTCAGCTAGTTCTCCCATTTACAGAAATACCCTATATGTTTAGGTTTTCTTTGTATTTTGGCAGTTATGGGGTTAAATGTGCCCAACACCTTATATTTTCTTAATAACATTATCTTATTTTATTCTTTTTCCCTTTTATTCTTTTTTTACACTCCAGCATGCCTCTTTGCCAATACATGGGCAGCACAGTGGCTCAGTGGTTAGCACTGTTGCCTTGCAGCGCTGGGGTCCTGGGTTCAAATCCCACCAAGGATAACATCTGCAATGAGTTTGTATGTTCTCACTGTGTTTGTGTGGGTTTCCTCCGGGTACTCCAGTTTCCTCCCACACTCCAAAAAACATACTGATAGGTGAATTTAGATTGTGAGCCCCAATGGGGACAGGAACCAATATGAGTGTAAAGCGCTGCAGAATCTGTGTGCGCTATATAAATAAAGGATTATTATTATTACACAGATTTCACATTTGAGGATAGCCCTGTTCACAAAATCTTACTGTAGAGAACCATGAAAGTGGCTGTTATGGACTAATATATGCTATACACAGTTCACATTTAAAGGGACACTAATGTCCAATAATAACTTTCTGTTCTTTTGTAGATTTAAAAAAAAAAATAAATAAATTATTAATCCCATCTATATGGTTTGAGAGATATTTGCATATAAAGTTCCCCCCTCCCTCCCCTTCTCCTGACGTCAGCTCTGTACTGACAGCAGAAGATCTTAGTCCTGGGACCAGCCGGCGGCTCTGCAGCAGAGCCGAAATAGAGATATTTGAAAAGAATTACTTAATTGGAATGGTCTACAAAGTGTCCCTGTTTTGCAAGCACACTTTGTAGACCGTTCCAATTAAGTAGTTCTTCTTAAATATCACTATTTCTGCTCTGCTGAAGAGCCTCCTCATGTCGGCTGACATGGATCATCTTCTGTCAGCTTTACAGCAAAGCTGACATCAGGAAAGGGGAACTTTAGATGCTAATATCTCTCAAACTATAAAGGTTTGAGAGATGGGATTTGCTCCACATAATTTTTTTTTTAATGTACAAAATAACAAAAACATTTTATTGGACATTTCTGTTCCTTAAAGGAAACGTATCTCTCAAACCGCTATGGTTTAAGAGATATGGGCGTTTAAAGTGTGATCTCTCCTACTGACAGCTGTAAAGCTGTCAGCAGGAGATTCGTGTCGGTCGACACGGTGGCGCTTGAGAAGTGCCGAGATCTCGTTACTCACAAGGAATCTCTTCATTGGAATGGTCTAAAACGTGTGCCTGAACACTAGGCACACGTTTTAGACCATTCCAATGAAGGGATTCCGTGTAAGTAACGAGATCTCGGCACTTCTCAAGCTCCTCCGTGTCGACCGACACAAATCTCCTGCTGACAGCTTTACAGCTGTCAGTAGGAGAGATCACACTTTAAACGCCCGTATCTCTTAAACCATAGCGGTTTGAGAGATACTTTTTTGCAGTTAGATCAGCTTTTTAAGCTCTTCTAAATGCAAAAACCTTTTTTAGACATTACTAACACTTTAAACTCCAAACAAAAGTGAAAGTAGCTGATCAATCATATTATTACACTTTCAGATCGCTCTAGCTGCCTAAAACAAAGTCTCTAGGTCAAGGACTAGGAAGCATGTTCAATGCTGAGAACTCCCAGTCTGTTTAACATTTTAAGCACCAGAGATGTGGGCAATATGTTGCTCCCTGGTCAGGTCTACAGATTAAAGGGTTAAATTACATTTGTCTTTTTAGCCACAAAGGTTAAAGGGTTAAATTACATTTGCCCTTTTAGCCACAAAAAAAACAATCCCTGACATTTGTAAATGTAATGATGGTCCTTAAGGGATTTACCTCTTGAGTGTTAGAGGTTGTGTAGTGTTGTGTTGTCACCATTATGGCATTCAGAAAGGTAAAACGGAATACATGCTCTTCAGTTTCTATGATATTCCACTGAACATTGTTATTAGTCATTGTACTATGAAGAAATGGGGGCACTAAGGTTTGATACAATGGAAGATTTTTTTTTTTATCATCAATGCAAGCACTTCCCCTTGGCAAGTTAGACATACTCCGTCACATGCATTAAGAATTATGTGTTCATAGGGATGGGTACAGACATTGTTCATTAGGTTATGATATAAGTTTAAATCTCTCCTACATGTTGAAATGATATACATCAACACAGCCTCAGAGACTCAAAGGTATTTCTGTGAGCTCTGACACTATTACCAGCTATTGGACCCTAGTACATATGATACATAGTAACAATAACATAAAAACACACTTCCGGGAATATAAAAATAACTCATTAAGTCAAATCTAAATTTTCAAATAAGCAGGGCTGGATTTCTCAATAGGCAGAGTAGGCAACTCCCTAGAGCTCAGATACATACAATAGGGTCCAAAGGTCTGAGTCCACTAGCACAATCTGCTTTCATTTCAGCATTTCTGGAAAACTTATTTGTTTGACCAAATATACAGTGTTTAAAAAAAAATGTTAATAATAAAAGTACAAAATATGTTTGTTAGTACATACTGAAAATCAAATATTCTCAAAATTTGGTATGACCACCATTTTACTTAAAGATATCCTTAACTCTGCTTGGCATTTATTCTACAAGTTTGTGCATAATTTTACAATCTACATCATTCCACTACTCCTTTAGAACGCTAGAGAGTGTCTAGAGATGGTGATAGCAGTGAGAAACCCATGCATATTAGCACTCCTTGCTCATACTTGGACAGATACTCCTGACACAGCTTCTATGTGTGTTTAGGATCGTTGTTCTGATGTCCACATTGTGTTGTTATCCCCTTATGTGGCGTCTCCTCACATGAAAGTTTTGAAAATGTGTAAGCAAATGGTGTGAAGAGGATATTCATATAAATGTCAATTTCACATAAAGTTTTAACAAAGAGATCAAAAACAGATTTGTCCCAGTGTTCAATAATCCAGGGCTCAAAATTTCCACTCGCCACTAGCCAATGGCGAGTGAAAATTTAGCCCTGGTTGGTATGTTATGGCTTGCAGTGGCGAGTAACTTTTCAGGTCTGGCTAGTTGCAAAGGACTTCAACTTTTTAAAGGGACAGTAATGTTTCATAATAAAAGCAGCTCTAATTAATCATCATAGTATTTGGACTTTGGAGAGTGTTATTTCAATTCTGTCAGAGTTGTACTACAAGAGTAATTCAATGGCAAAGTATCCCCCTCCCGCCCCTTTTACTGATGTCACAGTGTTCAGCCAGATCAGAAGGGAGGTGCCTAGGTAGACTGCAGAGAGGGACAATCTTCAATTAAGATAAGGGAAAAACCTGAAAAACTTGTCAAGGGGGGCAGGGCTTTCATTGTTCTCATAGGAAGAAGACTGTCACCTTCTGTTATCTGTCTGGTCTATGGACTGCATTCCACATCTGAGAAGAGATGGCTTACACTAGGTTAAAGTGGCGGGAGGGGAAACTTTGCTTGTGAATATCTCTCAAACCATAAAGGTTTGGGAGATAAGACATATCGTTCTTCATGTTTTTAATGCCTGCAAAATAAAATAAAGATAAAACTAAGTATTACTATCCCTTTAAGCCCTGCAATAATGTATTCCTGAATAATAAGTATCAACTGATTACAATATCTTTCTACTTTTTTAATAATCAAATAAAACCAGTTATTGATGTTGGACTCAGACTTTTGCACCCTACTGTATATATTTTTTTTATAGGAGCACACGCTGTAACATATATCGCTATACCATACAGAATTCTTTCTATGAAAAAGACTAGAGAGCCTTATAAGCACTCGACCTAGTATGTACTGAACATATACATTTTTCAAAATTAAAAATATAATGAAAAATATAATTGTATTAGTCATCCAGACCTTTTATAGTTACTCTGAACCTATTATAAAAACATGTATTAAAACCAACAACCCTCATCACAAAAAGGACAACCTACCAATCCCTACCAGACAGCAATAGCCTGTCTATAATATATATATGAAATGTATATTGTGATTTGCAGTCACACTTTGTAGACCGTTCCAGTGAAGTATTTGTGTTCAATAATGCAATCTGGGCTCTGCTGGAGAGCCTCATCTTGTTCAGGGACTGGATTCCCCTGCAGTCAGCCTGAGCGCTGATGTCGGGGAAGGGGAGGGAGGGGGGAACTTTGGTCCCGAATATCTCTCAAACCATAAAGGTTTGAGAGATGGGACTGGGCACATTTAGTTTTATTTTTTTATGGTTACACGATTAATGTTTCTTAGACAGTGGCAATGCTATCCCATTAAGGTGCCTCATCTGTGTTTGCTACACCTACATTTTGAATTGTGGGTGTTGCCAATTTCAATGTCCCTGCACCTGTTTTATACCCCTTACAGGCTATTATTTAACCCCTTGTATGCTTCTGCGCAATGCATTGGAAATCTCTCTAGCAGTCAAGAGGTTAAAGCTTCTGCTTTCTTTTTTTCTTTTGACTGTTCTAGGCCAAGGGTATTTTCTCTTTTGGGTAAAAGTGGGTGGGAATAAGTTGGTGAAGCATACCTAACTGTGGATATATCCAGTCAATAAAGGTGCACTTGAAGTGTAATTTTGAATACAGTCTAATGCAAATGACACGGTAGAGTCAAGTCAGATTTGCTTCTGTATTGCCATAAAAGACACTTCTCAGACCTGCATGCATCTACACACACTGCCCTGACATGCATGCATCCACACATACAGTTCCCTAACCCCTGACACCCTCTCCAAATATAAGTAGAGAAGAAATACAATTTTCCGTTGATTGAAACAGGGCTTTTAGCCCTTAGATTGCTAGAGAAGTCTCTAGAGCATTGCGGAACAATGCACTGCAGACCTTTCTGGTACTCTAGGGGTTAAGCATCCCATTTAAATAAATGAGAATTTGGGGATTATTTTATTACTCAACTATAGTGCAGTTGGTTTGCTCCAGAATTATTCAGAAAGTGTTTGTTTTTTTGTTGTTGTTTTTTTTTACCCTTTTAGTTGCAATGCGTTGGATACCTCTCTGGCACTCAAAGGGTTAATGCTCTGTTGTATAACTCTACAGTACAGTTCTAAAGAACTGGATAAAATTATGCCTGAGAAAAAAACTCCTGTACATTTTTCTATTACAAATATTAAAGGGGAACTATCACCCCTATACACGTTTGCCTCAGTGTGATCTTCATATAGTGATAACCTTTAGTCGTTTGGGGAGGAACAGACGAAGATTGACAGGCTGCGGTGCAGAGCTATAACCTCAGTGTGTCCGGAAGTAAGGCCCCAGATAATTTTTAAAAATGTAAATTTCGCCATACAGGTTATTACTATATGAAGATCACACCGAGGCGAACTTGTATAGGGGTGATCGTTCCCCTTTAAACATGGTGTCCTTACTAGCAAGTGCATATTAGGTTATTGGCAATGACATTAAATATTATTATAATCTTTAGTATTCTAATCATGTTCTAGAAAGTTTGCAACTGAAAACAGGCAAGATTGGTGGCTTTTTTTTAAAGTGATAGTCTAGTCCCAAGTATTAGAATGTCTATGCATATTGATGCAGGTGTTTTGGTCCTTACTAGATCTGTCAGGACATGATTAGGGAAATCTGAATTTCTTTTACATCTGATAAAGCTTGTTTTTATAGCACCTGCTTGTTTTTTTTTCTTGTTTTTTTAAGCCTATATATTTTTACATATATGTTATCTAGACCAGATATATAGCTCTGCTTAATCACAGTGGAGTAATCAGTGGATCAGTCATTGGGATTGAGAACAAAACTCCTGTATAGAACCCCAGAGGAAGAGGTCTGGTGTCCAGCAATACACGTTAGGTGTTATATTTTTATTATCGAAAAGTGCCCATTTTATACCTGTTTGTGTATAATTAATACTCACATTTAGCCCTGGTAGGCATAAGTAGAATTTACTTTTAGGTTGTATATTAACCCGCGTGCGGATCTGTGGACTTCATGTTTTTCCTATACTCTGTATCGGCTCCCGTGATTATACACGGTAGATCAAAATTATTTCTTAATTTATGTTTGGTTCTGCCAAGATATTGTAACCCACGTATGCAAGTTAAAGTGTTAGTAATGTCTGAAAAAAACTTTTTTGCATTTAGAAGAGCTTAAAAAGCTGATCTAGATGCAAAAAAACGTATCTCTCAAACCGCTATGGTTTAAGAGATACAGGTGTTTAAAGTTTGATTTCTCCTACTGACAGCTGTAAAGCTGTCAGGAGGAGATTCGTGTCGGTTGACACAGTGGTGCTTGAGAAGTGCCGGGATCTCGTTACTTACGAAATCCCTTCATTGGAATGGTCTAAAATGTGTGCCTAGTGTTCAGGCACATGTTTTAGACCATTCCAATGAAGGGATTCCGTGTAAGTAACGAGATCTCGGCACTTCTCAAGCGCCACCGTGTCGACCAACACGGATCTCCTGCTGACAGCTTTACAGCTGTCAGTAGGAGAAATCACACTTTAAACGCCCGTATCTCTTAAACCATAGCGGTTTGAGAGATACGTTTTTTTGCATTTAGATCAGCTTTTTAAGCTCTTCTAAATGCAAAAAAGTTTTTTTTCAGACATTACTAACACTTTAATAAATAAATTCAGTTAGAGCTACAATTCATGGTATTTTATATATCTGAAATGTTTCAGATTTTAGCAAAGATAAATAATGTTTGACTTTACCTATAATGTATGTACATGTCAAACATCTATCATGCTGGTATCCATATAAGCCTGCAGTCTTATTTAAGCCATTTTACTGATTATTCCCAGACACATATCTCATGAGTATACTTTGAATAGATTTTCTTAGACTGAAATTGACTAGGGTATTTTTTTCATTTTTAGCCCTCCTGATATATTATTCCTCGACATCATTCTTCAGGATACCCCAATGTTTCTTTAGTATCCTAAAAATCTCTGTAGAGGCCAAATTAAATCTCATTATATAGAAGGGCATATGTTTAGAGGAATTCCTGACTATATTACTACTAGTCATTTGGGGATCTGTATCCCTAGCTCAATTATAGAAGTCAAAGATCAAATCCATTGGATTAGATTTCTCTTTAAACCGTTCAGATACTATTGTGGATTGTTTATCATAATCTGTTGAATCCAACAAAATTGTTCATATGGGATGTCTCTTAACATCTTTCTGTGGAGACAGCTCTGGAAATCTAAATAGCTGTTTTTGTCAACAGTCTTAAAATAGGGATGATATAGAATGCACTGATTGAAGAGGCTTACTAATTCAACATCCAAATACAGTATAATGAACCATACTAATGCATTGTATAACCAAAACATTATCATTCAGATGGTTTTCATTATCTTCAATACCCTCTGAATCTCCCCTCCAGATATCAACAATGAAACTGCAATAGAATACAAAGTTCGTACCAAATGGATTATCACCATAGATTTTTTGCTGTTCTGAGTAGCCCATATGCAAATTGGCATAACTTGGTGCTAACTTGCTGCCCGGGTTGTTCTTTTGATTTGTAAATAAAACTTGTACAATTTAAAAAAAAAAAAAATGTGAATGAAAATAAATTTGTTTGCCTGAGAAAGAACTCAGTCTGGTTGACTGGGATCAAGAGGTCTGGAAGTAAAAAGTATTTTGTAGCCAATAATCAACCATCTGATGGAATATTAGACTGTAGAGATGTCACATCCAGATTAACTTGGCTGAAGTCTTTTTGTCTTTTAATAGAAATGAGAGATGAGCAGAATCAAGTAAGTATGAGGGTAAACCTGTTAGTGGTCTATGTAGATGGAAATCTATATATGACGATAAATTGGAAGTTAAGGAAGCAATCCCTGAACAGTTGGTCTTTAGCGAGGTGGGTGTTTGCAGACAGACTTTTGTATTTTTGTTAAATGATAATATATTGCCATATTTGGGATGAAAACATATACAAAGTATATCTCTTCTTTCTTCAGAAGAAAATCATAATATGCTTGTTCAACTAGGATACTCATTTCTCCTATAAATTGAACTGCGGTGGCCATTTCTAAGGATTTTATAATAATTAGTGTCTCCCAATATTTGATGGGCCTTGGCCACGTAAGCTCCAGTGTTTTGAATAACAACAGCTCTCCGCTTATCAGACAGTTTTATGGTAATCAACTCATTGGTTTTCAAATTAAACATGGCTTCCAATTCTTCTGATGTTAAATTTATAATTTTTGTATCTCTTTTTAGCAAAGTTCTTAAAATCCTCCATGATCAGGGGTCCAAAAGTTCACAAAATTTCCCTTGTCGTATCGGGTTATATTTAGATTTTGACTTACATGTAGATGGAACATATGCATTATAAATCCCTGGAGTTCATCCCAGAGACACTACCAAAAGTGTCTAATATACCTCTGATTAACGGTATACATTATTCGTTTTAGTGACACCTATAAAGAATATAGTCTGAGTGGAAGTATTCTATATACGTGTAAGCCAAAAACTACATTTAGCCCAACACGTTACAAGGGAAGGGTTTTGTCACTATACCCTCAGAGAGATCATACTTTATTATATAGTGCAAAGGCTTTATATAACATCATTCCTCTCACTAGAGAGACTTCTTTCACCTTCATGTACCCAAGAGGTTTTTTTATTCTCTGCTTTCATTAATATTTAAAGTACCTTGTGTTTTTAGTATCAGTTTGCCCTGTTTATTTTAATGAGCTTTAGAAAGGAAACATAATAAGGGTTTATGAAAAAGTGCTCTGTCTTTGTAGTCTTGAAAAGCTATTTAATGCTGAAATTACTCCATTAAGCTTACACTTCAAATTTTTTTCATTACTTCTGAAGTAATGGCCTAAATGTTTATTGTTTTGTTAACATTATTAGGGTATAGCACAACTGAGACTTGGTTGCCAAGGAGATATGGATGAGGGTTGCACTGTTTTGTTTGCATTGATGTTGTTTGTTGCCTCAAATTGTTGGCTTAAACAAGTATGAAAATATATTCACTTTGTATTTTTGAGAAAAGCATGTGAATACAGGATATTTTGCAATTCAAAAAAAGCAGTTGATACAGCCAATTCATATTGAATTACAGCACTGTATGGAACTTTTTTGAGGTGAATATATTGGATTAGTAAAAGCCACAAAGATGGCTGAGCGGTTGAGATTGCTGTCATTCAACATGAAAAATATATTTGTTGACACTGTTTTCACTGTCTAAAACTCTGCCTTTTTTATAGACTGCAGTAGGACTACTCAGTGGCTTAAAACTACTTTCGAAGAACCAAATTAGAGTGAACCTATAACTTTAATATTTTTTTTTAGTTATTTTAAAGACGAATACATTTCTACAGTTTATGCTAACCGTTTGTGAAATAGTTTTTGATAATGAAGCTTTGTTGGTGGCACGATGTGACACTTAATACTAATTTGTCTCTGTGATGACACTTTGCTATGAATGACTCTAGGCGGAACCCTCTCACTGGGGGCATTTCTAATAGCACAAAAATCATTGTTAGGCTTTAAATAAAACTAATAAGCATACTATCCAGATAATGAACCTAATTTTCTACACTGTGCCACCAAAGTATAAATGTTAATTTCTCAGAAAGTGTTTATTTTACAGAAAGAGTTGGCTGCTAAAGCATATAGACATATTTTAATTTTCTGTAAAATGAACTAAACTGTTTGTAGGGTGAGAAGTCAATTATAAGTGGTTTTGGTTCATAAATGTAGCACCACAACTAATCTTATTACATATAATGACTTTTTAAGCCAACTACCATCAGTTAGATATTGTGATTTGATTTTGTCGATTTGGTTAATCTGAATATGGGTTTGTATTGGCGAATGGCTAAAACTAAGTAAACAATTGCCTGAACAATTAAAATGAATGTTTATGGGCAATGGAAAATCTGAATAAAATGACTACTGTATCAAGGACATATAACTAAGTAAACGTTTCTGTTTTTCATGTTGAAACACTTATTCTTAGGTTTTTAATTCCCCTATAATACTCGACTATTTAATTGAAGACATTATTGTACATTGAAGCCACACCATTGTATATTCATTTTCTTTTTCTTTTAACTAGATGATGCTTCTCTTTCTGACCAACCTCAACTGACCATCTGTAGTCAAGCGGAGTTACCTGAAGAAGCTCAGACAGCAGGCTCCAAGCCAAGGAAGAGTTCCTTAAAGAAGCCAGACACAGAAATAACCACCTTGGCCCCCAGCCTGACTCCGGCACCCCAGCCGACCATCTCTTTAATTTCTGATGAGAACTCAGATGCACTAAGTGTGGAATCCCTTACCTTGGTCCCTCCTGTTGATCCACAAAGTATTCACACATTAGGTTGCATCTTGGAAAATTATACTGAATCAGAGAGTTCTGTTGATGCAGGAGAAGGTACTGGTGATCGTGGGGTGGTAATAGACAGTGATGAACAATGATAACAGAGACTAAATGACATTGCTATTTTTAAGACATATTATTGAAAGCCATAATGGTAAGGGAAGATGAAAATTCAACTACCATTTACAGATCACCAATTCACCATGACATTCTTATAAAGCATTTTCTCTTGGGCTGAAAAAATCCAGAGGATCATTTCTAGCACCATCCTATTGTTCTAATATCCTTGCTTTTCATGAACATTCAGAGAGAATATCCATGTATAAGAGCTACTAGCCTGCTTTTGTAATTGCTGCAAAGAACTGTCTCGTGCTGCTGTCATGCTGTCATTTTTATTAAATGTTGGAAGAGTGAGACCAGTTAACAGGTTTAAATCTACGTCAATGAAAATGAATGTGGATTTTAATAATCTTATTTATATTTGTTCACCGATTTTCTTTGAAGTTTCTTGTAAATTCCACTTCACAGATCCCATCATCAAATCTTTTAGGTAATGGATTGATGTAGTCTATATTGTCATTCACCTTGAGAGGCACTGGTTAGCACTTTAAACATATTATTTAACAGCTCCTTATGTTTGTGTTAATTTATCTAGTTGTTTGTCAGTTATAACAATGGGTAATTTGCAATTCATGAAGACACAAATTGTGCCATCGATGAGAATAATCCCCTCGAGGTTGAGGCCCCATTTAAATCAATGGGAATAATCAATTGTCCACTTTGGTGCAGTTGGTTTGCTCCAGGATTGCATGTATTCTTTGTGCACATGGCCCAATGTCTTCAACTGGTTCCTCCACCTCTTAGTTACCATTTGATCAATATAATTTTTATGTTTCTAAGGCATTCTTGGTTGAATCGAAATATACATTTTGACCGTTACTGTACAGTTTCTCTGGAGCCATTACATTTTCTTTCCCTCTGAAGTATACAACAGGACTTTCGTTATGTATTTTTTCATGTCTTAATTTAGGCTATATTCACTGTTATTCAGTATAAGTACTTTACAGAATGTAAGTTATTCCACATCTCCATGTTTCATCATTTAGTTCTTTGCTTCGATCTGTAGATATAGACTTTGTGCTGTAACCATGATTATGAGGATACCTATAAAGTAACGCACATTTTAATAACTGGTATTGTAACAACCTAGACTAGCAGTATATGCAGTTGACTTGCATATGTTACAATGTATGTGACATCTTCTCCATAGTTTTGATTAAGGGTATTGTGAGCTATGTGCATTTTCTACAGTCTGTTCAACACACAAAATAGTATTTTCTTTCCTAAAGCTCATTCATTTTACTAACTCATGATCTGTACCAACTATAATCACCTTTGTTAGGTGTATCATGTAATAACATTCTGAAGGCCGTTCCTATTTAATATATAACTGATTAATTTGAATATGTTTTTAAAACACTTCAGTATTATCATTGTATGGTTGAGTTATCTTTGCAGCTGTGCCAATTCTTTCCAAATAAATTCAATGCAGTGATTGGGGTTATAGTCATATAGAGGACTAGAAAAATGTCAATGAAGTTTACCAGTCCGAGAAGAAAGTTACAGGTCAGAAGATGATGTGTACTAGTCCACACAATGTTAAACCGGAACTATCATCATAATAACATTGCCCTCCAAACCATTAATAACCTAGCGATAGGCAAAGCCATTCTTTCATTAGGCTGAATAAGTCTGCAAATGCAAATACAACTTCTTTGGCAGGCACCAGCGGACAACAGCACAGACATCTTGGAGGAAAGGTACCTCTGAGTCTGCGCTCTCTGTCCTGTTCATTGCCAGCACTGGCAAGTGGCGTTCCTTGGTACCTTAAAGGGTCAGTAATGCTTGTTTATAACTTTATTTAATATTGTAGAGGTTGCAAAAATAAAGTATTTGTAGAAAGTGCCATCTTTCAAACCCTTACGGTTTAAGAGATATTCTCCGCTAAAGTTCCTCCCTCCCTTCCCTTCTCCTGACATCAGCGCTGTGCTGACAGCAGGAAATCCCGATCCTGGGACCGGCCGGCGGCTCTGCAGCAGAGCTGAAATTGAAAAGAATGACTTCAGTGGAACATTCTACAAAGTGTGCCTGGTTTGCAAGCACACTTTGTAGACTGTTGCATTGAAGGAGTTCTTTTTATATAGAGCAATTTCGGCTCTGCTGAACAGCCTCCTCAAAACTTTAGCAGTGAATATCTCTCAAACTGTAAGGGTTTGAAAGATGGCATTTTCTCCAAATACCTTATTTTTGTAACATCTACAATATTAAATAAAGTTATAAACTGGCATTACTGACCGTTAAAGGTACCGGAAGTAAATGACAGAGCAGTTGCACAGAGCTTCTCTGTGCCACTGGTTCCTGCTGAAGAAGTGTTTTTTCCCTCATTAATGCGGACTTATTCAGCCTAATATAAGTATGGCTTTGCCTATCGCTATGTTAGTAAGTGTTTGGGGAGCAATGGAGTTTGGTATGTTTAAAGTTATCAACCATGTCAATAGGTAGGGTACGTTCTTTGTTTTTAGGAGGTTTCCCATCTGTAGGCTCTTGGGGAAATCCTCAGCCCCACTGACACTTCTGACTAGGTAGCTGAAGAGTTTTGCACATTACTAAATGTACATTCCCTCTGGAAACCATAAGTAATAATTCTTCCACTTCTGCTCCTGGGTAGCATACCTTGATAATAGTCACTTTGTATTTAAACAAACATTGGCCCAAAGTGTCCATGCACTGTACCATCACTTCCAAACTTCAAAATGAGCATATATACAATTTGAGGCCTTACGTATGAAGGTAAAATGGGGCAATTCTGGGCCAAACAAATTACACTATAGAGGACAATTAAACATCCACAATTTAAATTTGTTTTAAACCCACTGAATATGAGGGAGGCCTCCACTATCTTTGGAGACTTCTGGTATTCATGGAATTAAAAAGCCGTACTTAAACCAGTGGGGAATTTAATTTATCCTCAATATACAGTAAGGTTTTTCCAGCATTGTTCCACTTTGTGTTAATTCATAGGACCCCCTGTCATACCATTGTGGTCTTTGCTACGCCAGCCAAAATAACTGAGGGGCTTAACGTGTGCATCATGTATCCAGAAACATATTGATGAGAAAACTGCCTTATAGTAGAAGCACTGGAATTATTTAATCCCATCCATCCCACTATGTTTCCCCAAATTGTGATAAATAACCATAATTTACCTCTCGGGACATATTAAATATCTGTATGTCATCAAGAAATAGGTTGATGTACTAAGTTAGTTTGCCTCAGAATTGTTCCAGTTATTTATAGTATATCAGTCTCACTGTGTTTGTGCTGTTGTTTTTTAATTATTAGTTTTCAACCAGCATTTTGATTATGTTTGAGTATACAGATAGGTGGTTGCACACCTCTCTGCCCTACTTTCAATTTGACCTTAAAGGGCTAGTAATGCCTCAAGCAAAATGCGGCTCAGATTCTTCTCCATACTAGTTGTCCCACGTAGAGCTATATTTCAGTACTATCAGTCTTGTAGTTCGGCAGCAAATGAATGAGAAAGGATCAACCTCCCGCCCCTTTCCCCTGCGTCACTCTGCCTCTCCAAGCCGGTCCAGATGGATAGCAGCGGGAAAATCCTGCCCTCATTCGTCAAGGGGGGTAGTGGTTTTCCTTGCTGCATCTGTCCGGTCCCAGGACCGGATTCCACAACTGATGGGAGGTGGCTGAAAGGGACGGGGGTTGGGTCCTTTCTCATTCAATTGCTACTAAACTACAAGGCTGATAGTAATGAAATTCATTGCTATGTGGGACAACTAGTATGAAGAAGAATCTGAGCTGCATTTTATTTGACATATTACTATCCCTGTAATATAATGCTTTGGGAGCACAGTGAGGAAAACAGAATGTGACTTTCCCCCTTTAAGAACCAGAGGGGTGTGGAATGCACTACACACTACTCTGGTGTTAAAGATATAATAATACATTCTGTTTATACTGTAGTGTAAAAACAAAGGAGTGTAGTCATTCTCTCTGCAACATTTTTGTTATTAAGCTATGTTTTTTAATGTCTCACATCTTGGCTCTTTCCCTGGTATTGTTTGTTCAATGGAGCTAGGGTTGCTGTGGCAACTGTACCCAATACAAGGGAGAAAATTTCTTCTGTGTGAGCACCTTAACAGTGTCCCAAAGGCAAACTACTAACTTTGCAATGGATTGTGTTCAGGACATAGTGAAAGGGCTCAGACAGAGGAAATGCTCTGTCTAAGGACACTGTGGTGTTGCCGTGGCAACCCTATCTCCATCAGACAATCCACCATGTAGGCTTCTTCTCTCCAGAGGGAACTGACATCAGGTTAAGGGGAGAGGGACCTAAAAATTGATATAGCTTAAAAAATATAACATTGTTAATGAGAATGACTGACATCAGTCACTCTCAAAATTACTTTACTACAATTTGATGGGGAACTCTTCCCTAGGAATAAGTCTCTTAATTAATCTTAAGAACTTACCTAGATAGGTTTCCCACACTCCCCAGTCCATTCTATCTATATGCTTTTTTTTTTTTTGCACTTCCTCACTGTTGTACACTACTGCTAATTGTTTCAGTTAACACCGTGATAGAAAATTGACCCTTAAAATACATTGAAGACAATCGAAGACTATTGTTAACTGTGAGAATGGAGTATCTAAAGACAGATTACCACAGAGAATATATTCTGATAACTAGACAAAATACAAAAACTAAATAAAATATATGTGACAGCTGTGTGAAGGATTCCATGTTGAGACACTTATTCCTAAGGCTGGTTCGCAAATAAAAACATTTTCTCTGTCGTCCAATACAGGTTACTAGTAACTTTGGGTAGGCGATCCGCTTGTTTAAGTAGGCAGGAATAATTCTAGAAGTGAATGCAGGGGTGGAGCATACCTTCCCTCCTTGGCTGCAGCTAGCCAATCTGCTCCAGTAAGATTTGTTCCTTGGTGAAGATACAGGCAAGAGAACAGTTCTGCTATAGTTTTAGCTAATTTTTTATGTTTCTGTTAGAAATGGAATACCACTATTAGGTGGATTACCATAACTGACAATGCCCTAAGATGTGGCTAGCTCAATATCAAGGTGCTTTTGTGAACCTTAAGCCCTGGGGGGAAAATCTTGGATTCAAGTTCTTTCCCCAGGAGTTGCCCACTGAGGCTTCTTCTTAATACATGGTGATCTGAAGACAGAAGATCTGCAGGAAAGGTGAGCAACCCTTTGCTGCAGGTCCACATGTCCCACAGTGCCCCTACGCACAGTGTTTTTCCTTTGGAGTTCCTATTTCACTCATTGGGTTTATCTGTATGTCTGTTAGGTGGTTTGGAGCATGTTTCTCTGGTAACTTAACCCTTTAGCTGCTGGTTTATCATCTTTTGGGGGTGTTGTTGGCACTTTCTCTACTGGGTTCAGTGTTTATTAGGTCTAATGGCATGTTTTAGTAATGTCTAGTGCACATTCACTTATCTGTTACAACGTTGCAAAATTTGTGTTCCGACGCGCCTTTACTGCATAGGTGCCATTGCTCCATTCACTTCTATGGGACTGTACAGTTTAGGACATATGTCTGCAACCGCTCATCGTAGCGACTTCAGAGATGGTTCATTTTGTTTGTCTGCCTTTGCGCTATTATCTGGTCAATGTTCTGTGTGTGTTGGGGGGCTCAGGGGGCTTCAGGCACTGTTGGGGTACTTTTTCTGGGAAAACTACATTTCCCATGATAGCTTGCTTTGCACACTCGTTTCTGATTGGCTCCCTCCGTGGCAGCCATTTTGTGCTTTTCCTGAACGAGAATCCTACGCACTGCTTGGACTCTCCTTCTCTCCTTTGCAGATTAACCCTTCGCCTGCCAGATAAGTGTATTTTAGCGATTTCTGGGGTGAAATTTTAATCTTACACTCTGTATTTGGGTGATTCCTTGTACTTTAAAAGTTTTGACACTGTGAGAATATCAAATCCATTATAGCTTTGGGCCAGGCCTAAGACTAAGGACGATGGGGTCTCTGTGTCCCCTATTGCGCATTGATACTCATGTCATTCAGGGTTATCTAGAGAATTCTAAGGTCATTTATGCCCCGCATGTTCTGATGTCTGTGAGTCTCCCCCAGGGACCTCCAGCCATGCATTAGAGCCAGTTTGGGTGCAAGAGTTCAAGACTGCTACTAGAGACCTCCGGTCTACATTGCAACTCTTTCCATCCCAGTTACAGAGGGTCTTCCGCTACAGACAGACCCCTACTTCCATCAGATCTTCCCTGCCGAAACCGCAGAGAGTACCTGATGTATCTGATTCCTCTGAGGAGGAACTGTTGGTGGATTCGGACGTTAAAGGGATAGTAATACTTAAAATGTAAAAAAAAAATATGGTGTAGGGTTTATCCCCCTGAGTAAAACAAGAGTAGTCCCACTGCTGAAAGGTGTTTCATTCAAAAGTTATTAATTTTCAAAGTTTAATTTTTTAGGTGCAATATCACAGTGGCCTGAAAGTGTACAGTGGTGCTGTTGCTACACGATCCTATGGACAGCTCTGGTCCCAGGACCATAAATCTCGACACACGGTGGACAGCGGACAGTGGGAACTGCACCCAGAGGTGTTCACACTCATTATTCAGAAGTGGGGTCTTCCTTGCATCGACCTGATGGTGACAAGACACAACCTGAAGGGTCCAATGTTCTGCTCTCACTGGAGGGATCCTTTAGCTCTAGCCGTGGATGCCATGTCTATTCCTTGGTTATTTCTCTGGCTTACATCTTTCCTCCCCTTCCCACGTTACACAGGGTGTTACTGAAATTGAGACTGGAGCGCTGTCCAGTGATTTTGATTGCTCCGTACTGGCCTCAGCAGGCTTGGTTTCCGGAGCTTCTAGATCTGTCAGTGGCGGAGCCGTTCTGGCTCTCTTGCCGTTCAGATCTTCTTCTACAGAGTTACCTGTGGAAGGAGGATGTTCATCATCTGGCTTTGACAGCTTAGAAATGGAATCCTCAATACTAATGAAGAAAGGTTTTTCTTCTGGTGTGGTGGCTACTATGCTTAGTGCACGCAAACCTGGTTCTTCTAAGGCCTACCATCATGTCTGGTCGACCTTTCTGTCTTGATGTGCCAATAGGGACCTTTCTCAAGATTTTGATCTGCCTATGGTCTTGGCTTTCATGCAAAACGGTGTGGATAAGGGCCTCAGTTTGAGTTCCCGTAAGGTTCAGACTTCTGCTCTCTCTGTTTTCTTTCAGAGGCGCATTGCTATTCTTCCTGATGTCAAGGTTTTCTTCCAAGGCGTTGCTCATACTCGTCCTGTTTTTAAGACTCCTGCTTCTCATTGGGATCTTAACTTGGTTTTGGGCATCCTTCAATGCCCTCCCTTTGAGTCCTTGGCTTCTATTCCTCTATGCCTGCTGACGTGGAAAATGGCCTTTCTCCTGGCGATTGTGTCTGTTCACCATGTCGCGGAGTTGCATGCTTTGTCTTGTAGACCACCCTTTTTGGTGTTTCACAAAGACAAGGTGGTGCTTCACACTTCTCAGGAGTTTCTCCCGAAGGTGATCTCTGAGTTCCATGTTGATCGGGAGATTGTGGTGCCTTCTTTCTGCCCTGACCCTACCTCTGACAAGGAGAGGGCTCTCCACTTGTTAGATGTGGTGTGTTGTCTCAAGTTTTATGTACATCGCACTGAGTCCATTAGACAATCTGACGCAATGTCCATCATTCCTGAGGGCAGGGAGACCTGAATCCAAAGTGACTATTGCGTCTTGGATCAAGTCCACTATTTGTAAGGCTTACGAGCTAAGGAAGAAGCCTGTTCCCTTTCAGGTCACGGCTCATTCTACTTGATCTATTGGGGCTTCTTGGGCTCACAAGAATCAGGCCTCCGCTGATCAGTTGTGCAAGGCTGCCACTTGGTCATCTGTGTACACCTTTTCGAAGCACCACCGTGTTGATGTGCTGGCATGGACTGACGCCAGCTTTGGGAGGAGGATCCTGGAGACAGTCTTGCCTGTCTAGGTTCTTCTCTGGTTCTCTGGTGCTTCCTTCACTTTTGAGCCCTGTTGGCTCTAGTTCAGTGTGCTGTGTAACAGTTCCTGGGGTGTTACCCCTGTTCAGTGTATTTCGACACTTCATTTGTTTTTGTTGGACTGTCTCTGATCTGATGGTTCATATATGCTCTGGTGACTTTGGGGGCCCTGCGCCTGGTCCTTGCTTTCCTTCCCACCTCTGGGAAACTCAATGGTTGGACATCCCAAAGTTACCAGTAACCTGTATTGGAGGACAGAGAAAAGAGGATTTTAGTCTTACCTGTTCAATCCTTTTCTCTTTGTGAATACAGGTTACTGGTCTCCCATCCTGTCAAGGGACCATGCTTGGCTGTCCTGTGGCAGACCGTGAGGGTCCTTCGGAGTCATGCTCACAGGAGTCTTCTTTCCCTTCTACTATCTAGTCATCATGCTCACAGGAGTCTTCTATCCCTTCTACTATCTAGTCAATAGTTAGTGTCTCAAATCTTACTGGAGCTGATTGGCTAGCTGCAGACAAGGAGGGAAGGTAGGCTCCACCCCCTGCATTCACTTCTAGAATTGTTCCTGCCAACTTAAAGGGGCGGATCACCTACCCAAAGTTACCAGTAACCTGTATGGACTAAGAGAAAAGGATTTAACAGGTAAGACTAAAATCCTCTTTTTTTAGTATTACTGTCTCTTTAAAATGTGAAAATTGGGGAAATGCTCTCTTGAACAAACATATACCTGCTGTATTTACTAGAGGAAAATAAATCAAATCCTCAAAATGGGACAGCTGCATTCGATGTTGCATGTAGTAGCAAACAGAATACTTTCACTGCTCATTTACTTGGAAAAACAGAAGGAAGCACTTCATGCAACTTGAAGTGGCATTATTGTTTGAAAACATGTATGGCATTCCTCACACTAAAGAGGTTTCAGGCTGGGAACCACTGTTTTATCTTGTTTCCATGAAAACTGTATTCACTGTAAGAACTATAGGGCAGTTGCTTTCGAACTATCCATTATATTTTTCCTAGCCACTCATGCAAGAGACAGAAAGGCTCTCAACCTTAATATGCAATCCAGTGACATCAGAGAAGTCTCTTGCAGCTTTGCTAGAAACCGTATATTAAAGGGGAAGAAAACTTTTTTTTTACTGCTGAATAAAACAAGGATACTCCAACTGCTGGCACGTGTTCTATTCAAAAGTTGTTCTATTCAAAAGTTACTGCCGCTCCGAACTTATATACTCTCTGAAAACTGAGAGCCAGGAATATTACTTCTTGAAAGTTCAAATGGAAAGCTGTTGTCAGTGGCTCATCTCTCCCATAGAATGCAACAGCATAATTATCTGAAATTGGCCTCTAGATGGAAATAAAAAAGGACCACTGCACTTTTTTGCATAAATGGATTCCGACGTGCAGCCGTGCGGCAAACCAGTAAATCCATGACATGCCAGGACTGTAACGGTCCTTAAGTGCCAGACCACTGTGATGGTCCTGGCATGTTTTAAGTCATTAAAGAGTTAATAGAGACAACACGGGAGCACTCAGGCTCAGGTAATTAGCTGGAATAACGGTCATCCAAAACTCCATGAACTAATAAAACTTCACTTTAATGAATGTAATTAAAAAACACAGAGACATGGCATGAGAGTCAGCTACTATGAACAGACTCTCATTCCAAAAAATAGGTGAGCTGTCAAGCTATATTTTCCAACCAGTGATCTATATATACACCTTTTGCATCCATTACATTGAGCATTAGTTGGACTTTGCTATTAAAGAGTTAATGTTTTTCACAAAAAAAAAAGTGTTTACTTCTCCCTCAACAGTGATATGAGTAGCTTAGCTGAATCTATACACAAAATAACTGATAAAAAGGTAGATGACGTTTATAATAAAAAAAAAACATGATGGTGCTGCTTTGTAATATATATCATTTGCAAGTCTTGATATAGAAGAGTAAAATGCAAGCTTACTAGTGCAGTACAACCCGGCTGGACCAGTATCTCATATACTGTACAGCCACTATTAACCCCTTCAAGACAAGAGGGGTGGACAAACCTTGGTTTGCAATGCGTTGCACATACCTCTGGTCCTCAAAGTCTTAAAGGAATAGTAGCCCTTTATATTGACTTTACATATTTTGCAAGAACGTACTATGTACAGTCAAATTGCTTGTATTTTTTATTTTTCGTATATATATATATATATATATATATATATATATATATACATATATATATATATATACAGAAATTAACAACAGCGCTCACAGGTCTTCAGTAAAGAAGACCTGTGAGTGCTGTTGTTAATTTCTGGATCTATACTGTGCCTTCTAACACGAGCACCCAGGCAAAAGTCTATTAAAAAACATGAGTGCCTCTGTTTGGGAACGAATATATATATATATATATATATATATAACAAATAGTGTACAAGCACTCTCAGATTTTCTGCAAAGTTAATTTAATTGTAGTGTCAATGTTTCAATGTAACATCGGCATTTTCATCACGATGACACTACAATTAAATTAACTTTGCAGAAAATCTGAGAGTGCTTGTACACTATTTGTTAAATGTACTAACTACATATATATATATTTGTAGAAGATGCAGTTGCAGTGAACAAGT
Source organism: Rhinophrynus dorsalis (assembly GCA_037306005.1). Lineage (NCBI taxonomy): Eukaryota > Metazoa > Chordata > Amphibia > Anura > Rhinophrynidae > Rhinophrynus > Rhinophrynus dorsalis. The sequence continues at coordinate 75,151,331 of CM074725.1, forward strand.
GTAGTTTATTCTGGATCGACGTTTTGGCCAGCACTTGTGGTGAAGTTCTGTCATATACAACGGGTGTGTGTGTGTGTGTGTGTGTGTGTGTGTGTGTGTGTGTGTGTGTATATATATATATATATATATATATATATATATATATATATATATTATAAACATTTCTAATTTTTTTTTCACACTTATGTCCTTGACAATGAGCTCCATGGATCTATTTGCAGAGAGATTTCTGTCAGGAAACATGAAAGTAGGTCTAGTGATATAAGGTAAAAAAAAAAACAACAACAACAATGCAAAACAGAGAACACATTTAGCATTTAGTGCTGCAGGGAGTCTAACAATGTATAACATCCTTTTTCAATGGTCTATTGACCATGAAGAAAAGAATGAAATAAAAAGTATAAGCAATTTAATAGTGCAAATTATATACAATCAGAATATGTAAAATCAAAAATATTACTGTTCCTGTAATATGTTACAAATCAGTGTGATTCATCATATTAAGATAATGAACGAATGTAAATAAAGCTAGGCCCTTTCCAGTATGCAATAGATAAACTTTAGTTTAACCTCATGGATGCTAGTAACAGTGCATTGGAGAAATGCCCATCATCCATGTGGTTAGTAGTGCTGTGAGATCTGTGTTCCTGTTTCAGTATGTGTACTTTGATTTGAAGGGCCACTGATGTACTTATTGTTAATATAAGTTGTTGAACTTATTTTATTTAGTTTTAGGGTGTGTAGTGTAATGTTTTATTAAGGTGTTTCCGTTGTTTTAGCCTTCAGTCCACTGAGAAGTAGGCCAGTCCAGAATGGTTATACCCTCTCTGTATTTAGTTTCACCCTTTTTTGAAGTCAGCAGGGCCTTGTGCACAAAAGACAACTGGGGGAGATTCACTAAGCGGTGATAATATGGTGATAAAGTGCAGATGACTTCTCCAGTTTATCACTTTTCCAATTCCTATGTTGTTCTATAGAGCCTATGTAGTATGATTTCCAAAGCTGAAGAAATCTTAGTGCATAGGCTCCCTAGAATAATATAGGAACTGGAGAAGTCATCTCCACTTTATCACCGCTTAGTGAATCCCCCCCGAGGAGTAATTCTGGAGCAAGCCAACTGCTCAACAGGGGATAAATAAAATATCTGAGTGACATAAATGTGAATTTTAACCCCTTGAGTGCTAGGGAGAAGTTTTATTTCTCTCCTGTGGTGCAGATGTTTGTTAGAGAATTACTGTAGTTGTTTTTATGTGCATAAGGTTTCTAAGGTTTGCAATAATGTAAAATGTTAAAGAATGGCTAGCTTCTGATGCAGATTATGTAGAGTATGCAACTCTGGTGTGTCACATGATCTAACTTTTTTCATACCAGTCCTCAGCCAAAGAATATAATTTTCTTTAACCCCTTAATGACCGTCCGATTGGCACGGTCAGTTAAGGACCACGGAGCATTTTTTTTTTTTTTTTTTTTGCTCCTTCTGATTCCAGACTCCCCTAACAGCGTGCAACCACAGGGGGAGCCTGGAATTCCATGACGGTGATAGTACGTCATGAGTCGTTCAGTCAGATTTACCCATGATGTACTATGACCGTCAAGGGTCGTTAAGGGGTTAACGCTTTGGGTGCCAGAGTTTCCCCCAGCATACTGTAACCTTTTTCTTTAACGCTTTGGGTGCTAGAGTTTCCCCTAGCACACTGTAACTTCATGTGTTGGAGACCTCTGTAACCTTAACTGTCGTGGTCATTGTTCAGGATTTACACCAATTATCTTTTAATCCCTTATATTTTCTTCTTATTTTGGAAATTTGACCAGTTATTGATTTTTTATTTCCAGAAAGCATCAGATGAAGCTGTGTTTAATAAAATTAAATAAAGTATAAAGATTGAAATGAGTAACTCTTTACTGGTGTGATCCATTCCTGTGACATGATATCATTGGTTTCCTACATTACAAACTTGCATAACGCTTAATTGCTTTTTCAAAACGTTTCAGATGGCGAAACATGGAAATTGATCACAAATTTTATTGTAGCGGTACTGTTACATTTTCAAGTCACATAGACTACATTTTCATCCTTGAGTACAGACATTGATACAGACTATAGCTGATGAGATTGAGGAAAATAGCAACCCATCAAATTCAACTTTTGTTGATCCAAAGGAAGGCAAACAAAACGCTACTGAAGTAATTTCCTGTTTTGCCTCAAGTGGATAAAAAGGATTCTTTCTGAATAAACACTCTCCAAGTGTATTGGAAAATTTTCCATTTACAACAAAACAATGTTCCCTATCCTTCACCAGTTTTCTGTCAAACTGCAAAGGTTATCCCATACCCCCAATGTCCTTATTTTATACACCAGCCACCTGTGTGTCACTGTATCAAATGCCTTTGCAAAATTTAGATTAATTATCTTTTTGCAATGTTTGTGGCAGTCCCTGTATTTCAACACAAATTTTCTGTTCTTTCAGACTTAATCATTTTAATGCCCTTTTTTCCCTTGCCATTTTTTTCTTTCATTTGCATTTAACCACATCGGATGTTATTTACTTCTTTTCATTTGTTTCCCAATGGTATATAGTGTTGAATATATTTATGCAACTTTTATTTACATTCTGACCATTTTCCCTCAATATTTTTTCCTTTAAATAATGCATCCTAGTTGATGCTGTTAACATTTTGAAGTTGGACCTTTTAAATTTAAGAGTTTGTCAAGGATATGGTCTAGTCATAGCGTCTGGAGAGTGATGCTAGAGAGCAAAGTGGTTTGTAGTAAATATTCACCAACATCCTTTTTTTTCTTTTTTTTTTTTTTTCTTTTTACCTTTTACACAACAGTTAGCTTCAATTTCTACCCCAAGGAGACCACATGATGTCCAGTTTCCTCACAAATATCTCCCCTTAAACTTGGATTTAGATCTGGTTTCAAATATAACCACACACCTCCCCATCATCTATTAATCATGCCTCTCCTAAAGAGGGAATAACCTTCAAATATTTACAGCCTGATCATGTGCATCATACCACCATGTTTCAGTTATACCAATTATGTTCAGACGCCAACAATTCCAGTTGTTCCATTGTATCTACCACAGTTCTTGCATTCACAAACATGCAATTCATTTTGTCATCAGTATGTTTTTTACCCACTACTTGCCTTTCTTCTACATTTGCATTTTACAGGAGTTGCTCCCTATTAGCTGCATTTATCCCCACACCTTCTCCACCCCATGATCCTTTATTTGTACCCAGTTCCTATCTACCCCATTTTTTTTACAACATATACCCCCCATTTCCTAGTTTTAAATCTCCTCTAACCTCTGAAGGATTCTATCCACTAGCATGGCTGCTCCTTTACTATTTAGGTGCAATCCATCACTACCATACAGATTGTACCCAAGAACCAAGTCAGACCAGTGCTCTAAAAACCCAAAACCCTCCTTGCTACACCAATACTTAAGCCATGCATTAAGCTCCCTGAGCTCCCTCTGCCTACCTGCACTTAAGCATGGCACCAAGACAGTACCCTAGAGGTCCTTGCCTTAAGCTTGCTCCCCAAATCCCTAAAATATTTTTTTAGAGAACTCATCCTTTGGAGGTTGAGTGATCGTGCTGTTGTTAACAGAGAAATATCAGGTAAAGGGCTGGTTGGATAAGAAAGAAATATAAGTAGTTCTGTCTTAGGATAAGTTTTAGATGGCAGAAAGACATACAGGAAGGCACAGCAGATATACTATAATGAAAGGAGAGAAGGAGGGCCTGAGGAGGAAATATATTGGATTGGGTTTTGTCAGTACATGGATATGTACATAGATATGATATATATGGGCCAAGGACAGTGTCTTGAGTGAAGGAATGAATGAATATGCTTATATTGCACCATGATTGTACGCACTGTTTTTTAGGGTTTGGGCAATACAGGGTTACAAGTGATTTGCAAAGACAAACACTGGAAGTGGTGTCTTAGACTGAAAGCTTACAATCTAAAGTGGTAATGGGCGACATATAGAGTACATAAGGGTAAAGAGTGGAATACAGTACTAGAGTTCTGGTCCGGATAGGGGACACATAAATAAAGTGAGTAAATTATAAGAGCCTTACATGTACAAAATGTTGTTAAAGAGGTGTCTTTAAAGAGGTGACTTGAAGACTGCAAGAAAGGTGCAGTGGCAAAAGTTGGGAGGCAGAACATTCTATAGAGAAGGAGTAATGAGAGAAAAAGGTTTGATGCATGAAAGGGCTGTAGACAAAATGGAGCTGAAAAAAGACTGCAATTGGCTGATTATAAGTGGCGGGATGTGGTATAGCTGAAGATCAGAGTGGAAATATAGGAAGGGGTAGAGGAGTCCACAGTAGTCCGTGCGGCATAGGATGAGTGCTTGTGTAAGAATCCTAGATGCAGAGGAAGGCATGGACTTTTGCTATGTTATGCAAGAGAAAGTGGCAGGATTTAGCAATGACATTAATATGAGGGGAGAATGAGAGAGCAGTATCAATTATTACCACTAGGCACCATGCTTCTGATACTGGATTTATGGTAGTGCCATTTAAATTCACCTGGGAGGGCACTACTGGGTCAGGCCTAGAAGGGATGAGTATTGGCTCCATTTTAGGCATGTTAAGCTTGATGTACCTATGAGACATCCAGTTTAAGATAGCCAAGAGGCAATCTGTGACTTTAGATTGAATATCAGAAGTCAGAAGAGATGCAGATAAATAAAGCTGGGTGTCATTGGTTTAGATGTGATGTTTGAGTCTGAATGAGTTAATAAGATCACTGAGTGTTATTGTATAAAGAGAGAACAGCAGTGGTCCTAGAGCAGAACCTTGAGGAACACCAACAGAGAGGTGGATGGTAGAGGATGAAGAGGAGACAGTGGAGACACTGAAGTATCGGTTAGTTAGATAAGAGAAAAGCCAGTCCAGCGCTAAGTTACAGATGTCTAAGTAGTGAAGAATTTGGAGGAGAAGAACATGACCAACAGTGTCAAAAGCAGCTGGAGATCAAGCAGGATAAATACTGAATAGTAACCTTGAGAATTGCCAATAATTCGCTAGGATGTTTGTCATAAGCCATCATGCGCAGTAGAGAATGTGCGCGCTGCAGTCATGCGCCGTAGAGACAGTCAACGATGTAGTCATGCGCAGTACAGACTGCCCGAACTCGCTGCAGATGATACAGAGCGGGGCACTCCGAATTCAGACTGGAGTCCTCTCTACGCACCTTCCTGGGACCACTTGGTCCCAGGAAGGTGCGCAGAGAGGTCTACGGTCTGAATTCAGAGCACCCTGCTCTGTATCAGCTGCAGCACGTACCGTGCATCACTGCAGCATGGGCAGTGAGCAGAGAGGCTCCGGGCACCAGCTGAGGCTGCTGAGTGGCACTGTGGCCCGTGTACACGGGCTTTTAAACTACTGAGTAAATAATTGTCTACTTCTGTGGGAGAACTTTTACTGTAGAGTGAGCAATCCGAAACCTGTTTGTAATGGGTCAAGCAGGTTGTAAGTGTTAAGGAAGTCAAGCAGGCGTTCCAAGAGCTTTAGAGGCAAAAGGCAGGAGAAAAATGGTCGATAGCTAGAGAGTGTGGTGCTTTCAGAGAAGTTAAAAATCTGCAATAGATAGGGATTGGCATTTTGGAGAGGGACTAAACGAGGGGAGAGCGAAGTGGATCGAGTGTACATGTACTGGCAAGACAGGAGGATAGCAGGTTAGTCAATTCATCCTCTGTAGTTGAAACAAGAGACAAAAGAAGCACAGCCACAAAACACCTCTAAGTGCAGTATTTTGTGGTATTATATTTCCTGTTTCCCCCTAATAAAATTCACTCCCATTTAAGAGAGGTTTGTCCTGCCTCTCAGTTTTATAGGCTTGCACTGGATCTCAGGGCGCCACTCCAGGCTAATGGCTTCCTCACTCTCTCCAATGGATAAATAATAAAAGTTTGTTGTTCTCAGTGTGTTAGCTGCACATAAAGGTATAATGTGCAAATCACACTGCAATCTATTTAGTGAGATGAGTAGCAGGGTTCTTTTATATGATATAAATAACCCCAACAATTATTATGAAGGTTATATGAACAAACTGTCTTTATTATGTACAAATATTAATAAATAACATATATATATATGCATGCATATAGCCCTAGACAGAACTAACAAATGGATCTGTCCTATCTGTTTGTTGTGCAGACCAGATTATTATAAGCACTAAAACAATGTAACAAATAAAAAAATAAAAAAAAAATTAAAATATGCAATGATATAGAAAGAATTACCCCCAATAGGGGAGAGTCTCACTCTACGCGTTTCGTTGCACTATTTGTTGCCACTTCCTCAGGAGTAATAATAAAAATAGCTCACCTTGATTTCCATTAAATACCCTCCGTCTCGCTCCAAAAAAAGATCACCCAAACTCCTAATGCATCCGCTTGATTTGGAGCATAGTATGTTTTTTTGCCAGATGTGTTATCACTTCCGCATTCCACCTATGGAGTGCACACAACATTCGGCTGCTTACACTCTTGTTGCCTTCCCCCCCCATCTCCCCGTCCAATGGGGAGCAGCAACACCTGCAGGGATGGTCCCCCCAGGGTAAACCACGACGCATGCGCAGAAGTCCAGTCCATCTCTCCTTGTAGGAGGCAAACTAATCGCCGCCACGCAACATCTTTAGGTTAAAAACTCCAAACAGGAAGCATCCCTACAGTACTGCAGCACCCCACCGACTGAGAAAGAATATGAAGGGTCAAGGATGCAAAAAGCATGGCATGTCCTCCAGATGCGCTGAGATGGCTCGCTGAGCTGTAGACAAGGAAGTTATATAAATATGCATAAATGAAGGACAAATATCTCTGTGATATATACAACTTTATAATATATATAAAGGAGTAGTAAAAAATTATCAAGAGACAACTTAATAAAATAATATAATACAATAAAACCAACAATAAGCAATGATGCATGTATGTATTAAATTATGTTTGCAAGTATTGGATGTATGTATTTAATGTATATATTTAAATATGGTCATAAACAAGATGCAATATCAGTCTCAGCATTAGTACCACCTTCATTCATGGTGTTCAATGTGTAGATCCAAAATGCCTCTCTTCGGCATAGTTTTTGGTACCTAGCTCTGGATTCTTCTGGGATGTGTTCTAAACCTAAAACTCTGAAGTTCTCCAAGTCCCCTTTTACACAGGTGTTAAAATGCCTTGGGACTCCATGGTTTACATCTTTCCGCAAAATGTTTCCACATTGTTCATTAATACGGGCTTTTAATGGTCTAATAGTCCTCCCCACGTATTTGCTACCACAGCCACAAATAAGCTTATAGATTACATATGATGTATTGCAATCTATATTTTGTTTGGCATTATATTTCTCCGTGATGGTATTATTCGAAAAGGTGTTATTACCATGGGTCATATATTGGCAGTTCTTACACTTAGGTAACTTACAGTGAAAGGTTCCCTTTGGTTTGTGTTTTCCATGTCTCAGATTTTTTTGGTTTACTGGGTGCTATATATGAACGCAAGTTTCTATTTTTGCGGAATGTTACAGATGGATATTTATTTATTGTACCTTTAAGCACCGGATCAAGTTTTAAAATTTCCCAATGTTTCTTCAGAATCTTTTTGATTTTCTATCCATAGGAATTGAACTTAGTATTGAATGTGAGATGATGATTTTTGGCTGCTATGGAATGATTCTTCTTTTTCTTTTCTAAAATGGTGCTTCTATCCAGATCTTTTGCTGTATTATACTCAGAGATCAATCGTTCTTCCTCATATCCCTTGTCTTTAACCCCTTAAGGACCCTTGACGGTCCTGGCACGTCATGGCTGGATTTGAGTTAAGGACCAATGATGTACCAGGACCGTCATGGCATAAATGATAGCAGCGTTCTGCCCCTTTTATAACCAAAGCTCAGCTTTCATTCCACTCTGATCACTATCTACTCACCCTCCTTCTCTCCAAGACAGATCAAACCGGTAAAGGGGCTATAATCCTCTTCTACCCAAGTCCAAGAGATGGTGTCCCATCATGGCACTTCATAACCACGTCATGTCTTCCCATGGGCTTGAACTCCCAGAGGGTGCCAATCTATTCATCGTCATATAAATTTCACATCCGGAAGCCCTGAGCACAAGTGCAAGACTGGACTTGTATTTGTGGGAGGGGCTGCAGGCTGGCACAAGAGGGTCAGCAGCCTCTCCCACTGGGACTTATTGTCTATGGCCCTCCCCTGCTCTTCCCATTTCCACTTTCTCTTAATACTACTACTATGAGGTGAGCCCTCTAATCTAATCAGGATAACAGCGTCATGTCTTTCCTCTGGGGCTCGAACTCCCGGAGAGCGCTAATCTATTGTCATATCAATATTGCATCCAGAAGCCCTGAGCAAAACACACTTTGGCATCCCCTGTGCATAGATCTTGATCTACTAATAAGTAATGCTAGACACTACAGCTACTCTGTCTCCGTCTTTCCTGAGTTAATGCCAAAACTCTTGCTGTGAGCTGACCCAAGTGTGTTCTGGGTTGGCGGACTTTGTAAAGACTAAGCAAAATGTTAAGCCTGAGACAAAGTGGGTGGTATCAAGGTGCAGGACTCCTTGCCCATCACAAAACTACAATATGGTCAGTCAAGATCTCTTTAGGTATCGGAAGAACAGCTTCTGTTGGAAGGAGCTGTTACTCTAATAGTAACTTTGACTACCTTGGTAATGCAAAGAGATTGAAGGCCTGAAAGGCTCAATGGATCCTCTTCTACAGCAGATTTACCAGTTCAAATGTTCTCGCGTCTGAACCAGTTACCATCACACTTTTCTTCCCTGTTATTGCATCTGTAAGCATGATTGCTCTATTGAACTTGGTTGTCTAGTAGAAGGTACCAACTGATCTTTATGATCCTTACACAAAAAATGTTTGTGCCTAGTTCCCAAAATCCTTAAATGGAGGCTTCATTCTTTTTTGCTGGCCACTTAGATGTCAAGCACATTTTGGACCTCCTTGCCATAAATTTGGCATAACTATGAAAACTATTTTTCTGTCAAAAAATAAACCAACTCATATCTACCATGAACAACGTTATTAAAATGTGTTCCATATTTATGGTAATTTTTTTAGGGCTTTTGCTCAACTGTGTTGACCATTGTTGGGATAATGGAGTTAGGGTGCCTTGACAAGGTATAACTGAATGTTGAATCTAATCTTGCCCTTCAAGTCCCAGGAATGGAATGTAAAAATAAGTTGCTTGTAATGTAATTTATACTGGCGTGTGTAAGCTTTGTGTAACACCCTTTTCCCTTTCTTCCAACGTGACGGTTGTATTGTTTTATCAGCCTTTACCTTTTTAAAGCTTCTCAGAAGCTTTTTTCTCATTCATTCAAATGGGACCCTGAAGAAAGAGGATTACATGTAAGTTAACTTCTTGAGTTCCTTGGTCCTGTATTTAAGAGGGGAACTAAAGCAGAACCTGGGAATTACAGACCCGCGAGTTTGACCTCTGTAGTGTGAAAACTGCTAGAAGGGATAATAAGGGATTATATTCAGGATTACACCACCAAAAATAAGATTATTAGCAGGAATCAACATGGTTTTATGAGGAATAGCTCATGCCAAACTAATCTTTTCAGCTTCTATGAAGAAGTAAGAAGGAACCTAGATAATGGTAAGGCAGTTAATGTAGTATATCTAGATTTTGCAATGGTATTTGATACAGTGCCACACAAAAGGCTGGGATATAAAATAAGGAAACTGGGGCTAGCGGCTAACCTTTGCAATTGGATAGAAAACTGGTTGAAGGATAGGAAACAGTGTGTGGTTGTAATGAACAATTCTCCAATCCAGTTAAAGTTGAGAGTGGAGTACCTCAGGGTTCAGTACTAGGTGCACCACTTTTTAACATGTTTATAAATGACCTGGAAATACATATTGAAAGCAAAATATCAGTATTTGCAGATGACACTAAATTATGCAGGGTAATTAATTCAGTATAGGATATTTGATCTCTACAGAAGGATTTACATACAATGGCAAACTGGGCAAACAAATGTAATTTGAAGTTTAATGTGCGAAAGTGTAAAGTCATGCATTTGGGAAAAAAATCCCAATGCTACTTATGAAATTAATGGAATCATTTTAGGGGACTCGTTGCTACAAAGAGGCCTAGGAATCCTTATAAAGCACAATTTGGAAACAGTGACCAGTGTCATATAGCATTAGTAAAAACAAAGTTCTGTCTTGCATAAAAAGGGATATTAAAGCAAGAGTGAATAACATAGTTTTGCCATTGTACAAATCATTGAGAAGACCTCACCTCGAATATGCAGTGCAATTTTGGGCACCAGATCTATAATGGATATTCTAGAACTGGAGAGGGTACAGCGTAGAGCAACAAAATTAATTAAGGGAATGGAGGACTTGATGTATGAGGAACGACTAAACAAATTTGGTTTATTTACTCTAGAGAAACGACTACTAAGAGGAGACCTTATCACATTGTACAAGTATATGACCGGTCAATACAAGGATGTCTGTGGTGAGCTATTCATTCCAAGGCCTGATCAAATGATCAGGGGACACCCCTTGAGAGTAGAGGAAAGGAGGTTTAAACTTCAGCAGAGGAAGGGTTTTTTACAGGAAGGTCTGTTAAATTATGGAATTCCTTGCCCAAGGATGTAGTTATGGCAGATACAATGGATACATTTAAAGTGATAGTAATGTTTCGTATTAAAAGCAGATCTAATTAATCTTCATAGTATTTGGGCCATGGAGAGTGTTATTTCAATTCTGTCAGAGTTGTAGTTTAGGAGTAATTCAATGACAAAGTATCCCCCTCCCTCCCCTTTTACTGATGTCACACTGTTCAGCCAGAGCAGAAGGGAGGTGCCCAGATAGACTGCAGAGAGGGACAATCTTCAATTAAGATAAGGGAAAAACCTGAAAAGCTTGTCAAGGGGGGCAGGGATTTCATTGTTTTCATAGGAAGAAGATTGTCCCCTTCTGTTATCTGTCTGGTCTATAGACTGCATTCCACATCTGAGAAGAGATGGCTTACACTAGGTAAAAGGGACGGGAGGGGAAACTTTGCTTGTGAATATCTCTTAAACCATAAAGGTTTGAGAGATAAGACTTATATCATTCTTCATGTTTTTTTAATGCCTACAAAATAAAACAAAGATAAAACGAAGTATTACTATCCCTTTAAGAGAAGATTAGAAACATTTCTTTGAAAAGGGAACATACAGTCTTATACTACGTATTAGTAGGCAAATCAGGAAGGTCTGATAAAGCCTAACTTATTTGGTAGCAGGAAAGCTATTTAATTCTCATGTCACTGGGTTATGAGGCAAAATATGAACTTGATGGACTTGTCTTTTCTCAACCTAATTTTCTATTTTTTCCTGTTATCTGGCATCCACCTTTTCATGTGGATTGTTGCCTGACGTGCACTCTGTATGCTATATATCCTGTTAGTTTATGTCCTGAAAAGGGTGGAAGGAGTCTTATTCTGCAAAGTCTATCAACTCCTGCACTGCATTCCTCCTTACTTGGGCACTTTTCTCCCACTGTCCTTTAGTGCAGTGGGAGTCTCTCTTCATTCTCTCCCTTATATATTTTATTTTAATCTTTTTTTTTTCTTTTTTTTTTTTAACATATTCTTTACATTTGTGAGGAATTTGGACTGTGCCCTGGTGGTGGCCATTTTGGATTTCAAATGTAACACTTCTATGGGGCATATCTTGCCCAGGAGGCTGAGCTTCTTTTGAGGAACTCTATCTTGCAACCTACGATGGGACCCTCCCAGTTTTTAAATGGCTATTCAGCCACAGTGCCATTTTAAAGGGAAATTACTACATTTCCAAGAAACCCATTCTTCCCCGGGTTTTCTAAAATCGAAGGTGAGGGGTTTATGGATAATCCTCCTCCTTTTTGGATTTTGCATGCTTTGCAGTGATTGGTCTCTCCATCACACTTTAACCTCTTGTAGACAGATAAGTACGTTTTGATACATTTAAGTTCTTTTATCTTGTCTTTCTACTATTTTTTGGCTTTCCTTTACACTATGAGGGGTCTTATGACTATGTCAGAACCTAAGGCACACATGGGGAGGTCCAAAGCTATGGATTCTGGGGTCCCCCTAAACCCTTAGGGCCATTGCTCCTCATGCTAGTTTGGGCATCCAAAGGAGTTGTCTGGCACCTTATGTCCCTCTTCCACTGTGACACCTATACCACATCCGAAGCCCACATCTGCTGACCAGGAACTTGTATGGGTTAAGCCTCATATCTTCAGTCACCTCTAACCCTTCATCTATTCAAGGGGTCCTGAGCTCTTGGTCTGGTGGACATCCTGCACCTTTCAGCAGGTGCTTGAGCCCTTACAAGAATGCCTCTAGTCCCTCAGTGGAGGGGCCTATCCAGGTGGTCCTGGAGATGCTTCATGTCTCAGAGCCCTCAAATTCCAGTTCCTCTTCCCCTGACCTTTTTTTTGAACCCAACCCATTCAAGGTTCCCCAGTGTGATTTTAGTCCTATAGTGAAACAGCAGTGGTTTACACTAACCTTCATGGACAGACCAGAAGCTCAACAGTCACTCGTGGGTGGAAAAGCTACCTTTGCATCTTGAGACCAGAAAAAAGATTTTATTTCTACTATGCATCAGGCTAAAAAGACAGCTTCTTCTAAAGCCTATCATAGGATTTGGTCCCTCCTCTTCTACTGGGGTTCCTGGCCACAGCCTTTACAGCTTCTGGTAGTTTTGGCTTTCCATCAGGACAGTGTTCAGAAAGGGCTTATTCATAGTTCCACTGAGGTTCAGATTTCAGCTTTGTTCTTTTCTAGCATATTGCTTGGCTTCCTGATGTGCAAACTTGTGTCCAAGGGATGACTCATATCTAGTGATGAGCGAGCACCCCAATGCTCGGGTGTTCGGGTGCTCTGACCGAGCACCCCCTGAGGCTCGAGTGCTCGGCCGAGCACCCGAGCCCCATTGAAGTCAATGGGAGGACTCGAGCATTACACCAGGCACCCCCTGCTCTGATGAGGGGAGGGTGCCTGGTCCATAGGAAAAGGGCAGAAAAAGATGGAAACACTACAGAAATGGTTCAGGGACAGCATAGGGAGGATGTCTGGATGCATCTTGGACTCCAACATCGCTGCTGGGAACGATCTTTCGCCCGTAGTACGCCATTTTTACAGACTGACCATAAAACACACAAAAAGGAAAATAAAAACGACTTTAGGCGAAAAATTGTTACCAAACAATATTTGCTGTATATTTACTTGTATATCATCTGCAAATTCTCCCAAAAATGTCCTTGATTTTCGGAAGTGAGGCCATGATTAAGAGGGAAACGTGCGCAGAGGCAAATTATCCCAAAAATTTCCTTGATTTTCAGAACTGAGGCCATGATTAAGAGGGAAACGTGCGCAGAGGCAAATTCTCCCAAAAATTTCCTTGATTTTCAGAACTGAGGCCATGATTAAGAGGGAAACGTGCGCAGAGGCAAATTCTCCCAAAAATTTCCTTGATTTTCAGAACTGAGGCCATGATTAAGAGGGAAACGTGCACAGAGGCAAATTCTCCCAAAAATTTCCTTGATTTTCAGAACTGAGGCCATGATTAAGAGGGAAACGTGCACAGAGGCAAATTCTCCCAAAAATTTCCTTGATTTTATTGAACTGAGACCATGATTAAGAGGGAAACGTGCGCTGAGCTGACCATCTAAAACATTATGGGTGAGGGTCTGCTGCAGAGCTGACCATCCTAAACATTATATGCGAAGGCCCGCTAGTGAGCTGACGCTATAAAACATTATATGAGAGGGCCCGCTAGAGAGCTGACCCAATAAAACATTATATGAGAAGGCCCGCTGGTGAGCTGACCTATATAAAAATTGGCAAACAGGGCCCGCTGGTGAGCTGACCCTATATAAAAATTATATCACAGGGCCCGCTGGTGAGCTGGCCCTATATAAAAATTATATCACAGGGCCCGCTGGTGAGCTGGCCCTATATAAAAATTATAGCACAGGGCATATGGAAGAGGAGGAGGAGGATGAGAAGATTAAGAGTCAACCATATACCCGTTTTTTGGGTGGAAGGGGTGAATGGGAATACAGAGTATTCCCATCATTGTAAATAACATATATAAAGTGAGTTTATGTTCCCCCGGGGCTTTCCTCCAGTGGAGTGGAGAAGTCAGGGGAAATCCAGGCCTTGTTCATTTTTATAAGTGTCAACCTATCAGCATTGTCGGTGGAAAGGCGGATACGCTTATCTGTTATGATGCCACCAGCAGCACTAAATACCCGCTCAGACAGAACGCTGGCGGCAGGGCAGGCCAGCACCTCCAAGGCGTAGAGTGCCAGTTCATACCACGTGTCCAGCTTGGACACCCAGTAGTTGTAAGGCACAGAGGGATCATTGAGGACGCTGACACGGTCTGCTACGTACTCCTTCACCATCTTCCAAAACTTTTCCCTCCTTGTGACACTAGGCTGCGCATCAGGGTGAGGGTGCTGGCGGGGTGTCATGAAGGTGTCCCACGCCTTGGAGAGTGTTGCCCTGCCTTTCTCAGAACTGCTGTGTGCTCCCCTTTTCTCCCCTTCTCGGTTGGCCAAGGTAGCACGTACTCTGCCGCCAGCGTTGTCAGATGGAAAATTTTGGAGCAATTTTTCAACAAGAACCTTCTGGTATTGCACCATTTTGCTTGTCCTCTCCACCGGAGGAATGAGAGATGAGAAATTCTCTTTGTAGCGGGGGTCCAGAAGGGTGAACACCCAGTAATCCGTGTTGTTTAAAATGCGTATAACGCGTGGGTCACGGGAAAGGCAGCCTAACATAAAGTCAGCCATGTGTGCCAGAGTACCAACAGTCAAGATTTCGCTGTCCTCACCAGGAGGATGACTCTCAATATCCTCATCCTCTTCCTCCTCTTCTGCCCACCCACGCTGAAGAGATGGAACTAAAGTTCCATGGCTACCCTCTGTAGCGGAGGCAACCGTGTCTTCCTCCTCCTCCTCCTCCTCCTCCTCCGCCTCCTCCAATTGTCGCTGAGAAGACGAAGTGAGGGTGCTCTGGCTATCACCTTGTGTAAGCTCTTCCTCCCCCATTTCCACCTCTTCCACATGCAAAGCGTCGGTTTTAATTGTGAGCAGCGAGCGTTTCAGTAGACACAGAAGTGGGATGGTTACACTGATAATAGCGTTATCGCCGCTCACCATCTGTGTCGATTCCTCAAAATTGCGTAAAACCTCACAGAGGTCTGACATCCATTCCCACTCCTCACTTCTGATTACAGGAAGTTGAACGGAGAGGCGACGACCGTGTAACAGCTGGTACTCCACTACTGCCCTCTGCTGCTCACAAAGCCGGGCCAACATGTGGAAGGTGGAGTTCCAGCGCGTGCTCACGTCACACAGCAGCCGGTGAGCTGGCAATTGTAAGCGCTGCTGCAGCTTCAACAGGCCGGCTGAAGCTGTTGATGACTTACGGAAATGTGCACACACGCGGCGCACCTTGGTCAAGAGATCATGCACATTGGGGTAGGTTTTTAGAAATCGCTGCACCACTAAATTAAATACATGCGCTAGACATGGTACGTGTGTGAGCTTGCCGAGCTCCAAAGCCGCCACCAAGTTACGCCCATTATCACACACAACCATGCCTGGTTGCAGGTTGAGTGGCGAGAGCCACTGCTCGGTCTGGTGACTAATCCCCTGCAACAGCTCTGAGGCCGTGTGCTGTTTGTCCCCAAGGCAGATCAGCTTCAGCACGGCCTGTTGACGCTTCCCCACTGCAGTGCTACACTGCTTCCAGCTACTGGCTGATGGGGGAGTGGCGCTGCGTGTAGAGAATTCGGAGGTGGAAACGGAGGAGGAGGAGCCAATAACGTAGGTGCTGGTGGAAACCCTGATGGAGGTAGGGCCCGCAATCCTCGGCGTGGGTAGCACCCGTGCCATCCCAGGGTCCGAGTCGCTCCCAGCCTCCACGACATTCACCCAGTGTGCCGTCAGGGAAATGTAGCGTCCCTGGCCACAAGCACTTGTCCATGTGTCAGTCGTTAAGTGGACCTTCCCAGTAACTGCGTTGGTCAGGGCACGGGTGATGTTACGGGACACATGGTGGTGTAATGCGGGGATGGCACACCGGGAAAAGTAGTGGCGGCTGGGGACCGCGTACCGAGGGACAGCTGCTGCCATCAGGCTGCGGAAGGACTCAGTGTCCACAAGCCTAAATGGCAGCATTTCGATGGCCAGTAATTTTGAAAGGTGTGAGGTTAGTGCTATGGCCTGTGGGTGGGTGGCTGGGTACTTTCTCTTGCGCTCAAATGCCTGGGGTAATGACATTTGGACGCTGTGCTGGGACAGGGAAGTGGATGTGGTCGCTGATGGTGCTTCAGATGGTACAGGTGCAGGGCGGGAGGTATGCGGGCCTGCGCCTTCGACAGGCGATTGGCCGGCACCGAAAACAGGGGAAGAGGAGGCAGTGGTGTGGCCTGCAGACACAGATGGGCGATCCAGGCGTTCCTCCCACTTACTACGGTGCTTGGATGCCATGTGTCGGATCATGCTGGTGGTGGTGAGGTTTCTAGTGTTCATGCCTCGGCTCATTCTGGTGTGGCACAGGTTGCAAACTACAATTCTTTTGTCGTCCGCACTTTCCTTAAAAAAACGCCATACCGCGGAACACCTACCCTTTGGCAAGGTAGATTTACGCAAGGGGGTGCTCCGTGGAACATTTGCGGGCCGGTTTGGTGCGGTCCGCCTTCTTTCTGTAGCCACACCACTGCCTCTTCCAGCCTGTTGCGGTGCTGCAGATGGCTCACCCTCAGGACTGCTGACATCGCTCGGCTCTACACCTTCCCAGGTGGGGTCAGTCACCTCATCATCCACCAAGTCCTCCTCCACTTCCTCACTCTGATCATCCTCCTCAAGTCTTGATCCCACCACATACTCAGTCATTGACAACTGTATAACATTCTCCTCAACAAGGTCTTGAGACGGAAATAGTGGTTGATTTAATGGCAACTGTGTCTCATCATCATCATCATCATCCACTACTTCCTTTGACCTTAAATGCCGTTCACATCTGTCATCTTCTTGTGATTGGGTAGCCTCTAGAGGTTGTGAATCAGGGCACAAGATGTCATGTTCCTCTGCAAGCATGCTTGGAGAGAGGGTCAAATGAAGGATTGGTGATGAGACGAGCTCCTCACTATATCCCAGTATGGGATCACTTCTTTGACCAGACCGTGTATGGTGGGAGGAAGGATGATCAGAGTGAGGATTATTTTGACCAGACTCTTGGCTACTGAGAGTGGACTTGGTGGAAGACAGGGTGGTGCTTAACCGACTGGAAGCAGTATCAGCTGTCATCCAACCGACCACCTGTTCGCAGTGGTCGGACCTCGAGAGTGATGTCCTGCGACGCCCTGTAAAATTACACATGAAGCTAGGTATGGTGGATGTCTTTCTTTCTTGTGCTCTGGCACCAGGCACAGTTTCTCCGCGTCCTGACCCGCGCCCTGAACTTTCAGGATCACGTCCACTTCCCCGTCCCTTTTTACCCGCCTTCTTCATCTTACACAGAATATGTGACTTTAATATTTGAGTTTGAAAACTTAACAGTATTTCTTCCTATTCTGCAACTGTGCAGAGTACACAGAATAGGCTGCTAAACTGCGGTGACACACACTGAATGGAATAAGTGACTTTAATATTTGAGTTTGAAAACTTAACAGTATTTCTTCCTATTCTGCAACTGTGCAGAGTACACAGAATAGGCTGCTAAACGGCGGTGATACACACTGAATGGAATATGTGACTTTAATATTTGAGTTTGAAAACTTAACACTATTTCTTACTATTCTGCAACTGTGCAGAGTACACAGAATAGGCTGCTAAACGGCGGTGAAACACACTGAATGGAATATGTGACTTTAATATTTGAGTTTGAAAACTTAACAGTATTTCTTCCTATTCTGCAACTGTGCAGAGTACACAGAATAGGCTGCTAAACTGCGGTGACACACACTGAATGGAATAAGTGACTTTAATATTTGAGTTTGAAAACTTAACACTATTTCTTACTATTCTGCAACTCTGCAGAGTACACAGAATAGGCTGCTAAACGGCGGTGATACACACTGAATGGAATATGTGACTTTGATATTTGAGTTTGAAAACTTAACACTATTTCTTACTATTCTGCAACTCTGCAGAGTACACAGAATAGGCTGCTAAACGGCGGTGAAACACACTGAATGGAATATGTGACTTTAATATTTGAGTTTGAAAACTTAACAGTATTTCTTACTATTCTGCAACTGTGCAGAGTACACAGAATAGGCTGCTAAACGGCGGTGATACACACTGAATGGAATATGTGACTTTGATATTTGAGTTTGAAAACTTAACACTATTTCTTACTATTCTGCAACTCTGCAGAGTACACAGAATAGGCTGCTAAACGGCGGTGAAACACACTGAATGGAATATGTGACTTTAATATTTGAGTTTGAAAACTTAACAGTATTTCTTACTATTCTGCAACTGTGCAGAGTACACAGAATAGGCTGCTAAACGGCGGTGAAACACACTGAATGGAATATGTGACTTTAATATTTGAGTTTGAAAACTTAACAGTATTTCTTACTATTCTGCAACTCTGCAGAGTACACAGAATAGGCTGCTAAACGGCGGTGAAACACACTGAATGGAATATGTGACTTTAATATTTGAGTTTGAAAACTTAACACTATTTCTTACTATTCTGCAACTCTGCACAGTACACAGAATGTGCTGCTAAACTGCGGCGAAGCACACTGAATGGAATATGTGACTTTGATATTTTAGTTTGAAGACTTAACAGTATTTCTTCCTATTCTGCAACTCTGCACAGTACACAGAATGTGCTGCTAAACTGCGGCGACGCACACTGAATGGAATATGTGACTTTGATATTTTAGTTTGAAGACTTAACACTATTTCTTACTATTCTGCAACTCTGCACAGTACACAGAATGTGCTGCTAAACTGCGGCGAAGCACACTGAATGGAATATGTGACTTTGATATTTTAGTTTGAAGACTTAACAGTATTTCTTCCTATTCTGCAACTCTGCACAGTACACAGAATGTGCTGCTAAACTGCGGCGAAGCACACTGAATGGAATATGTGACTTTGATATTTTAGTTTGAAGACTTAACAGTATTTCTTCCTATTCTGCAACTCTGCACAGTACACAGAATGTGCTGCTAAACTGCGGCGACGCACACTGAATGGAATATGTGACTTTGATATTTTAGTTTGAAGACTTAACAGAATGTGCTCTAATCTGCAACTTTGCACACTAAACAGAATGTGCTCTAATCTGCAACTTTGCACACTAAACAGAATGTGCTCTAATCTGCAACTGTGCACACTAAACAGAATGTGCTCTAATCTGCAACTTTTCACACTAAACAGAATTTTTTTTTTTTTTTTTTTTTTTGTTTTTTTCCCCCCACACAAAATAACCTGCTGCCCCCACACACAGTAGTCCTAAAAAGGACTTTTGGTTCTTTTTTTTCACAATTTTTGTTTTTTTCCTCCCTACACTGCCTTTCCCTTCCTATCCTCAGCTCTCCCTGGCTCAGACTGAGCCGAACTCGATGGTCAGGTGCTATACAGCACCCGACCACGGGTTCTGGCCAGCCAATCAGTGTAATGCCAGCAGCCAACATGGCTGCTGGCATTACACCGATGTCAGAGCCTCCCTGCACGTTTATTGGCTGCGCAGCAGCCGCAAAACGTGCGGGGAGGAGACCCGAACATGGCGGGCGAGCACATGCGGTACTCGTACGAGTACCGCCATGTGCCGAGCAGAGCGATGCTCGAGCCGATCCGAGCATCGGCCGAGCATGCTCGCTCAGCACTACTCATATCTACTCTGTCTCTTGAGATCCCACTCCTACTTGGGATTTGAACTTGGTATTAGGAGTACTTCAGAAGCCTCGTTTTGAACCTCTGTCTTCTGTCTCTCTGCATTTCTTTTGTATATTGTGATTTTTAAATTGGTTTTTATGCTTTGATAAAGCAGTGTTTTAACTGTGAAATGTGTAGGCGTTATTGCCTTTTTTTAAATAAATAAATTGTTCAAGTGGAGTCCCCGCCTGGTTCCTCTTCACTGAAAGTATTGAAGAATACAACATCACTCTTACTATCGAACGTGAGTTCCCCTAAAAGGAGATGAAGCTAGTCTCACCGTATGTCTATTTGTCAGTGGATTTTGATATCAAAATCCTGAACATTGAGAAATGTGAGTTGAATTACTATTTTGTTTATATTTGTGTCACATAGTGATCATATTACATGATTTGGTGCTTTCTCTCTTTTTTGTCTTATTTCGATTCTCTACCACTGAGGGAGAGTGTGTATTTCCTTAAGAGAGCTGTCTGACCCATACGGATCGTGCCGCTGCATCTGGAGACAGCTATAATTCTCCAGTGGCTTGGAACGTCAGATTTGGCATAAGCCGTCTTCTGACACACACCTTTTGTGAGTGTACATCCATCTGGTGATTGGTGGTGGTCTAAATCAAACTGATTGATATACACAGGGGGCACCCCTGTTTCTTCTTCTCCCCATTCTTTCTGCAGTATGACAGTACGTTGCACTAGTGAGGCAATGCAAGAGACAGATGGAATGGGTTAAAAGAAGACAAGGGATCCGATGGATAAAGAAGCCCAGCAAAGACCTCCCCAGACTAGTAGGCACAACGTAAGAGCTGTGAAATAGCAGAAAGAACTACTGAGTAGAAATCAGCAGGCAAACTGAGAACAGAACAAGTGGAACAGTATCAGAGATCCTAGAAAACTGGGACCACAGCGGAGGTCAGAGGAGGTCGTCAGTGGATAAGCAGAAACATAGGTGACAATCCAAATCAGTAGGCAAAAGCAGGTCATTGGAAAGCAGTGGTCAGCAATAGATAAGCAGTATCTCAGGGCAACAGTCCAATGTGATAGGCAAGACTAGTCACAGGAAACCAGAGGTCAGCAATGGATAACAGATACACACTGGTCTTTTGTCTTTTGTTTGAGGTTGAAGCTGAATCTGAAGAAGTGGTTGTGAAAAGTTATCTAACATAGCTTGCCTTTGTTTTTAATTATAATTTTTTACTTATAATAGATATTTTATATAATTTTGTAACATTTTTAATAATAAAATAATTGTTCTATAGACTAAGAAGTGGCATGGTGTGGATCCATTAAATGCATACCTGGGTTACCTAAACAGAGACATTACCAATCTGGGCAAAGAACCAAGCTGCATGGCATAGGAGAGGGGCATGAGCCAGGCTGCATAGGACCTGTGTCATGCTCTTTGGAATGGGAGAGAATGAACTGAGAGATGGCTACAGGTTGACATCTGCAAGTCTTCTGTAGCTATACCTGGAGGATATAGTCACCCAAACTTATGATAACAGTGCCAACACTGGGCTGCAGAAATTAGTATGTGCCATACATTTCATGGCATCTAGCGCCATCCAATGCACGGAGGGCAAAGTGTTTGGGTATCCCAGCCCATGGGTTTCAGGGCTATAACTGATGTCATTACAACTATGGCAATGAAGACACAGGCAAATATATCATCCCTCTCCCCAAAGCAGGAATCGGCAAGACTCAAGGTAGATTTCTACAGGAATGGGGTTCATCAGTGTTATGGGAGCTATTGATTGCACTCAATAAACCCTCACATGGTTTGTGATACAAGCATAAGGATAACCCATGTGTTTGCTTTCTTTTCTACAACATACATGACTACTTACTTTGTCTCAGTTCTCCATCCACAGGTAGTTGGAAAGTTGAACTCTTCATGGGGGATGGCTGCCATATAAGGAACAACAGCTCCACATAACAATAGTGAATAACATGATACATGAAACCTTCAGCCCATAGACCAACCACAGAACTCTCTATTACTCTACAGGAGATGTGGGCTATGCTTGCATATCCTGACTCCTGACTCTGGTGGCTGTTTACCAGATACCAGCCCAGCACAGATACAACGAGTCTCACATGAGAACAAGGGGACATTGAACCTGCACCCTATGAAAGGGTACCCTTGACTGTGGGGGTTGACCAGGAAATGCAGTGGAATGTGACAAACTAATACAAAAAACTTCTTTAATATTTTCTCATTTGTTGTTATGTGCATGGAAACCTAATAAAGTTTCATGTAACATTAACTTTTCCTCTTTCTACAGGATAAAGACAGTGTGGGTGAATGTGGACATTAACTAGTGCACAGTCCCCAATGATATTTCAGATGTATGCTCAACGGAAAAAGTTCAAAAGCAAAGTGGAGGAAACTTAGGGCAAACCATTTGCACTATGTGGGAGAACTAAACTTTCCCCATTGATGCATTGGTGACAAATCTAGCATTTAAAGTGTTAGCAATGTCCCAAAAATTTTTTAATAGATTTGTAGAGGCTAAAAAAAGAATTGCATTGCCACAAACCCCATCTCTCAAACCGCTATGGTTTGAGAGATATTGGCAATCAAAGTTCCCCCCTCCCTTCCCTTCTCTCGATGTCAGCTGTAAAGCTGACAGGAGGAGATCCATGTCGGACGACACGATGGGGCTCTTCAGCAGAGCTGAAATCCCATTATTAGAAAAGAACTATTTAATGGTAACGGTCTACAGTGTGTGCTTGCAAACCAGGGACACTTTGTAGACCTTTCCAATGAAGTAATTATTTTCTAATAATGGGATTTCAGCTCTGCTGCAGAGCCACAGGCTGATCCCCAGACTGGGATCTCCTGCTGTCAGCTAGACGCTGATGTCAGGAGAAGGGGAGAGAAGGGGGAAGTTTGATTGCAAATATCTCTCAAACTGCTATGGGGTTTGTGGCAATGTGATTCTTTTTTAAGCTGCTTTCTGCAAATCTATTAAAACATTTGTTGGGACATTAGTAGCACTTTAAAGGGTTAAAATTCCCATGTAGATCAATGTTAATGCTTGGGAGTTTTAGGTCTCCTTTGTGGTGCAATTGGTGTGCATCAGGATTCTTCCACTATTCCAATGAATATATGGCCCCTATAGTTGGTGTCTATCAGTAGGGTAGTTTGAACCCCTCCTCTGTTATGGAACACCAACTTCCATTATCCTGGCCAGTCCTGTACCAACAGCAGTGTTGGTCAAGATGATATGATGTGGAGTTCCCTGACAATGGAGGTGTGTAATGACCTAGAACCAGTACCGAGCAATAACTATGGAGATAACAAATAGGGTGGAGAAAACAAATAGAAATGTTCATTGAACAGAGGAACAGAGTCGTGTCATCTCTTATTGCAGGCACATGCCAAGATACGTGCTTTTTCAGGTATCCCATCACCCTTCTCTGCTACCTCTTCTACTGTCTCTGCCCTGTCCTCTGTATGGTGTGACACATTCCACATCTACACTGTGTGATGGTGTATGTGTGGGAAAGTGAGTGGAGACAGCGATACGAAGGAGGGTGAGGAGCTGCTATGAAGGTGGTAACTTTTGGGCTGAAATCGCTGTGCTTGTTGTGTTTTTTGTGGCTGCTGTAGCATTTGTGTCTTCTGTGGATGCTGCGGCTACTGTGACTGTTGATGCTTCATTCACCAATGCTCACTTCTTCTCTTTCTGGGGATATGCCCTGGAACTTAGAAGGATTATGTGGGATGTAGCTCTCTGAGCGGATAGGCCACTGAGTTAACCTCAAGGGCCAAGGTGTTGCTGGTCCATCTTCCTCAATCGGGAGGTGTTTTTGGGTGGTCCCACCTGCTTAAACAGGTTGCATAAGTCATTCCTGGGTGGTCTGCAATTACTCACACTTTATAAAAGTAAATAAAGTGTTTTGTGTGGTTAAAAAGTGTTCTAGGTATTTGTGATGGTGGATGTAGTGTGTGCAGTGTGTATTAAAGTGTTTTTCTGTTGTGACACACTCCTCCTGACCCCTGTGGTGTGTGTGCTCCTCTCTGGTTGTCACTCTACTGCCCACCTAACCCCAGTGGCATGATCCTATATCTTTCCATGATGGGCAAGGTGGTGTCTTTTATTATGTGTTTGACTTGTCTCTTAGAAGTTTTTTGTAGCATGATATGACCTCTCGATAATAACAGCACATTACTGTCAATTATCTATTTTCTTTAGATGTTATTGGAAGCACTGTTTTAAACATGTGGAATGTACACAAGTTACACTTCAATTATGCTGACCATACATGGCTAGTGTATGTATGAAATAACCTTTAGCAAGTGCAGTCCAGAAATTATGGACTTCCGCTGAATAGCCTGCATAGCATGTAGATGTAGCATACACTACCAGTTTAGAAAAACAGTCTGAACTGAGCCCCTTATCTTATGTCACTGAGCAACAAATGCTGATCTTATTTGAGTAATGTGTTTCATGTTGTCTGATCTTGCTGACACTTCACCTATTAGGAGTAATGGAAAATATGTATAAAAACAAAAATGTAGCAAATCTGGGGCAAACCAGCTGTGCCACATGGAATAAATAAATGTTCTTATTTGTTTAATTTGGCCTTTTAACCCCTTGAGTGTTAGTGGGGTGGCTTGTTTTTCCCATAATTTTTCCATGTTTCGCTTCATGTACAGTAATGTGCAAAAGTTTTAGGTAGTTGTGAAAAAAATGCTGTAAATTAAGAATGCTTTCAAAAATAAATGTTAATAGTTTATTTTTATCAACTAGCAACATGCATAGTGAGTGAACAGAAGAAAAATCTAAATCAAATCAATATTTGGTGTGACCACCCTCTCCCTTCAAAACAGCATAAATTCTACTAGGTACACTTGAACACAGTTTTTTAGAAGCTTGGCAGGTAGGTTGTTCCAAGTACCTTGGGGAACTAACCACAGTTCTGCGGATTTAGGCAGCCTCAGTTGCTTCTCTCTCGTCATGTAATCCCAGACAGACTTGATGATGTTGAGATCAGGGCTCTGTGGGGGCCATACCATCACTTCCAGGACTCCTTGTTCTTCTTTACACTGAAGATAGTTCTTAATGACTTTGACTGTATGTTTGGGGTTGCTGTCATGCTGCAGAATAAATTTGGGGCCAATCAGCCTCCCTGATGGTATTGCATGATGAATAAGTATCTACTTGTACTTGTCAGCATTGAGGAGATCATTCATTCTGACCAAATCCCCAACTCCATTTGCAGAAATGCAGCCCGAGGGGAACCACTGTAAAATTCTTCCCTCCTTTTGGAGTGACTGGGACACCTCTTCTGCAGAAAGGCTTTAACCACTCCCCGGGGAACGTTTTCTCCTACACCTCCAGATCATCACCCCAGAATACACGCCTCAAGCGATTGGAGCAGCGTTAAATTAATTGACACCACACAAGTATCAAAGCACAAAACCCTACTGCTTTATTTAACAACCACAGAACTTTTATACCAAGAACTGGGAGGGTCTGCAGAGTGGAAAATCACAAGCTTCACCTAGTATATTCTCTAAAGGTCATACAAATATGGTAAAGAGGAAATTAGGTAGTGAGGGAGCATATATAGTTAATGGTTAACATGCATCTCTTGGTTCTAATGGAAATGTAATTAAGGACATTCTACAACTATATGCAACAGTAAAAATTATACTTATCTCTTTTCAACATCAAGGCCTCTGGGAAGGGCACTAAGCAACCTTCTGGATGTAGAACAAGCTACTAGTTAAAAGTATAATTTAACCCCTACCGCTCTTGTTAGTGTAGTAAAGCAACTGCCTACTTAGAAATGACAATTTTAACCCTTTCACAGCCCCAGACTTGCAAAGAACCTCCACCATGCTTCACTGTTGCCTGTACCACTCAAAATCATTTGGCAAACTGCCTTCTGCTACAGCCATATATTTAAAATTTTGACTCATCAGTCCAGAGCACCTACTGCCATTTTTCTGTACCCCAGTTCCTGTGTTTTCGTTAATAGTTGAGTCGCTAGGCCTTGTTTCCATATTGTACGTGTGGATTTTTGGCCGCAAGACTTCGATGAAGACCACTTCTGACCAGACTTCTCTGGACAGTAGATGGGTGTACCAGGGTACCACTATTTTCTGCCAATTCTGATCTGATGGCACTGCTGGGCATCTTCTGGTTGTGAAGGGAAGTAAGCTTGATGTGCCTTTCATCTTCAGCACTAAATTTTCTTGGGCGACCACTGCATCTATGGTCCTCAACGTTGCACGTTTCATTGTGCTTCTTCAAAAGAGCTTGGACAGCACATCTGGAAACCACTGTCTGCCTCGAAACTTCTGCTTTGGAAAGACCATGCTGATGCAGTATAGCAACCTTGTGTCTTGTTGCTGTGCTCAGTCTTGCCATGGTGTAAGACTTTTGATATTAAACTGTCTTTAGCAACCTTACCTTGTTAGCTGAGTTTGGTTGTTCCTCAACCAGCTTTATTCCTCTGACACAGCTGTTTCTGTTTCATTTAATGATTGTGTTTCAACCTACATATTAAATTGATGATCATTAGCACCTGTTTGGTATAATTGTTTAATCATACGCCTGACTATATGCCTACCAAATACATGGCTTTGTGCAAATGTACCTAGAAGAACTGATGCTTTTTTGAAGGCAAAGGGTGGTTACACCAAATATAGATTTGATTTAGATTTTTCTTCTGTTCACTCACTATGCATTTTGTTAGTTGTTAAAAATAAACTATTAACATGTCTATTTTTGAAAGCATTCTGACTTTACAGCATTTTCTTTTTCAAACCTGCCTAAGACTTTTGCACATTACTGTATATGCCTCAATATAACTGACTATTTTAGAAATGCTGATTACCATCTTTCTCGGAACTGAGCTCATAATATCTATTTTCAGTCATGTTTAGTCATGGTTACCAAGCTGTTATAAATGTGATCTGTTTAGAATGATGGCAAGCATTATATTGCTTTTTAAATAAGAGGACATAGGACAGTGCATTGCTTCAGAATAAATTGGAGACATCACTACAATTAAACCTGTTAAATGATAGATAACTGAAGTATAATGTATATCTGGTACTAATCTGGAATACATTATTTTCAGAGGTGAATCCAAGTACTGTGTTTTGGAGAAAATTAATTTTACCGACAGAGTTAGTGTTACCCTGAATGTTTACCTGGTAACGATGAAAGAAATGTTTCTGTGCTTCATAAAAAACCTGGGGGAATGGGGGAAAGATACAGTAAGAAGAGATATTATTTATATAAACTCTTCAGTGTGTTAAACATTCCAAATCCTGTGTTGAGCTATAGAGCACTTGCATTAAGATTTCTCAAGTTAAAGGCATCTTAATGCACAGATTTGCCAGAATAACATAGGAATTAAGTTTACCTCACCTTTACCTCTGAGCTGTTTCACAAAACCTGAAACCCATTTCACCTCTAATTTTGTCTTTTCCACCAATCAGATTGCAGGTAAACAATTATGCACCGTCCAAAGAAGCAAAGAGTAGGATAGCAACATAACATTTCCTTTATGCCATTCAAAATTCGTCTGAACAAGGTAAGATAACTGAGAGCACAGGTTACTTCTGCTTATTGATCCTCAATCTACCTCAGAAGTTTCCTCATCTCTGTTACGTGGACCTAATTTCAGGAAGAAGATTCAAAGTGATGTCCAATCAGATTACAGATGTGCAGCTGGTTGTAGGACACCATACAGCGAGTTGTTCTAAAAAAGTTGTTTTGCACAAATAAAACTGGATAAAGGAATCTAATTTTTGGGTTGAATTTGGAAACAGAATTGAAGATTGGGAATTTAGAGGTGGCTCATAGCATCTTTAATCCACACTCTAAGTTTTATACACATAGGTCATAGGGTCCATTTATAGTGAGGACTTCAGTGAAATGGTGCTTAAAGACATAGTAATGCTTAACATTGAAAAATATATTTATTGCAGAATTTATACTGCCAGCTAAAGCAAAGGTATTCCCACTGCTGAAAGATGTTTTATTCAAAATGTATTGCAGCACCTCCATGGTCTGATGTTTTACTGTGGTGTGTCTGCTACAGCATCCTATGGCGGTTTATGAATAACTGACCAGAGCTGTCCATAGACTGTGTAGCAACAGCACCACCATTAACTTTCAGGCCACAGAAATACTACACCCAAAAGTCCAAGTTTGAGCTACAGTAACATTAAAACATCTCTCAGTAGTGGAAGTATCCTTGTTTTACTCAGCATGATAAACCCTGCAATACATATTTTTTTTTATAAATTAAGTGCTACTATCCCTTTAAGAACATCAATTCAATGGGTGGAAGGGAAAAAGTAAATTAACAAGGAAGGAACATGACAAGTTAATTATATAAACAAGCATATGAGGACAAGATATTATATAAACAAGAATTCCTTTTTATAAATCAGCAAACACCCAGAAACCTCAGTACAATATTATACAACTAAGACATACAAAAGGCTATTAGTCCCACCAGGAATAATGATAATATCAGAGATAAATTCCCTCAAGTGTGTCTTATCACAGTTCATAGACCATTACCTTCAACAATATGTTCAACAACTGCCTTCATATTCCAGAAACTCCATAAACGTACTTACAGTTGGAAAACATTGCTTGTCAGAATGACCTTACATGGGTGACCTGCAACAAGATCTCATTATATAATTGCAAGATAGGAAAAATGCTTACTAAAAGGTGTAATATGGGAAAAAAAGTATTTTTTCTTTACGATAATTCCTTTGCTACTGCTGTTTGACACTGGTCACTGTTTCCAAGTCTGTAGTTGACAAGGATACCCAGGTCTTTTTCTAGCAATGAGTCACCTAAAATTATTCCATTAAGTTTATAAGTAGCCTTGGGATTGTTTCCTCCCAAATGCATGACTTTACACTTCCCCACATTAAACTTCATATTCCACATATTTGCCCAATCTGATATTGTATGTAAGTCCCTCTGTAGAGAGAAAATATCCTGTTCTGAATTAATGACTTTGCATAATTTAGTATCATCTGCAAATATTGATATTTTGCTTTCTATATCTATTGTGTTTTTGTTTGTGCTCAGAGACTCTCACATTTGAATGTGTATGATTACTCACAGTGAGAAGACATAAGGTGTGATGAAACGCAACATTTGGTGAAAGAGAAGAATATATTTTCTGACCTGGGGACCAGTGATCATCAATCACTGGGATTTAGTATACAGGTAATGTCTGTGTGTTTAACCACACAAAACCAAAGGTATACACATAAGTAGATCATTTAGCAGAGAGGCAATTGTTTCATTATGTGCATCAACAATGGAAAGAACTGAACTATCACATTATATGTACTAAAGTACTCTGCATCAGGTATGTGAATAAAGGAAAGGGAAAAATAAAATCAATCTGGTTCTTAAGAGAAGTGGCAGATTTTGTAAAGGCTAAAAAACTTGAGATACAAGCAGATTTCATCCTAGATTACATTGCATTTGATAAGTGTTCGCTCTGGTTTTATGTAACAGATTATCTTTGAAGTTTATGTAGAACATTGTAAAATAAAATAAAAAAAAATGGAAGAATTGTCACCTTCATTGGCATGAAGGGTATGCAATTCTGGAGGCTACAGAGCTGCAATTCTGGAGCAAATCAGCTTCACTATAGGGGACAAATAAAAATTCCCATTGATTTCAGTGGGGGCTTTTAACCCCTTGATTGTCAGAGAGATCTCCAGCACATTGCTTTACAATGCATTGGTGACTTCTCTAGAAATTCAAGGGGTTAAACACTCTATTTACATTAATGGGGATTCTAGAAATGTTTATATAATGCAGTTGTTTTTTCCCCAGAACTGCACTTGTTTAGCCAGAATTGAAACAGTGATGCACCAAATCACAGGCAGAAGAGAAAATAGCTAAATATGTAAAAAGTGAAAACACTAAACTGGGCTAGCACAGGCATATAACAAGAAGCCACATATATCTGACCAAAATGGTCTGGTGCACTCAAGGGCTGTGAATATACAATAACTATAAAAAGGAACAAAATATATCCCCAAACAAAACAACAGCCCCTAATACTGAGGCACACAAAAGGTTTCACAATGATATCAAAACAATACTTTATTGAGTATCAAAAATAGACAAATATCTAAAAGATGGCAATAAAAACAATTTAAAATAACGTGTCTGCGTGATTTCCCAAAATAATATGTACAGCAACATCTCCTCATTACAATAAATAATAACAATACAAAATAGCATACATATTATACATATATAGCATCCCAAAAAAATACAACATCAATAAAGTGTTTCAAAAAAATCCTCAGATCCAGGAAATAAATCCCTATGATCAGTGCAAGTACTTTAATAAATAAAGAATACATACTTGGAGTGAAAATGCAAAACAAAATACACAGTAAGTAGAGAGAGTAATACTTATCAAGTGCCAAAAAAGTAAGAATTAGAAGTAAGGAACACCAGGAGACTCTACATCAGACATCACCTCAGTCACGTGCTCTATTTTAAATGGTTTTTATTGCTATCTTTTGGATATTTGTCTATTTTTGATACTCAATAAAGTTTTGTTTTGATATCATTGTGAAGCCTTTTGTGTACCTCAGTACTAGGGGCTGTTCTTTTGTTTGGGGATATCTTTTGTTCCTTTTTGTAGTTCAAATATGTAAAAAGGGCTGAAAAATGTACTTTGTGTGTGTTAGTGAAAGAAGAAAATCTAAGAGAGATATGATAAAATTAAGGTTAGACATGGGTAGATCACGGAGGAAATAAGGAAATAGTTATATAAATAATAATTTGTGCTCCGTTTTTACTGCAGATTGTGAAGATGGGGAACTCTTATCAAGTGGGAGAACTATTCATCTTAAATAAGTGGATACAAGTTGTTCACATGTGCTGGCGCGCAGACAACAATCAAAGCGGTCCTTTAGGGAAGGTAACTTCCCTTGACTGCTGGTCATTAAGAGGTTAAGCAAATGAATGCTATAAGTAATATGTTTAAGATCTCTCTGGTAATAAAGGCAAGAAAAGCCCCTTTTAAAGGGATAGTAATGTTTCACAATAAAAGAAGCTCCAATTAATCTTCATAGTATTTGGTCCATGGAGAGTGTTATTTCAGTACTGTTAGAGTTGTAGTTCAAGAGTAATTGAATGATAAAGTATCCCCCTCCCTCTTTTACTGATGTAACGCCGCTCACCTCAGAACAGAAAGGTGGTGACCAGATGGCTTGCAGAGAGGGACAATCTTCAAATAACATAAGGGAAAAACCTGAAAAACCTGTCAATGGGGGTAGGACTTTCGTTGTTCTCACAGTAAGAAGATTGTTGCTTTCTGTGAGCTGCCCGGTCCCACGACCAGATTCCATATCTGAGGGGAGGTGGCTTACACTAGGTAAAAGGGGTGGAGGGGGATACTTTATAATTCAATTACTCTTGAACACAGCACTGACAGTATTGCAATAACACTCTCCATGGCCCAAATACTATAAAGATTAATTGGAACTGCTGTTTTTGTGAAACATTACTATCCCTTTAAATCAGTGACCAACTTGGAGCTTTATATTTGTTCCCTAGGGGGCAGTTGATTTGTCCAGAAATTAACCTGTTTAGCTTATTGCATGCCTTACTGACAACTTGCATTTTCTGTGGAAAATGTTTTGCATAAAGTTTATAACTTCAATGTAAAGAGGAAGAGGAAGTGTAAATGACAAATGCCTTTAAAATATGTACCTGTTGCCTAAGTATTTTAGTTTGCATAAATTGTGGATTATACTCCTTGCTACTCCAACAGCATTACAGATTTTATATTTTGTTTTGTGGAAAATTTATCTGAAATTCAGCTAAAACAACTATTTACTTTCTACCTCAAATATGCAAATGTGGCAGTTACCTATAGACTGATAAACTGTATATAATCCAAGAATGGAAACACTCAAATTAACACCTTAAGAACCAGAGGGGTGCACAACTTATTGTGAAGGAATACATTTTCCTTATGTGGTTATAATAGTGAATAGTTCAATCAGAGCAAATTGAATGTTTAACTCCTCTGTAGGGGCCATTTTCAAGAAATAAGAAATGTTGAATTTGCTCTGAATAAACCAGTTTGCTAATTTTAAGGATATGTAAAGTTTCTTTATGAAATAAACAAACAAAATCTAATATTTTAAGACTTTCCTTGCTTGCTGAGCAAAACAATACTACTCCAGCTGGCTGTAATTGCTTTATTTAAGACTAGTGTAAAAGCCCATGTATACGGGCCAAGGTCCGGGTAATGTTAACCCTTTGAGTACCAGAGGGGTATGCAACTTGGTACCCCTCTGGCACTCAAAAGGTTAAGAGGCAGCTACCTCACTGCTCCACGCAATGCAGTCTTGCGTTGCCTCACACAATGCAATCATGCCAAACACGGGCAGTCTGTATTGCGCATGACTGCATCATGACATACATCCTAGCTAATTATAATTATAATCAATAATCTAGACTGTTACCATAGAAACAAAAGTTTGTTGACCTGCAATATCTTTGGAATGGACCTTTTCCCAGTAGTAGGAGAATCTTTGTTTTACTCATATCGAGAATCTATGCCACCGCTGCAGTCATGTGCAGTAGAGACTGCCTGTGCCACAGCTGATATGGAGTGGGTTACTCCAAATTCAGACCGGAGTCCTCTCTATGCATGACTGCAGTGCGCACAGCCGTCTCTACCGAGCATGACGGCTTCTGACAAACATCCATAGCAAATTATTATATAGGATATATCTATATCTATATATATATATATATATATATATATATATATATATATATATGATAAACAGTGAACTTATTATCTATCAAAATGTATTGTAGAAACCATTAATCAAAATAATGTATTTGGCTAAACCCTCTCCCTCCTTTCCCTGATTGGTGTCACTTTTTTTCCTGTTTATCTTGCCACTTACTGCATATCCTATATAATAATTCTTTAGGATGTTTGTCACAATGCAGTCATGCTCAGTAAAGACTGCCTGTGTTCGGGCAGCCTCTACTGCGCATGATTGCATCGCGTGACTGAGGCGATGCAAGACTGCATCACGTGGAGCACTGCGGCAGCGGCCCCTTGAGTGCCAGAGGGGTATGCAATGCATTGCAAAACAATGTACTATCTGGCACTCAAAGGGTTAACATTGCCCGGACCTTTTAAACTAGTCTCTCTATTAAAGGCTCATAAAATAGCTTGAACAGTCTTGAATAGCTTTGATTAACCTCTACAGACTTTGGTGTGTAAAACAAAGAGAGGGCCATATTCAGAAAAGAAAAGAAGAGCAATTCTGGAACTAAGCAACTGTACCACAGGGGACAAATAAAATTTCCTAAATTCTCATTGACTTAAATGTGGCTTTTAACTGTTTGAATGCTAGAGATATGTTCATACCTGGGAACTTTTGAAACAGGGCTACCCGGATGGTAACCTTGTCAGTGCCCAGGGGGAGGAAAATGATGCGAACCGCGTCATAAAAGGGGCGGGGCTTAGTCGCGGGGGGCGGGACAAAAAAAAACACAAAAAACCCCTGCAAAATGACTGTATGAGGGCAGGGAGTGGGAGGAACCGGGGCAGGATGGAGCACAAGTGGGCAGAGTTGCTACTTAAACTCTACCCACCCGGTGATTCACACATTGCCCCGGAGACCCGGTAATTCATTTTGAAATCCGGAGTCTCCAGGGCAAAACCAGAGAGTTCCCAGGTATGGATATGTTCAACACATTGCTGTGCAGTGTGTTGGAGGACTTTCTAGCATTCAAGGGATTAAAAGCCTCATTTAAATCAATGGCAATTTCTACTAGACCAGGCTCCATGGGAGGAAGAGGAGTGGCAACAAGTCCAGTGAATGTACACTGCTTGATGATCCCCAGCTGGAGAGACAGACTCCATACTTACTCTATAGGTGTAGTTCAAGTATTTTTCAAGTAAGGGGACCTCCATTATTGGATGCCTTGATTTTTTTCTCTGCCATTGACTTTCTATAGATGTAGTGTACCTAATGCACACAAGTAAGGGTCCATTACCTTTACCACCACTGGGACATGATATTATCATTGCTATTTATATACAAACAGTTCAAATATTCAAACCATTTGTATGGTACTCTATTTCTTGATCAGTGTACGCTTCTTTACCAACAGAGCTTTGTTAGCCAATACCACCTATTGTATTTCTCATTTTTTGTTGCATCTCATATTTTTTTTTTTACTTTGATATTTCATTTTATTTTTCTACTTTTTATATATTGTGTTTTAGATTTAGTATACTTCTTCTTGATAGTTATATTTATTGTATCAATATATGGGATATACCTGCTACTACACTTCTCTCTGCACTGTCTTTTACTATCCCTTATTCATTTAATTCCTTTTTTATGAAAATATGTGTATTGTAAGGCTTTCCCTGATGAGCAAAACAATAGTACTCTCACTGCCAAGAGATGGATATTTCTAGAGTTATTACAGTTTAAACCTATTTTTTTACAAAAGCAGTGTCCTCTAGTGGTCAAATTCCAGTTGTTTTTTCTGTTACATTCTAATGGAGAGGAAAGTCAGTGACTTTCAGTTCTCCATATAATGTGACAGACACTGCTTAGTCACTTCCTGTCAGTTAGAACTATCAGGATGTAAACACACAGTAAATTCACTCTCTGATTATTTGAACTGTTATAAATTTTGAATAAAATAAATGACAGCAGTGGGAGTGACTTTGTTTTACTCAGCAGGAAAAGGTCTATAACATATAGGTTTTCATAAAAAAAGTTTACTGCTCCTTTAAGGATCTGAAGGGTTCACAACACAATGCAAAGCAAATGAGAGTTCTGATTTGACACATACAGTGCAGGAACTTTGCTCATTAACTCCCCCTTTTATCTTTCTGAATATATCCCTTATGCCAGCAAAACTCAAAGCTGCCCTCTGGCCCTCCAAAAAATAAACAGGTCGCCCTGTTCTCCTGCTTACCAGGACGCATCCACTCCACTTACTCCTGTTGAGCTACTACCTGCTATATTGTCTGCTTTCCTGAACACACCCCTGAGGCCTATATCAAGCAGCCACACAGTCACTGCATTGCATGTGTATAGTGTCTTTCTCACTAGTGTTCCAGAATTTTTATTCCAGATCTTCATTGGACTTTGTCTTGTTCCTTTCCAAAATGTATAAGTATGAGCAATCCTATCATAGTCCATAAAAATAAAAATTCTGAGTTACTAAATCATCCATACTCTTAAGATGCTGCTTCTTGTCACGGTGTCCTCAGTGTCACCACAGCAATTCAGTGCAAATATGAAAGAAAGAAAAGAGACAATGTGTTGTTACTGGCTTTACTTTGCATGCTGATGTGAGTCCTGTGATTTTAGTTTATTTTTGAGCTTCCTGTTCTGTTGCTTGCCTGCTATTCCCTCTGGTTAACCTCTGCTTCCATCAACGACCAAGTATGTCCATCCTAATCCATTTCCAGCTCAGCTGGTTCTGGTTATTCAACTTTGTGGTCACCAACATTATATGTGGCTCATTGAGCAGAAAGGTCTCAATTGCAGTTAACGCCTCTCACAAGCTACACATCACAGCTTCTCTCTCAAGCAGCTTTTCATCTTGAGATTGGTTCTGTTTGTCAGTCCATGGCTTCCAGCCTTCCTTTTCCATTTTGGCAAGTGAGTAATTGGTTTTCTTACTCTGCTTCCTCTATACTGCTTAACCTATTTCTGATAAGTGTCTCTTTTACCTTTGCCCCTACTTTCTAGCACATGTTATGAGGTTGGTGCCAATAACTTCTTCCCTGCCCTGTGAGTCCACATCATGTATGGTTAGTCAGCATGACACTACTTAAGTGAACACAGGCGAATCAGTCAGTAGCTCATTCACTCTGAAGGATCTGCCTGTGTTAATGGCATTCACCTGTGCTTAATTGAGCTTCTGAAAACATGCTCTGTTGGGGGTAAGGGACTTGAAGACAGGTTGGAGCCCTGCCTTGAGCTGTATTCACATAGTTGACTTGGTTGTGCTGTTTAAGTGCATGCCAAGTCTCCTGTACTTAACTCTGATGTTCTCCTCTCATCCGGAGATTCGCTCACATGTGGCAAACATGCTAGAGCTATGTCACCGGGCCATGTGGGTCAGCCAGTCACATTGCATCCTCCATAATCACCCATGTGAACAAATGCAGAGGCCCATAGCCCAGAATGCAGAAAAGCATTCTGAAACCTGGATGTACCCAGAGTATGAGCACAACCAAGTGTTACAAAGGAGACAAATAAAAGTATGCCAAACTTTCACTGATATAAATGGAAAGATTAATCACTGCAATCCAATGTAAAACAAAGCTCAGAGATACTCAGTCTGGAACAAATCGTCCAGGGTATATAGAAGGCTCTGTAGGATTTTATATCACGGTGCCTGTGATCCATCACCTGTGGCATACCTCCCTTTCCCTGCTTGTGACTCGGCAGCAGCGTGTCTGGTCGCTACCGGGCTGTGGTCTTCCTGTTTGCATACACGCATTGCTACATCGTGCTCGCTATTTTGTAGACTCGGCCTAATTGCCCGATTCATGTCCCGCTTCTCCGGTAGGCCTTATATGCAGCTTCCAGACCTATCTTCAGTGCCCTTTCGTGGTATATCTGAGCATTAGTTGTATTCCGCTTCTCGTTGTGACCCGTTTTTGGGTGCTGATTCTGATTCGTGTACGACCCTTTGCTCCATCTGACTACCCTATTTGTGCCTGAACCTCTGGCCTTGTCTGACTACCCGATCCATGCTCGATCCCTGGCTCCATCTGACTACCCGATCTGTGTATGACCCCTGGCCTGGCTGACTACCCGCTCCCTGCTAAGTACTGTGGCTCCGTATGACTACCCGATACGTGTATGACCTTGGCTTTGTCTGACTCTGCTTGTATTTTCCTTGGGCCTGGCTCGCTCTCTGTGCAGATCTCTGGGCCTGGTCTCTGCCACCATACTACTCCAGGTTTGTCTCTACCCACAGGCCTTGTAACGCTCTGGTCTTACCAGTGTCCTGCTTGGACCCTAGCATCCTAGGGTGTTGTGTCAGATTGCTGTGGACCCTACATTGTAGGTTATTGCATCTCTGTGACCCTAGCATTCTAGGGTATCGCGTCTGAGAACAAACGAAAGGGGTATGCACTTCTCAGTCAGTGAGGGACTGGGAACATTACATCCCAGAGGTTGAAAAATGATGGGAATTAGTTTTCTGTTCAGAGACAGTCTTACCTGCACGATAACATTTTTTTCTTGTTTCTTTTGACAACCTAAGATTTACTTGTTATTAACCCCTTAAGGACCCATGACGGTCCTGGACCGGCTCCCTGCGCGGCTACACTCCGTTCAGTGAGTCTGGAATCGGATTGTGAAAAAAAATACTCCATGGTCCTTAAGTGACTGCCGCGTGTGTGCATGACTGGTTCTTAAGGGGTTCATTTTCTTTGTTTTTTTCCAGGTCAAAGGTGGAAAGACAAAGCACCCACTCCTGGAAATCTGAAACTCGGCAAGGAGGCATTAGCATTACCATGGATTTTCAGAACAAGAGAATGGGAACAAGCATTGTAGGAATCATCAGTTGAAAAATATTGTAGTGGGTCTGGAATGTGTTTAGGAATGAAAGTAAAAAGTGTTGGTTTGTAAACATATTTGCATAGGTTTTGTTGTAGTTGACTTAAACCATAAAATTATGAAAGTATGTTTGATACCTATAGTTTATACTGTGTTGTAACGTAGACTAGTTCCATAGTACATAAGGTACAGCTTACAGCAAAGCCTGGAAACAGTTAGGTGAGCTCAGGTTTAGAGGAAAACACAAAAGGAATCTTTGTGTCAGCATTCACTAAGTTCCTGAGTGGTCAAGGAGCTTTTCATAGTAAGGTTCAGTATCTTTTGTGGTTATGCTAGAGAGGAGGAGCATATGACACACAAATGCACTGTGTGGATTTGTGAGGACACTGTGTTGTGAAATTCTTGGGTTGAAAAAAGGTGTGCAGGCACAGAACCATAGATAATGATTATATACAGAATAGATGGAGAGTGATCCTATGTGGGCCTCATCTGTCTGGTGCAGCTGGTTTTCCCTAGGCACATGGGAGAGCAAGGACCCATGCCTGGGATGCCATTTCAGCCTAGGCAGGCTAAAAAAAAACAAAAAAATGTGAGGGACAAGTGTTTTGTTCAAGGCAGAGCGGCCTCCCAGGCTGCTGAAATTACTTTTTTGACTCCCATGTGCCATTGCAGAGAGAACATTCATGTCCATATAAGACTGGTCCCACCCTCAGAAAGTCCAGCTGCAACATGTCAGGCAAACATTCCCTGCACAAGAGAAACAGCATAACCACAGACATACATTTTAGCCTATCTGTGCTTTATTGGGATGGTGCATCTGACTCCCTCTAAGCACATGGAGAATAAGGACCCATACCTGGTATGCCATTCCAGCTTAGGAAGACTAAAGAAAAAAAAATGCGATGAACTTATACGGACACAGAACAAAATAAAGTGTTTGTTCAAGGCAGTGACCTCACGGACTGCTCAAGTTACATTTTTCATTCCCATGTGCATTCTAGAAAGCATATTTCCTCTCTGTCCATATCAGACTCAGCTCAGCTCCGAAACGTGAGCCAAATCATGTCTGCAAGAAAGAAACTACATAACAACAGATGTATGTTTGGACCTTGTTGGTGTAGTGCAGTTGATTCCCTCTAAGTGTATTGAGAGCAAGGGTCCATGCCTGGGATTTCCTTCCAACTTAGGAAGACTAACAAACAAAAAAAGTGATGAATCACACCGAGACAGAACAAAATAAAATGATTTGTTCATCGCAGGGTGGCCTATCACATACTGCTCAAGTTATGTTTTGCATCCCCATGTGCCATTGCAGAGAGGAAATTAACATTTCAGACAGGCACTGCCTTTAGACAGTCCAGCTTGGAAATGTCAGTCAAATTCTGCCTGCATTAGAGACACAGAATAACCACAGAAGTATGTTTCAACTTATGTGGGGTTATTCACTGTGGTTCAGCTGATTCCCTTAAAGCACACCAAGAACAAGGGCTCATGCCTGGGATGCATTTCCAAATTAGGGAGACTAACAAATAAAAAATGTGATGAAAGCACACTAAGAACAAAATAAAGTATTTTTTTAAGAATATATGCCAAGGCAGATAGTTCAAAAAGTACTTTTAATGTCTTGTTGTTTTATTCATGCCCGATTTAATACATATGTGCCTCTCATTCCAAACAGCACATCACACTGCAGCACCCACATTGAAAGATGAACCTCTAGACCATGGTAAAGCAGCACCATAGTCACCACAGGCTGGCAATAGCAGGATGACAATGAGACCTGATACAGGTTGGCTGATACCACAACCACCACCACCACATGGCACCTTTGATGTGGCCTCTCCCACCCATACATGGCTATTTGTCTCCCAGACCCCCACTCCAATCAGGTCTGGAGGCAGCAGGATCAAACAGATTGGATGCATCACAGGGGAGGACCTATTCATCCCTGATATCATAAAGGTGAGGACCACTGGAACATGGCTCACAAGTTTTGCACATTGACCAGTCACACTTTTGTCTTATGGGGCCACCTCATAGACCTGCAGCCACAGAAGCCTCAGCAACCTCAGCCATCTCAGCTGATATTTTTACACCAACCACCCAGTCACATCTCCATACCAGATGCCATCCACCGACACCCTCATGCAACATCTATACTCTCCTCTGTATCCTGATCTCTGTTCTCTGTCCCTCACACATCATCACAGATTCTAGATGTGTAATATGTCACCAGACAGAGCAAATGGCAGACATAGGAGCAGAGACACCAGAGCAGCATGGAAGGTTACCTCCGAGACAAATATAGATCTCAGATCATATGAGTCCATGACATCACTGCTTCTTCTTCACAGAACCATCCTAGCCAGGTTGTCTTCTAGATATGATTTCAGCACAAGCAATATGGTGGATCTCCTGGGTAGACTAGTCACTGAATTGGCTGAAATATGTACCATCATCATGATCCAGATGGACTAGCACAGTGAGCCTTCCACTTCCTCCTTAAATTTGACACCTACCAAGAGATCAAACTACTTTAGCCTCTGAGATTTACATTCTGTTAGACATATATCTAAAACATTACTGGGGATTGTGCAGTAGTTAGAGGTCCATACTCATAGAAAAATGTCTTTATCCCTTGGAAAGAGGGGAAGTTAGTGTTACATCAGACAGAGTCAGGTTTACATTCACATAATTATATTCAGGTGCAATGCTGTCCAATATGAGTGTGTCTACAGCAGTGTTATGGATTGCACATTCTGTGATAAACTGACAGAACTTTTGGGGTTGATGTCAAGACACCTAAACCTGGTTTTAAGAAAGGCATATGTTTTCTCAAAGATATTCCTTGTTCTCACATGAGCCTTATTGTATCTGCTGGGCAGAGGAACAGCCACTGAAGTAAGGAACCAGGGTATGCTATCGTATCCTACAACACCTGTAAGACGTTTCCCGCTGATTCAAATTACTTCTGGGTGTCATACTGTTTGCAGATGTACTGAGACACCTGGAAGCAATTTCAATCAGGGGGGAAACACCGAAAGAAGCAATATGCATCTCCTTACGAATACCAGAGGTAAGGCAAAGTAAGCACTTTTCGTCAGAGGCTCCTGATGAAGTAAGCTTGTCTTACGAAAAGCCTTAAGCGCCGTTCTTTTTAATCAATTTGATTTTAATAGCAATTGCTGTTTTATTATATTTTTTTCTTTTTTTTGTAATAAATACCCTCTTTTATTCTCACCTGTGCCCTGTATGTGAGAGATGGAGATTTAATATTGTGAATTTTATATAGAGTATATACACCATACTGCTAGACTGGCATATCCAAGAGCTCTACCAGA
Organism: Rhinophrynus dorsalis; assembly: GCA_037306005.1. Classification (NCBI taxonomy): domain Eukaryota; kingdom Metazoa; phylum Chordata; class Amphibia; order Anura; family Rhinophrynidae; genus Rhinophrynus; species Rhinophrynus dorsalis. Next base: position 75,192,248 of record CM074725.1, read on the forward strand.
GGGTTTTATATACCCAGTAGTGAGCTGACTTATTGTTTTGGAGAGTCCTATACCAGAGAAGGAGTATTTGTGGAAAAGACCAGTAAGCTGAGAAGTGTTAACCATCCTGGGGTTTATACCAGGAGTGCTTTCATACTGAGAGGCAGTTTCTAACCTCTCTACCAAGTGAGTACCATTCTGTTAGAGCACGAGGTGAAGGTGAAGGTGACAAAGTGTCCAAAATACTACACTTAGAGGAGGTCTTCTGCACTGTTGTTTCTCTTATTTTTTGCATCAGTGTATGCACATTTGGGGTCCTCACCCAATTGACAGCTGTAAAGAAACCTCTTGAATTGTGAACTTGCTTTCCCTCCCAGTTCCCATGAAGGATTATTTGTGAGATAATATATACCGGTTGTGTATTTTGCTGTTGGTCATTTTATGTAGCACTTCCTTTTATATCCTATTAGGGACACTTGCGGTAGTGTCATATAGTAAGATATATATCAATGTGCCATTTCATAGCTTACACTGTAGTGTAGACCTCCATTAACACCTATTTAACTTGGCGGTGGTCATTGAATCAGGCCCTTTATTTGTCCCTTATGGTGCAAATGGGTTGGTCCAGAATTTCTCCAATTCCTCCCTTATCAGCCTCCCTAGTTTTTAAACATGCTGTAATTTTACATTGTTCAGTGTTATATTTCATTCTTTTTCTGTCATCTAGTGTATGTGCATTGCGTTGCTCCAGTTTGGTAGTGACAAAGTTAAGCACATGTGTGTGTATATATATATATATAATTTTTAAACATATAATATATGACACACAATGTTAAATATACTTCTCTTTTTTCTACATTAACTCGAATTTCACATGAATCTCATTTGTTTAATCAGTTTTCATCATTCCCTAGTAGATGAATAATCTGTTCCTATCTCATTTTATAGCAAAAACCGTTACAGGGGGAAACTGAAGGCGGGGAGGGGGATAAGCACTAATTCTAGAAGCCTGATATATGTGAACAAAGCTTATTTGTTTGAAATTGTTAATTTATTTTTATTTTAACTATCCAGAAATAAACTGGCAAAATGATGTCAGAGTGCTAAGGAAATCAGATGCTTAAGGATAGCTACATGACAAATTGTGGAAGTGTCGACAAGAAATAACAATGTATTGGACCTAGTTGTAAAAAAATAAAATGGATATGGTGTCCAATATTAAAGTAAGTGAACATTATGTAGTATTTACCCTTGGTAGGGGTGGGGAAAAAGTCTGAAAAATATCCCTCTGTCAATAAACTTTTTGCCTATGTTTCCTATGACTGCAATATTTCCCACCACAACATCACTTCTACTGACTGCTGAAGTGAAGAAATAAAGAGCTAAATGTCAAAGTTGTAAGTCCTATAACAACATATGCCTTAAAAAGGATGTTAGCAGTCTGAGTGCCTTTGATCTTTGGCCCACAAGACTAACTTCCTGCTCATGTAACATTGGCACAACCATCATTGTAAAATAACTGCGGCTTGGAATATTCCAGCAGGGTGCAACACAATATTAGTTCTTTAAAGCCTCTGTTTTCAATAAAAGAAAAGGGCAGCATATCAACCGCCAACAGCCTGGCAAGTTTACTATTCCATAGGTGTACTTTTGCATTATATTTGTGCAAGCTTTGACTTCTTTCTAAGAACTTAGTAAGTGTGGGATGGCAGTACATAGTAGAAGAACTGGGTAAATGTATTGCTTTAATTCCACCGCTTGAGGAGGTGGTGGGGGTGAGGGTGGTATATGTAGAAACTCAATGAGTCTTGTCATCTCCTACAGCAAACTCAGAGACACCATACTCCTCTGCAGCATGAGCCATAGGTGTTATTTGGAATGAACCCGCTGTTGGCAGTGGCCACTCGCTGACACATCAATAACATCACTACTTCTCTTATCTGCCCAAGAGCTGCTCCAACTCCACTTCCTCTGTATCCCTGAGGAAGTAGAGTCGGAGCTTCATGATATGCGTCGGATCTTTTAACTTTACACTCAACTAGAGCTAGTTGCCACCCACGCCTCTTGTGAGAACCCGCTCTCCCTCCCGGTCACAGTTGTCCAAAACTTCCAGAGCGTTGGCCTACACATGTGGAGCAATCAGCTCCCACAGCCTGATTTAGGGTCTCCCACTTTGCCATCTAAATAGAGACCTTAATATATGTCATGTGGTGGAACATTTTCTTGCATCGATCAAAAGCTTGTCTCAGGCTCATCGCACATCAGGACTTTCCAGCACAAGGACTTTCCTAGACACCGGTTACAGAGGCACCAACTGAAGCATTTACATGTGTTAAAGAAATTAAACAACCTAGAGTTGTCCAGTGTCTGCTCACATAAATATGCAACTCTCGGCTCAGTCCTCCTTGGGTAAGGCCTAAATATATCATGGCATGGGGGAACCTGTTTACCCTATTTGTAGCTCATTACATTAAAATCTTGGATGCTAGTGGGATCTCCAGTCATTTTTAAAACAATGAATTGGATACCTTTCTAGTATCTAAATGGTTGAGTGATAAATTAAGCTATATGCCCTATTCATATGTCTCATGTTAAACAGCACACGTGGTCCTGGGTGTGCTTATTCCACTCAGCTTCTCTAATTTTATTGAATTGTATATACTTCTTAAACATGCAAACCTGAGTATGTCTTATATCCATGGGTGAATTTCTAAAAAGTAAGGTCCCTTTATTCATTGAGGACGAAGTGTGAAATAAATGTACAGAACCAATGGTCAAATTTATCAGGAAACTGACAAGAGGACCAGAGTCACTGACCTGCCTGAAAATCATCTCTACCTGTATCTACATGTGCAATGCAGACCCTGCATAAACAAAAATTTAATAATTCCTTACACTTTACTGGTTTTGCTTCTATTTTGAGGATTTATGAAGAGATTCTCACAAGTATAATTAGTAAGGTTACTGTAGGTCCTGATTTTCCCAAACATGTCCTCTTTTTGGAGGTAAAGGTTCTGTCTTAAAATGTTAAAGTATGGAAAATGGTTCTACTATAGTAGGAGCATATGAGTTCTGTGACTGTGTGAGGGCAACTTCTCAGATACATCTCAGACACCCCACATATATAGTGAGCTCTTCTGGTCATCGAGCTGCCTATTTGTCATTAGTGCCAGTTCTGCTCACTGTCCTGCTATGTAGCTGTGTCCAGTGCAGCTAATGGTCCAGTACTGGTAAGCGACACTCTCTGCTATTAATACTAAGGTTTTTCTCACTGCTGCTGGCCCCAGCCCACGCTAAAGGTTTTGTAAGATCCATAAAGAAATAAACATGTAGAAACTAAAAGTGGCTTAGATTAGCACCTTGTTTTGCAATGCGGTACACACTCCTCCAGCATATAGTAGGTTAAATAACAATAACAATAATTAAATCCTTAAAGCGACAAATCACCTTACTTATAACACTGAATAATTCAAATATAAACAGATACCCAAATCTTTTAATTATCCAAAAAAACAAACCAATGCTAGCAAGTCTGGAGGGATTGGTCATTGCACAGAACTAGGTTCATCTCTGTACTCTGTGTTCTTTAAAGGTGCCCTAGCATGGTATATATTGTACTGTGTTTATAGCACACATTTGGGATAACAGATAGAAGTAGAGCTTCAATTCGCTGTTGTTTATTTATTTATTTTAATGTTGATTCACAATATATTATTTTGCTGCTATCAAACATTTGGTTTGTTTTTAGATAATAAAAAGATTTTATCCTTTTGGTATGTTTACATGTGAATTATTCACTGTTCCAGTGTTATAAGTAGGGTGTTTTGGCATATTAAGGATTTCAAACTTTTTTTCTTCTGTGATATTATACCCTATAGTGGGGATATTTTGCACAGGCAGCCTACTTAGATTAGTTTTTATTTGAATATTTGCCCCACGTCTGTGAATATTGTTTATTATTTTTGTGGGTTAAATCAGTTGATTCAGTTGATACACCGAAGTATACTCTATTTGGAAGTTCAGATCTAGTAAATACTATAGTGACTTGATATTCTGACAAAACACTCAATACTAATGACATAGCCAATGACATAGCTGAAGAAGTGCCAAGGAGGCATGAAACGCGTTGGATAAGCTGTGCCACTATACTAGCTTACATGCTCATGAGTTGAAGCTTCAAGAGTCTTTATAACACATCACCTCTGCCCGCGAAACACAAGACTGTCTGGAGTTTGGAGTCTGATTAAGCAGACGATACACCTGACAGCACTGCCCGCTATCATCATTTGGCTTCTCAAAGCCCCAGAACTGCATTAGTGGAGTTAGCCCTGGGCTCTAACCCAGTGAGTGCCATGAGACTGTAGTGGATATCACCGGAGGGGCACCCAAAAGGTTATACTGACAGTGGGGAAGGCGGGACAAGTGTTCAGGTGACGAGAGCATGGACTATGTGATTTCTCAGGACGGGAGAACAAGGAGACACAGGTTATTTCACCACCTGAAGTTGGGAGAGGGAAGTTGATTTCTACAGATTCTTTTTAGAGATTGCTGCTTCATACTAGTTCTGGGCGCTATATCCAATGGGAGCAGTAACTCCTCCTTATTGCCACCCCTGGGTGTGTGTCTCCTGAGGAGACATAGATTATGCAATGAGCCTTTCTCTTTTATATATATAGATTAGCAAACTTTGACATTCAGCTTTTACATTGTATATTTTTTGCCAATAAATATTGAACTATTATAGCTATTTTCCACATGTTTATATCTAGGGACTAGATTGGGGGAACTATATTTCTTATCCTTTTACCTATCCATTACTCTTGAGCGCTCTCCCTTATACATATATATATTTTTGGCACTGCTAGCAGACTTCACACACTAGTCTTGGGATAGTAGCAGCTATTATAGGGTTTTTTTCTGGGTAGCCATCCTGGTTTACTTATTTTTTATTATTTTTTTTTATATTTTTATTTTATTTTTTTTTAATTATGTTTAGTGATTAGAGTAGTTAGATTTTCATTTACGTTTATTATTATATGTATAAGAGCCGTATCAGCAGAGCGCCAATTCTCCAATAATATAGTTTTATTAATACTATAGTGACTTGATATTCTGACAAAACACTCTATACTAATGACATAGCCATTGTTTTCATGTGAGGCGATCACAGGATCTCATGTTATTTAGCCTTCTGCACTGACTTTTAGAATTTATCTCAGACTTGAAAAAGTGGTTGAAAAGGATACAATTTTGCCTGACATGCTCTCAGTTGAGAGTTTTGTTTCCCATTAAAAGGGAACTGCAGTAAAAAAATATTGACTCACTTTGTCAAATCATGACGAGATCATCCTTTATCAGTTTTACATGGTGTGACTTCCACTGAACTCCACTGTGAGCTTTAACATAAAGAGACTTCCAATGAACTCCATTGTGAGCTTAAAGATAACGGGACTTCCACTGAACTCTATTGTGAGCTTTAACATGATGGGACTTCCAGTGAATTCCATTGTGAGCTAACGTGTGTGTGTATATGTTGTTGCTATAATACCTGGCTATTGCATATGTTGGCTTACCACATTCATACACCAGTGTGGGTGTGACACGTAATTACCATTTCTAAAGAAGAGTGATAATGCTTAATAATACATCTCTGGCACTCAAAGGGTTAAAGCCAATATCTGTTGTGCAGCATTGATACATGGTTTTCCCTCCCCTGTATATGGACACCCATGCTACTTTGCTCAACATACAAAAATGGCTATATATAAGGTATAGAGATATATAATCACAAATATTAGAAAAAAAGAATATTTCCTTTAAAGCGGAACTACTACCCTATATAAAGTGCCCCCCCAATAATTAGGCATATGGTGATTAGCTTCTTAATAGTGCTATTATCTGACACAAGTACCAGGTTCTGAAGTAATCCTTCTTTTTTGAGACTGACGGCCAGGCTTCTTTCTTTAGAGCCATCTGCCTGCCTGCACCATCAGTCCTTTCCGGTACCTTAAGGTACCATGCAATGCCTCTTAGAGGAGACTGGGACAGCGCAGGTGCTCAGACATCTCTAAGCAAAGATGTCTGCGTGCAAGCCTGGACACCGGTCTCAGAAGAAGAAAGATTACTTCAGATGCTGGAGCTTGTGTCCGATAATAGCACTATTAAGAAGCTAATCTCCATAAGCCTAATTATTGGGGGAGGACTTTATATAGGGTGGTAGTTCCGCTTTAACTATTTGAAAGCTAAAGATGCCTCCTAAACATTAAGAAATTATGCTTTAAAAACCTCTAGCATCCAAGGGGTTAACAAATGCTTAAACATTACATGGATACATCTATTTCTATTGTCATAGAGGCCAATAAATCCATTGTACCATTTCAACCCATTAGCAATTTGCTGGTTTGTATATTTTTCCTTTATTTTACTTCAATTAAAAACTTAAAGACTTAGGGCTCGATCCAAATGTTGTCGTTAAAACCAACGTGATGTAAAAAAAGGCCGTCACGACTTAACCAAGACTGGGTAACGAGAGATTCAGATCTCCATTACCCAGAAAGGCTAACGGGCGATGGCCTACAATACACACGTAAACTACAAAACTGGAGTCGCCCAAAATCTGACCTCATCGCCGTCGCAAAACACGCGATAAATAATGTGAGAAACGTCCCAATAAACAAAACAAGCAAACGTCCAACGTTACCTAGTGCCCCAGCCAATCACAGTACCCCAAAATATCAAGTTCAGTTAAATAAACTATATATAGACCCAAAATAACCGATGCACCTTTTTATGTGTATCGCGTTCTTTAAAGCTAGAGCAAGGACCCAGGAGCGGAGGCTAGTATAAAGAGACAGGTAGTTGAGGCACATCACACACAGGTAGAAGGAGTTGGAGGGATTGCAGCACACTTTGCAACATATAATACCCCTTTGTACATACCAAATACACGCATTCAAACACACATACACACACACAGGCCATATTTTGTTTTGTTAGTAAAACACACCTTTATCTTTTTTTTGTCAGTGTGAGTCTGTGAGTGCAAGTGAGTGACAGAGAGTGAGTGAGTGAGTGTGAGGGCCTGAGTGAGTGCCTGGGTGTGAGTGGGTGAGAGGAATGGAGAGGAGAGGAGAAAAGGAGAGAGGGGTGGGGAGAGTAGGAGGAGTGGAGGAAGAGGAGCAGGTGGGCATTCCCAGTCAGGGTAGGGGAGGGAGAGGGAGATCCCTGGGGAGGAGGGAGAGCCATGTCAGACTAGGCACACAGAGTGCACAGCCAGAGCTGGCAGTGGGATGAGGGGTACCTCGGGGGAGCACCCAACGCAGCCAGGGCCAGCACAGCCAGGGCTGGAGAGCTAAAGCCAAGGCTCTCAACTATCACATGGTGGTGCTGAGGAGGAGAGGATGCGAGACCCTAAATACTCCACTGAGGAGAATAGGGTCCTGGTGGAGGCCATCATGTCACGGGAGCAGATGCTGTTCCCCAGGGGGGAAGTTTCCTGAATGGGGGCGAGGAAGAAGGCTGCTTGGAGTGAAGTGTTGGTGGCAGTCAATGCTGCATCCAACTGCAGCCGCTCTCTTGAGTCCATCAAGAAGAGATGGGCGGACTGCAAGAGAGTGGTGAGAAGAAAATGGGGGAGGAGGCACTACATGTGAGAGGCACTGGAGGTGGCCTGCCCCTGCGCATCCAGTACGAGGACTTGGAGGAGAGGCTAAAGAGGACCATTTCTGAGACCACAGTACAGGGTATCCCAGGATGGTCTGACACCGGAGACGAAAGCAGCCTCCAGGCCACCGGTAAGTGCATCAAAGGGTACATACACAACACACCTATCTTGACACCTACCATGGCCCAACACAGTGACCCCTGAACACATGGCCAGCATTCCACACCACAAATCCAGCAACACAGCTTGGAGGGGGTTCAAACAAGGATGGAATACATGACAAAACCAGCATAAATAGGACTGGTCAAAGCCCTATTTAACCCCCTTCATGCTGTCTACAACAACATCATGCACAGCACAAAAACAATGCACACCGTCAGTAAAAGATATAACAGTTATGTGTATCACAATGTCATACATAGAGTGACAAAGAGGTCAGGATACAACCCCTTGTGTGCCACAGGGATAAGCAATGCATTGTTTCACAATACATTGGCTAATCCCCTGGCACCCAAAGGGTTACCAGAGAATAGCAAGGAGGGGAATTGGTGTGTTTCCTATTGTATTGTTACTGCATGTCAGGACTAGGCGTCAGGCCCGGACTGGCCATCGGGTATACCGGGCATTTTCCCGGTGGGCCGGTCCAGCGACCCAGGCTCTGTAGTAATACAGAGCGCTGGGAGATGACATCATCTCCCAGTGCTCTGCATTACTGCGACCCGATCGCAGGAGATTCGGCTCTGTGCCGAAGGAGGCACAGAGCACTGTTAAGTTCCTGGTGATCTAGCGGCATACCATGAGGTAGGGGATCAAGGGGCATTGTGGAGACGAATGGGCAATGTGTAGATGAAGGGGCTTTATGGGGCACTGATGAAGGCGGCATTGTGGAGATGAAGGGGAATTGTTGAAGGCGGCATTGTGGACATGAAGGGAGCATCGTGGAAGGGGGCATTGTGGATGTGGAAGGGGGCATTGTGGATGTGGAAGGGGCAATGTGGAGATGAAGGGGGCATTGTGGAAGGGGCAATGTGGAGATGAAGTGGGCATTGTGGAAGGGGCACTGTGGAGATGAAGGGGGCATTGTGGAAGGGGCAATGTGGAGATGAAGGAGGCATTGTGGAAGGGGCATTATGGACATGAACAGGGCATTGTGGAGGTGAACAGTGTGGGCAATGTGGAGGTGGGGAGGAGGATGGGGTGTGCAGTGTGGAGCTGGGCAGAGTGTGGGGGTGAATATGTGGGCGGGTCAGGGGATTGTGTCCGGGTCGGAGGGGGGTGGGGGCATCAAAATGCACCTTCGCCCTGTGTATACATAAATCCCTGTACCGGCCTGGGGGTCGGTCCGGGCGTTTAAAAAAAAAAAAAAAAAGAGCGAACGCGCCCCCCCCCATGGGCTGCTCAGAAAATAAAAATGGGCTGCTCAGCTTTAAATGCCCAGGCCTATTTTTTGCCCCAGTCCAGGCCTGCTAGGCGTTGTACATGTAGGTAGTTAGTCCAAGTGGAATAGTCAAGGTTCAGCTCTCTGTATCATATTTATCCTGCAGAGTATGGATGGCCAGGGGCCATTCACCGCCATCACCACTCTGCAGGACATATGTGATTCAAAAGGCTCAACCAGGATGGAGGGACATTCACTAGGGTGGAAGAAAGAAGTGACAATGTGTACATGACAACCAGTGTCATCACATCTGCAATCCCTGTTTTATTCTGTGGAGCCAATGCACTGAGATCTAAAGGGACATATCAGTGCTCAGGCTCCATAGCATAACATAGGAAAAGGGAGAAGTAACCTCAGATAGTACAGTAGAACCATGCACATGTTTGCTGTATGTTAGGATCTTAGCTGTCCTGGCGTGTTTTCCCGTGTCCTCCAGCTGATTGTGTTGTTGGGTTCCACAGATCATGTTTGTTGTTGTGCTTGGTGTATCTGTTACTGTTGCTGACATCATTTTTTTGACTCTGTAGTCATTGGTTATCCCTGGTGCATTGCTGTGTTAAGAGGTCATAGTGTTTTTGCTGTTGAGGCCTAAGTGTATGACATGCAATGTGTTTGTGTCACTCAAGGTGTGATGCTTCAGTTTTGTTCACCACATGGATCCTGATGATTGGGGATAGCGAGGAGGTATACCTTGCTATCCTAACCTTTCAGGATACACATGATGACCAAAACTACACCACTGTAGGTTAGTAGAATCAGTGTATGGGATCATGTCAAGCTCACTGATGTGTGTTAGGATGGTAACCAATGCATTGCAAAGCAATGCAATGGATACCATCCTGCCACCCATCACTTCACATGTCAGTGTAACAGTCTTGCAGCACTCCTGTCATAGCTGACATAACTAATTACATCATGTTATTTCCCCACACAGCATACATGCCATCTCATGCGGAGGACTGGGGAGAAACCTCCAGTGAGGAGCCCGCCACCTCCAGGGCGCAGCCACCACCACATCCACAACACCAGCAGCAGCCTCACTATGGCCCCCAGGGCCCACTGTCACCACAGCAGCAGCAGCCTCACTATGGCCCCCAAGGCCCACTGTGCCACACCAGCAGCAGCAGCCACACTATGGCCCCCAGGGCCCACTGCCGCCACACCAGCAGCAGCAGCAGCAACAGCCTCAATATGGCCCCCAAGGCCCACTGCCACCACACCAGCAGAAGAAGCAGCAGCCTCACTATGGCCCCCAGGGCCTACTGCCACCACCACCACCACCACGACCACCCATGGGAAGGCATTTGATGCCAGTGACAGTGACAGTGTCACCTCCAGGACAATATCACCCAACACCCAGGCCCCAGCCTCACGTGTGGCATGACACAACACAGGAGGAGGGGTTTGAATGGCCAATGGACTATGAACAGAGCACATGGCACATAGCTCCACACCATTTCCCCCTGCTGCCTGTGGTGGAGCCACAGCACAGCCAGAGGGCATCCCCACCACTGTTCCGTTCTCCCTCCACACCACACGCTACTGCCAATACCGTGGTCATGGATCAGGAGTGCTTGGCACTACAAAGAAGGCAACTACGGGTGGGCCGGAGGTCTGCACGGTCCCTCAACAGGCTGGAGCAGCATACTGCACACCTCCTGGCCAGCATGAGGGCAATGGAGGCCCAGCAGTTGACCCTCACCAACCATATGGTTACCTACACCAACAGAATGTCAGCTGCAATGGACCAGGTAGTTGTTGAGATGAGGGAACGCAACAGGCTGGAGACCCTATGCCAGGCCCAGGCCTCCAGTTCTACTGCCAATACCCCTGCCTGCACTTCACCACTGCAACCCACAACCTCCACACCCACTAGGGCCTCACAGCATCAAGTGCAGGAGGCCACCCCTACAGCCCCTCCCAAAGCACCCCCCAAGAAAATAAAATAGGGGTTGAGTAAATAAATGTTGCTTCAACACATGTCCATGTCTGTCTGTTTTTTATCAGACCCGGTTAGTGGCAGAGTTGTCTCCAATGCATTGCAAAGCTATGCAGTGAACACAACTCATGCACAACTAACCTGGGTATGGGATATTGAACTGTGGCAGGGGGCACACACAAAATACACTGTGTTACAGTTGTCTCCAATGCATTGCAAAACTATGCATTGAACACAACTCATGCACAATGGATGGCGTCCCAAGCTTTTACAGCAGGGGTGAGCACACACATCACATACAGAAACGTTTGTACAAGTTCAACTCACAGACCACATATGAAAGCCAAACAACACCAGGGTATTGTTCCATAATGTGAGTTGAACTTGAACAACATGAACACATTAGATAGATCAACAGATCAACAGCATGAACACAATTAAGGGAATAGTAATGCTTAGAATGTTTGAACAAATATGTTTCAGGGTTCATCCCCCTGAGTACAACAAGGGAACTCCCACTGCTGAATTGTGTTTCATTCACAGGTTATTTCAGCTCACAGTTGATTTCTAAATATGAAAATCACAGTGGCCTGATGTTGTCAAGTGGTGCTGTTGCTACACCCTATGGAGATTCATGGTGCAGGACCAGAACTGTCCATGGGATGGTGTAGCAACAGTGTCACTGTACAATTTCAGGCCACTATGATATTTGATCAACGAGATTCCAGTTTGAGCTGCAATCACTTTGGAAACACACATCTTTCAGCAGTGGGAGTTCCCTTATTTTACTCAGGGGGATGAACCCTACTACATAGATTTCTAAAACAGATTCAGTATTACTATCCCTTTCAAACCCTGACAAGGGAGAGGTGATCAATGACACAAGATAGTCATATGTGATCATATGTGTAATTGACATGGACACTAACAGGTGATCCTCATGGACATGGATTCAATGTGTCACCGGAACAAACATCTGGACCATGAGGGGTCATGCCATGGATGCCTGCAGAGAGTGAAAACAGGATTGGAAGGTACACTATGAAAACAACAGTCATGTTATTACTGACCCATCATCATACCCTTGAGTGCCAGAGATGTACACAACACATTGCTCAGCAATGTTTTGGAGACCTTCCTGGCACTCCACGGGTACAGCTTGGTTATGTGACACTGAGTGAACAATCCATTGCTTGTCAAGGTGTTGTCTAGCCATCATGACCTAATGGGGTTTGTGTCATGGGTATGGCAAGCAGACATATGTATATGTGAGTGGGCACACACATTGGTGTGTAAACCAAAACCCATGAAACAGAGGAGCTATTTCATGGATCATACTGATGAGGTGTGTGCTCAGGGTCCACGTCACACACATACATATGTCTGCTTGCCATCCCCTTGATGGACACCTCACATGGTCCTGACACCTAGACAAGACATTGACAGGCAATGGAGTGGCTTATTCACTGTGCTACACACACACAAACAAGTCAGCAAGGCAAGCCTTCAGCAGGAGCATGATCAGTTCATGTGCTGACCTCCCAGGACATAACATCTGATAAAACAGTGTCATGTTAAATGAAAAGCTGGTTCCAATAACCTCTGTTTGCTTAGTGGTTATTCATTTACCACTCCATGATCACAGGCTACATTTCCAGAAAGCCATCACTGTATATATTGAACAATTCTTCCTAGGCACACATAAAGGAAGCTGTGCACTTTAAAATACAGATTGTCATGGGGACTGCCCAAAAACATGATAATAGCACCTTTTGAGCTAAATATGTTTACGACCACTGTAATGCAGCTACAGGTGCTTATAGAATACCCTTATTTTAAAAATGTTTCTTTGACTGGACACAACTGTAATGCATTCTTTACACTAGTAACAACTCTGACACCAACCAAATGGAGGGAAAGGCCTAAATATAATTATGGAGTACAATGTAAGGCGACATCAGTAAGTGCAGGTGAATGATATTTAACTTCCTTCACACAGAATCAGCAGCCTCCAGTATCTCTGGTGTGGTAGCTGCTTCCTATCAACTCATAACCAGAGACATAGCCACTCCACCAGGCTCTGATATAACAAATGAAAAAAAAAGGAAAGGGGTGAAATAATTATGCTAATTCCCAAATAATAACATCCAACATGTGGACAATGAAAATAAAGCATACTCATAGAAACATAGAATTTGACAGCAGATAATCATGATGGGAGATGATGAGAGCATGAATTAAGATATTGGTTGTATCGTGAGTGAGAAACCAATGGATGCATAGGATATTTCTGAGATTTTGCAAGGGTCTGGGTGTGAAGAGTAAAAGACAGGGCAGAGTCAAAAATGACTCCAAGGCTTGGGAGGTGGAGGCTATAAATTAGTCATTCAAAGTGATGATACCTGTGGGGTTATGGAGGGGGAGAAGGAAATTACACAACAATTAATAATCACATTACCATTTACTTTTATAATATACTTTATCATCATGGTGTACATACATGAATATTCCTTGCATAGTAGTATAAAACAAGCAAACAAAAAACACTGAAATGTTTTGGATGTTGTTCTCAGATGGAAAACTGGCCACTGGAGAGACATAGGAATCAATTACTTTTCATTTGATATTCATACCTATTTTACACAAAAAAATCTATATGCAATCGTGACAGCAAATAAAGTAGTTTTAGTGGTTAGGCTATCCTCATTTATTATAGATGATAATGCAAGGATGTGCATATGGCAATATAATTTAATAATGTTTCATAGTAGTGCTATAACATATAAAGTTAAAAGCACATGGTAAATATGGATTGGGTGATACAACTCTGTAGCAAAGGATCTGCCTTGGAATTAACTCTACAGATGTTGCACTAAGTCAATAAATTGCAAAGTAACCAATTATGGGCATTGTTAATCATTACTTATGTTATGTTATCATATTAGTGAAACCAATGGTGCTTCAAATGCCATGTACAATGCAGTCTTCAATGGAGCTTCACATTTACAGCCATACACAGATATAAAAAGAGGAGTAATTTTTGCAGTAGACCAATTACATCAAAGAGGACAAAAAGAAATCCCATTGATTTGAAATTTAATTTTAAAGGGATAGTAATAGATGAAAAAAATGCATGTATACCAGGTACCCCTAAGGGTATTTGTACCACAGCTTAAGAAGCTAAGCCTCAGAGGAATGTGCTCTAACATTCCACTACACTGGAAGACAGGGTGGGGCTGCAGGAGAAGAAAATGAGGGAAGATTTTTGCTCACCACTACTTCGCATACTTCAATCTCTTAACCTTGGATGCAGAGGCGTAACTAGAAGGACAAAAAGAGTTGTGAGGAGCACACATCAAGCACGAACAAGATTAAGTGTCTTGTTCTACGGCATGGTAGCCTCTCAATGGTGTTACAACTCACGTTTTTCACTCCCATGTGCCATTGCAGAGAGAAATCTCCATGTCTATATCAGACTGGTCCCGCCCACAGACAGTCCAGCTCCGAAATGTCAGGCAAATCCTCCCCGCACGAGAGAAACGGCAAAACCACAGTAACTAGAAGCCACCGGGCCCTGATACAAAACTTGCCGTGGGCCCCCTGACCACATTGTTCCCCCCATTGGTCACCTCCACTGGCCATCTCCACATTGCCCCTCCATTGCCCCCAATCTCCACATTGCCCCCAGTCTCCACATTGCTCCCAATCTCCACATTGTCTCCCCATTGCCCCCAATCTCAGGTGGCGACTGGGCCCCTGGAGTGACGGGCCCTTTTGCTTGTGCGACCCCTATTGTTACGCAACTGTTTGGATGCCAGTGACATCTCCAGTGCGTTGATTCCAATGCAATCGCGACACATCTAGCATCCAAGGGATTTGCTTGGATTAATTGACTAAGGATAAGAAAAAAAATGATATCAGATTCACTGCATGCTGATACTCCTGACTTGTTCTTTGGAAAGAACCTTCTGTTCTTATTAATGTCAGTTTCTTCCTTGTCATATAGCCAAACATGATTCAGATATGAGTGTTAGCACGACTTTATGTATAGAAAATCGTTCTAAACCCACTGAGAATAAAGAGTATGCAATGTGTGTTTCCCCCACAGACTAACAGTGCCTTTACCTGCTCAGGTGAAAGGTTTTTGGTGTATGACTGACATATGCTTGCTAGCTGATATACCGGAGAATAGAAATTGTCAGAAAATTGCATTATTCTCAGGTATGTTTAATACAGGAACTTCAAAGGGGTTTCAACAATGCTACTTCCAGCTGTGGGAGTAACCTTGTTTTACTTAGGGGTATAAACCTTACAACATATTTTAAGGATTACTGTCCCTTTAACCCTATGAATGCTGGAGAGGTATGCAGCGCATTGCAAAGCAATGGGATAGTTAACTTTCTGGCACTTAAAGGGATAGTAATGTTTCACAAAAACAGCAGCTCCATGTAATCTTCATAGAATTTGAGCCATAGAAAGAGTATTATTTCAATACTGTCAGAGTTGTAGTTCAAGAGTAATTGAATTATATAGTCCCCCTCCCGGCCCTTTTACCTAATGTAAGCCGCCTCTTCTCAAATGTGGAATCTGGCCTTGAGACCAGACAGCACACAGCAAGGGACAATCTTCTTACTGTGAACATAAGGCAAAACCTGGACACCACCTTGCTACTCTGAGGTGAGCAGTGTTACATCAGTAAAAGGGGCAGAAGGGGATACTTTATCAGTCAATTACTCCTGAACTACAACTCTGACAGTATTGAAAAACACTCTCTATGGCCCAAATACTATGAAGATTAAAGGGATAGTAATACTTAAAATGTAAAAAAAAATGTTGTAGGGCTTATCCCCTGAGTAAAACAAGAGTACTCCCACTACTGAAATATGTTTTATTCAAAAGTTATTAAAGCTCAAAGTTGAATTTTTTAGGTGCAATATCACTGTGTCCTGAAATTGTACAGTGGTGATGTTGCTACACCATCCTATGGAGGTTTATGGTCCTGGGACCAGAGCTGTCCATAGGATGGTGTAGCAACAGCGTCACTGTACAATTTCAGGACACTGTGATATTGCACCTAAAAAATTCAACTTTGAGCTGTAAAAACTTTTGAATGAAACACCTTTCAGCAGTGGGCATATACTTGTTTTACTCAGGGGGATAAACCCTACAACATAATTTTTCTACATTTTAACTATTACTATCCCTTTAATTGTAGCTGCTTTTATTGTGAAACATTACTATCCCTTTAAAGGGTTGTCAACTTCTGAGAAGTCAAAATAAATGTATTTTAATCTTTTATTAGGAGCTATAAATGTTATACCAGTGCTATAAAAATGTAACTAGCATACCCTATCTGGAAAGCACATTAGATGTGATGTAATTTGAACAGTGACAAGATGTGGTGTGGTGAGCTCATTATAAGAAGTTTCCCCTTTTTATATTTAGCAATACAATTTGCTAAAAGAACCTACTGTATAATCATAAAAAAATCCAGGAGAGATTTATGTCAACTTAGTAGAAGAGTTGGACAATAATGTAATGGGACCAAAACTTTGGTTATGGAGGAACAAACATGATATTAGTATCACATTTACCTGATTGCTAGTTGGCACTGGCACCTTAAAGCGATAGTAATGGTTCACAAAAAAAGCAGCTCGGATTAATCTTCCTAGAATTTGGGCCGTGGAGTGCGTTAGTTCAGTACTGTCCAAGTTGTAGTTCAAGAGTAATTGAATGATAGTATCCCCCTCCCGCCCCTTTTACTGATGTAACACTGCTCACCTCAGAACAGCAAGACTGTCTGCATGGATCGCAGAGAGGGACAATTTTTATTGAGCATAAGGAAAAACCTGTCAAGGGGGGCAGGGTTTTCCTTATGTTCACAGTAAGAAGACTGTCCGTTGCTGCGATCTGTCTGGTCAATGGACCAGATTCCACATCTGAAGGGAGGCGGCTTCCACTAAGTAAAAGGGGCAGGAGGGGGAAACTTTATAATTTAATTACTCTTGAACTACAACTCTGACAGTATTGAAATAACACTTCCAATTCCAATTTTATTCTATGGAGCCAATACACTAACCCTGATTTAACTTAGTGCATAGGCTTCATAAAATAACATAGACATTGGAGAGATTGTAACACTAGGAACTGGTCTCTCCTTTATCACCTATGACCACTTTATCACACCTTAGTACATAACCCCTGTAGTATCTTTTTTGATCTGGCATTTCGTGATGCCAGCAGAGCAATGCACCAATTAAAATACCCCCCAATAATAATACCCCTCCACACACACATACCTTACTATGGCCAGAAAATCCTAATGGCCACAATTAACTTTGACTTTGTACCAAGAGATAACATCTTTAGTCAGTCCTGAATGTCTGATCCATGGAGTCAGACATGACAATTGCTCATAGATTAGCATGTGCAATGAGCATAGTCTGAGGACCACAGGGCACATACTCTGCCCACTCTTCAGGGTAATCGCAAATCTTTAAGGAATGGGTGAATGTGCAGTGCATTGCTTTTCAATATATTGCATACCCCTATGGTTCTTAAAAGTTTAAGTAGGCCCACACTCTCTGCCTCTGTGGACATGACAGCCCATACTCTCTGCCTCTGTGGACATGACATCTAGAACTGATTGAAAATGTTATCTTTTGAACAAAGGAACAAGGACAAAATTCATAGTGGCCATTAGGATTTTCTAGCCATGGTAAGTTAAGTGTATGCAATGGTATTAGGAGGTATTACTTCTCTTTTGAGGAGAATAAGAAAACCCAATACCTTTATTTTTAGTAAGAGTAGTTTGAAGAGTAGTAAAGTTTTATTATGAAAAATATGTGTGTTGTAATGTGTTTCTTGCTCAGTAAAACAGGAGTACTCCCACTACTGGGTGATGCTTCAGTCAAAATTCACAGCTAAATATGTTTATTATTTAATCAGGATGTTAGCAACAGCTCTCTTTGGTGTCCAAAGGGCAGTATATGTCTGTGGGAGAGTTTGAGTCTTAGATTAAACTCTCTTTCGTAAGCAATAGGAAGAATGTCACCTGGTGACCACAATATAAAATTGCAGTTTAAAAAGAAGCTAATTGAGCTGTATTGCCTTTTAAAATGAACCAACTTCCAGCAATAAGAGTAGTCTTGTTTTACTAGGCATAGTATTCAAGGAGTTAAAGGAGAACTATTGCCTCCTAATAATAGCATAATACTAGATTGTCCAAGTTTTTTCAATTGTGGGCCACATTATCAGAAACCCATAAGTGAGTGTGAGGGCCACATTATGTTTTTTATTAATAATGATGGGGAATTATAGCCTGTCAGACTCAGCTATTCAAAAATGTTATTTATTTATTATTGATCAAGTCAATGACAATACTGATAGTTAACAGACATCTATGCTTGAACTGTATGATACTGGCAAGCATGAGATTACATCTTACTGGCCTATACTTCATGTATGCTAGTTAATTAGGTATAAAAATTGTCAAGTGGGCCACATTTGTCCCACAGGCCGCATATTGGACGCCCCTGACATAATATAATAATATGAAAGTCATCATTCTCAAAAGGACCTTCAGAAAACCGAGGAAAATTTAATTATCTGGGGAGTTATTACCTAACACATAAAAAACTACTACACCTGGTGATGAGTTATATGTTCCACTACGATAGAATATTCTGGTATAGTGTACTTTACATATTTAATTGTAAAGAGACTGAGTCTCACCAACTTCCAGACTAACAGGCTCTTTGCACCTCTGCACTAATGAACATTGTCGTTTCCCTACTAATTCATATTATATCTATCCAGTCCTAGTGTTCACTGAGCCAATTTTCTTCCCTACATTGTATAGTTTGTTCCATTTGTTTGTGTCATACTCAGTGTATATAAATGCAATTTTATTCTAGCTTTATTTCTTCACTCATGTCTGAAGAAGGAACCTTAGTGCCCTGAAAGTTTGCCTTTCATTTTCTATGTGAACTCAGCCATTAAAGCACAACACCTTGACCTAGTACTCTGAGATGGCCTTCCTTCCTAACAAAACCATTCCAACCCCAAGCTGCCCTAATTTTAATCAAAAGAAAGCACAACACTGTTGGAAGTATTGGCCATAGTATTTAGTTATAGCTTACGTAACAAATTTACCATAATTTTGGAGGGAGTTCCAGTCAAATATCAGCATTTTGGGGTTATCCCTTGCATTTTCGAGCTGATTGCGATAACAGAAGAGACAGCACCCAAGGCACACATGCCCTACCAAGAAGACTATAACCTTCAGTTACACAAAATCCATAGACCCAAATGTGGTTCCTCCTATATTAACAGCCATCATTAGCTGAAGTTGACAAAAGGATAGTGTTCGGGCCAGTCACACGGAGCAAGACCCTGAGTGTCTCCTCATCTCCTACCATTATGTGTAAGACCCACCATTGGCTGAAATTATTCCTCCATAACTTGTCAGATGCTTCCCACCATTCATTAACATAAAAGCACAGTTGTGATAATAACATAATACAATTGCCCCAGCAAAAAAGGGGAACATTGGGGAACTATGGCTTAGAGGACTTTCCTTCCTTCTGGCATTAATAGCATTAATAGGTTATTGCAGAAAATAAAATACTAATTATTTATTCTTTCATTTTTAAAATGTATTGTACAATTTGTTTATTATACACATACACATATTTTAACATACATAAGCAGTACATGAAACATTAAAGCAAGGCAATCAAAGGAGTAGACACAGAAATGATTGGAAAATGGAAAGGACCATCATAAACCTTGAGATCAAGAAATTATCCATGTGTATCAACTCTACAAAGAAAAATAACAAAATATAACAGTACACATTACAATAAATTACAATAAGAAAGCATGGGAGAGAGAACCAGTAAAATTATCACTTTCTTGTAAGGGATCTCAAAAATGAGAGGAAAGAGAAAGATAAATGGCAATGATGGATGTAGTCATGGCTAAACCAATCCAACCACATCAATCAAATGTTTTCCCTACACACCTAACCATTCTCTCCTAGAGCAGCCTCTTTAGACACTTTATATTAAAACTAGTGTAAAAGCCTGTGTACACGGGCGTATCCTATAATATAGAAGGCCAGCGCAGCACTACACCTCCCAGCATTCTGTGCGTTTAGGCAGTGTCTACTGCTCATGACTGCCTGCGATTGGCCAGTCTCTACTGCGCATGCAAGCATCGGACAAACATACATCTGGCCTTTTATATTATAGGATTAACAGTCATAAATTAAAGAGTATAGGGCCCCGAGACCAAGGTCTTAGCCCCCTCCACTTAATCTTCAGGGGCTTTTTTTATATCAATCATGTAAGTTCTTTATTACACAACCATTTGATTCCCATTTAATGAATTTAAGAGACAAAATATGTGGTGTGTACTTTGTTGGGGAATGAACTAAACTAAAAAGTGAGATTCCAATAAAGACCATGTGATAAATAATAGAAGGAGTTTAAATGTATGCCATATAGCTAGCTACATAACTCACCTATTTTAATGGGTATCTTCCTGTTCAATAAAAAAACACCATATGAACAACTAAATATATAGACCATTGATCTGCATATACTTGTACATGAACCTGTAGTCCCAGAATAGACTCCATGGACCATAGACATGACAATGGCAGAGAGATTTTTAACCCTTTTGAATGCCAGAGATGTCTCCGGTGCATTGTGTTGCAATGTGTTGGATACCTCTCTGGCACTCTCAGGGTTAAATTAAATAACCAAAAGCAACTTTTTTCCCTTTATTCCATTAATAGAGAGATGCTGGGAAACTCTTACAAAAAACCCCTCTTACAGATGTTGCAGGTATTAACCCTTTCACTGTCAGAGGGGGTATGCCCCAATAATGAATTTATTAATACTCTTCATTCATTTAGATTGGTGGAGAGCAGACATATTCATTTGACCACCCCCTTGGGCTTTATTGTTACTTTTTGGGTCCATGGGTCTAAATACTATATTTATTTTCTGCTGACCCTACAGCCAAGGGGTGTGGGGTAGAAGTTGGGGTTGTACAAACACATGCTATTAACATGCATCTATGGGCATTGGTAGGGGCTTATTTTGTCCTTGGGAAACATTATATATTTTTTTTTACGCACCACATCACACTGGTCGTATCGCGCACAGCAGCAGAAAGCTCTGAAGACCATGAGGGACACTCCCAGGGTCTAGGTTAATCTAGTTTCCTCATGTGGTTGTTGTTCCAAGAAATGTGCTATGATTATCCATCTTGCCATAATCACAAATATCATTTAACATGAAGCACTACAAAGAGAAAACTATAACATTTCAGGTCCTGGACCTGGACCAGTATATAATCGGATTCACTGAGGAAAATCCCAGAAATACCACTGTCAATGCCCAAGCCAAGCGTGGCCTTGAGATTCTAGGCATGTGCATAATGAGGTAGATACATTTTAACCCTCTGAGTGCCAGAGGGGTAGGCAATACGTTGCGTGCCCCTCTGGCACTCAAAGGGTTAAAAGTAAATTTAGATGGCCCTACAGTTTTATGACTTTAATACTTCCTGGAGCTGTATTCTACATATGGAATTTATTGCCACAATTCATTAGAATCTCAGCTTTCTTTTCCTTTCAAATGATATATGAAAAGTAAAATTTTGAATCCCTTAGATGATAACAAGATCACCAATGCAATGTGCTCGAGTGTGATTTCACTGTGACCTATATTGCATGTGGCACAATTTCTTTCCTCCTTCCAATATGTATGTATATATGCATATACCTTGAGTTTAAAGGGATAGTAATACTTCATTTTATCTTTATTTCATTTTGTAGGCATTAAAAAAACATGAAGAACGATATAAGTCTTATCTCTCAAACCTTTACGGTTTGAGAGATACTGACAAGCAAAGTTTCCCCTTCTGCCTCTTTTACCTAGTATAAGCCATCTCTTCTCAGATGTGGAATCTGGTTGTAAGACCAGACAGATAACAGAAGGGGACAATCTTCTTCCTATGAGAACAATGAAAACCCTGCCCCCCTTGACACGTTTTTTAGGTTTTTCCCTTATCTCAATTGATGATTGTCCCTCTCTGCAGTCTGCCTGGGACCCTCCCTTCTGATTTGGCTGAACAGTGTTATGTCAGTAAAAAGGGCAGGAGGGGGATCCTTTGTCATTGAATTACTCTTGAACTACAACTCTGACAGAGTTGAAATAACACTCTACATGGCCCAAATACTATGAAGATTAATTAGAGCTGATTTTATTATGAAACATTACTATCCCTTTAACTGTATTCCATTTTCTACTACGTTATAATCTCATACAAGCAAAGCCATCCCCACCACCTGTATGAGTCTTAATTTATTAATAACTAACACACCCAATTGTAAAGTGCTGCTAAACAAGTTGATGCTTTATTAAAATAGAGTAATTAAAAGGTTGAACCCACAAATAATAGAAAAAAAACACATTACTTTCTTTCCTATAATGTATAAAGAGCAAGCTGTGGGTGAAACTAAAAAATATCATGCAAAATGAAACCACATTTTGTGAGATGATGGTGGATGCTTTAAAGTATTTGCAGACTGCAAAGTCATTCCTTCAGCAGGAGCCCAAAAATGAAGTCTTGTAGAAGGATTTACCCTAACTACCCATTCACTGCAATACTTATGATAAGTTTCATTTTATCTGAAACTCCAAATTTCCCATTCTTGTATTTTTAATTCTGTTCCTCAAAGAGTAGAATCGTTTTTAGTCATTGAGTAACATCTTATTAAAAAGTGAATCACATCAAAGAAGCCTTTGCATGTCAGGTAATAGCAACGTTACACGTAAGTGACAGCACATTTTAGTAATCTGATTGAATGAAAAATTCCTCTTTATTTTTCAAGTATAAAATGTAGAAGTGCCTGAATTAGAATAAAGTTCAGGGTAAATGTCATTTATTGATATTATGCACAAAAACCGCATACAAACTGTTGACATTTTACTTACGTTTTTATTTATCAACTCCCACTTGAAATTAAATGTGAAACAAATAATACGTGATAAAATAACAACAGAAATAAAATGTAAATGTCATACACTCTCTAGAGCAGGGGAGTGCAAACTGAGGCGCCTTAATGATAGGACTAACCTGCTTTCAAACAAAGTTAGCTTTCTGAGAGTGGGTGAAGGCCCAAGAAGACAGGAACACCATCAGTCCCCTTTATAGGTATTTTCCACCCACCACTACAAAACACATGGGGTTTGTATATTATGTTAATTGCAAATGGACATAGGCCTAGCAAGCCAAACAAAAGGCCACCTACTATGCCTTTAAAAACTTATTTCCAAATAGCAACAAAGGTGCAGATTTAAATGTTCATTGTATTTCATTCTATATCATCTATAGCAGTGAATGAAAATGAAAGAAGCAGATAGAAAGAGGAGAAAAAATGTGCAAAAGCAAAAAAGGAAGAATCTCACAGTGCTGGTAGACCATAACATTCACATATAATATATACATTCAAAATATGAATCCAAAGGAATAAAGTATGGAGAGAAGCAAGAAGTAAGGAATTCTTCAACAACCCAAATTAGACAAAAACCTAAAGCACAAGCCAAAACAGAAACAAACACATCTACACTTCTCCATACAACTGAAATGTGAACCTAGTATAAAGCATGTATCATACCTGTGTTAATAAATTTGCAAATTCTGGTTACACAACAGATTTTTATAATTATTATTTTTCCATTAATTAGGTTTAACACTTTCTTTACTCTAACTTATCTGTAAAAAGCTATAAATAGTATATTTTTCTGTCTAACATGGATATCACATATAAACTTGCCATTTGGTTGCATGTGTTATCTTTTTTACACCACATTCCTCAGTAACTTACATAATACAATATTATTATATACCTGTAAACGGTATTTGGGGACAAGGGGCATCACTGAACGTTGGAGTTTATGGAGCTGTAGTAACCCTGTGTGGACTACACTGAATTTCTAGTTGCTGAGAAGTTCTGATATAGAACATGATAGTGTGTTTTGACTATGGAGGTGGTGGTTTGTGTGTGTGTATGGGATATGTATATCAAATGATGGCAGGAGGGTTCACTTTAAGTGATAGGCTAAAATTAGGTCTTCCAAGTAAGAAGAAAAAGTAAATAACAGGGGGCGGGGCGAGCCACCAGAGAAGATGGACGTGCTTTCTAACGCTCCATAATCAAGGATCAGTATTTACAGTTTTGCTGCCTATTTTTAGTTTTATTTTATTAAATGATTCAAGGTGAAGCTATTCTGACACTTTCCTGATGGTTTTACCACAGAAATATTCCTCACTTGATATGAAAGAGGCTACACTTGTCGTAGCTTTCCCTTCGCACCTATCAGGCCAGAAGTCACGTCCAAGAGACATGGAGGCCGGCACTCAGAACCGGATGGGGGCAGTAAGCCCTACACCTTTA
Organism: Rhinophrynus dorsalis; assembly: GCA_037306005.1. Classification (NCBI taxonomy): domain Eukaryota; kingdom Metazoa; phylum Chordata; class Amphibia; order Anura; family Rhinophrynidae; genus Rhinophrynus; species Rhinophrynus dorsalis. The sequence continues at coordinate 75,216,738 of CM074725.1, forward strand.
ATGGTCTTTGCTAGCAATGGTGACGAGGTGGAGCTGGATGTGTCTCCATGTTCCTCCTCGCTTACTCTCCCTCCTCAGTACCTTATGCGGAAAGACATCCTGCACTTACCGACTAAGGTGGAGCTCAGAGCCCTGGTGTGTGAGCTCAAGGCTGTTATGCGAGAGGCAATATCTAGACCACGCACTGATTTGGGGTTGCTGGGACAACTTCCAACGACCTGAGACCAAGACAGGGAGGCCGGGATCCGGCCCCAAGCAACGTTTCTGGGATACCTTTCAACGACCCCAGACCAAGATAGAGAGGCCGGGATCAGGTCCCAGATTTTCTGACAACAAGTCAGATCAGTGAAGTGCCATCTGGATCGCAAGGAGGTTATTGATGGTAGGAAGGGGTGGTGTTCCATCCGTCTGTCTGGCCAGCCTGATAGGATTCCTGGACTGCATCTGGAAACTACTATTAAACTACGGTCCCGTGTTGCTGTGGCGTTGTTGGTGAGGCATGCCTTCCAGATTTCTACTTTTGACGATACAGAGACTAAATGGGATTCAACCCCCTGGGATCCATGATCCATCTCATGGTTGAGGCCTCTTAGGGTCTCTCCTCATTCCTTCTTACTGATCCAGTGTGTTCATAGGTGTTTGGTTTCAACTTGTTGGAGGGACCTATGGACACGATTGTGGCAATAGAGTATTTTTCCCTCGTTACACTATGGACCCTATGCTTGTCATCCCTGCTATGCCTTGGTGGGACCCTGTACCCATCTGAGAGGTTGAACAGGTTCCTGGATATGCTTAATTTCTCAAGATACCATGGCCGGTCTCCCTAGGCCCGGGGTTCGGCCCTGGTTGGCAGCAATCATATGTACTGTCTGCAGAGTCTTATGTACTTTTATGGGATCCTATATATAAGGGTGAGGGGGTGCTTCTCGTACTAATGTTTGTGACCTGCCTCTGGACGGGGTTGTTTTCTGTACCTCATCGCTGGTCCTTTGGTTCTTGTCAATGATTTAGAAAGTGGGTCCCTATCATTAGTTCTTCTCTGCTGTTCTGGGGATGCTAGCTGTTTTGCTTCTGGCTTCTGTGTCCCCTTATTATCGTCCCTGGGGCATCAGGGATGTCTTCCTAGGAGGGTCATGTTGGCCTATTATGAGTGGATCATTTTTCTGTTCTGGGGTCTTTCCAGTTATCTTACCTCATATTGTTTTGTTAGGGTACACTATATGTGTTTGTCCTTCATTCATATTCATGTTCGATAGAAGCTTGGCTTCTACCTACAGGCTGCATCTAGGCACGCGGCTCTTTGCTTATTACAGTCCGAAACTCTGGCCTCCCCCCATGACCTCTTTGAGGTCTATACATGGTAGTCAGGCAGGGTGTGGGTATACTGCCTTCATACTCTGCCCAGGAAAATATTCCCTTTAATTTCCTTGTTTCTGTCTAACAGGATGTATAACTATATTTCTTTCTTGGAATCCTACAGTGACTAGGTGCCTGTTTCTCATGGGCTAGTTCTATGGCTATATAATAATATGATTCATCTTTATGTGGGTAAGGATGCTTTTTTCAGATTCCATTTGGTAAGGATGTGCTACTTAGCCTTGCTAATACGTTCTTTCTCTTCCTTATATCTGTTAGCATTGATTTCCTTAGATGTTGCTTAAATTTGAGGTGTAACTTTATGAACAGCACATATGTTTCTATTGCTCTGTCATGCTATATTTCATAAATGTTCTGGTCGACTCTATACATGTGGAGCGCTTTACTCTGTAAATTTGCTTTGTTTATTCAATAAAGCTTTGAAAACTAAAAAAAAAAAAAAGTAAAATGAAAAAAATAAATATGTTTTTCTCCTGTAAACAATGTGTTTCTGATAATTGCGCAGTATTGGAATTTAACAACCTGTGTAATGACACAGTCATGAGCAGTAGAGACTGCCCCGCAGTGCAGAGCATCCAGCTCTGTATCAGCCATGGCACGGGCAGTCTCTACTGCGCATGACTACCCCGCAACCAGGTGGCAGTGGCACTGTGGCCCGTGTAACGGGCTCTTCAACTAGTATGTAATAAAGAGCTGCAGTACAGATCTCTAGCATGTGGCTGTCCCAAAGTATTCCTCCTGCATGTACTAAAGAGCATAACCTACAGCAGTGTTGCCTTTGGACCTTCATATAATTCTGAATGAAAAAAACAATCATTGTCTGCATACCACAATGGTGTTGTCAATGTATTTGCACAAAAAAGCTTAATACATCACCAAATGTAAACAGATTCCTGTGTCTGGGATGTCTCTTTTCTCAATTTTAAATTGTATTCACAGTACTGGTTTATATACAAAGTTTTGGTTCCAAAAGTGGTCAAAAGGGGACCAGGAGCAAGTCTACGAACAGCATGTACAAAAGAAACAAAGGGGTGCTCATAGTGTAATAAGTGCAAAAAATTCAGGATACCTCCACCAGACACCAGGGCACTCACAATATATAGTATTGCTATAAACACCAGCAGCACAAGAGTAGGCTCCAGCTGCCTCCATTCAGCTATATACAACACATCTGCTGCTCTGCAAACACAGGTAATCCTGATAGATCCTGACAAACAGAAAGACACAAAAAGAAGATGGGGGCACCGATATACAGCGTATGAATATAAATGAAACAAATGTTATTCGGGTTTGGTGGACTAACTGCTGTCACCTCCAAGCTGGTAATAGTGTATGCAGGAACATAAACCACCCTGCAGGGGAATCACTTCTCGTAGGATATTCCTCATTGAGTTAAAAAAAAAAGGGTGTGGCTGATATTTGTAATTTGAAATGTATTAATTAAATCACAAAAATAATGAAAATGCCTGTTTATCGCATTTAATAGCTAACAGGCTCTTTCCTCAGGAGCAAAAAAACTGCAAAACAGAAGCTTCTGCCTAATTCACATCCTTCTTACATGAAACAGACCCGCCGACCACTCAATAGGATAACTAAAAAAGACTTCATCTACTGTGTGTGTGAAACTTCAAGGGATAGTAATGTTTAAAAATAAATGCTGTTCCAATTATTCATTATAGTTTTTGGGCCATACAGAGCGGTATTGTAAGGAGGCTAGGAATGGAACCCAGGAGCAGGACTCAGAGGGGACAAAAGGGGAATGCCACAACTATAAAGAACCCAAAGTATAAAGAGACTCCTCCAACAAGGGCTGGGGGGAGTGAAGGCTAGGGATCGACGCTAGGGTGTGTGACTGGCAAGCGCAGGCCCCCCTGCAGTATGTTTCACTTCAGCCTAAGCTGAATAAAGTTGCTGGCCACGATGGCCCCCTCCAGTTGAGCTGAAGAAGGCCCAGGACAACACACTACAGAGTGTAGGTACACCACCAGACCCAGCGAGAGTCAAATATCAATTCAGTAATAATAAAGAACTCACCAAAGTGAAGTGGAGAGGCTGAAGGTGAATACCCAGGAGAGGCAAGAAGGAGCAGGAGACGGAGCAAGGCTAGCTGGAGATCCTGGACAGGCTGGAGGGCTGAGCTGCTGAGGTCACAGAGGCTAGCTGGAGAGTCTGGGTATATTGAGCAGACACCAGAACTGATGCTGGGGAACGGAGACTGAGGCAGGAGGTCAGAGTAGTTGCTAGGAAATGATAGGACCGAAGCAGGGAGCAGAGGTGTAGGCAGGAAGGCAGAACAGGAGCTAGAGAGCGACGCAGGCCTAACCCCCAACAAAGAACCGGGAGGCGTGAATGGAGAGCCCTACACAGGCCACTGGAGGCTGAAAAACTGACTAATAGGGCAGTACGTGACGCTGCAGCTAAATCCGGCAAGGAGTAGAATTACTGAGCACCGGACACAGGCTGTGCGCTCAGTCAAATACTGAGGAAAGGACTTCATGACGCCGCCCCACGTCTACGTGCACGACGAAGGAGCATGCGCAGGAGCGCCGCGGAAGCCGAAGCGGGCATTAAGGATCTCCCTGCTCGGGTCCGTGTACCAGGAAGGTACTGACAGGTATTATCATTCTCTACGATGTGTAGTTCCAGAGTAATTGAATTATAAAGTGTCCCCCTACCACCCCTTTTACCTATTGTAATCTGCCTCCTGTCAGATGTGGAATCTAGTCGCGTGACCGGACAGCTCGCTGCAAGGGACAATCTTCTGGCTGTGAGCATAAGGAAAACCCTACCCCCACCCCTTGAAGGAGGAGGAGGAGGGCAGGTTTTTCCTTATGATAACCGAAGATTGTCCCTTGCTGCAATACATCTGGACAGACTTACTGTGCAGCTTTACATAGATAAAAGGGGCGGGAGGTGGACACATGATTCAATTACTCCGATCTACACATTGTAGAGAATTATAATAACGCTCTACATGGCCGAAAAACTATGAAAAATAATGGGAGCTGCATTGTTTTGAAACATTACTATCCCTTTCAGTCAAACGATCATCATACCATCAGTTCATTTACACTTCATTCTTGTGATAGATTAATAACTTTGCTATTGACATTTATTAGTTGAACTAAAGATCACAATATTCTATTAGCTCAATTCACACGAATTGTGCTGATCTCTATACTATAATGACTCAGTTCTCAAAAACTCTCAAACACACGGGATACCAATTTTGCATCTCCAAAAAATAACGTTCCAAAATTCCAATTCATTTAAATTGGGGTTTTAACCCCTTCAGTGCTAGAGATATCTCTAACACATTGCTTCTCAATTTATTGGAGACCTCTCTAGCATTCAACCCCCATGCAACCCTCTGAGTGCCAGAGGGGTATCCAACCCATTGCTCTGCAATGCGTTGGATACCTCTTTGGAACTTAAAGGGTTAAATCAATGCCATACATGTACACAGCGCTTTACAGAAATAGTAATAGTACCATAGCTGGCAGCTCTCCAGATTTGCCCCAGAGACTCCAGTTTTGGCTTGAAATTACTGGCAGAGGCTTATTTTATTTTTAATAAAACTCTGCCCACTTCTTTGTCTTCCCAGTGTGTTTCTTCCACTCCTCGCCCACTTCTCCTCCTTCCCCAGCCTATTCCTCCATTTTTTTGTGTATTTCTGAAGTTACGCCCCCACTTGTAAGTCCCAACCTTTTTCTGACGTGAATCGCATCATTGATTTTACCCAGCAGCACCACTGGACTCTCCTCCAGGAAGTCCACAAAGCAAAGTTCCCAGGTAGAATAATACAATATAAAAATACAGAACAGGGCTAAGAGAAGTGGGCTATAGTGTGAACATTGCATTATCAGTGGGGGAAGAAGTGCAGCAAAAAGAATCATACAATGGGAAGAGGACCCTGTCCTAAAGATCTTACGATCTAATTTGTAATAGTGACAACATAGAGAGACATTAAGAGTAGGATCATTAGTGCAGGTACAAGGCTTCAGTAAGGAAATGCAGAATGATTTTGATGTGGTGTGCAGGAGAATATAGTTACTAAGGTGCTGTCACAGCTTACCTTGTTTCAAGCGCTGCCGCTTCAGCAATGCTCAGCGTCATTCCACGCGTCATCTGCAGGCGCGAGGCTTCAGAGTGAAGCAGGCCTCTGTTTTATGCCATGCTTCCTGTAGTCTCCTCCTACCTACTATCTTCCTCTGAGCCTGCTCCTCCTACCTACTTCCTTAGAAGGGGATTACAGGGCAATCTGAGTCCTGACTCAGTTGCCCTAGTGTTGTTCTTCAAAGCAGTTCTATTACCTTGGGCTCTGTGTATGACCTGGTTTGCCTTCCATCCAATCTGGTGCTGACCTATGGCTCTGTCTGACCATTTTTTTGTCTTATCCTTATAGTGGATACCCAATCTGGTGCAGACCTGTGGCTCTGGCTGACTACCTGAACTGTGTATGTCCTGGCTTGTCTGACTACCCTCTCTGGTGCTGACCTGTGGCTCTGTCTGAGTATTCTTTTGGTTGTCCCCTGTACCTAGCAGACACCCTACCTGGGGCTCTGGCAGACTAGCTTTGATACTGACTGCAGGCGTGAGTCAAGTATACGCTTCCTTATACTGACTGCAGGTGTGAGTCAGATATGCTCTCCATTCTGACTGCAGGCGTGAGTCAGATTTCTCGCTACCTCGGATCAAGACTTTGAGTTCCGGTTCCTGTTCCAGCTCCTGGTTCCAGCAGAGACTACTAGTGGCTTCTGCCTAGTCTCTAGTAGAATGGTCCTTTGCGGCAGTTTACTATTTCTGATAGTAGCACTTGCTGGCTGTGACCCTTTGCTTGTACCTGCTATTTACCTCTGTTTGCTACCTTATTGTTGTTTAATAAATTGCATTGTACTATACCGTACTGACTCCTGAACATCTATGGGGAACAGTGACAGTTGCCTCCTTGAGTAGGTGGGTTTTAGGAGATGCTTAAAAGTGAAGAGTGTGGATGATTGGTGAATGGTGAGAGGGAGGGCATTCCAAAGTCAAGGGGAAGCCAGTGAAAATTATTGCATCCAAGACATGGCTCTAGTTGTAAAAGGAACACTTGAGGAACACAGTTGATGGTAAGGGGTGTAGTGGGAGTAAGAGGAGAAAGGTAAGATGGTGCTGAAGAAGAATGTGACTTAAAAGAGAGGAGAATAATTTTGTAAGAAATATGAAAACTTATAAGTAGGCAAGAGAGAAATTTCAGGAATAGATGAGAGGGAAGGTATCTGTGGGCAAGTGTTGTTATCCTTGCAGCTGGTACATCTGGGATTAGCTGGTAATCCATTGTGTAGGAGACATGCCTGTCATTTTGGAATTGAACTGCCTTTTTGGGTGGGATTAGTCTGAATATGTGTTTACTTATCCTATATTATAATTCACTAAGGATGTTTGTCAGAAGCCACGATGCGCAGTAGAGACAGTTGCGTGCACTGCAGTCATGCTCAGTACAGACTGCCCACTCTGCAGATGATACGGAGCGGGGCACTCTGAATTCAGACCGGAATCCTCTCTGAACACCTTCCTGGAACCAAGCGGTCAGTACTGCGCATGACTGCAGCGCTGCCACTGTTGGCCCCGTGTTACAATAGGAAAGAACTGGGCACACAGTGACAGATACCTGTACAGAGAAGACCACTTTCAGGACAGGGAAGTCTTGTTTTACTATATAAAGGACTATTTTATGTTACATTCTTATATGCTTTGTTGAACATTGTTTTATTGTCTCAAATTGCATGCCTAGACATTTTTCAAAGAATGCAGCCATATACCCCTGCAGTGCTGCTTGCAAACCCCTTCTTCTTGCATGCAGGAGACTAGTAGAGTATAAATGATACCTTTATTGGCTAACTGAGTGAGCTTAGGATGCAAGCTTTCAATACAAATAGGTCTCTTCTTCATACATAATAAATATTCCTTCATATTCTTATTTTCATCACATAACATGCCATGTAATAAGCACACGCATGCCACAACACAAATCAAGTTAAACAACGCAAATAAAAAAAAAAAAAATCTCACAACACTTTTACTTACAAAATGACTAAATTACTTTCGGCCATCCCATACAGTCCCATTTTCTTCCCCTTTCTTTTTTGTTCCATTTTCATCTCTTTCATTTCCTCCTAATGACTGGTCCTCAAGATATATTTCTTTGTAATTGGTGATACCAATTAATGCATATTTTTACTATGGAGAACTTTTAAAACCATAATGTTTCTTCATCTTCTATTGCTGCTCCTATTATAGAATAATATGTATAGCCTGTGTCACTTTTTCTTGGATAAAATGTTATTGCACTAAGAGGATCATATGTTTCTGTCAATGTATGTTAATCTTTGTGTGTTATTCTAAGGCATATCGTATCTTACTATTTTATCTGATCAATCACTACCTGTATTCCTTTTATGTTGTTACTTAATGCACTTTTGTTGAAAATATGACTATGATTTAGAAAGTTCTTTTATAATAATCTGTTATTCACTTTCAGTTGAGTCAGTAAAGAGTAACAACATACCATTTATTTGTTTAACACTTTGAGTCTCAGAGTTTTGTCAAACAGTGTATGCAATACATTGCTTTGCAATGTGCTACATACCCCTCTGGTCCTTAAATTGTTAATAGAATAATACATACTTTTTATCTTGAAGTGGAAAAAGCCCTCTTAGCATTGTCTTTTTTAATTAACATATAGTCACTTAAAGGGATAGTAATGTTTCAAAATAAAACCAGGTCAAATTAATCTTCATAGTATTTGGGCCATGGAGAGTGTTAATTCACTACTGTCAGAGTTGAAGTTCAAGAGTAATTGAATGATAAAGTATCCCCTCCTGCCCCTTTTACCTAGTGTAATCCACCTCTCCTCAGATGTGGAATCTGGTCCACACACCAGACAGCTCACAGCATGGGACAATCTTCTTACTGTGAGCATAAGGAAAACCCTGCCCCCTTGACAGTTTTTTTTTGGTTTTTCCCCTTATGTTAATGAAGATTGTCCCTCTCAGCAAGCCATCTGGACACCAGCTTTCTGTTCTGAGGTGAGTAGTGTTACATTAGTAAAAGGGGCGGGAGTGGGATACTTTATCATTCAATTACTCTTGAACTACAACTCTGACAATATGAAATAACACTCTCCATGGCCCAAATACAATGAATATTAATTGGAGCTGCTTTTATTTTGAAACATTACTATCCCTTTAATATAATATCCGTTCTAAGTGAAGGAAAGTTACATACAAATGAAAAATACACTATTTCATTTGCATACTCTTTTTGTAGAAAGGATAAAGGTTTCAACCTACACACCAAGAAAACTGACCATACTATAGTTAAATCTAGACCCACCCTGGAAATTACCTTACTTGCCCATTGAACAACAGCTCATACCTTCCATGTAACAAATAAAGGTGTTACTTTTATTCGATTTTTTTAAGCCTTCTGTTATGTCACTGGTATATGGTTTAATAAGGTGCTTTCCAAAATATCTTATTCAAAGATTAGTTAACCGAGCTCTGTATAAAACCTGCAGTGTAATGGTTTCCAGCATGGGCAGAGTTGCTACAGCTTTCCAACCCATTCAAACTTTAATGCCAGTTACTAAGAATATGTTTTATGCTTTCACCAAACCTTGTTATTTTCATGTTTGACCACACAGTTTAACCTGCTGAGAATAAACTCAACAACATTCTTTGTGTAATGCTTAGTGGAACAACCTTTAATTTATTATTCATACTTAATTATATTATTATGAAAGGGATAGTAATACTTCGTTTTAACTTTATTTTATTTTGTAGGCATTAAAAAAACACGAAGAATGATATAAGTCTTATCTCTCAAACCTTTATGGTTTATGAGATATTCACATGCAAAGTTTCCCCTCCCCGCCCCTTTTACCTAGTGTAAGCCATCTCTTCTCAGATGTGAATCTGGTTGTATGACCAGACAGATAACAGAAGGGGACAATTTTCATTGTATGAAAAGAATGAAAGCCCTTCCCCCCTTGACAAGTTTTTCAGGTTTTTCCCTTATCTTAATTGAAGATTGTCCCTCTCTGCAGTCTACCTGGGCACCTCCCTTCTGATCTGGTTGAACAGGGGGGGGATACTTTGTTTGTGAATATCTCTTAAAACATAAAGGTTTGAGAGATAAGACTTATATCATTCTTCATGTTTTTTTAATGCCTACAAAATAAAATAAAGTTAAAACGAAGTATTACTATCCCTTTAATGTCAAATTTTTAAGGTACTTATTTGTCCTGAAGATAAGAAATGTTTTGTAATTGGTGATACCTTTTAGATGGACCACCTTAAAAGATCTTCTTAATGTACAGCGCTTTTAAAACCCTAAATGTTTCTTCCTCAGGTGTTCCATTGCACCTGCTATTGTAGAGCAATATACATATCCAAGAGTATTAAAAAGGGTATGAATACATATCTAGTCAGACTTAACTTTCATTTTCTGTTATTTTATCTTATTCCGATAAGTATCTTCCATTGATTTTTTGTTTACATAACCAGATATTCTGCAGGTGGTTGAAATAGATCACAAAGTCATATATATGTTTAGCATGTAAAAGTCTCACAAAGATATAACTTAGCCATTATGGAGCCAATATGTATAGGCAGTGGCACAAATATTTATGTTCTCCAGGCCTCAAATTTGTTGTAGCACATAACAGAAGTTATGAGTGACATTTTCAGAGCTAACAAAAAAATGTTTAAGATGATTTAGGAAGCATAAACACAAATGCAAAATGCTTTCTCTCTATCTGAGGGGGGTGTACTGGAGGGGAGAGGTCTGGCATGAATATCAGCCATAGAGGCTTGGTGGATGCCCCCATATGGACCAGCCACTGACTAGATTGTTGCAATAACTATAGCACATCAGTCACATAGGCAGTCATGCAAACTGTTAGTACTGCAACTCCCTGGTAAATGTTACCAGTCGCTGGGAAGTTGCACCATGCTATCAGTAGGGAACTGTCAGTTGACACAATCCACCATGTGAACTGGTCCCATGTAGTACAGTGCACCTTATCTTTGGATAACTGTGCACTATGACAGCTTTGGAGTGGCACAATCACCTGTATGAATGGATAATCTGTTTACATTTTTGGCTATTTATTATTTTTATTGTATTGTATTATTTATTATAATTATATTTCTTTTATTATTATAACCCCAAGGGCTTATTGGGGCTTCCTCCATTCATGGGGAGATGTAATGGGTCTAGTGAGACCCTGGTCATTGCTCACCATGATCTGATATCTCACTGATAGCCAATGACAGCGTTGCCTGTGGCCAACTCTCAGAGAGGTAGCTAATTACAGCTAAGAGCCAGGTTCAGGATCTTATAGACCCTGGGCATGACCTCTACTACAATCAAACTTTGATGAAGGGGCATCAGGGTCATCCTAATGCTTCACCCCCCACTATTGATTGCCCGGCAGTTAGCACCAGATGATCAATAAAGGTGACAGCAAGTAACCTGTGCCTACCTCTGCTCCTTAATACAACATGAACATTCTGGATAGTGCTGGAGGATCAGGGAAACTCAGTAGTGTGTTATAGCACACATAATGTACAACACAGTCAGCTTCCCTGAATCTCACACACAGCCAGGAACTTCAGATTGTATTAAGAGGCAGTGAAGTGCTCCGTCTTCCTGCTGTTAGCTTTTTTGATCACCTAGAATTAGCTTCCAAGTGATCAGTAGCGGGGGAGGGGGGTCATCAAGAATGTCTTAATGCCCACCCAATGAGGTCTGGTTAATTTACTAAAAAACCTATATAAGTGGGGTAGGATGGCAGCCAAGACCATGTGCCATATGGGTTTGAACTTGTGGGAAAACATGGCCAAGACCATATGCCATAGGTCCTGTCAAGCAAGGTGGTAACAGGAAGTATAACCTTGAGAAAAGTGCTTTTTCAATGCCGGCTACATTGCAATGTGCCACAAACCCAAGAAGTGTGCCACAGAAAATATATTTCCCAATACACACTAACACATGCTGCATTATGACCAAAGTAATGTAAGTTGGCAGAAGGGATCCATGTTTCTTCTCCTTTTCTGCTCTGCTTGCTTTACTGAGTGCTCACTGAATATGTTCTTACATTTTATATCAATCCTAACTTCCTATTTTTATTGTGTCCCATGTCTTCTATTATCTTGATGGAAGAAAGAGGGTTGAGATAAAAATGCTTGATTATGTACAGTGCACAATTAAACTGAATCAATGATTCAAGGAAAGAAGAAGGCAAGAAGAGACATAGACAAGGAAAGGAATAAATTGTTCCTAGTGCAGCGTTCCAACTGATGTACTTAGAATATTTTGTGCCCCAGAGCAAAATTTGTAATTGACCCCCACGCAACCTTTTATGCTTGGAATCTTTCTAGACAATATGGCTCCCAGCACAAAACTGTAAAATGCACCCCCTACACTTCCACTATATCTTCCCACACTCAAAGTACCCTTCAATTCACATACCTATGCCGACAGAGACAGGAATAATTTGCAAAGGGCTGTGCCCCACCTCACATACACACATATACACCGTGACCTCGCACACTCATAGTGTTCCCATTCATGCACACACACACAAACACATACACCTTCACCAAGACATACATTTATATAACATAAACTAGGACTCAGAAGTAAAAACAGGGTGAGAGAGACACAGGGGATATGATAATCTGAGTGAGAATGGAGTGGGAGACAGGGTCATGGGAGAAAGAGGTAGGGGATATAGTAATCAAAAACATAGAGGGCAACGACAGGCTTATGGTAATGGAGAAAGCAAGAAAGATAAACTGTGCATAAGTTAATGGGAAGACTGGAAGTGTGAAAAGTGAATAATTTTGGAAGAGTGATGGGAGAGAAAATAGGGGATACAGTGAAAGAAGAGACAGAGAAAAGGGATGAGAACACAACAGATTGGTGTTGAGAGTGGGATATGGTGAAGGGAGACAGGAATGGGTGAATTGTGTGAGACAGGCAAGTTAGAGTAATGTGTGAAAGGGGCAGCAATGTGTAAAGGATGAGAGGGAAGAGAATGTATGAAGGGATAGTAGCACCTTTATAACTTCAAGGCAGATATTAATCACCCAGACCTGTTGACTATGCTCTTGCATCTGGTGAAACATATAATAACAAATCAATAATAAAGTGTCTGACTCTGTGGTTTTTAAATGCCAGGCTTAGGTTACTGTCTGGTTTCAGTTTTAGCCTTGTGACTATCAAAAACAATTAATTGTGGATTTTAGCTAACAATAGCTGTATTTCTGCTTTAATTGTTAGCTGGTGAACTCCAAGCCTATTTGCACTCATTAAAACAATGTATTGTTTGTTAATAAAGATTTACTCCATGTTTTCACTTATTAACCCCTCCACTGCAAATGCAGTTATTCCATGTTATTCTTCTGTGTTGGAATTTGTAAGACAACTCAGTATGCAGCCATATTAATTAAAAATGAAAAACTTTGTGTGTGTGTGTGAAAGGGTCTCTGGCACCCATTCCACCCTCCCCCCATGGTGTGTGCATATAAAAAACATATACTCCCCTTGACATTCGAGGTCCAGCAATATTCATAGCACCCTGGTACTCCAGATCGGTTTACTTTAGAAATATCGCCCTTTACTTAGCGAGCATCAAAATGGCAAGATCAGATGTCGCCTGCACCACGAGGTAGAGATCAGATTATAGCACCCTGCTGACTACTACTGTCATACATCCCCAAGGACTGCGGGTAGAGATAGACAGTGATGTTGCTGCAGCCCCCTCCACACATGTAACTGCCTCCCCACATAGGGATAAAAAAGGGGTTACATTGGCCATTTTGAAGCTCTCTAAGTAGAGTGGATATTTCCAAAGGATACCCTCCAGATCAATCCCTTAAAGACATTTTCAAAAGAATACCACCCATAAAATCACCCCCCACACACACATGCTCTACGCTGCTAAAAATGAAAAAAAAATCCCCAATCCTTTTTTCCAAGCTCTCATTGGCTGGGAAGCATAATTATGCAAGGTACACAACATGCCCTCAAGTAACCTCACCACCCAATGAAGAAGGAATGAGGATTAAGCATCACACATTTGCAATAGGTGACCTCTTCTTCAATTAAATAAGAGAAGATGAAGGGGTCAAGTATTTATTATATGTGACCCATTCTCATTACTTATGAGCTGGGAAGTGAGATTACTAAAAGGCACATTCTGTGTCCTATGTAATCCTACCTCACAGCCAATCAGAGTGGGAAAATGTAAACTGGGATTGGCTTTATGAAAGCCAGTCCCTGTTTTTCTTCTCATATTGGCCTGTTGGTGACCCTTTGGGGTTTTTAATTAATTTTTCAATTTCTTTTGGTGATTTCTTTGGAGGACCAGGGCATTGTGAACACTGTTGGAATTCTGACATCAAGGCGAATATCTGTTTTGAACAACCATACACAGGAACAGGAGGGTGTAAACGGTCCTGGGGCCACCTTGCAGGATTTTTTAACTAACAGGGGAGCTATGGGCCCCATATATTTTTTTAAAGGCATACTAACAGATATACACAAATACCATGTATTACATGCATCTGTAAACCACCTGTGTTTGTTTTCCGTGGCCTAATGGCTAGTCATTGATTTGTTCTGAGAGTGCAGACATTCCTGCCATTTTAAGGGCATCAGGGCTTCCATCGATTGTCTCATATGATCTGTGAATGGGGCTTAGATAAAATAATAGCCTTTCTAAATACATGAGCAATGAGGATGAATCACAATCAGTTAACTGACATTAGCTATTATCTCTCAATATAAACAGCACAAACAACATTTTAGAAATGCTTCATAAACAAAGCAATGTACACAAGCTTTAAAAAACAAGTTTAGGATTATATTTTAGGGATCTAACATATGAATAATTTTTACATCTGCTAACTATAAGTGCAGGATATTTAAATTTATATTAACCTATTTAATTTTTTGATGAAGTGTTTTTGAATAAACTTTATGATTCAGTACTGCTTGACCTGATGAAGAGAATTCATAATTCAAAAGCTTGTTTAATATGTACATGTTCTATCCTCCCCCTTTTTCCCAACCATTAACAAGAAGAATTCCACTAGGCAAACATACACTGAAAAATCTTTCCCTAAAACACTAAAATAGAGTCTCTAAAGAGCCCCTTTCTAATGCAGCTTGTCCTTCCAGGGGGTATGTACACAGATGATCCATCAATGTATATATGTAAAAGAAAAGAAGGATGGGGAGGACAGCTGAAAAAAATTCCTCTAAGTGTAGTAAGATTAGAGATATCAATATAAACAAACAGAAATAGATAAAAAATAGCAATATATTTATTCCATGATAAAAAGTATATCATATGTAAAAAAGCATAGAGATATATGTGAATATGCCCCAAAAGTATCTATGTTGAAACCTTATAGGATATCCCTATCTTAAGTATCAAACGTCTGGTATGTTAGATTCTGTCTGCACAAGGGTAGGGGACAGCGAGATACATGATATAAGCAGATCGTATGCAGAATGTCACTAATAACAAAAAGACTGTGCTCAAATAGTAAGTATATGAGCTCACTAGATGCATACAGCAAGCACTAGTTCATTATGTGGTGTGTGTTTCTGCTTACTGGACGCCCAGAATAAGTGCGTTTATCTGGGTAATAGTCCTCCTTCTCTCCAGTCCCCTCCGAGTTCAGACAGTCCTCTAGAACTCCGGTCGCGTCCGTGCCTCCTCCTTCTATCGTAGCCTCCGTCTCGATAATCCCCGTGCTCAGAATGTCCACACCGCTGATACAGTAGATAGTTTTTCAAAATGGTGGTCTTGGCGTCTGGCCCAACCACGTGGCTCAACGCATTTCGGCGCACAAAACAGCACCTTCGCCTGGAGCTTCGTCAGACGAAGGCGCTGTTTTGTGCGCCGAAACGCGTTGAGCCACGTGGTTGGGCCAGACGCCAAAACCATGATACTACCTGGAAACCCCCATCAAGGGCAGCTACCTAGACGAGAAGGCCTTTTAATAACATTCTTAATCCAACCCCTGCTATATGCAAACCCCCTGCCAGGGCATCTATGTAGATAATAATAATAATAATAATAACTAGTATTTATATAGCACCTTTCTCCCAGTGGGACTCAAAGCACTGTCAGCACATGCTCTTGGAATTAACCAAATCGGCAGCTGAATAATAGGTGTTATTATCGACCTCGGAAGGGTGAAGGGCTGAGTTGACCTTGCCGGGAATCAAACCTGCAACCTTGCTGTTTAAGCAGGGTCTGCAGTCAGGGAATTTACCACTGAGTTATCGCACAGGTATTTTACTAAGCATTCTTAGTCTAACCCCCCACTGCCCATAGTGGCTCACCTTTTAGAACCCTAGGTATTGTGACTTGGTGAAACCTATCCCTATCAAGATACATCAGCCGCAAAACTAGTGACCTGAACATGGCCGAAATCCACCAGGCATGCCATAACGGCACAGTGCCCAGAAGAGACACATTACTTAGACTTTTGGAAGTCTAACTCTTCAGGGATGGATCTTTTGACCTATCTGTGACTTCCTCATGACCAAAAGTTTTTGGTGACCTTTAGGTCTGGGTGGGAGGGAGGAAAACAAAAACAGTTGGTAATTTACCTGTATAGGTGGGTCCTATTTTATACACTCTAAACCCCTTCCCTGTTCCACCCTCTTGTGGGAGATCAGGAACCCTTCTTTAATAAGGACTTCCCTAGTACTTTTCCATTTATTGTACTGTATAACTAGCATACTTGTATCAGCAGCCCATAGTCATAATTTTGCTTTTATCTGTATTTAATTTTATCTGCCATTTATGTGCCCATTAAATCAGTTTATTCTTCCCGCTTTGAAAAAAATATATATTCTGCTCTGGGTGTGTTATGAAATTTTGTATCATTAGCAAAGTCTGAGATACTGTTTTTATACCAACAAGATAATTTATTAGCAAATAAAAAAAACAAAAAAAACATTGGCCCCAGGACTTATCCCTAGGGCACCCAACTTACAACTTTTCAACAACTTAAATAGGTTATAGACAGTATACGATTGGCGCATGAAGGGCCTTCCTGCAAAGCAATTTATTATACCTGGGGCACTTATTGTGATATCTGAGGTAGGACAAATAAGAAGAAAAAGGAGTGAGGGACAGAATAAAAGAGAGGGAAAAGGAGATATGACAAGCATATTAGAATAACCATAATTTGTATTTGTTAGAAAATATTATTGTAGGAGAGGTTACCCTAGCACACCATGCCGGTTCGATACAGGATACCGGAGACCAGTGCCACTGATGTGCAGACGTATCAAAAGAGATAACATGTTGTGTCCACATATGAGAACAGAGTTCAAGCTCTACAGAGCATTTTTATTTAAATCACTTGATATACAAAACACAACTTTTTGGGGGACTTGCCCCTTCGTCCGGTATATAGTACCTCTTCAACAAGAAGAGGTACTATGCACCTGAAGAAATGGCAACTCCCCTGAAACGTGTTGTATATCTCAAGAGATTTAAATAAAAATGCTCTGTAGAGCTTAAACTTACGTCGTGATGCAGGAAATGTGTGCAATCTCTATTTCCTGTGTGAAAACCACTAAGGAATAGGTTTGCGCATGATTTTGTTGAATTGCGTATGAAAATACAAGATTAGCGAACGGCTAAGATTAACGAATCTGTGTGAGTGGAATAGCGAATGCGCCTAATGCAAGAACTGCTATTGCAAATGAATTTATACGTCTGTGTACTGTTGTCGTAGAATGGAATTTTTCATGTGCAATTCAAGAAGCGTTCGGTATTTAGCTTCCTGGATTAGAATATGTGCAAAATCTATCTGTGCACAAAAATGCCTTTCTCTGATGCGAACGTTTCTTGCATTGCGCCATTAGTCTCTCTTTTGTTAAAAAATACAACCCACTTCACACTCCGTTCACAAATACATCCACATGGGATTAACATGTATCATTACAGTGTAAAGAAACCTACGTGGAAATAAAAGTGTAAGGCTCATTTTTCCCTTAGTTGTCAATAACCATTTAGAAATCAGCAGTGTTTTCACTTGGGTGCCAATACCACTAGGCTATATTGCTTATTTTACCCTTATTAAATTTGTGTTTGTTCTCCATGCTGCAGCTGGTTTGTCCCATATTCCACCACTTTTGTCTTAGTACATATGACCAAAAATATGTAAGAACACAGTTAAGAAATTAACAGTGTAACATTGCTTAAAACATTACAAAAAAGATGTAGAGAGCTTACAGATTTATAGTGATAGTAATGTGTATGTAAAGTTACTTGTCCAAGTCTTCTGTATATTAAAAGAAACAGATTGCGCTATGTTTAAGCGCTTACTTCTTTGTAGTTCAAAAGTTATGAAGCACTGAAGATCCCCCGTCCGCCCCTTCTGGTCGCCTCCCATGGAATCTGAAATCGGGTCCTGCGACTCGACAGCTGCAGCGAGGGACCAGCTTCAATAAGTAAGTAAGTATAATTTAAATCCTGCCCCCATTGACGAAGGAGATCAGGATTTCCCGTTATTTACTGAAGTTTGTCCCTCTCTGCAGCCGTTCCGAGCAGCCTGCATCTGGGGAGAAGGGGCGGGAAGTGGATCTTCAGTGCGTCATAACTTTTGAACTACAAAGAAGTAAAAGTTTAGACATTGCGCAATCTGTTCCTTTTGATATACAGAAGACTCAAGCAACTAATTTTACATAGACATTACTATCACTTTAACTGATGTGTTATTCAAAATAGCAGTTACAACGCATTGACAAGATGTCATGGGCTGGATTCAAATGCAGGAGATAAATGTTACCTCCTATTATATAAAATCGTTTCCTTTTGAAGTCTATGGGGACTCCTGGAGATAAAAGCAGAAATAAAATTAGTACCTGCATTTAAATCCAGCCCCATCCTATATAATAATTCGCTAAAACGTGTGTAACGCCACAACATGCGCAGTAGATACTGCTGCGCATGCTGCAGTCATGCACAGTAGAGACTGCCCGTGCCATGGCTGATGCAGAGCTGGGCGCTCCGAAGGAGCGTCAAGCTCTGTATCAGCCGTGGCTTGGGCAGTCTCTACTGTGCGTGACTGCCCCGCGACCGGGTGGGAGTGGCACTGTGGCCCGTGTAACGGGCTGTTCAACTAGTAGCTGATAAATTGTAAAGGGCATTTGTAACACTTTGATTCTATAATTGAATGTTTTGTAGATAAAAGTTGCTTCCTGTTCATCTATGTTCCCCTTTTTATGCAATATAATTTAGACAGAGAACATAAAATGTATTTTCTTGGAAAAGTTTCCATTCATCATGGGAAGCTGTCATCTTATAAGCCCCTCTCCCATTTCCCTTAAGTCTTCTTGGAAAGGAATTGTATTTAGAAAATGCTTTACCAGGAAAAATACACTGGGATTTCTGTTAATTTCATGAAAGTTCTTACAGCTTTTACAGCAAAAAGTTACATATTTACACAAATAGATAAACAATATATACGCACATATATACGCACATTAACATACATACAAAAAATGTGTATACAGTTACATGTTGTTACATCCCAGTGGAATGCATCGCCAGTTAGGAGAGGTCATGCTAGGTCACAATATTTTACTGTGTAATGTTCCTGGAACTAATTAGTTGAACAATAGCCAATAAATGATGTTATAAAATTCTTGTGACATCTCGTGAGGAAGGAGTTAATGCATTAGTAAAGTCTGCAAAATACACTTTCCCATAATTGAGTTAAATAGAATGCTTTTAAAAGAAATCTCTCATGGAATGTTTTTGTTTATATACTCTTTGAAGGGCAACAATCAGGTAAAAATTAAAAATTATATGATATAGACTCTTATTCTGGATTCTTACACTGGGGTGGTGGGTGTTTATTTTATTTTTTTTATTTAACATGGTGGTTAATTCCTCCATTTCAGGAGCAGCAATATTGGTTGGTGGAAATATGGGGAGGGTGCTTGGGCCTGCAAGGGACCAGGGGGCGGTGGGAGGGAGATATGTTCCTACCTGGTCTAGCCCAATGAAACCAGCTGATGTTCTGCCTTTCCTTGGGTTCCCCTGGCCTCACTTTTGGTCATTTAGAGCTCCAAAAGGGTTCCAAAAGGGCATGTTTGGGTTTTAAAAATGCAGTTTGGCAATCCATTTCCAGATGATCAATAAAGGTGACAGCGGGCAACCTGTGCCTACCTCTTCTCCTTAATACAACATGAACATTCTGGATAGTGCTGGAGGATCTGGGAAACTCAGTACTGTGTTATAGCATACACAATGTACAACACAGTCAGCTTCCCTGAACCTCACACACAGCCAGGTACTTCAGATTGTATTAAGAGGCAGTGAAGTGCTCCGTCTTCCTGCTGTTAACTTTTTTGATCACCTAGAATTAACTTCCAAGTGATCAATAGCGGGGGAGGTTATCAAGAGTGTCTTAATGCCCATCCAGTGAGGTCTGGTTAATTTACTAAAAAACCTATATAAGTGAGGTAGGATGGCAGCCAAGACCATGTACCATATGGGTTTGGACTTGTGGGAATAGATGGCCAAGACCGTATGCCATAGGTCCTGGCAAGTAAGGTGTTAATGGCAATCCATTTCCGACCATGGGTCGAAACATGACTTTAGATTTGGCCAACTGGAAGTATATGCTAATCTGGAAAATACCCATTCAATATTTATTTCTGGCTGGAACTGGATCTTGGCAAGCCCAGAGAGCTCCATGTCAGAGACATAAAAGTGGAAAATAAAAAAGTGACAATGAAAAAAACAAGAATGAAAAGTATAGGCAATCTGACTTTACATATTACTCGTTTGGAGAATATGAAAAGTCAAAAAGCAGGTTGACTGTCATTTTAAGTTGATATCAATCTCAAATATTTTGGAATACTAGTTTATATTAAAACATGAATTGAGACAAAATTCATAGGCTACATATTTAGATACCCTTTGCCATAATTTTCCATTTAATATTTATTGAACACCACTATATTCCACAGCCCTGTACCATGTGGTGACAAACAATAATGGCATTAAGACTACTACCAATTACTACGAGAGTCAAAACAAGAGGTAGTGAGGTCCCTGTCCAGAAAAGCGTACAAACTAGATCCATAGAGCCACACATAGACTGAGGCTAATGTATTAAGTAAAGTGGAGCTTATATGGTGAAAAACAACTTCAACATAGGTAAAAAAATAAAAATTCCTAAACTACTGATTGATTTAAATTTTAAACTCTCAAAACTAGAAAGGTCTCATTACTGTTACCCTATATTTGTTCCCTTATCTGACATTACAAAAATGTGTTCCATTATTTCTTCAGGAAACCTAAGGATTCCACGGAACACAGCTTGAGCACAACTGCTCTAGGCTGAAAGCTGTCATGAATAATGCCTTGTTACTGTTTCTGTAACTCACTAGACATTCATTACTCACTTTTTGTACAGACTTGTGGTATAGGTTGTTGCTCCATTAGTAAAGACTAATACTAATAAAAATAAGGTGTTCTAGTGCTAAAACAATTTCCTCTGAGCTCTGGAAATGTATGATGTATCCATAGAGTTTCAATGTACCAGGCTGTGTTGATGACTTTGGACAATTCATTATCAAAATGTTGCTTATATTGAGCATGTGTCACAATAGGGTGTTTAGAATGTAGCTTCCATCAAAATGGTGCATTACAAATGTCAGTGGTATCAAAATGACACCATTTAAAATGTTGCTTTATTAAAACACCATCTAACCTTATGACAGTTTAGTTAAATGACACCTATCCCAACTCAGTATCAGCACCCCATACCGTAACAATTTACTGTCCTATTGAAATGTCTCCATCTATTTGGCGACCATCTGAAATGGCCCCTGAATGAAAAGGACAACAGCAGAATATTGCGACATTCTGATGTCGCAAGCTTAAGAGTCGCCAAATAGAGGGCGACATTTATATATTCAATGCCCACACATCTATGTCGCACAGACCCATGCTTAATTTATCACACGTTATGTTGTCTAATATACACCAATGCAAAAAAAACGAAAAGGTCAGGGGACTGACCTGTGTGTAGTCAAAAAACACATGGTGTATGACTTTTGACATTAAACTGTCTTCCGCAACCTCACCTTGTTAGCTGAGTTTGGCTGTTCCTCACTCAGTTTTATTTCTCTTACACAGCTGTTTCTGTTTCAGTTAATGATTGTGTTTCAGCCCACATGTTTAATTGATGATCATTAGCACCTGTTTGGTATAATTGTTTAATTACACACCTGACTATATGCCTACAACATTCCTGACTTTGTGCAAGTGTACCTGGAAGAACTGATGCTGTTTTGAAATCAAAGGGTGTTCACACCAAATATTGATTTGATTTAAATTTTTCTTCTGTTCACTCACTATGCATTTTGTTAATTGATAAAAATAAATATTAACATGTCTATTTTTGAAAGCATTCTTAATTTACATATTTTTTCACACCTGCCTAAGACTTTTACTTAGGTGCAATGTAAATTGTGTGTACATATTTTGATAGAAGGTTAGGATATTATAATTAGCACTATTAATAGATCAGGCACGTTTTCACTCCACATGTGGAGAGCAAGCTTCTGGTATCTAAGGAAATGGTTTGTTATGGAAAGTGATATAATGAGGCTCCAACACTATTCAGTGGGAAGGATGTGTGTAATATGATTGGATTGTTGACTGAAAGGCACCATATTTATGTGTTTGATTGTCCCTGAGGAAGTGCCAAGTTAGCATAGAGGGCATAGGGCAATATTTGTACACTTTAATTTTTGGTTTTATTGTTTATTACATTTCTCCAATAAATAACTATTTAATCATATCTTTTGATGTGACAATATTTAATTGGCTGGGACAAGGATTCAGGGAAGGATTATACACATGGAATCAGGACTTTGGGATAAGAGTTTCTGGAGGTGCTGTTCCAACAAGAAAGGCTGTTTTCCTTGTAAAGAGGCTAGCCTGGAGCTTGTGCCACTGTATGTATCATTCCTTGAAGGCAGGACACAACCTTTGATAAGTGCGAATGCAATCACTTGGTGGGTTGAGAAACATTGACTAGAGACTCATTTTGTATTTTTTTTGTTGTTTTTTCAGAATTTGAGAGTCTTATTTATTTTTCATCATTGGATGTCTCTGTTACACACATAACATAGGATCAGCCAAAGTGGAGTTACTTACATTTCATTTATGCATTTATATATTTGCCTTCTTTGATACAAGTTGGTTGACTTATTTATACTATCTGCCAAACATGCACATCAAAAAGGACAACACCCATGATTACTAGACAGGCTAATACCACATGAAAAGAAAGAAAAACACAGGTGGAGGTTTACACCTGTAGACAGAGCTTAAAACTGATAATGGTGTTTTGAGTCTATGATGGGCATCCAAGCAAGAATGATTTGAGTAAGCATACTTGGCAAGATGGGATGGGTGTAACAATACATTAGTCATACAGGTATGATTTAAAATATCTTATATTGTAACTATCTTACCTGCCAGCTTGCAATATCTTCTGCAGCTTACTCCTATTCAAGTGTTCTGTCCTCAGTATGTTATTTATCTTATATCAAACTGCTAACTGAAGAAGTGTTAATTTTTATCTGTAACCAACTTTTAAAGATTTTTTTTATAAAAAAAATATTTATACTCTTATGTAAAGGATTCTTGAGCATGGTTTCTTTCTTTCTTCTTCATGGTCAGATAGCCCATGTGGATCTCTGGAGATGAGCACAGCAGTTCAGACTGGACTACAGATGTGATCTGCCCACATAACCTAAACTGTGTTGTTTTCCAATTGGGCATATATAGAACAAACGTGTACACCAATGGCAACTACGTTTTCCATCCAAATCTATAGGACCAATCTTCATCTCATCACCATCTTCATCTGTTATTCCAGCCATGGATCATTAGGACTATTTAATTAACTGGTTGTCACAGTGTTTCTTACCTTAGTTCAAGCGTCGCTTGGCTGCTCGCTGCTGTGTGCCTGGGGCTGGATATGATGCTTTGATGTCATTACCCGCATCTCTAGTGGCTTGCAGTCTGACCACGTCTGGAACCTCTGGTGGCCGTCCGTGTCCTCTTCCTAGGCATCGCGGCTGGTTTGGAGGACGCGGGTTTGGGCACGAATTTTGACGCGTCTCCCTGTCCGCTGTGTCACTTGCGGGCACGATTTGGCGGTATTGACGCAAGTGCTGTTTTTTACCTTTGGACTTTGAAACTCCACCCTCCTACTTCCTGGCTGGGTATAAGAGGGCTCTGGACACAAGTTCAGTCGCACTTATGTTGGTGTCTGATGCTGTTGTTTGTTTCTTTTGAGCGCTCTGTGTATGACCTAGGCTTGTCTGACCATCCATCCTGGTGCTGAACTATGGCTCTGTCTGACTATTCCTCCTGCTTTATCCTCTGTCATAGTAGACACCCAATCTGGTGCAGACCTGTGGCTCTGGCTGACTACCCTCTCCGTGTATGACCTAGGCTTGTCTGACCATCCATCCTGGTGCTGACCTATGGCTCTGTCTGACTATTCTTCCTGCGTTATCATCACGGTGCCTGTGATTCCTTGTTTATATTTTTTCTGTCAGTTATCCAATGTGAGGTCCTCATTGGTTGTCCTGTGTTTAGCCCGCCCAGTATAGCCTTTATATCCTGGGCTCCTGCACCCACACATTGCCCTTTCTTGGTGTTCCTATGCCAGTGCTACGTTTGCTTATGCAGTTTCCAGTGTACCGACTTGACTTGCCTGACTACTCTACAGTTCATGCGCCTGTGTACGACCCGGATTGCCTGACTATTCTTCAGTGTTCATTCCTGTTTATCGACCCGGCCTAGCTGACATTCCTGCTACTGTGTACCGACCCGGACTAGCTGACGTTCCTGCTCCTGTGTCCTGATCCGGCATGGCTGACATTCCTGCTCCTGGACTCCGACTCAGCAGATCTCCATTTTGGTCCTGGTCGCCTCGGCGACATTCTGACTTCCGGTGCCTTGCCTTGTTTGGCACCTCTGCACCCGCAGGCTTGCCTAGTATTGTCCCATTTTGGCTCTATGGAGCGCCTCTGGCCTAGTCCTCCATTCTGCAAAACCAGATGTAAGTGTTGCCTCTGTGATAGCACTGGTACATTGCCATTGGTTACGCTCCATTCTGTCAAAACCGGTTGCAAGTGTTGCCTCCGTGATAGCACCGGTACATTGCCATTGGTTACGCTCCACTCTGTCAAAACTGGTTGCAAGTGTTGCCTCCGTGATAGCACCGGTACATTGCCATTGGCTACGCTCCACTCTGTCAAAACCAGTTGCCAGTGTTGCCTCCGTGATTGCACCGGTACATTGCCATTGGCTACGCTCCACTCTGTCAAAACCGGTTGCCAGGGTTGCCTCCGTAATTGCACCGGTACATTGCCATTGGTTACGCTCCACTCTGTCAAAACGGGTTGCAAGTGTTGCCTCCGTGATAGCACCGGTACATTAACATTGGTTACGCTCCACTCTGTCAAAACTAGTTGCAAGTGTTGCCTCCGTGATAGCACCGGTAAATTGCCATTGGTTACCTCCACTCTGTCAAAACCGGTTGCAAGTGTTGCCTCCGTGATAGCACCAGTACATTGCCATTGGCTACGCTTCACTCTGTCAAAACCTGTTGCCAGTGTTGCCTCCGTGATTGCACCGGTACATTGCCATTGGCTACGCTCCACTCTGTCAAAACCGGTTGCAAGTGTTGCCTCCATGTCAGCACCGGTAGCGCTCCTGTTTACTTCAGTGGACTGGTAATCGCTGTGAATTCAGTCTTTGGCGTGTTTAAGAATCAGCTCAATACCTCCACATATGGGACTGTTTTCCTATCTTGATGACGTTAACTCCTGCATTGCTGAAACCTGGAAACCTTATCATCTGCCTGACCCATGTCTGCATAAACTGTTTATCTCCTATATTTGTGCTGGACCTGTGTGGGCCTAATTTACCTGTCGTGTGTCTGTACTATAAGTTGTATATTACAGGACCTGTGAGGGATCTTTGTATATTATTGTATTTAATAAAAATGTGTTTTTTATCCTAACTCTGTGTCTGTGAGTCAAACAAATCGTTACAGTTATATTCTGGCATAGAAGACACCCAATCTGGTGCAGACCTGTGGCTCTGGCTGACTACCCACTCCGTGTATGACCTAGGCTTGTCTGACCATCCATCCTAGTGCTGACCTGTGGCTCTGTCTGACTATTTTTCCTGCGTTATCCTCTGGCATAGTAGACACCCAATCTGGTGCAGACCTGTGGCTCTGGCTGACATCCCACTCTGGTATTGACCCCTGGCTAGTCCTAGGAACTGCTCAACCTTGACCATTGGCTCTGGCCGACCAGCCACTCTGTCTCACCCCCAGGTTGTCTCTACCAAGTATACTGACTGCAGGCGTGAGTCAGTAAGAGCAGAACTCCCCCACCCAGCACCGCAACACAGTTAGGTTTGTGCCTTCTACGGCACAGACCTGTAGCTACTGAGCTCTCGCGTCGCTGTCGGCTCTTTAATAATGCAGAGCGTGCTGGGAAATGACATCATCTCCCAGTGCGCTCTGCATTATTGAAGAGAAGACCACGCAGGAGCTCCAGTAGTGTGCTAACAGACCTCTCCTGCCAGGCCGCTGGACCACCAGGGAGGTAGGAAACAAGCACGGGGAGGGCAAGTTGGAGCTGATGGGGGGCAAGTTGGAGCTTATGAGGGCCAAAGTGGAGCTGAAGGGGGCAAAGTGGAACTGATGGGAGGCAAGTTGGAGCTGATGGGGCAAAGTGGAGCTGATGGGGGCCAAAATGGAGCTGATGGGGCAAAGTAGAGCTGATAGGGACAAAGTGGAGCTGATGGGGCAAAGTGGAGCTGGTGGGGGCAAGTTGGAGCTGATGGGAGCAAAGTGGAGCTGGATGGAGCAAGTTGGAGCTGATGGGGGACAAGTTGGACCTGATGAGGGACAAAGTGGAGCTGATGGGGGGCAAAGTGGAGCTGATGGGGGGCAAGTTGGAGCTGATGGGGCAAAGTGGAGCTGAAGGGGTCCAGCTGGAGCTGGTGGAGGCAAAGTGGAGCTGATGGGGACAAAGTGGAGCTGATGGAGGGCAAGTTGGAGCTGATGGGGCAAAGTGGAGCTGATGGGGGGCAAATTGGAGCTGATGGGGCATGGTGGAGATGGTGGGGCAAGTTGGATCTGGTGGGGGAAAAGTGGAGCTGATGGGGGCAAGTTGGAGCTGGTGGAGGCAAAGTGGAGCTGATGGGGGCAAGTTGGAGCTGATGGGGAAATGTGAGGGCAATGTGGAGATGATGGGGGCAAGTTGGAGCTGATGGGGAAATGTGAGGGCAATGTGGAGATGATGGGGGGCAAGTTGGAGCAGATGGGGGAAATGTGAGGGCAATGTGGAGATGATGGAGGCAATGTGGAGATGATGGAGGCAATATGGAGCTGGTGGGAAATGATGAGGCAATGTGGAGATAATGGGGCATTGTGGAGATGATGGGGCAATGTGGAGATGATGGGGTGTAATGTGAGGGCAATGTGGAGATGATGGGGCAATGTGACGACAATGTGGAGATGATGGGTGGCAATGTGGAGATGATGGGGGGTAATGTGAGGGCAATGTGGAGATGATGGGGGGCAATGTGTGTGCATGCATACAACAGTGATAGAGACAAAGACACGTTCAACAGACACACACACATATAGACACAGAAACTTCCACACACATGCATTGACATGCATAGAGTGAGATAGACACACTCATACATGCAATGATACACACACAGACATGTATATAGATAGAAACACTTGACGTGAGCCATACATATTTATTATGGGTGGGATGAGGGGAATCTTGGGTGAGTTCCCATACTTTTTTTGCCCAGGACTCGACCCCTGGCCGCGTTCAAATGAGTTTTTGACATGCCAGGTCGCGTGACCTCGACTTTTAAACACTTACTGACCATCCACCAGGGTGCTCAAACAGTGGCGGAGTACGCTAATGAATTTCGTACTCTGGCAGCCAAAGTAGGCAGGAACAATGAGGCCCTAGTAGAAGCCTTTTTCCAAGGACTGTGCGATACTATCAAGGATGAGATTGCTGCCTGTGAATTGCCTAAGAGTTTAGATGATCTAATCTCATTTACTATCCTATTAGATACTAGGGTCAGAGAGTGACCCTCATTTAGGGAACGCCTGCAGAGGCCTCCATCCAGAATGGCTCCTCACTTTTCTCTCCCACCCTGTCCTCCCTCACCTCCCACGCCTCCGAGTTCCGACTTAGGGGGTAGTGAACCTATGCAAGTTGGTACTACCCGTCTTTCAGTGGAAGAGAGGGCTTTCAGAAGGAGGGAGGGATTGTGTTTGCATTGTGGCAAACCAGGTCACCTGTTGAAGTCCTGCCCGGTGCGTCCGGGAAAAAGATCCTGTCGGAGACTGGCCTTAGGTGGAATTTCTCAGTCCCCAGAGATCAGTTTGGACAAACCCATTCTGGAGGTGATCCTGTCTTGGGCCGATTCTTCTATCTCTGCCCCAGCGCTGCTGGATTCGGGTGCTGCTGGTTACTTTATTGATGCGGAATTTGCAGCCAAAAATTTGATTCCGTTGCAGCCTTGTTCCTCTCCTCTGGCCGTTGAGGCCATTGATGGTGGACCTCTACTACAAATTATGCAGGAGAAGTCTCTGCTAACCTTAAAGGTGGAGGTGCTTCATACTGAAATTTCAGGTGATCAACTCTCCTCATTATGCCATCGTTTTTGGGTTCCCTTAGTTGCAGGCTCACAACCCCAGGATTGATTGGTGCACCTGTGACATTGTGGCTTGGACTCCGCAGTGTTTTGATTCCTGTCTCTCCCATCCTGTGAGACTGGCTTGCGCGAATACCTCAGTCCTGCTTGAGGAATATTTGACTTTCAGTGACATGTTCAACAAAGTTCAAGCCGGGGCTTTACCCCCGCATAGGCCTTATGATTTGTCCGTGGAGTTGATGCCTGGTACCACACGTCCTAAGGGTCACATCTACCCTCTGTCTGTGGAGGAGAATAAGGTCATGGAGGAATACGTTTCCGATGCCCTTGCTAGGGGCATTTTTCGAAAGTCCACTTCCCCTGCTGGTGCTGGATACTTTTTTGTGGAGAAGAAGGATGGAGAATTATGTCCATGTATTGATTTCCGTGGATTAGCCCCTTAAGGACCGGCCGCGCACGCACGGTGTGGTTACTTAAGTATCAGGGACCTTTTTTTTTTTCGCTATCAGATTCCAGATTCCCCAAACGGCGTGCAGCAACGTGTGGAGCCCAGAATTCCATGATGGTCCAGGACCATCATCAGTCCTTAACTGAAAACAAGCCAGGACGGTCCTGGACCATCATGGGTCCTTAAGGGGTTAAACAAATTGATGGTAAAGAGCGATTATCCTATACCCTTGATTACTGAGCCAATTTGACCGATCTAAGGGCGGCATACAGTATTTATTTCTGCCCTTTGGTCTCTGTGATCTCCTGCTGTCTTATAGGAATTTCTCAGTGACTTCTTGAGAGAATTGCTACAAAGTTGTGTGATGGTCTATCTGGACAACATTCTTATTCACTCTCCTACGCTGGAGGTACACCGTTTGCATGTGTCCACTGTATTATGCTTATTAAGAGAGAATAACCTCTATTGCAAGTTGGAGAAATGTGAATTTCACAAAACCCAAGTAACATTTCTGGGTTACATTATTTCCGCTTCTGGGTTGGCCATGGACCCTCAGAAGTTGTCAGCTGTTTTATAGTGGCCTCTCCCAGTAGGGCTCAAATCACTCCAAAGATTTTTGGGGTTCGCCAGTTATTACTGTAAGTTCATTAAAAACTTCTCGACTGTGGTTATGACCTGTAAAGGTGCTAAGGTCTCTGAATGGTCATCCAGTGTGCTGCTCGCCTTCGAGAACCTCAAGGCAGCATTCACAGCAGCTCCCATTTTGGTCCACCAGAATCCCATCCTACCCTTTACCCTGGAGGTTGATGCGTTTGAGGTAGGTGAAGGCGCCCTTCTCTCGTAGCGCTCAGCTCCAGGGGAGGCCTTACGTCCTTGTGGGTATTTCTTGAGGAAGCTGTCTAAGGCTGAGAGGGTCTATCAGATTGGGGGCCGAGAATTACTGGCCATTATTCTGGCCTTAAAAGAATAGCGACATCTCCTGGAGGGTCCTAGCTCTCCGATTTTGATTCTCACGGATAATAAGAATCTCACGTATCTATCAGAGGCTAAATGTCTGTCGTCCCGGCAAGCCAGATGGGCATTGTTCCTTTCTAGGTTCAATTTTGTGGTTTCTTACCTTCCGGGCTCAATTTTGTGCTCACTCTACAGAGGAGTCTCCTCCCACTCCTATTATTCCGGGTGTCCAGATACTTGCTACTATTCGAACCTGTATTACCTTCCCTCTGGGAGAGGAAATTCTGGCCGCTCAAACATCCACCCCGGCGGAGAAGCCCTGTGGAAGGTGCTTTGTACCTGCTCAGTTATGTATGAAACTTTTGGAGATGTACCATGCATCCAAGATGGCGGGTCATATTGGGCAAGACCAATTGATTTGGTCTATCTCTAGGTTATTCTGGTGGCCTAGTCTCCGGTCTGATTGAGCGCTCCGTGTATGACCTAGGTTTGTCTGACCATCCATCCTGGTGCTGACCTGTGGCTCGGTCTGACTATTCTTCCTGCGTTATCCTCTGGCATAGTAGACACCCAATCTGGTGCAGACCTATGGCTCTGGCTGACTACCCGCTCCGTGTATGACCTAGGCTTGTCTGACCATCCATCCTAATGCTTACCTGTGGCTCTGTCTGACTATTCTTCCTGCATTATCCTCTGGCATAGATGACACACAATCTGGTGCAGACCTGTGGCTCTGGCTGACATCCCACTCTGGTATTGACCCCTGGCTAGTCCTAGGAACAGCTCGACCTTGACCATCAGCTCTGGCCGACCAGCCGCTCTGTCTCACCCCCAGGTGATCTCTACCCTTGTATACTGACTGCAGGTGTGAGTCAGTAAGAGTCTTCCTTGTTCCTTAACCTATGGGAGAACTCTGTTGCTGCGCATTGTGGTTACCTTACTCGCTACTCTGAGACTACCACTGGCAGTCTGCCTAGTCTCTAGCAGAGAGTTTACTCCAAGCGGCCTCCTATTTCTGGTAGGAATCTCTGGCTTCTTCGGTCACCCTCTGCGCTTTGTTATTATTTTATTATCTATTATATATTACTATTAAATAAAGGTGGTTTTACTATTACAGTACTGAGTCCTGGTGTATTCTTGTTAACCGTGACACTGGTGTAGTGGAAGAGCAAGAAAGTCAGAACAGACCATTCTGGATGATATTACGGGACAGAGACTGATATTCGATAGGACTTAAGTACTGTATGGACATTATATAGTTGTACTTATAACCTTTAAGGTTTATTATTTACTAACTGGCTTATCATATCCATTTTTCTGTCGTCTAATACAGGTTACTCTGGGTAGGCGATCCACCCCTTTAAGTAGGCAGGAACAATTCTAGAATTGATTGCAGGGGGTGGAGCCTACCTTCCCTTCTTGGCTGCAGCTTGCCAACTAGCTCCAGAAAGATGTGTTGCTTGGTGAAGATAACACAGGCAAGAGAACAGTTCTGCTATAGCTTTAGAAGTTTTTTATTTTTCTGTTAGAAATGGAATACCACCATTAGGCGGATTACCATAACTGACAATGCCCTTAGATGTGGCTAGCTCAGTGGCCAGGTGCTGTTTTTGGACCTTAAAGGGATAGTAATACTTCATTTTAACTTTATTTTATTTTGTAGGCATTAAAAAAACATGAAGAATGATATAAGTCTTATCTCTTAAACCTTTATGGTTTAAGAGATATTCACAAACAAAGTATCCCCCCCCGTTCAACCAGATCAGAAGGGAGATGCCCAGGTAGACTGCAGAGAGGGACAATCTTCAATTAAGATAATGGAAAAAGCTGAAAAACTTACAAGGGGGGAAGGGCTTTCATTGTTTTCATACAAAGAAAATTGTCCCCTTCTGTTATCTGTACTGTCATACAACCAGACTCACATCTGAGAAGAGATGGCTTACACTAGGAAAAAGGGGAGGGGAGGGGAACTTTGCTTGTGAATATCTCATAAACCATAAAGGTTTGAGAGATAAGACTTATATCATTCTTCATGTTTTTTTAATGCCTACAAAATAAAATAAAGTTAAAACGAAGTATTACTATCCCTTTAAGCAATGGGGGGGAAATCTTGGCTACAAGTTCATTCCTCAGGAGTTGCCCACCGAGGCTTCTTCTTTAAACATGGTCATCTGAAGACAGAAGATCTGCAGGAAAGGTGAGCAACCCTTTGTGTGCTGCAGGTCCACTTGTTCCACAGTGCCCCTCCGCACAGGGGTTTTTCATTTGGAGTCCCTATTGCACACTCCTGCACTCACTGGGTCTATCTGTATGTCTGTTGGGTGTTTGGAGCAGGTTTATGTGGTAATTCACCCTTTAGCTGCTGGATTGGCTTTTTTTGTGGGGGTTCTAACACTTTTCCTACTGGTTCAGTGTTTTTGGTGATGTTTCATGTCTTTTAGCTTTACACTTCCAATTTTGTAAAATTTGAGTAAAGGCACGCTTTACCACATAGGTGCCATTGCTTCATTCACTTCTATGGGACTGTACAGTTTGGGACATATCTCTGCAACCGTTTAACCTAGCGACTTCAGAGATGGGTCATTTTACTTGTCTGCCCTTGCTCTATCATCCGGTTCATGTTTCTAGTGTGTTGGGGGGCTCAGGGGGCGTCGGGCACTGTTTGGGGTACTTTTCTGGGAAAACTACCTTTCCCATGAGCGCTTGCTTCGCGAACTTGTTTCTGATTGGCTCCTGCCACGGCAGCCATTTTGTGCTATTTCCAGAACGAGTATCCTACGCAGGTCTCCCTGAGAGTATTCCAGGGACCTCCAGCCATGCATTAGAGCCAGTTTGGGTGCAAGAGTTCAAGGCTGCTACTAGGGACCTTAGGTCCACATTGCAACTCTTTCCATCGCAGTTACAGAGGGTCTTTCATTCTTGGCAGACCCCCTCCTCTGTCAAGTTTTCCCTGACAAAACCTCAGGGAATACCTGATGTGTCAGATTCCTCTGAGGAGGAACTGCTGGTGGATTCGGATGTGGAGGAATGTTCTTCGGTGGGCTCCTCTTAATTTTTTGGGGACCCCTTTGAGGATGATCCTGAGCCCTCGGCTGAGGCCCTGATCAGGGCTGTCTTGACTACCCTAAACTTTCCCTTAGTTTAGGAGGTTCTGACCCTTCTGATGTATTTCAGGAGCCTAAAAAGCCCTTTACTTCCTTTCCACCTAACCCCAGTCTTGACCACCTTCTGTCAGAAGTAGAAGTCTCCGGACAGGAAAACTTCTGTCTCCAAGAAATTTACCAAGCTTTATCCCTTTTCTGATGCCCCGCTTGCTCTGTGGGTTCATCCTCCCAAGGTGGATGCGCCTATATCCAGACTATCCAAGTCTACTGCCCTACCAGTATCTGATGCATCTGCTCTAAAGGACTGGACTAATAAGAAACTTGAGGTCTCCCTCATGTCCATCTTTGCCACTGCTGGCTGTGCCATGCGTCCAGCATTTGCTGCAGCATGGGTAAACCGGGCCATTGCGGTCTGGAATAAACAGCTCACCGTGGCTGTCCGTAAGGGTGCTCCTACTTCGGATATATTGCGCCTTCTTGCCAACATTTCTGAGGCACAGTGCTATGTTTCTGCTGCATTATTTGATGCCATCTGTTTGGTGGCTAGGGTTTCCACCATGTCTGTGGTTGCCAGACTGGCTCTTTGGCTCAAGATCTGGTCTGCTGGCACTGATTCTAAGAAAGCATTGCTCTCCGTGCCTTTTGAAGGCACTTCTTTGTTTGGGCCAGATCTTAAGGATCTGATCAATGAGGCCACAGGGGGTAGGAGTACACTTCTACCCTTGGTTCCTAGGAAGAAAACTCTACTTAAGCGTAACCGGTATTTCGTTCCTTTCAGAATGAGAAATGTCCGGCGAACCAGACGGTTCCCTCAGCTCCACGTACCTCCTCCAAGCCCAAACAGCAATGGAAGCCCAAGGTCTCCTTCAAGCGACTGTGGGTGGTCGTCTGCGACAATATCACAGTATTTGGGAGGATTCTGTGACAGACCCATGAGTTTTACAGGTGGTAACGGAAGGGTACAGGATCCATTTCGTATCTCTTCCTCCCTTTCACTTCTTTCCTTCTCATACGCCTCAGGGCGCAGAGAAACGCCGTCTGTTCGACTGTGCTGTTCAGGCTCTTCTGGACAAGGACATTCTAGAGCCGGTTCCAGTTCAGGACAGAGGTATGGGTTTTTAATCAAACCTCTTTGTGGTCTCTAAGAAGGACGGCGGCAGTAGTCCCATTTTGGATTTAAAGGATCTTAATTCCTTTGTGAGCCGAGCTCATTATCACCAAGAGTTTCTGCCATGTCCCCGGGGGAATTCCTTGCATCTCTGGATCTTCAGGAAGGGTACTTAGACATTGCCATTCATCCAGAGAGCCAGCAGTACCTCCTATTTGCCTGCGACCGGGAACATTTTCAGTTTTCAGGTCTTCCATTTGGTCTGACGACAGCTCCTCAAGTCTTCAACCGTGTCCTGGGAGCCTTAGTGTCCGTCCTCCACCGGAACGGCATCAGAGTAACTCCATACATGGACGACCTGCTTCTGAAAGCCCCTTCTGTGGAACCTCTTCATCAGCAGGTTCGGCAATGCATTCATGCTCTCACCCATCACCGGTGGATCATCAACTTGGACAAGTCGGATCTTGTCCTATCCCAGTGTCCAGTCTTCCTGGGCCTTCTCTTCGACACTCAGAAGAGCACAGTGTTTCTCACAGATGAGGTAGCTCACCAGATCGCCCACAGGGTTTCTGCGGTTCTGGCTCAAGATCCAATTCCAGCCAAGAAGCTCTCATCTCTAGTGGAGAAATTAATCTCCACCACAGAAGTGGTCCCGTTTGCCATGGCGCACACCAGGGAGCTCCAGAGGTTCGTGATCCAGGTGTGCAGGGGTCAGCCAGACCTTCTGAAGATGTCAGGTCCCTCCCTCTTCATGTGGAACTGAGTTTGTCATGGTGGCTCAACCTCTCCAATCTGCTGAAGGGCAAGTCCTTCCTGGTATCCTTCTGGACCATGGTGATGACGGACGCCAGCCTCTCCGGCTGGGGAGAGGTCCTGGATCGCCTGAGCACTTAGGGTCGGTGGTCTCCCGAGGAATCTCTCCTTCCTATCAACATATTGGAGCTTTGAGCGATATTTCATGCCCTTCATCATTGGACATCTCAGCTGGAAGACTGTCCGTTCTGAGTGGAGTCCGACAATGTCACGGCAGTGGCTTACATCAACAAGCAGGGTGGAACAAGAAGTCTCGCCGCTTGGTTAGAGGTCAAGGCTATTTTGTCTTGGACAGAAGAACACGTTCCTGCCATATCAGCAGTGCACGTCCCTGGAGTAGACAACGCCATGGCGGACTTTCTCAGTCGACCCACAGTGGACAACGGAGAGTGGGAGCTGCACCCAGGGGTGTTCACCCTCATTGTTCAGAAATGGGGTCTTCCTTACATCGACCTGATGGTGACAAGACACAACAGGAAGGTTCCGAGGTTCTGCTCTCGTTGGAGGGACCCTCTAGCTCTGGCGGTGGACGCAATGTCCATTCCTTGGTTATTCCCGCTGGCCTACATTTTTCCTTTCCTCCAATGTTGCACAGGATGTTACGGAAGTTACGACTGGAGCGT
The DNA here is from genome assembly GCA_037306005.1 of Rhinophrynus dorsalis. Lineage (NCBI taxonomy): Eukaryota > Metazoa > Chordata > Amphibia > Anura > Rhinophrynidae > Rhinophrynus > Rhinophrynus dorsalis. The sequence goes on from CM074725.1 coordinate 75,252,001, forward strand.
TGTCCAGTCATTCTGATTGCTCCATACTGGCCTCGACAGGCTTGGTTTCCGAAGCTTCTGGATCTGTCAGTGACGGAGCCATTCCGGCTTCCTTGCCATCCAGATCTTCTTCTACAGGGTTTCCTGTGGAAGGAGGATGTTCTCCAGCTAGCCTTGATGGCTTGGAAATTGAATCCTTAATATTGAAAGTTTTTTCTTCCGGGTTGGTGGCTACTATGCTCAGTGCCTGCAAGCCTGTTTCTTCCAAGGTCTACCATCATGTCTGGTTGACCTTTCTATCTTGGTGTGCTGGCAACGACCTGTCTCAGGAATTTGAGCTGCCTACGGTTCTGTCCTTTTTGCAGAACAGTGTGGATAAGGGCCTCAGTTTGAGTTCCCTTAAGGTTCAGTCTTCTGCTCTCTCTCTCTGTTTTCTTTCAGAGGCGCATTGCCATCCTTCCTGTTGTCAAGGTTTTCTTCCAGGGCTTTGCTCATACTCGTCCTGCATTCAAGAATCCCACACCTCTGTAGGATCTTAACTTGGTTTTGGGCGTTCTTCGGCGCTCTCCATTTGAGTTCCTCTACGCCTGTTGACATGGAAAATGGGCTTTCTCCTGGTGATCTGTCCGTTCGCCGTGTCGCGGAGTTACATGGTCTGTCCTGTAAACCACCCTATTTGGTATTTCACAAGGACAAGGTGGTGCTTCGCACTTGTAAGGAGTTTTTACCGAAGGTGGTCTCTAAATGCTTTTTGAAAGGAACAGTAAACTTTTTTGGAGAAAATACGTATTGTAATTATTTCCCTGCTGAGTAAAACAAGGGTGCTTTGACTGCTGGGAGATTTTCATTCAAAAGTTATTGCAGCGCAAACTTTTTTTACATTAAGCTGATGATTGATATAGTGGTTACCACTTGGTGCTGTTCCTACATTTACTATGGACAGTCGTAGTCAATAACTCAAGCTCTCCCATAGAGCACATTATTAAAAAAATGCTGTTTGGACAACAGTTGCCACTGTTGCTTAAAAAAGTTACATTGTAAGTTTTGAATGAAAAGTCAGCAGGAAAAACTCTATCCTATATACTGTAAAAATATTATTTTATTAATGTTGTCTGGCTGCTATGTCCTAATCTTGGGAAAAATATTTATATGGATTAATTTGAAAAGCAGGCACAGCACTGAAACTTTAAATTTGATAAATGTTGTTTGTAGAGAGATGAGATTTAATTTTCCTATGCTTTATGGATTAATCCTCCAGTTCCAGTTTAATAGTAATCTGATTAGCAGATTACCTCAATTTACTATATTTTCATTTGCTATATTTTAATTTTCTTAAATGACTTGAACAGGATCATAAGCAAAGATAAAGTCAGCTGTATTTTTGACAAAATTAGGTCCTTTAAAGCAATATGTTTAAAGTTTTGGAAAATGCTGTTTGGACAACAGTTGCCACTGTTGCTTAAAAAAGTTACATTGTAAGTTTTGAATGAAAAGTAATCAGGGAAAACTCTATCCTATATACTGTAAAAATATTATTTTATTAATGTTGTCTGGCTGCTATGTCCTAATCTTGGGAAAAATATTTATATGGATTAATTTGAAAAGCAGGCACATCACTGAAACTTTAAATTTGATAAATGTTGTTTGTAGAGAGATGAGATTTAATTTTCCTATGCTTTATGGATTAATCTTCCAGTTCCACTTTAATAGTAATCTGATTAGCAGATTACCTCAATTTACTATATTTTCATTTACCATATTTTAATTTTCTTAAATGACTTGAACAGGATCATAAGCAAAGATAAAGTCAGTTGTATTTTTAACAAAATTAGGTCTTTTAAAGCAATATGTTTAAAGTTTTGAAATGCTTTATTGAGATAAAAGTCATATTACAAACATCATAGCGAAAACATGGTCAAATGACCAACATACAGAGACAAGTCATAGGAAATTGCACACTAATGAGTGTGAGAAACATACCTCGAAGGGTATGGGAACAAGGCACTTTCGTACAATGCAGAAATTAATCCATTTATCAGTGCAATTCAAAATTTTAAGTCAAAGCTGAAGAGGTGAAGGGAGGACTAAAAGATATTCTCGATAGACCAAATATCTACTGTGTGGAGCAATGTAAACATTACTGTTCAATAGGAAATTAGGTGAAAAGAGAGAGTAGACGTAGAGGGATGTGAGACGCGAAGGTTTGAGGAGTTAGAGAAAGGAGAGGGAGAGAGGAAAGCAGGCCGGACTGGCCTACCGGGATACCGGGAAAAATCCCGGTAGGTCACCAGCACTGGGCTCCACTGGGGGCCGGCCGGGGCTGCTTAAATAAATGTACCAACTTTACAAAGCCGCTCATCAGCGGCCGCAAGGTAACAGACGGCCGCGAGATTTGAGCGGCCGCATATAGTGAGTGGAGACAGGCCGGGCCTAGACCCAGTGACGTCAGAAGCAGTGTGAAAAGCACTGCGCCTGCGCACCGGGTAGGCTGGCCGCTCTTACCTTAAGCACTTGTGTGGTCTGCGGAGACAGAGCTGAGCGGGAGGCTGGGAGCAGAGACCACGTCAGCAGACGCCAGACACGGTCACAGGCAAGAGGGGGGGATCAAGACAGCAAGAAAGGCAAAAGGGGGATCAAGAGGGTTTATATAGAGGTAAGAGGGGGAGAAAGGGAAAAGGAGGATCAATAGTGGGTAAAAGAGGCAGAGGTGGGGCAAGAGAGAGAAAAAGAGGCAAAAGGGAGAAAAAAAAAAGAGGCAAAAGGAGAAGGATCAGGAGGCAAAAGTAGGGTGGACCAAGAGGCAAAAGGAGGGGGGATCAGGAGGGGGAGAAAAAGACAAAAGGTTGAGATCAAGAGTCAAGAAGGGGAGAGTGAGGCAAAGGGGGGATCAAGAGTTAATGAGGGGGAGAAAGAGGCAAAGGGGAGATCAAGAGAGGGAAATGGGGGAGGGGAGAAAAAGGCAAGAGCGGAATAAAGAGGCAAAAGGGGGGAATCAGGAAGGGGGCAGAGAGAAGCAAGAGGGAGAGAAAGAGGCAAAAGGGGGATCAAGACAAGAGTCAAGGCTGGATTAAGGCAAGAAGGGGAAATAGGCAAAGAGGGGGATCAAGAGGAGGAGAATGGCAAAAGGGGGGATGAAAAGACAATGGGGGAAAGAGGCAAAATGGAGGATCAAGAGGGGTAGAGTGGTAAAAGGAAGATCAAGCGGGGTAAAGAGAGGCAACTTGACAAGAGGGGGAATCAAGACTGGGTGAAATAGGCAGAGGGGGGTCAAGAGTGGGAAAAAAGAGGCAAATGGAGGGGGGATCATGAGGTGAAAGAGGGGCAATCAAAAGGCAAAAGGAGGGGGAGAAAGGGGGATCAAAAGGGAGAAAAAGGCAAAAGGAGGGGGCTCAAGAGTCAAGAGGGGGAGAACGAAGCAAAAGGTGGGAATGAAGAGTGGGAGAAAGAGGCAAAAGAGGGGAATCAAGAGTCAAGAGGTGGTGTGTGTGTATGTATATATATATATATATATATATATATAACTCTTTATTACTCTGGTGGTGACATAACTCTGTATTGCTCTGGTGGTGGCATTCAGATGTGTTTTAAAATGCATGTTTCCCCTTTTATAAACAAGAAAAAAATGGCATTATGCTATGAGGCTGGTATAATGACGCAATGCTATGGGGTTGGTCAGCAATTTTTTCCAGGGCTGGTTTTTATTCCCAGTCCAGCCCTGGAGGAAAGAAAAAAAATTATAATAATTTATGAGGGAGGGAGGGGGAGAGGGGGTAGGGGCGTCCTGGGAATCTGGACGCATCTACGTAAGAAAAAAGACCAGATATTGTGACAGTTTACTCCTCATATAAGGAAACTATAACTGTATAGGCAACTACCGGAGTTACAAAGTATTTTAATGCAAAAGTAACATAGCTAATGAGGGTGAAATAAAGATATGTGACCATCAAGATCAACCATTGCCATATTACCTTTGTTCATTCAGAGGAAGGCAAATAAGAAAACCTTCTGCTGAAGTAATTCCTAGTTATACCCCAAGCAGGTAAAAAAACAGCCTTTGTAACTTCCATAGGCAGTCAGATATCACCCAGCATAAACATCCTATCAGCACTGAAAACAATCACCATCATTCTCTGTATTGTTCTGGGCTAGAAATGTATCCAATACATTTTGAAAGGATTTACATTATCTACAAACACAGAGTTCCAAGACAAAAAATTCCACATGTTTACTACCCTTAATGTAATACAGTCCCTGCCTTTAAAGGCCTTAATGCATAAAAAAGTGCCTTGTCAGTTTTAAAGGATGCCCCTTTTGTTTTTTTGCTCTGCTTTTTAAGTAGAGCTCCCCAGAAATGATATGTACTGGACTTGAAATTATTTTCAAATAGTAATCATATCCCTCTTACATATCTCTTTTATAATATAAACAAACCCAGTTTGGCTGACCTCTCTTTATAATTAAAATCGTTTAATCTCTTTATCAGTTTTATTGCATGTCTCTCTACTTTATCCAGTTCAATAATGCAATTTTTAGGAGCTGTTGCCCAAAATTGTACTCCACATTCTAGATGAGACCTTACCAAGGACGTATAGAGGAAGAATTATTCCCATTCCACACATCTATATTCCTTTTTATATATAATAATAATCTATTGGCTCTTGTAGCAGCTGATTGACCCTGCATATTGTTATGAAGTCTATTGCCTACTAGTACTCCCAATATTTCTCTAACAAGGAATCCCTTTAGTAGTTTCCCCATTTAGTTTATATGTAACATTCATGTTTCTGAATCCCAAATGCATAGCTTTACATTTATCTATATTACATCCCATCTGCCACTGATCTGCCAATTCAGTTTAATCAAGTCCTTCTACAAAGAAAATCATCCTGCTCTGTATGTATTTGCTTATATAGTTTAGTGTAATCAGAAAAGACAGAGACGCTACATCAATACCCACTTCAAGATCATTAACAAACAAATTAAAAACTACTGGGCCCAGGATTTAGATCAACTAGGGAAGGCTCAATTATAAACAACTACCTGTATTTTGTCATTAACCAGTCCTTTGTTCATGCACTGATATTGCCTCCCAAACCAAACCATTTTAATTTATACAGTAACCTTTATTTAAGCACAGTATTAAAAGCTTTTTTTTAAAATCATCAGCAATCACATTGTCCACATTACCATATACCCTTTCATAGACTAGAAATAAATGTGTTAGATATGCTGATTCTTACTAATAATGTTGTTGGCCATCACACAGCACTGAATTGTATAGGTTACTAATAATTTTAGCATTTTGCTCACTATTGAAGCCAAACTCACAGGCCTGTAATTTCCAGTTTCAGATCTTGACCCCTTTATTGCTTTCCTCCAATCACAGTGCACTATTCCTGGTGAAAGCAAATCAATAAATATTGGATATAATGACCTTGCCATTGCTGATCTCACTAATTAGGTATCCTTGGGTACTTAATGGAATATAATTTTAAGAAAAAAAAAAGCATTATTTACTCTTTATAAACTAGTAAAACTCGGAACAAAAACTAAAATTAGCTCATTTAAAGTATGTTGTCATTTAACCCCTGATGTTCAAAGGATTAATGGCGTAATGCATTATAGAACAAACTGAGCAAAGTGTAATAGCATGTTAACGGAAGACAATATGAAAATATAAAAATAAGTTTACCAATCTTCTTGTGTTGTCATGGCAGTTGGGAGTCTCTGCTTTTAATTTTCTGAGAAATGTGTCTGCTCAAATCCTTCCCAGCCCTTTTAGTGTCTTATAATTTCCTTCTATTTGCTTCCTCTGTTCATCAGTGGGATGCATAACTGCATACTAACACCTCCTAATAATAAACCTCAACTTGCTTTAATCTAGGCAGAAAATGCCAGTGGTCACTGCAAATTAAATTCTATATGGATTGGTTCTAAAACTACCTTGAATTTGGTGCAATTAGTGAATTTCTTTATATATACTTTATGCCACAATTCCTATTTGGACAAGACCGTTTCGACTCCATTTTTCAAAATAGTCGACTGACTAGAGTTAGCAGTGCACCAAGCAAAAAATGTCTCTAATCATTTATACATATCCTTATGTAGCTTTGTGACAATTTACAGACACTTTCTTCATTACATTTCATCCTTTGTGTTTCAAAATGGCTTCTTTGCTGCCACTTCTATCAGAACATGTAAACTAGCTACATAGGCAAACTATGTCTAATGCCACGTACTTACCCAATAGTGAGTTATAATGAAAATGGGAGAAGTTTGGGCTCCTTGAGTCAGGTTACAAAAAAAGTCAGCCTCTGTGGACAAGATATCCAGAACAATTAAACCATTCATTCTGGGGAAACTCCAGGCACAATTGATTCATAGTGATACTAGGATTTTTCTGCCAGATTCTAGCAAGAGAGGGTTTATTCTTTGGAGGTGTTGTTTTTTCTTTAAAGGAACACTACCACCTCTTAATACTGAACTCCTCACTCACTAAAATATCATAATGTCACTAAGGGCCGTACATTCAAAAGGATAATGACAAAAAAATGTTTTATGAAAGACAAAAACAAGTAATTGTGTGCATAAACGACATATTCTCTATAGAGTGTATGAGAAAAAACTAGTAAAGTCCGTTGTGTACGACACAACTCCAGAATTGCTGGGAAAAAGGGGCGGAGAAAGGGCGTGGCTAAACTATTCTTCAATGTCGTATAGAGGAAAAGAAAATTTGTCGTAATTAACAACAAAAAAATGTCTTGCAATAAGACAAAATTTGAACATTAAGAAAAAAGTGGAGGGAATGTGAAATTCTGAATGTGCGAATGTTTGTCTTTAGTTAAAGGGATAATAATACTTAAATATTACTAATCCCCATATTGTAGCCATGTTAAAAAGAATTTAATTGTCCCAAGTGTTATCTCTCAAACCTTTATGGTTTGAGAGATAACCGTATGAAAAGTTCCCCCCTCCCTCCCCCTTCCCTGAAGTCAGCATTGTACTGACTGCAGGGGAAGCCTGTCGTACCAAGCACATGTAGAAGACCTTTTCAGTTAAATAATTATTGTTTACTAACGCGATCTCGGTTATGCTGCAGAGCCGTCTGATGCAAATAAGACCGGATATCCCTGCAGTCATTATAACGCTGACTTCAGGGAAGGGGGAGGGAGGGGGCAACTTTGCTTACAGTTATCTCTCAAACCATAAAGGGTTGAGAGATGACACTGGGGACAGTTAAATTCTTTTTAACATGGCTACAATATGGGAATTAGTAATAGTTAAGTATTACTATCCCTTTAAGACATTTTTGTCGTTAGGTAAGATATTTTTGATGTTACATACGACATTTTTGTCTTTACATATGACAATTTCAGTCAGGACAAACGACATATTTCTGATCACAACCGACACTCTCTGAAAATATTAATGAGCCCAACGACACTGTACTTTGAAAAGTCGTTACAAACGACAAAAGCTATTTCACAACTTCTTTGAACATATGGCCCAAAGAGTCAAATCTGCTTGTACTTTTACTCCAAAATTAACCTTAAAGAGATAGTAATGTTATAAATGTATATACGATTATTTCTTATACTTTTTTATAATGCTCTGTACCTTTCAAAATGTCACTAAGTGTAGTATCTTCACAGTCTTAAACCTTCACCTTCACCACGTGCGTAGAAATGGTACTCACTTTTTAGACAGGATAATACTGCTTCTCAGTGTATTCCACGTTCCCGGTATAAACCCCAGGTCGGTTATCACCTCTTAGTCTCCCAGGTATCCTCCACCGGCCTCCTTCTTCTATTTTATGTCTTCAGATAAAATGTATTCTCCTTTATTCTATTAGGTGACCTTCTCTAGGTGGGTAATTTCCTCTGGATATATACAGACTACTAGGTGTTCTATTATTAATTGTACCATACACAGGTGAATAGGTAAACATGTAAATAGTAAATTTATTATAAAATGGTAAAGAAAAATATAAAACTAAAATAACAGTACTGATAAATAAAATATATCCAGCCAATAAAGGTATCGTTTTTACTGTACTAGTCTCCTATATTTTCTGTGGCTATAACGGTACCACGTTTTATCCATGAACATCATATCAATTACTCTCTGCTCAGGTTAAAGTAAGTATTTGTGTGTGTGGGGGAGTTATTATGACTTAGTAATACAATTTTAATTAATTTAAAAAATGAAAGCAGGGGGATTTACAAAGATTCATAATGCAGATTTCTCCATCCCACTGATGTAACTAAAGATATACACTAGCAGCACAGAAGTTTTTTTTGTAATCAAATATCCTTTACAGGAAAAAAATCCTGAAAGATAAACATTTCATTAAACATTTCTGGGAAGGGAAAACTATGATTGTGTGAAACTGTTTTCAGGAACTGACTAATTACCATATATTGTAATATATTGAAGTATTTCTTCATGACATCATATCACATTTTGTACTTTAGAGAGATAATTAAACAAAAGTAAAACACATTGGTACATATTCAGAGAGAAAACTGGAGCAATTCTGGAACAAACCAGCTGAGATGAAAACAGCACTTTTAACCTCTTAAATCAAGGGTGGGTGCTGTGAGGCCCTCCAGCTGCTGCCGGACTACATCATCTATCAATCTCCCTGGCAGCCTTGGCCTGCTGGGAATGATGGGAGTTATAGTGAGACAATAGCTGGAGGGTCTCACATTACCCAGACTGTCTTAAATGTTAGAGAAGTCTTCAAACTCTCTGCAAAAGCAAAGTGACAAGAGACAAGACTTCTAGCATCTAACAGATTAAATTCCATTCAAAGAGGATTATTACAGGTCTATCTTGTTTCTAATTGTGTATGGCAGCCACACATTTCTGCTATTAGGGACAGATTTACCTCTCAGGATCCCCTAGGCAAGGAACTTTTAGGTGCCCTTAGCTCTGACGAAGATGCACTAAGAAAAACTGATGTGACTCAGATGCAAATATACCGCACTACAGAGGAACAACTGAAATTACCCATTTATTTAAATGGTGATTTAACCCACTGAATCCTAGAAAGGTCTCCAACCATTTGCTAAGCAATCAGGGGCATAGGGGCGCCTGTCATTGGGACCCTTTTTTTATTTTTAAAAAAGTAGCCTCGCCGGCCGCACTAACCCCCCACCGTCCGGTAAGGTCTGTGCCTCCTTCAGCACAGACCTGTAGCTGCTGCGCTCCCTCATCTCCCAGCGCTCTGCATTACTGAAGAGAAGACCACGACGGAGCTTCAGCAGCTACAGGTCTGCGCCAGAGGAGGCACAGATGACAGACCTCTCCTGCCACTGGACCACCAGGGAATAGGTAGGAAACGGACACTGGGGGGGCAATATGGAAATGATGGGGCAATGTGAGGGCAATATGGATCTGATGGGGGCAAGTTGGAGCTGATGGCAAATTGGCAAAGTGGAGATGATGGGGGCAATGTGAGGGTAAGTAAGAGCTGATGGAGGCAATATGGAGCTGATGGGGGGCAATATGGAGATGATGGGGCAATGTGAGGGTAAGTTGGAGCTGATGGGGGCAATATGGAGCTGATGGCAATGTGGAGATGATGGGGGCAATGTGAGGGTAAATTGGAGCGGATGGGGGCAATATGGAGCTGATGGCAATGTGGAGATGATGGGAGCATTGTGAGGATAAGTTGGGTCGCTGATGGGGGGAAAGTTGGAACTGATGGGGCAATGTGAGGGCAATATGGAGATGATGGGGGCAATGTGGAGAGGATGGGGGCAATGTGAGGACAAGTTGGAGCTGATGGGGGCAAGTTGGAGCTGATGGGGGCAATATGAGGGCAAGTTGGAGCTGATGGGGGCAATATGGAGATGATGGGGGGCTATGTGGAGGTTAGGAGCATTGTGAAGGTGTCCAGTGGAGATGGCCAATGGAGGGGGTGGTGCTTCAGATTTCTGTGCCCACAGGCTCCTGAGATGTAAATCCGGCCCTGTAAGCAATGTGTTGGAGATCTCTCAACCATTTAAGGGGGTTAAAATTCCCATTTAAATAAATCAGAATATAGGGTAATGTTATTTGTCCCTTTGGTGCACCTGGTTTCTCTAGAATTGTTCCAGTTCCTCTTATTAGCCTTAGGGAGAGATGTTCAAAAAGTAGTGGTAACAGAAATTGTCTGTAATCAGTCTGAAAAACTCTTTACTCAACGGTCTGTCAATTCTCAGACAAATTACTGTACATTTTCTGCAACCAATTACGCCAGCTCCATCAAAGTGAAAAAGCAGTCTAAAAGTGGGCATGGTTTAATTTACTGTCTTATGAGAATGTATTTCTAGAAAATAATATCTTCTTTAAACCATCATTTTTTTGTCTGATTTCCATCATTTTTTTTCAGCAGATAAGTGTGAGAAGCAGTGGTATGGTAGTAACTGGCAAAAAAGTATTTATTTCTTTGAGAATTTCTGTTTAAAAGACAAAATTAAAGACATTTTAATGGCAGAGTTTTTAACCCTTTGAGTACTAGAGAGGTACTCAATGCATTGCAAAGCATTGCACTGCGTACCCCTCTGGTATAAGTTTTAATGGGATAGTAATACTTCATTTTATCTTTATTTTATTTTGTAGGCTTTAAAAATCATGAAGAACTATATAAGTCTTATCTCTCAAACCTTTATGGTTTGAGAGATATTCACAAACAACGTTTCCCCTCCCGCCCCTTTTACCTAGTGTTAGCCATCTCTTCTCAGATGTGGAATGCAGTCCATAGACCAGACAGATAACAGAAGGGGACACTCTTCTTCCTATGAGAACAATGAAAGCCCTGGCCCCATTGACAGGGGACAGGGCTTTCCCTTATCTTAATTGAACACTGTCCCTCTCTGAAATCTACCTGGGCACCTCCCTTCTGCTCTGCCTGAGCAGTGTAACATCAGTAAAAGGGACAGGAGGGGGATACTTTGTCATTGAATTACTCTTTAACTACAACTCTGAAAGAATTGAAATAACACTCTCCAAGGTCCAAATACTATGATGATTAATTAGACCTGCTTTTATTATGAAACATTACTATCCCTTTAAAGGGATAGTAATGTTATTTAAATTTGTTCTTAAATAAATAAATAAAATGATCCAAAAATTTTTTTTCTGTAAGTTTTACACTTTTTGAGTAATATGCTGGCAAAGTTTCCCCCTCCCGCCCCTTTATTCATGTCAACGATCTAGCTGACAAACTTGTATTCTGGTCCGCAGACCGGATGGCTCTTCTGTAGAGCCAAAATAACATTGTATAGAAAGAGAATCTTCATGCGAACGGTCTACAAAGTGTGCCTGGCATATTACTCAAAAAGTATAAAACTTACAGAAAAAAAGACTTGGGTTGTTTTATTCATTTATTTATTTAAGAAGAACAAATTTAAATAATCCTATACAATAATTCGCTAGGATGTTTGTCACGATGCAGTCACGTGCAATAGGGATTGCGTGCATTCGGGCAGTCTCTACTGCTCATGACTGCATTGCGTGAGTGAGGCAATGCAAGACTGCATCGCGTGTAGTAGTGAGGTAGCCGCCAGTTAACCTTTTGAGTGCCAGAGGGGTACGCAACGTATTGCAAAGCAATGCGTTGCGTACCCCTCTGGAATTCAAAGGATTAACATTAACCGGACCTTGAACTGTGTACACAGGCTTTTACACTAGTGTGTAATAAAAGTATTACTCTCCCTTTAACAGCAGTATTCATCAAGTTCATCTTAATGCCATTTTTAAAAGCACTGACTTTCTTCTAACAGCAACTCACAATCAGAAAATCTTTTCATTATGACAACTTTTTTGAACAGTGCACCCTTAATGTCTTCTAAAAGATGGAGTTTTGTTATGTGTGTTGTTAAGGGGGTGTTTAAAACTGAACAAATGATGGTCAGAACAAAGGAATGGCTTATCACCATGACTGGATCTGCACTTCCTATATCCTCCAGCCATAAATTTACACACACCAGAACATTAGATAATAGAAGATAAAGGTGACCACATGTCCTAGATTGTCCGGGACAGTCCCGGATTTTAAGTGTGTGTCCCTTGTCCTGGACAGCTTCCTTCTGGGACAATACAAACCCCTGAATAAAGACTCCAGGACAGAGAGTTCTAGAAGGAGAACTGAAGTGATGTCTCTGCTGGGCTACAAAAAATAGCTTCCAGACAGAGCTCTACACACTAGAGACTGAACTGAGGCTTGATCTGGATATCAGTCAGGAGCTGTAGTGTAATGCTAGACAAACCACCTCCGGGATGAACCAACAACTGAACAACTACCACAAGTCAGTGGTGATTAGTGCAGAAAGTGGCTCTAATGCATATACCAGTGTCACACTCACCACCAATAGGCATAGAAAAGGGCAAGGGAATCATGCCACATCTGGTACTAGGAGCAGACAGTCACAGCCCATCCCAAAATCAATACAGGCCACACTGGAAGATTTTGGTGGGTTTCATTCAAAGGGGATGTGCAGACAGCAGTCCTGAAAAATCACACGCCTCATTGCATAACTCATAGCCGTGGGGGTGCTACTTTTAATTTGGTGGACGGAGAGCCCTTCCAGTAACTTATGGAGGCTGTCGCACCCCAAAATTCCATCCCGCACCACATTTAGTAGAACTATTGTGCCCTCACTGTACCGGTCATGCGTTGGGCTTTTGAAGTACCTTCTAGGAAAGGCTGGTGGCCAGTCAGTGCACTTTACCACTGACATATGGAGTGCACTGAGTGGCCAGCATGGCTTCCTGTCATTGACGGTGCATTGGTGGCAGCCCAATGTATTGCAAGACACATCATTACCGACAACAAGTTCAGGTGCAGTAGCTAAGCAGGGGCACTGCTCTTTCCTCTTCCATGCTGAGGTAATGGATCAGCAGCACACCTCAGATAACATCCACATAGCACTGCAGAACATGGTGGTGCAGTGGCTACGGGAGCAGGCAGGCACACAGGCACAAATTGGGTTTGTGGTTACTGACAGTGCAGCTAACATGATCAAGGCTCTCCGGAATGGCAGATTTGTGGGTGTGTGCTGCTCAGCACATGTCCTGAATCTGGTAGTGAAGGCTGCTCTTGAGGATGTACAAATATGATTCATTTGAAATGCATTCAAGGGGTTAAAATAACCATTTAAATTCATGTGACTTGTCCTGTATCCTCTGTGGTGTAATTTGTTTGTCCTGGATTTGCTTTCTTACAAAATGCGCAGAAGTTTGTATGCATTCATTATCTAGATGAGAACAAATGGCTATTCTTAGCCAGAGACTTTTTTTATAACATTTAGCTTTACTGTAAGTGTAAACCAATAGCCTGGAGACAGGTGCAGGAGCAATTACTGGAAACTGACTGGACTTGATGATTCTATGTAACAGGGGATGACTATACAGGAAAAGGTGGCTGCTCTGGCAACACGTGCAATACCCTCCTGTGAGAGATCAATCTACTACATTTTATTGGGCTGTGAAACATACACTTCCCTTTCACTCTGTTTTTTTGGTTTCAGCTTGGCAGCCCTTACAATTAAATGATGAACAATACATCAGTGTTCCCAAAGCCTCTCCTCTCCTCTGGAGTCAATAAAAAAAAACAACAAAACAGTACTTAACCCTTTGATTGCTGGAAGGGTGCACAAAATAATTCTGGTAATCAGAGGGTTAAAGGAACAGTGACACCCCGAATAATAAACTCCTACTTATTTTAATCTGTGCAGAAAATCCTATTGGCCATTATGAATAAATTCCCTGTGTGCATTGATCCTCCAAAATTAATATTTAACCTTTTGAGTGCCAGAGGGGTCTGCAACACATTATGAAATATTGCATTGTGTACCCCTCTGGCACTCATAGGGTTACTTAGAACTGGATATCATGTCCAGGGAGGCAGGCACAATTCTTGGATGCAGGACCCAAAACTCCTACCGTGAAAAGCTTACTTTCTGTAGGAGGAGCTTGGCGTCCTTAAGTTCTTCCACAAAGAATCATGTCTGCCTCTATAAACATGATATCTAGTGCTAATTAAAGATTCATTCTGGAGAATCAGTTTGGTCAAAACTGATTCATGGAGGGATTTAGATTGTTTTTTTAACAGATTAAGGCCTCGATTTAGTGAAGTCTGTTAACACAGCCGTTATGGCAAAATTGCATAATGGCCCGTTAGCATAAAGTGCTAGCGAGCTATTCAATTGCCCTACCAGCTGAAAGCACAATGGATGTTAGGCCACAGAAAAGGACTTGTGGACAAACATTCGTTTGTGCGTTAAGTTTCCAAAATGCTGCTAAATAGCAGTAATAATGGGAACATCAAGAGAAAAACGCTAACAATCGGTGCCTGAGATGCGTTAACTCATCTGTGTTACACTTACTGTCATCCACTGTCCTTCTTCTTCTATCATCCTTCTTTATTTCTCTTCTCTTCATCTTCTATCGTCTTTCTTCTCTCATCTTCCTCTCCATCTTCAGGTTTGAGGCAAGTACACTTTGCAGCACGTTCTCATGAAAATTCATTGTATGCCATGTTATTTCGGCTGTTAAGACGAGCCGTCCAGTCCCAGGACCAGAAGCTAGAATGCTGATGTGGATAAAAGGGGTAGGAGAGGGAACGTTAGAAGGATATTACAAACAAACTATACAAGTTATAGAAAGAAGACTAAGATCATTTATTTATTTAAGAACTATATTAAAGCTTGTTAAAATAAAGTAATACTATCCCTTTAATCGCACTGTATAGTATTAAAGAGCATGACTTGATACTCACGCTATAATACTATGACTATAACACTTGCTATATTGCTAAATTCCTTTTTTCATGTAAAAAAGATGAAAGAAAGAAGATGGCCCAAAAGAAGAAACATGATGGAGAGGAATAAGAGAGAAGAAAGAAGACAGAAGAAGGTGGACAGTAGCTGACCAGAGTGCTGAAGACCCTGCTGGGCATCTGGATTGTGGTACTTTTCAGGGGCTATTGCTTTGTAACTTAGTCATATTAAATCTGTGAGTGCCAGTGGGGTAATTAATTCTACTAGTATTAAACACATTTTGGGTGTGCTTTGGATGTATTGATATTGTTTTTTTTTTTTTTTTTTCAACTTTCAATTGATGTGTCAGCAGTTTAAAGTTGCATTAAGGGACTCTGCTCCCCAAAAAAATGGCTGCAGAATTTCCCACGATAAAGGGGTCCCTTAGCGCATCTTACTGCCTAATGCAGCCCATTGAATTGGAAATTAGACAGTTTGTAGTATGTTACTATGGGGTCAAATGGCAGCTAACTTCTTTTTCTGCCGGCAGTTCTTTATAGTACAGGTATTAGAATTGCTTACTGTGCTTGAAAAACTGCAGAAAGGTGCTTTTTTCCCTAACGGGGACCTTTAAATCTAGCACTAAAAGTGGGTGGTAGTAGTGGTTAATATTCAGAGGTGTTACTTTGCTTTAGGATTATTTTATTAGACCTGGCCACACAAACTACTTTGAAAACCTACAATATTTTAAAGAAATGTAACCAGAGTATTTACTTCCTGGGTACAAAACACACACGCACAGTATTAACCACACAAGTAAACACTATTGGCTGGATACCAATGTATGTGATAACTTTATTAAGCATATTTTTTTTCAAACAATATGCATTGAAAAATTTGCAAGCATTTAGGGGTAGATTTAAAGGCAGCTGTTAGCTAAAAAGCACTAACGGGCGCGTTCAGTTGTATTTAGAAATTTAAAGATCTGTCTAAAGAACAGCTAACGGCAGCTTGATAATCCTTTCGGCCGATACACTTATGTGCATTGAGATGAATGGAACAAGAATCCCCAGAACCATTTAAAGGCTTGCGGTACTGTTAACGGATGAAAATAAGATACACTTAACGGACAAAACTTAAGGACCAGTTTTCTTAGCCGTTAGACACTTAACAGGCAAAAAAAACACCCATCACACAAAGTGCTTTCCACACATGCATGTAAATGTAAAAATTAACCAGTGCAATGCCAAAAGAACACAAAAACATGGACAGACACCACAAATCACTCACACACGCAACAACAAGCAACACCACAGGGACAAGGACTTCCAAAAAAAACACCAACACAACATGACATGGAACAATGCAGGTTATTACACAACATGGACACCTGCCAATACAAAATGAGCTCACCTGTGCAACATCACCACACGATCTAGACACAACCTGCACCCCACAACTTCACACCCACAACTGGCAGAGACACAGCAATCACAACACACCACATCTTAAAACACATACACACCTGCAAACACTTACCTGGACAATAAACAACTTCCCATTGGTCAGCACTCACCTCATCACTACACCTACACAACGCCCTACCATGTACTTAAAGGGACAACTCATCACACTCACTTGTGGCTTGTTTTCCACTCAGGGAGAGAGATAGAGATAGAGAGAGATAGAGAGAGAACAATAAATATGTTGGGATATTTACTGATGAGAAGGCTGCGGAGAAGGCGTGCAAGGGCGAGAGCTAGGGAACACCAGCAAGCCTCAGACACACCTGATCAACAGCCTTCACCTGTTGCGAGTGAGGAGGCTCTGCCTCAGCAGCCACACAGGAGCCCATCCCCCACCTGGAGGACAGCACCTGCCTGCAGAAGCACAGCTGCAGCAACAGGATGCTCCACAGCAACAGGATGCTCCCCAGCTGCCACAGAGACCCCTGCAGCAGCAGAGGATGTATAGGCGACCACTAAGGCCCAGGGTATACCGCTCAAGGGTCACTATCTTTGGAATGACTGCTGACGAGGTGAGGCCACACAGCATCATTGCCTTGTATGAGGTCATCAAGGATCAGGTGGATCCCTCTATATCCACAACCATGCCCTATCTGGCCTGCAAAAACTCCTGTGTGCCATAAACTTCATAGCAAGTGGCGCATTCCAGTCCACTGAGGGTTACGCATCTGGCATGTCACAGGCCACATTCTCCAGAGTGCTGGCTCAGGTCTTGCCAGCCCTCAAAAGCAAGACAAGTACCTACATACATTTCCCCACCACCGACATGGACTGGATACACCTCAAGCAGGGCTTTTACGCAAGGGGAGGCATGCCCAGGGTCATGGGTGCTATAGATTGCACCCATGTCCTTATGAAAGCACCAGCACATGACGCACATATCTACATCAACAGGAAAGGCTTCCACTCCATGAACATGTAGATGGTGTGTGACAGCAACATGAGGATTAGGAATGTCTGTGCAAAATATCCTGGCAGCTCTCATGATTCGTACATTCTCCAAAACTCCTCAGTACACAGAGACTTTGAGAATGGAACTTATACAGGGGGATGACTTCTGGGTGAGTTCACAATACTATATCACACCACATGCACAGGTGTACACACAACACTGCTCAGCATGCTCCTGACTCACAGCTACTATGTCCACCACAAAAAAAACATCATTCACACAACATGTGCTTCTTCTCTTACCATTTCACTCACATTCCACAGGTGATGCTGGCTATGGATGCAAATCCCGGCTACTGACCCTGGTTGCCAATCCACAAACAGATGCCAAGGAAAGATACAACCAGGCTCATGGCAGAAGTGCCAGTGGACATCGGCCATGTTGATGAGACCCTGAGAGGGGTGCAAATCAGAGACAGGCTCATCATGGACCAATTTAGCTGTGAGTATAACACATGCATTCAAACAATCCATGCAAGTCCTCCATCAGTCCTGTGAATTGGTGCCAACACACTAACCACACCGCACATGATGTTCTGTTTCACCCCACAGGATCATTGACACAGCACTACACTGCCAGCAGTATGGCCCCAGACATCATCCATACCATGGACGTGGCATATTGTGTGTGGGGGTTCCAAAACCATCTTCCATTCCCTTCTCCACATTGACATACATACCTCAAATATATCATGCACACCCCCAGAAGAACCAAGGTACAACACATAACCCATGTTCTGCATCTTACAGGGCTTGATTGACAGCAATTAACATGATTTGCCTGATCATATCCAGAGCAACCATGGTAGCCTTGTAGCAAAAGAGTGTTATCCAGTGCAATGCATTGTTTGGCAGTGAGTGGACTCTGTGATGTATTCATACAAATAGATGATGGCAGTGATACACTAATGTGTGTTGGTAGTGATAAAGAGGTGATACAGGGAACAGTGATTTCATGTCCAAGGTTTCTGTGTTGCCCAATATAATCAATGTTCTGAGATTGCTTTAATTTGACATATCTCAGTACATGAGCTACATCAACAAACAGCCAGTCTAAGTGGTGAAGTCTGTTACAACCTTAGGAAAACAACAACACAACTTACTAGATAACCCAATGTTCCCCCCAGGATTTCAATGTGTGTGCTACACATTGGAATCCTATGATGAACATTGGGTTCCCCAGTAAGTCAGTTTCACAATAACAGTGTGAATCAAAGACTATGTTTCTGCATGTTCCATCTGTCCTGCTTGTTAGTTCTCTGCTAAGTCAAATAGCTGTTTGTTTGTTTAACCCCTTAAATACAACAATTGATACAGACAAATGTTGCACCAGTTGTTGTGCTAAGGGGTATGTTTTGTTGTTCAAATTCAACCCACATCATCTCCATATAACACTGTCATGTTATATGGCTTCATAGATGGATTGCCAGTTGAATTTGTACAACAGTGCGTGTGTGTGAACCCATGTTGTAACATCCCACAAACATGTTACCTAGGCAGAAGTTGTGTTCACTGCATTGCTTGGCAATGCATTGGAGACAACTCTGCCACCCAAGCTAGCACTAAACATGAAGCATATCAGACAGGATACCAAAAGCAATTTTTTTTGTTTACGAGGGAAAATAACAACTTTGGCAGTGTTTATTTATTTTTTTATTGGGTGGGGGGGACCTTTGACTGGGTGCCAGATGTTGATGCCCTGGCTGGCTGGTCATCCTTTGCACCCTAGGTTTAGCTTCAGGGGTCACACTGGAGGGAGTGGTGGGTGCAGTGGACCCCTCTGTCGACTGCTGCTCCCTCTCAACCCGTAGGTTCTCCCTGCGGTTGTCGTCTCTCAACTCCACCAGAACCTGGCCAATCATGTCCATCATCCCCGTGTGGTACTGATGGAGTTGTGTGTTGATCCTGATCAGTTCAACCTCCAGGGCATGTATGTGATCATCTATCCTTGATGTGTTACTCCGGGATTCCATTTGGCTCCTTGAGATGTTGTGATCAGTACTATGGCATGCCTGGAGCAGCCTCCTCTGAAGCACCATGCACTCCGCCTCCAGCCCTGTGATGCATGCAACAGTGGAGGTGGATGTACCTGGTGACACTGCTGGTGGTGTTGCCTTTGCGTGTGAGTCCTATGCTGCCGTGGCTGCTGCTGGGTCCTCTGCTGCTGCTGTGGCTACTGCCGCTGTGACAGCTGGTAGAGTGGCTGCTGCAGATGATGGGTATAGACCCGCCACATCAATTGACCCACAGCTGCCCACTGATGTCTATGCTGGTGGAGGTGGTGGAGTGATGTCTTCCCTGGGTAGAGGACACTGGGGCTTCCCAATCAGGCCCAGGTGTTGGTAGTCCAGTGGCCAAGGGTCATATCTTGACCACTGGTAGGTGCTTGTCCCCCACCTTGGATCATACCTGGGGCCATGCTGGGGAGCCATCCAGGAGGGTATGTCCATCTGGTCTCCATATGTGCCATAATGCTGGCTGGCCACTGTCCCTGGGAGCCATTGCCTCCCTGGTGGTGGTGGTGGTGGTGGTGTGCCTGAAGGTACTAGCTCCTGAAGGTGGTGGGATGCATCCATCTCTCCTCCTGTTGCATCCAGGCACTATGATGGGGTGGAGCAGCCAGTGGTGGAGCAGTCTATGTTGGAGGAGGTGTAGATGATGGGTACGGTGACCACCGGCTGGTCCCCTCCTCTGTATACTTCTCACTGGGTACTGATTCCGCCTCCTCCATGGTCTCCTGCTGAGCTGGAGGCCCGTAAGCTGTGTGGAGAAATGAGATAGTGTGATTAGTAAACGTAGCCCTGACAGGATTAAAGGGATAATTATACTTAGAATGTAAAACGAAAAATAACTTTTTGGGGTTTATTCCCCTGAGTAAAACTAGGGTACTCCCACTGCTGAAAGGTGTGTTTTTCCAAAGTTATTACAGCTGAAAGTTGAATTTTTAGGTGCAATATCACAGTGGCCATAAATTGTACAGTGGTGCTGTTGCTACAACATCCTATGGAGATTTGTGGTCTTGGAACCAGAGGTATTCATGGGATGTTGTTGGAGTATCCTTGTTTTACTCAGGGGGATGAACCCTACAAAATATGTTTCTTTTTACATTTTAAGTATTACTATCCCTTTAATGGGATAGCAATGGTTGATTTCACCTTGATGAAATATTGTAGACATTGGAAAAAGATGTGTATCGATGTTAGTCCTATCCCTCAAACCCTCCTGGTTAGACAGATATTGCTCTATGTGACAGATGGATATTTCACTCATTTGACCACATGGAGGCTCTTCAGCTGAGTCAAAAATGCGCCATTTAAAGATTAATACTTCACTGGGATGTTCCACAGAGTGGGCTTGCAAACCAGATGCACTTATTAGACCATTCCAGTAAAGTATTTATCTCTAAATAGTGCAATTTTGGCTCTGCTGAAGAGCCTCTGTGTAGACTAATGAGTGAATTCTCCATCTGTCACATACAGCAATATCTATCTAACCATGAGGGTTTGAGGGATAGGACTAACATCGATACACATCTTTTTCCAATGCCTACAATATTACATCAAGGTGAAACATGATTCATGTTATTGAATGGTCTCCATAGACTAACATTGGGATTGTTGAAGTGAGGCTATGCAAGTGTTAATTTCTCTCCATCATCATTTTTTTACCGCTTAGTGAATGTCCCCTGTGTAGCATGCAATCGTTAGCCTATCGACTTGTGTTTTTTTTCTGGTTAACCCTGTGAGTTCTGGAGGGGTTGCCAAAGCATTGTTGAGCAATTCATTGATAATCCTTCTAGCATTCAAGGGGTTATGTGCTAGTTTCCCTGTGGGTACATGGGTGACATAGTGTAGAAGCAGTTCTGCTGTTTAACATACAACACTTTTATGAGCATGGTTTATGTGTATTGTGTGTGAACAGCACAGCAACATGAAGGTTAACCAGGGAGTTGGACAGGTTTGGGCCTGTTTGAACCTGGACATTTGTCCTTGTCTTGTGTCCTGTTTGAACCCTCAGGGTGCTGTGTTGGTGCTGTTGTATGGATGAATGATGGGCATATGTTGGGATGTGACTGTATTTGAGTACCATGGTTGTGTGGGTTGATGTGGTGTGTGGTTATGTGATGGAGCACTTACCGGTAGTGTGGAGGCTCCTTTCTTCCCCAGTGTCCGATCCTCCACGGACCCCCTCAACCAGTGTGGAGGAAATAGTCTACTGCAGCATCTCCTCCCATCGGTTTAACGTGATATCTGTCGGTGGACCACCACTGGTGCCTCGGGCGTGCAGGGCTGCATTCCCCATCTTCTTTTTGATCTGCCTTTTGCAGTTGCCCCATCTATTTTTGACGCAGTGCACATCCCGTCTGCAGCTGTCCACCTCATTGACCTGGCTGCAGATTTGGTTGCAGACGGCCTTCCTCCTCGCAGCCAGGCCAGGGACCCTCTCCCCTGGGAACAGGATGGTCTCCCTCTCCAAAACAGCCTCCACGAGGGCCCTGTACTCCTCCTCGGTATAACGGGGATCTCTGATTCTGTCCTTCTCAGCTCCAGCCTGTGAGGAGTCAGACCCAGAGTGCCCTGCCTGACCTGCCGTTGTCTATGTGTGGTGGTCCCCACCATGTACTCCTTGTCCCACTGCAGGTTCTGTCCCTGTTCTCTGTGTGCTTGCTCTTCTGGGCCAGCTCCCCCTCTGCCCTGGAGATCTCCCTCTCCCACCCCTACTCTCCACAGGGAAGTCCTGCTCTCCTTCCTCCTCCTCCACTACTCTCCCCATCCCTCTCTCCTGTCATCCTCTCCTGGCCATCACTCACCCACTCACTCCCACAGGCCCTCACAGACACACTCGATCCCACTCACTCTCTGTCACTCTCTTTCACTCACAGATTCACACTGTCAAAATAAAGTTTAAAAAATGTGTAAAGTGTTATGAAAAAAGACTATGTGTATGTATGTGTTTGTATGGGTGTATGTGATATGTGCAAAAGTGTGATATGTGTTTATTTAGGTGCAATGCTCTTCTCTCTCCAAACTCCAAAAACTCCTTCTACCTCCAATGTAAGCTCCTCTCTCCCTCGCTCTAAACGCTATCCTCCGTCCTGTGCCTTTTTTACTTAGCAGCTGGTTTAACGGCTGCCTTTAAATCTACCCCTTAAAGTGTACATTATGCATCATAAGTATGTCACATATAACATTAGCCAGAACACAGAGAGGAAAATACGTGGACATGTATTGTTGAGCTGACCAGAAAACAGCCTAAGAAGAGCATATTCTCTGCCATCTTGATTAGGAAAGAGAAATAAGAACAACAATGAGAATGTGAACTGATTTCAGACAATACCTTACACTGGCATTTTGAAAAACAAATAGAATGCAGGTGTACTTACAGCTGTATTAACTAGGCTATAGTTAACACTTTGAGTGCCAGAGGGGTACACAATGTATTGCTTTGCAATCCCTTTGTGTGCCCCCTGTGCACTCAAAGGGATAAAGCAGATCCAAGATAGAAAAGACTATGGGCAAGATGTTCAAAAAGTCATCATAAAAAAATTGTTGGATCATGATTTGGTGGTAAAAAGAAGGACAACATTTTCAGAAGTAAAACTGTCATGTTTGAAAATGTGTCAACAGAATGTTGATGAACATTGCATTAAAAATGTTGATGTTAAAAATGTCTTTGATTTTGACTTTGAAATGAAATTTTTCAAAGAAACAAAGATATTTTTTTTGTCTTTGAAACTACAAATTGCTTCTCACTCCCGTTAACAGTACTTTAATTTGTCTTCTCCAAGTTTAGACCATTTTTATTGTGTCAGGGAAAAAATTATGTTAATTAGACAAAAAAGTGACGTTGAAACAAATCTTTTTTCGGAAAATACCTTACAATATGACTGTAGATTAATCCACACCCACTTTTAAGATGGTTTTTCCCCTTTGATGGAGATGGCGGAACTGGATGCAAAAAATGATGGAAACGTCTGAAAATTGGCGGAGCATGGAGTAAGAACTATTTTATTCTGATTGCAGACAATTTCAGTTACAACAACTTTCTGAATATTTCGCCCTGTTTGTATTAGACAAGATACAACTAGTGTGGAAGAGATCCACTGAAACCCACTCAACGTGGTCTGGTTGAGATAGTCAGTTTTTCCACTAAAATATTAAAATGTGTTTAGTTAATTTTAAAGAGAAGTAGTAACTGCCTATATGTTAAAACAGCCATATGTTTGTAATATAAAGATGTTTTGAGAATTTAACCTCTATTTGTTGGTGGTACATGATGGCACTTTATGCTAATTAATTTATGTGTTAAACCAATATTAACACACTCTGTTTCAATGTGTACAGGCTAATTCCACACACCGGGTGCATTTTCAAAAACACAGAGCTAATTCATATACTGTGCAGACAATTAGAATAAAATGCCACACTGTGCCACCAAAACATAAAGACTAAGTTCTCAAAAACGATTTAATTTAAAGGAAAAAAGTTAGATTATAATTATATTTAATCCCAATTTAACATGTCATAAGATGACAGGTCAGGTTTCAATTCTCCCCAAAATCATTTCACCTTAGCTATCTGAACTTAACCCCCTTGGTTTCTTGCTAAGACGAATTGGAGCAATTTTTTAGAAAATGAACTGTGCAATAGGACAAATAATAAAAAAAAATAATAAAATTAATTTCCAACTAAGCCACAAGCAGGTAAAAAAAAGTATTTCAAGAGTCCAAAAGGCAGTTGGACATCTCCCTTGATTGACCTCGTGTCTGCATTGAAGCCAACTGTCATAATTCCCAATATTGTTTTGCACAAGAAAGGTATTCAGTACTTTATTGAAAGCATCTACTGTATTTGTAACTACAGCTCTCTGGAGTCAAATAACCTTACTGCCCTAATGGTAAAAAAGCTCTGCATTTGTTTTAGTTGGACATACTTTTCTTTATGTCTTAAAAGATGACCCCATAGTTTACTCTTTATTTATTCTTCAAGAAATGTAGATGGTAGATTTTTTTTCATTAGTTGCACTATACTGCATTAACCCTTTGAGTGCTTTGCAATGTGTTGCGTATACCTCTGGCACTCAAAGGGTTAAAGAGTGTGACTGTTGTTAGTCATACTATAATAATATGACTACAACACTTGCTATATTACTAAATTCCTTATTTCACGTAGAAATTGCAACACATTTCAAACAAAAGCTTGCAACACTGTATTTTATACAAGTAAACTAAAGGTTTAACAATTGTGTATTATAAACTCCTACCATGTGAAGGTATAATATAAAAGTGAACTGCTGACTCCTTTGAAAGCACTCTGTGTAATTACTGATTTAATCCACCAGTTGCCTAACACAGTACAGCAGTGATTTACAGTAATGAACAATCATCTTTCCCTATGGGATTAGTGAAAGAACTAGTAAAATAAACGGTAGGGAAAACCAACAAAATGATGTTATATACGGTATCTTGGTGGCACTATAGTGTTTGTCCTATTTATGTTTTATAATTACAAGTCATATACGTCACGGGTTAAATCCTTTAAATGCTCAGTTTGCGCAAATCCCTCTTGCAGGCAAAGCATTTAAGTCCAATTGTTAAATACAAGTTCGACACTTTAATAAGTGTACAAAGAAAGTTGCACAACTTTTTGGGTAGACAAAGAGAAAGCAAGATTGCTGCAACTGCAACATATTAACTGTTTAGAATAAACTTTGTTGAACTCACCAAGACCATAAAGCCAACTCGGATCCGGAGCAACTCCCCACAGCCCCGGCTACAGGCTCCGACAGACAAGATGATACTGGAAGGAAGTGCTTCAACAGACCCGATCGTCCCAAACAACCAAACTGCCCAAGGATCGTGGTAATAAAAGGTACTTTATCCTATATAATAATTTGCTAGGATGTTTGTCATGATGCAGTCATGTGCAGTAGAGACTGTCCACGTTCGGACAGTCTCTACTGCACATGATTGCATTGCGTGAGTGAGGCGACGCAAGACTGCATTGCATGGAGCAGTGAGGTAGCGACCTCTTAACCCTTTGAGTGCCAGAGGGGTACGCAACTCATTGCAAAGCAATGCATAGCGTAACCCTCTGGCACTCAAAGGGTTAACATTACCTGGACCTTGGCCTGTGTACACTGGCTTTTACACTAGTTTTACATAATTAAAAACACATCCATGTCAAGACACACAGAGATCAAATGCCAAAGGCACACAAACCGCCTAAAGCGCTTCGTGATTGTATTACTTAATTATAGGTCATTTTTTAATTATGTAAAATAAAGTGCTTTTTATTACAGTGATCCTTGGAAAATTTGACTGTTTGGGACAAGCGGATCGGTTGAAGCACTCCCAGTGTCGTCTTGTTAACTGAACTGGGGTTGTCTACAAATGCAATTTCATATTGAGTTGGAGGGAGAAAAGGTGAATGTCTTAACAGCATGATGGCAGCTTACTTTCTTCAATTTCTAAAATGATTTAAAGGTGTATAGGTAGATGTGGACTTTTTTGGCAATGTTTTAAAATTGCCTATGATGTTTTAAAGCGGAACTACCAGCGCTAAGCACCTTGAGCTTAAATAATTCCCCATCTGGCGACTAGCTGATTAGTAGCGCTAGCCGCCAGAATTATTACCTTGTTAAAGAGGATTATCAATTCTTGTCAGGCTGACAGGGAGGACAGAGAGCAGACATCTTCCCATAGTGACGTCTGCATGCCTGCGTTGTCAGTCCCAGATGGCTCTAGGAGGCGTTGCTAGGAGCCTTTTGGCTCCAAAAGGGACTGTCAGTGCAGGCGGGCAGACATCACTATGGGAAAATGTCTGCGCTCTGTCCTGTAATAATTCTGGCGACTAGCGCTACTAAGCAACTAGTTGCCAGATGGGGAATTATTTAAACTCAAGGTGTTTAGTGGTGGTAATTCCGCTTTAACCAGGCTTCAGTCTCACATGCTTAGAGCCTTTATGTATACTCCAACGATTAAACAATGCATAATCGTATTCACTTCTCCCACTTTTGTATTCAAATTAGTCATTAACCAAATGAGTGATGTCCTGCGTACCCCTCTGGCACTAAAAGAGTTAAAACATTTCCACTAATCATTAAACAGAAAGTGGAATAAAAAAGGACCAATAGGAACATTTTATTTTCCCTATGGCACTTTATTCAATTTCTTGAACAATAAAGTGGCATCTATACAGCACATGTACATTTAAGATATTTTCCCCTATATCATTGTGCACCACCAGCCTCAATAAATGACACCTTCCCCACTGTCTGCAGTAGCGCTCACCTACTACTTTAAATAAATCTTAATGCTTTCTTCACTTGTCACTACAAACCCCTCCGCCTTGAATTTGTAGAGCAGTGACCTGTAATTAGCAGGAAATTGGCAAACGCTACTTCTACAGTACAAGGTGTGGACTCTGCTGTGAGAAAACAGCTCAGCGGTCGATGAACTCTTAGAAAGGTTGCTTACACTGAAGCTTACAGAGGTCAATTTAATAGAAAAAAAATACTATGGCTCCAAAGCCAACATTTGTAAACACTAGGGAGAATATACAAATTTGCCAGTGCAGTAACACTGATGTTACTGTCTAAAGCTAGCGGCTGCACTTGAGGGATTGATAGCTTGAGAGCAGCATATGATCACTGTAGTGTGTACTGGAGGACACACTCTCCAAGCCCCATACCTCCAGCCCCATTGCATGAATAGGGAAATGGGGGGCATTGACAGCACTTCCTGTATACCTTGCTTAATACATTGGTCTAATTGAGGTGTATTGGAAAGAACCAACACTGAATGCCCGCAGCGTGCCCCCTTGTCCTCCCCTTGTAGTAAGCAGCACTATGGGTCAAAATTTGTATGTAGATAGTTTAGTTGGCATAGGGACTCAAAATGATGATTTGATTTAGCGCAGAATCAGTTTTACGCATTCTCCCTATTATTTCTTAGGAGCTTAAGGCCAAAAATGTGGAGAATTTGCCATCCTATCCTCCAAGCCAGCCAACCCCTGTGTACAATAGAAAAGTGAGGTAATTCTGGAGCAAAATAACTGCATAATAAATCATGCAAACAATATTATTAGTAGGAGTCAACATGGTTTTATGTAGAATAGATCACGTCAAACTAATTTACTTGCGTTTTGCTAAAGAGTAAGTAGTCATTTGGACAAAGTAATTGCTGTTGATATAGTATTCTTGGATTTTGCAAACGCCTTTGATACAGTGCCTCAAAACAGGTTACTGCATATATTAACCACTTAATGACCCTTGACGGTCATAGTACGTCAAGGGTCGATTTGACTTAACGACCGATGACGTACTATGACCGTCATCGAGTTCCGGGCTCCCCCCGCGGCTGCACGCCGTTTGGGGAGTCCAGAACACAAAGGAGCAATAAAAAAAAATTGCTCCGTGGTCGTTAAGTCGCGTCCACGTCCGGGGTCCCCGGTCGTTAAGAGGTTAA
Source organism: Rhinophrynus dorsalis (assembly GCA_037306005.1). NCBI lineage: Eukaryota > Metazoa > Chordata > Amphibia > Anura > Rhinophrynidae > Rhinophrynus > Rhinophrynus dorsalis. Next base: position 75,279,672 of record CM074725.1, read on the forward strand.
AAGGTTTTGGTTTGGGAGGTATTATCATACCTGGGAACCTTTAATTGTAGTCTCCCCAAAGGGGAGTCCTCTGCTGCCATGGGTGGTGTGAAGAATGACGCATATCGCATCAAAAAGGGGCGGATCTTAACGCAAGTGCCAGGGGAGGGCTTAAAAGAAGGCTGGGGGGAAGGAGCTACACCGGGGGAAAAAAGTGGAAGTGGGTAGAAACATAGAAACATAGAATTTGACGGCAGATAAGAACCATTCAGCCCATCTAGTCTGCCCAATTTCCTACTATGTAAAAAAAAACAAAAAAAACACACACAACCTCAAACCTTTTTTGGTCCTTGGTCTTTTCTTATGTTAAGGACCGCCTTATGCCTATCCCATGCATGCTTAAATTCTGTCACTGTATTGACATCTATCACTTCTGCTGGTAGGCTATTCCACTTGTCTACTACCCTCTCAGTGAAGTAAAACTTTCTTACATTATATCTAAACCTGTGTCCCTCTAGTTTTAGACTATGGCCTCTTGTCCTAACGTTTTTACTCTTTTGAAATATACTTCCATCCTGTACTTTGTTGAATCCCTTCATGTATTTGAATGTTTCTATCATATCCCCTCTCTCTCTTCTCTCCTCCAAGCTATACATATTCAGATCCTTTAGTCTATCCTGATATTTCTTTTCCTGTAGACCAGTCACCATTTTAGTAGCCCTTCTTTGAATTTTCTCTAGAGTATCAATATCCTTCTGGAGATGGGGTCTCCAGTACTGTACACAATATTCTAGGTGAGGTCTAACTAGAGATCTGTACAGTGGCATGACTACTTCCCTTTTTCTGCTACTAATGCCCCTAGCTATACAACCCAGTGCCCTGCTTGCATTCCCCATCGCTTTATTACATTGCCTGCTTACCTTTAAGTCATTAGAAATAATTACCCCCAAATCCCTTTCCTCTGTTGTCTCTGACAGCACAGTACCCTTAATGGTATATTTTTCCTTTGGATTTTTATGTCCCAAGTGCATTATTTTACATTTATCAACGTTAAAGTGCATCTGCCACACTCTTGAGTTTCAGAAACTTCCCACATCCGGAGGACTCAGCCTCTGCCCTGGAGACCCGGTAAAGCAGTGCCAAAACCTGAGTCTCCGGGGCAAATCCAGAGAGTTCCCAAGTATGGGTATTATCTGTACATGGATTGAGAACTGGCTAAATGATAGATGGCAGATAGTTGTTGTAAATAGAACCTTTTTCAAGTTGGTATAAATTATACAAGAGGTGCCACATGGTTCAGTCCTGGGCCCAATGCTTTTTAATTTATTTATTAATGATCTAGAAGTGGGAATTGAAAGTAGTGTCTCAGTCTTTGCTGAGGACACTAAGCTGTGTAAGGAAATACATACAGAGCTGGGTGTTATTTCTCTGCAGAAGGATTTAGATAAACTGAGTGAATGGAAAGAAAAGTGGCAGATGACATTTCATGTAGATAAATATAAGGTTATGCAATTGGGCTGTAGAAACAAACATGCTACATATACTGTAAATGGGAAACAATTTGAAGAATCCTCATTAGAGAAAGAGTTAGGAGTACTGATAGACCATAGACTTCACAGCAGTGTGCAGAGTCACTCAGCTGCTGCAAGAGCAAATAGAGTACTAGCCTGCATAAAAAGAGGTGTAGATGCAAGGGATGCTACTATTATTCTACCTCTATAAAAAAATCCTTGGTTAGTAATCATCTAGAATATGGAGTACAGTTTTGGGCACCGGTTCTTAAAAAAGACATTGTTGAACTGGAAAAAGTGCAGAGACGTGCAACAAAACTGATAAAAGGATTGCAGGATCTGAGTTATAAAGAGAGAGTAGCCAAACTGGGTTTGTTTATATTACAGAAGAGACATCTAAGGGGTGATATGATTACCATTTACAAATACATTCAAGGTCAATGCAAAGAACTATCCAATGATTTATTTACACAAAGAGCCAAGCAAAAAATGAGGGGTCATCCATTAAGACTAGAGGAAAGGCGATTTTGACTAAAACAAAGGCATGGATTTTTTTTACATTAAGGGTGGTAAAGCTATGGAATTCTTTACCTTGGGATGTTGTATTAAAGATACTGTAACTGCTTTCAAAAAAGCAATCGATGTCTATCTAGCACAGAACAATATTGAGAATTATGACAAATGGCTTGAATGCAGATAGGTTGTTGATCCAGAGAAATATCTGACTGTCATTTGGAGTCAGGAAATAATTTTTTACCCACTTGGAGCTAAATTGGAAATGGCTTCAGAGTTTTTTTTTTTGTCTTCTTCTGGATCGACAGGGGGTGTTTTGCCATGGGCTGGACTTGATGGACGCATGTCTTTTTTCAGCCTTGTTAACTATGTTACTATGTATCATACCTTTTTAACAATTTAACCTTTTGAGTGCCAGAGAGGTAGCCAAAGCATTAAGTTGCAATGCTCTGACTACATCTCTGGCACTCAGAGGGTTAGGAAACTGCGTCCAATGTACAGAGAAAAAGTGGAGTAATTCTAGGACAAATCAACTCCATCAAAGGGCAGAAATTGCCATTCCCATTGATTTACAATGCATTTAGACCACTGTAGCATTCAAGGAGTTAAATGCTCCATTTAAATCAATGAGAAATTTTATTTGCCTCCTATGGAGCTGTTGGATTACGTCATAATTTTTCAGGTTTCTTTTGTGTGCAAGGCCCACTAACCTTACGATGTCATACATTGATTTTAACTCTTAGAGTGCCAGAAGGTGTGCAGCACATTACAAAGGAATGAGTTGCACACACCTCTGGCCAGTAGCATAACAATAGGGGTCGCAGGGGTAGCAACTGCAACCTGGCCCATCACTCCAGGGGCCTGGCCTCCCCCTGCAAACCCCCGCCTAGCCCCGCAACTAGCTGAGGTCTGTGCCTTCTTCGGGACAGGCCTCTAGCAGCATAACTCCTTCTTCGGCACTCTAGTAATGCAGAGCTCTGGGACATGATATCATGTCCCAGCGCTCTGCATTACTGGAGAGAGAACCTCGCGGGTGCTCCAGCTTCTAACAAAGGTCTGCGCAGAAGGAGGCACAGACCTCTCCTGCCACACTGCTGGACCACAAGGGAGGTCGGAAATGGACACTGGGGGCAATGTGGAGAGTTGGACATTGGGGCAATGTGTTGAGAGGTGGACATTGGGGGCAATGGGTAGAGAGGTGGTCATTGGGGCAATGTGTGGAGAGGTGACCATTGGCGACAATGTGTGGAGAGGTGGACATTGGGGGCAATGTGGTCGGAGGGGCCCATGGTAATTTTTGCACCAGGGCCTGGTGACGTCTAGTTATGCCACTGCCTCTGGCATTCAAAGGGTTAAGTAATACCACCTTCAGTTAGCTAATCAGCAAAGAAAAACGTGTCTGTATACCTTACATAGAGAGCTAATCATGGAGATCAGACAAAGCGGCTGGATGACATCAGTAGCTGGCATTGTGCTTTAGAATTTAAGGAGACTAAAAGTCTGCTCCAGAGGACCACTGCTCAATCTGAAGTTTGACTGTGGCTGAGCAATTATTTCCCTGATTTTGATGTGCAAATAAAGTGGTTTGCTGAGAAACCAAACTAAGAATGACATACACAAAATGAAATGTAATACTTCCTCCTATAAATCCATTGTGCATGAAAACACATATGGGTAGTAGAAACAAATAGAGCAATTCTGGAACAAACCAGATGCATCACAGACAACCAATAACATTTTTATTGATTTAAACTGACCAGTGAGTGTTTTCCAACAAATTGTTTTGCATATTGCCTCTAGTATTCAATGAGTTAAAGGGATAGTAATGGTTCTTTTTACCTCATTTTAATCTTGTAGACATTAAAAATATGACTAGAATGCATTATATCCCATGTCTCAAACCTTTATAGTTTGCGATCAAAGCATCTTTAGTTCCCCCCTCCCGCCCCTTTCAGAGACATCAGCGCTCTATGAGACAGAAGCAGATCCTGGTCATTGGACCGGCTGGCGGCTCTTCAGCAGAGCCAAGATAGCACTATATAGAATGAAATACTTCATTGGAATGGTCTACAAAGTGTGCTTGTAAACCAGGCACACTTTGTAGACCTTTTCAATGAAGTATTTCTTTCTATATATCACTATTTCGGCTCTGCTGAAGAGCCTCTGCCAGTCCTGGGACCAGGATCAGCTTCTGTCAGCTAGATCACTGATGTCTCTGAAAGGGGCGGGAAGGGGAACTTTAGATGCTTCGATCTTCAAACTATAAAGGTTTGAGACAAGGGACATAGCACATTCTTTTCATATTTTTAATGTCTACAAGAGTAAAATGGGTTAAAAAGAACCATTACTATCCCTTTAAAAGCTCCATTTAAATCAGTAGATATTTTGTGAATTTTTATTTGTTTGCTATGGTGCAGCTGGTTTGCCCCATAATTCATCCAGCTTGTTAATGCTCCATATAGCTGCAATTTCTGCATTTTGTAAACCTTCTTTAAGAGAAAAGCTATTAATTTGATACAGGGCCAGATTTATACCCCAGGCAGCCCTAGGCAAAGCAATCTAGGCACCTGCAGCTCTGCCCATGGCCACAACCCCAGTCGTCGGATGACCTCACCCCCAGTCCCATCCACTGTTTTCTGGCATAGAAAATACCTTTGGCCTATAGCAAGCAAGAACGAAAAAGCTTTACCCCTTGGCTGCTAAAGAGATATACAATGTTTTGCTGTACAATGTGATGGAGATCTCTCTAGCTTCCAAAGAATTAAATAAAAGTCTGTAAAGGTATATAAAACTGGTGCAGGGACATTGTGATTGATCTGGCCACACCCACATTTCAGAATATGGGTGTGTCCAGAACAGCTGAGGCACTCCTCAAACTTTGGCGCTCTAGGCAGTTGCCTGCTCTGCGTATTGGAAAGTACGGTCCTGATTGGATACTTCTCTAACATCTAAAGCTGGGGTAGGCAATTTTCTGGTCTCCAGATGTTGTTGAAGTACAAATTCTATAATTCACACCTGTTCAAATGTTCTTATAGTCCAAGAACAGTTGGAGGGCAGCAAATTGCCAGTCACCTCTGTAATAAATCTACTAACGAAGGATTGTGTATGCAGAAGCAGTTCAGACTATTTAATAAAGATACATTTTTTCTGTATATAACTGCACATCAGAGTGCATTCACTTTATGCACATATATGGATGCAAAGTGCTCTTGTATCACTCAAAAGACTTGTGCCTACAATTAAGTATCATGGCAGATACATACAAAAGTTAGTATGGATCTTTGTATTAGGCATATATGTAATGAAAAGGGAGTATATAACGGGAGCACAAAGAAAACACTCCCACACATTTCCACATTTCCTGTCCTTATGGCTCATTTTGGAAGATTAGGCACAGTTACCTTCATATCATTAATGGGATAATAATGTTTCATAATAAAAGCAGCTCTAATTAATCATCATAGTATTTGGACTTTGGAGAGTGTTACCTGGAGAGTGTTTCTGTCAACCTATGTAGAATAGCAAATTGATGTCTGTTAGCTCAACATTTAGGGGGACAATCACATCCCATATTACACTCAAGCGGATTAGCAACATATCTGTTAAAGGGATAGTAATGTTTCATAATAAAAGCAGCTCTAATTAATCATCATAGTATTTGGACTTTGGAGAGTGTTATTTCAATTCTGTCAGAGTTGTAGTTCAGGAGTAATTCAATGACAAAGTCTCCCCCTCCCGCCCCTTTTACTGATGTAACACTGTTCAGCCAGATCAGAAGGGAGGTGCCCAAGTAGACTGCAGAGAGGGACAATCTTCAGTTAAGATAAGGGAAAAACCTGAAAAACTTGTCAAGGGGGGCAGGACTTTAATTGTTCTCATAGGAAGAAGATTGTCCACTTTTGTTATCTGTCGGTCTTACAACCAGATTCCACATCTGAGAAGAGATGGCCTAAAGGAGCGGGAGGGGAAAATTTGCTTGTGAATACCTCTCAAACCATAAAGGTTTGAGAGATAAAATTTATATCGTTCTTCATGTTTTTTTAATGCCTACAAAATAAAATAAAGATAAAACGAAGTATTACTATCCCTTTAATTTTGTCATGTGCATTATGCTGAGAGGCCTTTGTACATTCCTGTCACTGTGTTCCATACAGTAGCTTATGCTGGCCTCTAGAAATGAGGAAACCTGTTTTGTGGCATTGAAATGATAATGTGTACTTTACAGTAACCAGGTCACTAACTTAATGTATCAGCCTAATTTGGGATTACAAAGGGTTACTTTATGAAAATAAAAAAATAGAAAAGAAAAAATAATCTTCACTTTGTGTCATTTTTACTTTGATAAAGTAATCCTGTTTCTAAGACTTATGTGTGAAGTGTGCCAATATAATAAAAAAAATCACCAGGAAATATGTCAAGGAAAATGTTTCCTTGTTTGCCTGCTCTTGTATTTTCAGTCAAAAGAAATACATAGATCATGTGTCAGGTTTTCTTATCAAGACATATCTTCCACTTTTTAAAGTTCTAGTTATATGCCACCCTGAGGCTGATATATTGAAAATAAATTGAGCAATTCTGGGACAAACTAACTGCCCCATAAGGATGAGATAATCATTTCCAGTCATTTAAATGGGGATGTTAATTTCCTGAATACTAGATAGGATTCTAACAAAATGTTGTGCAATGCATTGTAAACCTCTCTAGCATTCAAGGCTATGGCTAAAAGCCATATTTAAATCAGTGGAAATTTTAGGGATTTTTTTTTCTTGTTTTTAAAAATAAGTTATTGAGGAGAAAGAAAAAGTACATCAACATGAAGCATACAGGAATCATTATATGGATTGCAACAGTTATTTGCAGATACTTAGAGAATGCATAATACTATAGGCATTGTAAATAGTGGTATGAGAACCTAGGTTAAGCATGCTTGATGGAGAAGCAATGTATCTGCTCAGCATATTGGAAAGAGCGGTAAGGTATCCATTGATGTAGGGTAAAAATTTGTAAAGGACAGAAGAAAGAAAGGGACTGGTTGCTGGGAAAGGAAAAGGGAAATGATGGGAAATGGAGGGGGTGGGGATATGGAGGTATGCTGTGTAGTGAATACAGTCAGGTGTGTAGTTTTCAAGAAATATCCGAGCCCCCCAATTTTAGAGAATTTTATTTGTGCCACAATTTGCAGAGGCAAACCAACTGCATCAATAAGTCCAATTAAAAACTAGTTGATTTAAACTGGGTTTTAACTTTTTACTACTAGAGGGTTTGGAGATCAATCTAACATTCAAGGGGTTTAATTTTTTTTTACTTGTCCCTTATGGTGCAGTTGCTTTGACCCAGCATTCCTGCCATTCTTATAAAACCAGCCTCTCTAAATTGATTTGATGAATTAGGTGAATATGTTTCCATGACCTACTACTCCATCATAGCCTGTGCACATGCAGCTAGAGGACATAATGAGCCACACTGGCCAAAATTCTCAGCTAATTTTTCAATGGCGAGAACGTTTCCATCCATTGATTTACATGGTTTTTGCCTTTTTGCTACAAAAACGTGATGTATTTGCAGAAATGAAACATAATAGAACCAGCTACAGAGTGAGGTAGACATGCTGTGCTGTTCTGCTGTTATTTGATATGAAAATTGAGTTAGGAGAGGCTCATAGTGATTGCTATCACTATGAGCAGTTTTAAAAATAGTAGAAGGAGGAACTGGAAGGATCCTTATGTGTCCACTGAGTCTGAGGAGGAAGAGGAAGTGAGCACTACTGAACCAGTGCTGTTCAGTTCCCCTAAATCATCCCTAGGGGAAATTAATGGCAAGGGAGGCAGTGCTGTATCTTGGCCTAGGCCTAGGGCGGCACTTTACAGGGGGCGGCATAAAAAGCTGCCCCTACCGCCCGAACGCTTGGCTTGTTTGGCCCTGTTTAGCAGAGCGCACTGCTTAGTGTTAAGTGCGAATGTGTCAGGACTCTTCCTATAATCAGATCCTGGCGTATGCACACATATGGAAGGGAGGGACAGGCAAAGTTGGTCACACAGCGGTGGTGCAGAGGAGCTATAAGCTAGGAGAGCTCCCACCCACTCTTCCTTTCTGGAGTTGGACTTCTCCCAGTGGAAGTTGGCAGAAGCTGCAGCACACATGGTAAGGGCTACGGCAGGCCCAGGAGCTAATTGAACCTTTTGGCTTTCTGAGCCTCTCTCACACTTGCATTCCTTACGTTTAATTCAGTTGTCTGTACCCGCCATATGTGGCTACGTGATCACCACAAAGCATGCCAATATGCATGCTTATTACATGCTGTAGTCCACTGTCCAGCCAAGTACAGACTGATCGATTGACTGCAGTAATAAGTGGTAATATGCCAGAAATCAGTAATTCTCACTAACTTGTTTAGACCAGGGCTATACAAGGATAGATGTATTCAATTAAAAATGTCCCTGACTTCATCGAGAGCTTGGCTTAATGCAACGCTTGGAACTTTTATTTCTCTCATATTGTGCACTGATTTTCTTCAGAATTGCTCCACTTCCATTGGCATATGGCATGGTGTAAGCTTATTAGATGCAGAAAAAAAAAGACATTACTTACAGAATGCACTCCTAAAGGACCCCTAATGGTGGAGAGATGGATTTTAAAAAGCATCTTTATTAAGAAATTGTTAAAGTAATTGTTACAATAAGTTAGTTATATTCACTTTATTTGTGTTCACATTTTTCTTTATTATTATTTTAACAATTACTTAATAAGGATGCTTTTTAATTTTTAATCCTCATATCTCTACTAGTTCTCAACATCACAAGACCATTAAGGTTCTTTAGGAATGCATTCTGTGGGTAATGTATGTTTCCCCATCTATGGGGATAAGTGTTTTTATTTTACATGGATGGGCACTGTCATCTGGTTTACAGTTTAAAGGGATAGTAATGCTTCGTTTTATCTTTATTTTATTTTGTAGGCATGAAAAAAACATGAAGAACTATACAAGTCTTATCTCTCAAACCTTTATGGTTTAAGAGATTTTCACAAGCAAAGTTTCCCCTCCCGCCCCTTTTTCCTAGTGTAAGCCATCTCTTCTCAGATGTGGAATGCAGTCCATAGACCAGACAGATAACAGCAAGGGACAATATTCTTTCTATCAGAACAATGAAAGCCCTGCCCCCCTTGACATGTTTTTCAGCTTTTTCCCTTATCTTAATTGAAGATTGTCCCTCTCTGCAGTCTACCTGGGCACCTCCCTTCTGATCTGGCTGAACAGGGGGGGGGATACAAGAACAGAGTCAGAATAAAATTTAACCTTTATTAGTCTGGTTAAAATGGTAACCAACCAAAGTGAAACTTCTATTTGTTGGAGATCCACAGAGAATGAAAATAAAAATGGAACTAACTCCGCTGGATAAATGGCGGAATAATATTGCAAAATGGATACCCTATTAGTTTATATGAGGCCCACTGAGCTTGATTCATTTAATGAATAGGTGTACCATTGCATACTGAGTATAAGCACCTAAATAGGGTCACTGAATCAATAAGAATCCACAATAGGACATGAGAGACACTTGTCTTGTCTTTATTGTTATTTTAGGTGATTAGGAAACAGCCAAATGTGCTGTATTTTGAATTTCAATTAACATAACATGTATTGAATTCGGCAATCAGAGGGTTCATATGTTAGGGTGACCAGACCTCACCTTTAACTGGGGACACATGGGAAATAGGCATATTTCAGTACTGGACTGAGATCAAAGCAGCCCTGAGGTATGCATTTTTCATATGCGTCCCCGGTTAAAGGTGAGGTCTGGTCACCCTATCATATTTGTAGATCCCTTTGTTAACCCCTAATGACCCAAATTAATAGAATAAATCAAGAGACAGCAAATAATTCAATACCAAGACTTTATTGTGCAAAGTGTTGCAGAACAAAGTTCTATCAGTATAACTGATATTTTGCATCTTATTATTATAAATCACTTCTTTATTTTTGGAACCCCTACGGTAGCAGTAATAATCCCTAAGGACTCAATACATTGCATGAGTTAACCCAATATTACTGCTTATTTGCTCCAACACCCTTTTTCTTCACAGTAGCTCAGATTACTCAGAGAATTAGTTACAATGTGAATATTTATTCATAGATGGGCTATCTCTTTGTACTCATTGGTTATTAGTATTTCCTGAGAATTATTTTGTTCCTTAAAGCTACAATCCGTGTTAAAGGGATAGTAATGTTTCATAATAAAAGCAGCTCTAATTAATCATCATAGTATTTGGACTTTGAAGAGTGTTATTTCAATTCTGTCAGAGTTGTAGTTCAAGAGTAATTCAATGACAAAGTATCCCCATCAAGCCCCTTTTACTGATGTAACACTGCTCAGCCAGATCAGAAGGGAGGTGCCCAGGTAGACTACAGAGAGGGACAATCTTCAATTAAGATAAGGGAAAAACCTGAAAAACTTGTCAAGGGGGGCAGGGTTTTCATTGTTCTCATTGGAAGAAGATTGTCCCCTTCTGTTATCTGTTTGGTCTATGGACTGGATTCCACATCTGAGAAGAGATGGCTTACACTAGGTAAAAGGGGCAGGAATATGTGAATATCTCTCAAACCATAAAAGTTTGAGAGATAAGACTTATATCGTTCTTCATGTTTTTTTAATGCCTACAAAATAAAATAAAGATAAAACGAAGTATTACTATCCCTTTAATGTCAGTAGGAGCCGTGTTTGCCGTACAGGCTTCTATTTGGTCTCCACAACCCACTGCCATTGCTTAGTGAACCCCCCTCCCCTTGTTCTTTAGCAGTTTATGGCCATAGGAAAGTAGGCGTGGGTTTATTATTAGGAGGTGCTAAACTTCCTTTAACCATTTGAGTGCCAGAAGAATGCCCAATGCATTATGAAGCATGCAGGTGACAGCTTTGAAATCTGCTTCTTACTACTGTAAGGTGACCTGAAATTTTACAGACCAGGTTGGAAGCTGCTGTTAACTGTTCAGAAACAGGTATATCACGTGCTGTATCTTCTTTGTATGAGACAAAAAAAAATGTGAGTAAAACCAAACTCTAGCCACAACCTACAGCTGGTAGCTGAAATTCACTTTGCTAACTTATTCCACTTACTCTTAATTCCTGTAATTTCTCTGCAGTGTGGCACATATAAAGTATTAAGATACAGCAAAATGTCATACCCATTTTAACTTCCTAGTAACTAAAACAGAGTTCTCATTTTGACCTTTTCTCTAAATGCAACAAAAATTCTTAGAAGTGTTATCATTTTCACACAGATGTCAAAAGCTTTCCGGGTATGTGATGTCATTTCTGTGCTATCACAGGCCTGCTGTCACTCTGACTACAGTTCCGCCAGACAGACAGTTGTCTATTATATTTTAACTGTTTGCATGCTAGAAAGGTCTCCAACTCATTGCTTCACAATACATTGGAGACATCTCTGGTATCAAATGAGTTAAAAGAACCTAAAAAAAAAAAAATCATACTAATAAACTCCTACTTATGGTAATCTGTGAAGAAATTGTTAACCCTTTGAGTGCCAGAGAGGTATCCAACGCATTGCAACTCAAAGCCTTGGATACCTCTCTGATCCTCAAAAGGGTTAATGGCCACAATGAATACATTTTTATGGATTTCATGGATTTCTGGCACTCAAAGGGTTAAAGTGGACTAAAACAAGCTTACATTGACCCTTTATGCAAATTTCCTGCAGAGTATATAGTAACAAAGTTGATGAGTCTGAAAAAATACATGCGTCCATCAAGTCCAGCCCGTGCCAAGAAATGCCCCTTTTGATCCAGAGGAAGGCAAAAAAGCCCTCTGAAGCCATTTCCAATTTAGCTCCAAGTGGGTAAAACATTCCTTCCTGACTCCATATAGCAGTCAGGTAGTTCCCTGGATCAACATCCTATCTACGTTGAATCCATCTGCCATAATTTTCAGTATTGTTCTATGCTATAGTATAGTATATCAGTTAGTTTTGTTTTAATATAGGTAAAGGGTGGTAACGTGTAGATAAAGCAGGTGACTAGTAGAGTAAAAGAGATACCTTTATTGACTTAGTAGCTTTATTGCAAGCTTTTAGCATAACATAGGCACGTTATAGAATGAGAGCTGAATACTATATATAGGTACAACACAAGAAGGTAGGTGAGAAGACACAAAAAGAGACCATTAGTGTAGATCAATTAAGTTATCAAAGGCCACCACCTTGTAGACACTGAATAAATGGGTACTCACCGGAATTACAGGCTGTCAGACAAATACATGAGAGACAGCTAAAACGGCATCTCTGGGATATTCCTGACTCAGACACAGGACCACAATATAATTCTTAATAGGAAACCTGGGTCGCTCCACTTCAAGGTGGCGGCTGCTCATATATAATTATTACTGGCACTGAGAAAGCAGGCCTGCCGCAAAACTGAATATATTTGTTTTTATTGTATATATTTTGGTTGTATGACCACTGAAATTTTTTATATCTTTGGACACACAGATCTTCTGTTCATTGAACAGTGGCATAAATTGTACGCTTGCAAATGCCAGACGTTTAACTGGTAAAATAGGGGAATTGGAACTGGAAGCTGAAATCGAAAACATATGACTTGATTGACATAACAGAAACATGGTGGGATGACACACGTGACTGGTCAATCAATTTGGAGGGCTACATGTTGTTTAGAAAAGATAGGCCAAACAAAAGAGGTGGTGGGGTCTGTCTGTATGTCAAACCAGCATTATTGCCTCATTTGTGGGAAGATATATGTGATGACAGTAGTGAACATGTGGAATCCCTGTTGGTTGAAATAGTCAATGGAGGTAAAACTGCCCAGAAAATATTAGTGGGTATTTGTTATAAACCACCAAACATTGGTGACCTTGAAGAATCACAGCTATTAATGCAAATAGAAAAGGCTTCTCAAATAGGGAGAACTATAATTATAGGGGATTTTAATTATCCAGAAATAGATTGGAAAAATGGAACAACTAATTCTGTTAAAAGCACTAAGTTTCTGAACTTGTTGAATGACAATTTTTGTCTCAACTAGTACAGACCTCAACCAGAGGGGATGTATGTCTGGATCTGGTAATAACTGACATCCAAGTAAGGGAGCACTTGGGGAATAGTGACCATAACATAGTATCATTTGAAATTAATTCAAAAAAGCAATTTGGTATGGGATCCACCAAAACACTGAATTTTAAAAAGGCCAACTTTAGCAGGTTTAATTCATCCCTTGGTCTCGTTGACTGGGATAGAATATTTTCAGAAAAAAACACAGAAGGTAAGTGGAATGCCTTCAAAATAGCATTGTAAAAATATACATATAAATATATCCCCTTTGGAAACAAATACAAAAGAAGCAAATTAAAACCAATGTGGCTAACCAGTAAAGTAAATCATGAAATAAATAACAAGAAAGCAGAATTTAAACATTATAAAGCTGAGTGATCAGCAGAGGCATTTGCAGAATACAAAAATGCCAACAAAACCTATAAAATGGCGATTAAATTAGCTAGACTGGAGAATAAAAAAATTATTGCTAAGGAGAGCAAGAACAACCCCAAAAAAGTCTATAAATACATTAATGGCAAAAAAATTAAAGTCTAATAATGTTGGGTCCTTGTTATCTGAACTGGTGAGATGGCCAGTGGGGACAGAGAGAAAGCAGATATTTTAAATAATTTATTTTCTTCTGTTTTTACCAAGGAAGACCGAATGGACAAGAACCTGCAAACTACTTTTACAGAACAGTCACAGCAAGCATGGGTTTGGCTACACAAGAAAAAGTGTTAAAACAATTGAATGGTGTTAAGGTAGACAAAGGCCCGGGGCCGGATGGTATACACCCACGGGTACTTAAAGAGCTAAGCCAGGCCATGGCCAAACCGTTACTTTTGATTTTCAGGGATTCTTTTATTTCAGGTATGGTGCCCACGGATTGGCGTAAAGCAGATGGGGTGCCCATACTTAAAAAGGGATCAAAATCACAGCCAGGAAATTACAGACCTGTGAGCTTGACATCTGTGGTAGGGTAGTTGTTTGAAGGGTTGCTAAGGGAATATATTCAAGAATTCAGCTTGAACAAGAATGTCATTAGCAGGAGCCTGCATGGCTTTGTGAAAAACAGGTCTTGTCAAACTAACTTGATTGCATTTTATGAAAAAGTGAGTAAAAATATAGATGTGGGAGCGGTGGTTGATATGATTTATTTAGACTTTGCCAAGGCATTTGATACGGTTCCACACAAGAGGTTACTGAACAAATTGAATGAAATAGGCTTAGGGGAAAATGTTTGTGCGTGGATTGGAAACTGGCTGAAAGACAGAATGCAAAAAGTGGTAGTAAATGGGAAGTTCTCCAATTGGACAAAAGTGGAGTATCTCAGAGATCTGTCCTGGTTCTTCTTCTTTTTAATTTGTTTATTAATAATCTCCAGAGGGCATAGGGAGCCATGTATCAGTGTTTGCCAATGACACAAAATTAAGTAAGTTAATAAAGTCTGAACTGGATGTGTCTTCATTACAAGAGGATTTGGACAAACTGAGCAACTGGGCAGGCAAATGAGATTCAATATAGACAAGTGTAAAGTTATGCATTTTGGTTATAATAATAAAAATGCAAAATATAGTTTAAATGGTGTTTCTCTGGGGAAATCTACTAATGAAAAGGATTTGAGAGTAATGGTAGACAACAGACTTAGCAGTAGCGTGCAGTGCCAGTTGGCAACTGCAAATGCCAATAAGATATTGGCATGTATTAAAAGGTGTATTGAATCAAGGGAGGAAGATATTATTATGTGTCTTTACAGGTCCATGGTAAGACCCCACCTAGAATATGCTGTTCACTTCTGGGCACCCTTTCTGAAAAAGGACATTATGGAAGTAGAGAAAGTGCAGAGGAGGGCTACAAAACTAGTAAGGGGAAAATAAAGTTTTATTTATGAAGAAAGGCTAGAAAAGTTAAACTTGTACACACTAGAGAAACGGCGTCTTAGAGGGGATATGATAACACTATATAAATATGTTCAGGGCCCATACAAAGGGCTCTCCACAGACATGTTCATTAACAGAACAGTACAAAGGACAAGGGGCCACCCGCTTAGACTTGAGGAAGGGAGATTTCATCTACAGCAGTGGAAGGGTTTCTTTATGGTAAGGACAATAAAGGTATGGAATTCACTTCCTGAGGAGGTGGTGCTGTTGAATACATTAGATGCCTTTAAAAATGGCCTGGATACTTATTTAAAAGAGCAGAACATAGAGGGCTATGTACGTTAGTGCTTGTTGATCCAAGGAGAAATCTGATTGCCATTTGGAATCAAGAAGAAACCCCCCCCCCCATTCAAGGCAGAATTTGAAATTGATGTATTAAGGGTTTTTTTGCTTTCTTTTGGATCAACGATGGTAAAGAGGAATAGGAAAAGGGTTGAACTGGATGGACGCAATTCTTTTTTCAACCTAAATTACTTTGTTACTATGTTACTAGCAGCTGACCATAACATGTATGCACTGAGTGGAGACGTTGAAAATTCTCCACCTACCTGTCTGTTAGCTTTGGGTACTCCTTAGCTGACCACAATAACATGTGAGTGCATTAAGAATTATTTATTATACAAGTGTATCATCAATATTAAGCCATTGGGGCGTACCCTCTTTTTATTCTTTTTTGCATATATTGTTACTATATATAGGTGGTACTTTTACTATACTGGTCTCCTGCTTCGTTCTGTTTGAGGCCAAACTGACAGCTTGCTGATCTATTAAAAATGACCTTGGTGTGTGGGCTCTGCCTACAATCTTTCATAGCTGTGTGTGGGAATATTGGGCCAGCAGAGATTCCACTTGGCATAAAGTCCCACAGTGTGACACCAACATATAAAGGTTAATTTCTCAAATACTGTTTATATTACAAATAACTAGTTCAACATACAATAAGTTTTAATGTCAATTTTAGGTGAAAAGTCCAGTAAGCATTTATTACAAAAAATAGCATATATCATATGTTTTTTTCTGCTCCAACTTTATCCCTTAATTAATACAAGATATAATGTTTTATGTTTCAAGGATCTGTGATCCCAAATGCCTCCTAGTGATATCTTCTTTTGTTTCTAAGAAGACTTCACTGGGAAGGAAAGACTTCTTAGGAGTTAGGGGTATATGGTCCTAGACCTCCGTGCACTTTGTTGAGTAATGTGGGTAAATCATTTTAAAAATACATGAAAAATTTAGCTTAACAATATGAAAAGTATGCATGTTTTCTTGCTGTAAATGTAAATTTCTCATTAAAAAAAATTATGTTATCCCTTCTTAAAAAGACAAAGACTTTAGCACATTAAAAAATATCCCCATAATGTTGATTTGTAAAAAACCAACATATTGAGACTGATCTTCTAAAGTGACCTAGAACAATTTGTAGCAGGGTGGGAAATCAAATGTATAGTATAGCAAAAAAACATTTTCATAATTTCTAATGAAGCTTTCAACACCTTAAAAGATAGAAAGCATCCATCATGCTGCTTTGGAGTGCATTGTAGACCTTTGTAGCATTCAAGGGAGTAAAAGCCCCATTAATATCAATGGGAGTTTGGGGATTTTCCCTAACGTTCAGATTGGTAACTTCAGAACTGCTCCATATATTCTTGATACTTCATCCTCATTGTATACAGTGTTATACTAGGATAACAAAAATCCATGACACAGCAGAATGTTAAGCAGGCACAGTAAGGTGAGTAGGTGCTACCTCTTAGTTTGTGGTGGACTGATCCTGGTCAAGGTGAGGGCCTGCCCAGAACAAATAAAAACCCCAAAGAAAGGCAGGAGGTGGGCCTGGCTAGTGGCAGAATAAAATATGGAAGAGGCAGCAGGAAAAGCCATATAACATGTAGGTTTTCATTAAAAAAATACTGCTCCTTTAAGTGAGCCTGTGCTTACCTGTGTTTTTCTTTCAGGAGGCAAAAGTGGGCTTGGGGTAGGGGTGGACATCATCTGAATACTGGCCTGACCTAGTAAGTTGGCATACGCCATGGGTGCATTTTAGGTTTGGGAACTCAGTTTGTAAGACTGCTTACATTAATAAAGCTGTGTCCTCACTTTTTCCATGTACAAATGTTTCCTGTTATTCATTTTTTAGTTTTCCTTATACTTTTAATGTTTTGGGTTGTATCTCATGGAGGTAGAAATGTGCCTCTTCCCCTTTCAACACTGAATCTAGTTTAAATGGCTATAATTAAAGAGTGCCTTGTGTGTTCTATGTGTCATTTTTAGAAGATAATGCTATCAAGATGATGGGGAAGGGCTTCTTGGAAAAAGAACATTTCCTGGAATTTTTAAAGATCTGAAGCCTGAGTGACATAATAGGTGGGGAAGGGGATTTATGAAATATGGTGCAATGCAAAGAAGATGTATAAAAAATGTGATTAGAGGAAAAAAGGGCAAAAATAGAAACAGACTAGACTAGCCAGTTTGTTCCTATCTTCCGTCACAATCTTTGTTAAAAAATTGATATAAGCAATTCAAGGAAATGTTGAGTAATGGTACTTGAAGATAACAGCTGTGAGAGTGTGGATTCTGAATTAGATATAGATGTCAAAAGGAAGACTAGTCAGTGAATTTATTAGTGGATTGACAGGCAATGGGGTAAATTATGTGGACGGATATGGCACCTGGTTAATGGGGTGCCATCTAAGAGCAGGTTTCACTCGTTGAGGAAAGATTTCATGTTACACTGTATAATGCAGTAGTTCTCAAACAAGGTGACATGGTGCTTTGGTGTTCCACTTAGGGCAGGGCTCAAAATTTCCACTCGCCACTAGCCAATGGCGAGTGCAAATTTAGCCCTGGCTAGTAGAAATTCAGCCCTGGTGGTTATGTTATGGCTTGCAGTGGCGAGTAACTTTTTCAGGTCTGGCTAGTAGCAAAGGACTTAAAATTATAAGCCCTGACTTAGGATGCCACTTTTTAAATAGTAACATAGTAAATTAGGTTGAAAAAAGACACAAGTCTATCAAGTGAAACCTTTGCCTCATAACCCAGAGACATGAGAAATTATATAGCTTTCCTGCTGCCAAATAAGTTAGTCTTTATCAAACCTTTCTGTTTTGCCTACAAATATACAGTCTAACCCCGGTATGTTCCCTATTGAAAGAAAGGTATCTAATCTTCTCTTAAATGTATCCATTGTGTCTGCCATAACCACATCATTGGGCAAGGAATTCCATAATTTAACAGACCTTACTGAAAAAAACCCCTTCCTCTGCTGAAATCAAAACCTCCTTTCCTTTAATCTCAAAAGTGAGTTTTAACCCTTCGAGTACCAGAGAGGTATCCAACGCATTGCAAATTGTTATGCACACTATGTTTATTTTCATTTTTATGATTGTGAGACCTAAGAATAACTATAAGACCGGGTTCTCCACACCCACAGCCTTGAGAAAGTCCGTGGATATGCGGACGAAACGCGTTGACTTTGGAATATGTGCACTGACTCTGGTGTTGATGTGGGCTAAGTTGCAATATTGATGCAATCAGTGGAAGAAGACGACATGGTGGAGAAATGTGCAAAAGAATATGGAAAGGAAACAAACTGAGGCATATTGGAGCGATTTGTGAGTGGCGGCAAAACGCCGTGGAAACGGGATGTAAGGTACCCGGGAAGGCTATAAAGCTGTGTGGGTCTGATCTGTATAGACCGAGTTTGGAGCAGGTCAGTTGTGTTTAAATATCTGCCAGACTCAATCGCATATCATCAATGCCATCTGTCTTCACCATATCATTTCACCATCTGTGTTTGTCTATATACTGGGATATATATTGGATGAAGTTTTGAGTCATTATATCACGTGATGGAATCTGTTTGTGACTGTTGAATGTATACATCATCACCATCGATCACCATTGGATTTATCATTCTTTATTTCATCATCCATTTCATCTCATCTGTGTCTATATGTCTTCATTCATTTTTATGATATTGCTTTAGTCCTCTTCACTAGCGCCAGTGTTTTTTTGTTTTTATATTAGGGGAATGGAAGGATATATTTGGTAGAGGGTGTTGTGGGGAATGTGCACCGCATGAGGTTTGGGGGGGGCTGTGGGTGTGGAGAACCCGGTCTTATATTTTTATTGATTCAATTGGAGATGATATTAACAAATCATATTACTATATATAATTTATATGGTGTTATTATTTCATAATGGAGGATGAGTGCTGATAATAGTCCTACTGTTGGTTTTTTCTTTTTCTTTTTTTGTTTTAGTATATTTTAGGACTAAAGCACCCTATGCATGATATGCATAGTTATTTCCTCAATTTTAGTTTAATTGAGTAGTACTTTTCTTTTTTCTTTTTTGTAGTGTTCTAAGAATAACTATAGTTATATATTGGTCCCTTCATTGTGCCCTTGACAAATGACAAAAAAATATGTCAGGATGACCCAAAACTTAGGAGTACATTGAGCAAAAAAAGGATAAAGACCACGGTTACAATGAGTTAAGCTTCAGTCAGAAAGCAACATTTTCTGGGTATATTTCTAAAATAAAGACAGAAAAACTCAATGAGGAACTGGAGAAAGTCTGAGGCAAACCAACTGCACCATTGGGGTTAAATAAACATTACTTTTGGTTTAAACAGAGCTTTTAACCCTGTGATTACTGGACAGGTCTCCAACTCATAGCGTCAAAATTTTTAAGGGATTAAAAGCCAGAATTTGAAGAAATGTTTATTTGTTCCCTTTGGTGAAATTAGTTTATTGCAAAAATTGCTCAAATTCTTCTTAGTACATTGGACTCTGTGGGACACATAATGAATGAAAGTGCATAATCAGATTGGACCAGTGGATTGTTAACAAGCTGGATATGATGCTCTAGCTCCCTGCTATTGATAGCAAGTCACTAGGAAATGAGCTAGAATAAATTGGTTCAATACATTAAAATAAGCAACTGTGTATGTGTGTGTATATATATATATATATATATATATATATATATATATATATATATATATTAGTATCAAAGCCCGTATACACGGGCTAAAGTGCACCAACGGGCCCGGCTGCTGCCCTGGAGCAGATCTAGGAGGTGAGCCGTCCAGATCAGCTCATCTGGCAAGTCTCTCACCGAACGCGGTGATCCTCAACGGGGAGCTCCAGACAGCTCACAGTGAAGCTCCCTGTGTGTGAAACCACACATGCACAGTGGAGACTGCTGGAAAAGCAGTCTCTACTGCGCATGTGCGGTTACGCTCACAGGAAGCAACGCATTCTATCACTTTATGTTATAGGATATATGTATATATATATACACACACACACAATAAAGTGATATACTGTGGTTGCTCAGTCCCATTCCCTCCAAATCAAACCTTTCTAGCAATATTAACCCCTTCAAGACCTGTGGGGTGTGCAAAGCATTGCTATATATTGTGTTACTCTCCCCTCTGGTCCTAGGGGGTTAAAGACTCCAAATTTCCAAGCTGAAGTGTGAACTCTTATTGGTTGCTTTCATTTGTGTTCCTCTTTATACTGTAATTCATTTTTATATGGCAATTAACTTTCCCCCTGTTTCTAATACACTTAAAGGAACACAAACAGTTTTTAAGGGGGGGGGTTAATCTAATAGAGAGGTCTCCAGTGCATTGTGAAGCAATGTAGTTGGTTTACTCCAGTCTTCTTTTATTCATATGAACCATTGACTTTTTTTTTTTTTTTTGCTAGAAATACATTTTTTGGCAAACTGGAGTTTCAGACAATAAAAGCATGCTATTTTGTAAAACACAGTTTTATAATTTATGGAAATGTTCTGTCTCTATTAACCCTTTGAGTGCCAGAGGGGTATGCAACGCATTGCTTTGAAATGCATTGCGTACCCCTCTGGAACTCAAAGGGTTAAAGAAACAATAATTAATCTTAACAAAAACAAAAATATATTTTAATCTGTGTTGACAGTCCTAATGGCCACTGTGAATAAATTGCACTTGGATTGGTTCTTAAAAACTAATCATTAATTACTACTGGATATCATGTTTGTGGAAGCAGGGATGATTCTTTGTTGCAATACTATAGGATCAAAGCCTCCTCCCTCATTGGTGGGCGCCTCCACTCAAGGATGACAAATATTCATGTCTTCCTTCACGGACATATTGAATACTAATATGTACTACTAACAGACAGATTTAAACAGACAGGACATCCCTGTGAAGCACTTGAAGAACAATTTCACCGAGCACTACAAAACAACCAGAAACAGAAGTCCATCCTGTGCAGTTTCATACAAATGATGTAGATTTGAACCCTGTGTAGAGCATATATTATACTCATGTACTAAGTCACTTAGGTTTTTGTTGCATAGTTTGGAAAAATATATTTAAGCTAGCTTACCTCATCAAGGTACCCCATTTTAAATGGATAGTAATACCTCAATTAATGTTTAGCTCTAAGTATTATTTACATTTTTTTAACATGTAGCTCTATATATATTTAGTTAAAGTATTGTAGATCAAACACTGTTTAAGACAAAAGGATCCTCCTCTCGCTCCTTTCCCCTGCGTCACGCTGCCTCTCTGTCTTGTCCAGATGGAGAGCGGCTAGGGACAATGTTCAGTAAGCAAAAGGAAATTCCTGCGATCCTTCGTCAAGGAGGGCAGGGTTGTCCTTATACTTACTGAATGAAGATTGTCCCTTGCTGCATCCATCTGGTCCGGACTGAATTACAGATCTAAGGGGAGACAGCCAGAAGGGGAAGGAGAGGTCACCTTTTGTCTTGAATAACATTTGAACTACAACACTATGAGTAGCTATATATATAGCTCTACATGTTAAAAAAAGTGTAAACAATACTTGGAGCTAAACTTTAATTGAGGTATTACTGTCCCTTTAAGCCATGTTTATGGCTTACGAAAAATACTTTATATTAAAAGGTAACTCTGTAACTAGTGATGATTGAGCACCCCGATGCTCGGGTGTTCGGGTGCTCTGGCCGAGCGCCCCCGGAGGCTCGAGTGCTCGGCCGAGCACCCGAGCCCCATTGAAGTCAATGGGAGGACTCGAGCATTACACCAGGCACCCCCTGCTCTGATGAGGGGAGGGTGCCTGGTTCATAGGAAAAGGTCAGAAAATGATGGAAACACCACAGAAATGGTTCAGGGACAGCATAGGGAGGATGTCTGGATGCATCTTGGACTCCAACGTCGCTGCTGGAAACGATGTTTCGCCCGTAGTACGCCATTTTTACAGACTGACCGTAAAACACACAAAAAGGAAGATAAAAAAACGATTTTAGGTGAAAAATTGTTACCAAACAGTATTTGCTGTATATTTACTTGTATATCATCTGCAAATTCTGCAAAAAATGTCATCGATTTTTCGGAACTGGGGCCATGATTAAGAGGGAAACGTGCGCAGCATAAAGCAGGTGTTCAACGTGGTTATGGCCCGGGTAAGGTACAGCATTCAGGAACGGAGGCCGCAGCTACCACAGGTTTTACAACATGTCCGTTTGCCCTTGTTAAGTCCAAAATTTATAGTCGGAACAGTGGGGTCTGATCCATTGAGTAAAAGTGACGAAGTGACTTAGTGGATGAAGCCAAGAACTACCTTCTGCTCTGTCGAACACCCCAGCCCTATTTAATTCAATGGGAGCACCTGAGGCACTCCGATACAACCTGTATATCACAAAATGGAGGGCCTCATTCACATTGTGGTACAATAGTTCAGGTAGTGGTCCAACACTCATAAAGCCTATGCACTAAGTGAAAGGGCTGCCAAAAATTAGACTGAAATGTCACTCCAATACACCCTTTATTACACATAAAGGAGGGCATCATACACACCATTGAAAAATTAGGATTAATGGCCTGCTGGTGACCCTCTAAAACATTAGGGGCGAGGGCATGCCGCTAAGCTGACCATCTAAAACATTAGGAATGAGGGTCTGCTGCTGAGCCGACCATCTAAAACATTATGGGTGAGGGTCTGCTGCGGAGCTGACCATCCTAAACATTATATGCGAAGGCCCGCTAGTGAGCTGACGCTATAAAACATTATATGAGAGGGCCCGCTAGAGAGCTGACCCAATAAAACATTATATGAGAAGGCCCGCTGGTGAGCTGACCTATACAAAAATTGTCAAACAGGGCCCGCTGGTGAGCTGGCCCTATATAAATATTATATCACAGGGCCCGCTGGTGAGCTGGCCCTATATAAAAATTATATCACAGGGCATATGGAAGAGGAGGAGGAGGATGAGAAGATTAAGAGTCAACCATATACCCGTTTTTTGGGTGGAAGGGGTGAATAGGAATACAGAGTATTCCCATCATTGTAAATAACATATCTAAAGTGACTTTATGTTCACCCGGGGCTTTCCTCCAGTGGAGTGGAGAAGTCAGGGAAAATCCAGGCCTTGTTCATTTTTATAAGTGTCAACCTATCAGCATTTTCGGTGGAAAGGCGGATACGCTTATCTGTTATGATGCCACCAGCAGCACTAAATTCCCGCTCAGATAGAACGCTGGCGGCAGGGCAGGCCAGCACCTCCAAGGCGTAGAGTGCCAGTTCATACCACGTGTCCAGCTTGGACACCCAGTAGTTGTAAGGCACAGAGGGATCAGTGAGGACGCTGACACGGTCTGCTACGTACTCCTTCACCATCTTCCAAAACTTTTCCCTCCTTGTGACACTAGGCCGCGCATCAGGGTGAGGGTGCTGGCGGGGTGTCATGAAGGTGTCCCACGCCTTGGAGAGTGTTGCCCTGCCTTTGTCGGAACTGCTGTGTGCTCCCCTTTTCTCCCCTTCTCGGTTGGCCAAGGTAGCACGTACTCTGCTGCCAGCGTTGTCAGATGGAAAATTTTGGAGCAATTTTTCGACAAGAACCTTCTGGTATTGCACCATTTTGCTTGTCCTCTCCACCGGAGGAATGAGAGATGAGAAATTCTCTTTGTAGCGGGGGTCTAGAAGGGTGAACACCCAGTAATCCGTGTTGTCTAAAATGCGTATAACGCGTGGGTCACGGGAAAGGCAGCCTAACATAAAGTCAGCCATGTGTGCCAGAGTACCAACAGGCAAGATTTTGCTGTCCTCACCAGGAGGATGACTCTCAATCTCCTCATCCTCTTCCTCCTCTTCTGCCCACCCACGCTGAAGAGATGGAAATAAAGTTCCATGGCTACCCTCTGTAGCGGAGGCAACCGTGTCTTCCTCCTCCTCCTCCTCCTCCGCCTCCTCCAATTGTCGCTGAGAAGACGAAGTGAGGGTGCTCTGGCTATCACCTTGTGTAAGCTCTTCCTCCCCCATTTCCACCTCTTCCACATGCAAAGCGTCGGTTTTAATTGTGAGCAGCGAGCGTTTCAGTAGACACAGAAGTGGGATGGTTACACTGATAATAGCGTTATCGCCACTCACCATCTGTGTCGATTCCTCAAAATTGCGTAAAACCTCACAGAGGTCTGACATCCATTCCCACTCCTCACTTCTGATTAGAGGAAGTTGAACGGAGAGGCGACGACCGTGTAACAGCTGGTACTCCACTACTGCCCTCTGCTGCTCACAAAGCCGGGCCAACATGTGGAAGGTGGAGTTCCAGCGCGTGCTCACGTCACACAGCAGCCGGTGAGCTGGCAATTGTAAGCGCTGCTGCAGCGTCAACAGGCCGGCTGAAGCTGTAGATGACTTACGGAAATGTGCACACACGCGGCGCACCTTCGTCAAGAGATCATGCAAATTGGGGTAGGTTTTTAGAAATCGCTGAACCACTAAATTAAATACATGCGCTAGGCATGGTACGTGTGTGAGCTTGCCGAGCTCCAAAGCCGCCACCAAGTTACGCCCATTATCACACACAACCATGCCTGGTTGCAGGTTGAGTGGCGAGAGCCACTGCTCGGTCTGGTGACTAATCCCCTGCAACAGCTATGAGGCCGTGTGCTGTTTGTCCCCAAGGCAGATCAGCTTCAGCATGGCCTGTTGACGCTTCCCCACTGCAGTGCTACACTGCTTCCAGCTACCGGCTGATGGGTGAGTGGCGCTGCTCGCAGAGAATTCGGAGGTGGAAACGGAGGAGGAGGAGGAGTCAATAACGTAGGTGCTGGCGGAAACCCTGATGGAGGTAGGGCCCGCAATCCTCGGCGTGGGTAGCACCTGTGCCATCCCAGGGTCCGAGTCGCTCCCAGCCTCCACGACATTCACCCAGTGTGCCGTCAGGGAAATGTAGCGTCCCTGGCCACAAGCACTTGTCCATGTGTCAGTCGTTAAGTGGACCTTCCCAGTAACTGCGTTGGTCAGGGCACGGGTGATGTTAAGGGACACATGGTGGTGTAAGACGGGGACGGCACACCGGGAAAAGTAGTGGCGGCTGGGGACTGCGTACCGAGGGACAGCTGCTGCCATCAGGCTGCAGAAGGACTCAGTGTCCACAAGCCTAAATGGCAGCATTTCGATGGCCAGTAATTTGGAAAGGTGTGAGGTTAGTGCTATGGCCTGTGGGTGGGTGGCTGGGTATTTTCGCTTGCGCTCAAATGCCTGAGGTAACGACATTTGGACGCTGCGCTGGGACAGGGAAGTGGATGTGGTCACTGATGGTGCTTCAGATGGTACAGGTGCAGGGCGGGAGGTATGCGGGCCTGCGCCTTCGACAGGCGATTGGCCGGCACCGAAAACAGGGGAAGAGGAGGCAGTGGTGTGGCCTGCAGACACAGATTGGCGATCCGGGCGTTCCTCCCACTTATTACGGTGCTTGGATGCCATGTGTCGGATCATGCTGGTGGTGGTGAGGTTGCTAGTGTTCATGCCTCGGCTCATTCTGGTGTGGCACAGGTTGCAAACTACAATTCTTTTGTCGTCCGCACTTTCCTTAAAAAAACGCCATACCGCGGAACACCTAGCCCTTGGCAAGGGAGATTTACGCAAGGGGTTGCTCCGTGGAACATTTGCGGGCCGGTTTGGTGCGGTCCGCCTTCTTTCTTTAGCCACACCACTGCCTCTTCCAGCCTGTTGCGGTGCTGCAGATGGCTCACCCTCAGGACTGCTGTCATCGCTCGGCTTTCCACCTTCCCAGGTGGGGTCAGTGACCTCATCGTCCACCAAGTCCTCCTCCACTTCCTCACTCTGATCATCCTCCTCATTTCTTGATCCCACCACATCCTCAGTCATTGACAACTGTGTATCATCCTCCTCATCAAGGTCTTGAGACAGTAATTGTGGTTGATTTGATGGCAACTGTGTCTCATCATCATCATCCACTTCCTTTGACCTTAAATGCCGTTCCCCTCTGTCATCTTCTTGTGATTGGGTACCCTCTAGAGGTTGTGAATCAGGGCACAAGATCTCATGTTCCTCTGCAAGCGTGCTTGGAGAGAGGTTCAAATCAAGGATTGGTGATGAGAAGAGCTCCTCACTATATCCCAGTGTGGGATCACTTCTTTGGCCAGACCCTCTATGGTGGGAGGAAGGATGATCAGGGTGAGGATTATGTTGACCAGACTCTTGGCTAGTGAGAGTGGACTTGGTGGAAGACAGGGTGGTGCTTAACCGACTGGAAGCAGTATCAGCTGAAATCCAACCGACCACCTGTTCGCAGTGGTCTGACCTCAAGAGTGATGTCCTGCGACGCCCTGTAAACTGAGACATGAAGCTAGGTATGGTGGATGTCTTTCTTTCTTGTGCTCTGGCACCAGGCACAGTTTCTACGCGTCCTGACCCGCGCCCTGAACTATCAGGATCACGTCCACTTCCCCGTCCCTTTTTACCCGCCTTCTTCATATTAAACGGAATATATGCCGGTAATCTGCGGCTAGGCACACGAAACAGAATGTGACGCTAATCTGCGGCTAGGCACACTAAACAATATGTGACGCTAATCTGCGGCTAGGCACACTAAACAATATGTGACGTTAATCTGCGGCTAGGCACACTAAACAATATGTGACGCTAATCTGCGGCTAGGCACACGAAACAGAATGTGACGCTAATCTGCGGCTAGGCACACGAAACAGAATGTGACGCTAATCTGCGGCTAGGCACAGTGAACGGAATATGTGACGTTAATTTGTGAATTTGCACACTAAACAGAATGTGACAATAATCTATGGCTACACAATTCAAAACAAGAAAAGGTTGCTGCACATGCCAAATTAATTATAGAAACTTGCAATAAGCATGAATATGCATGGTGCACTCATAGGCAAAAACACATAATACACCAAAAGGGGAGCACCAATGGAAAAGACACCAAAGGGTACCAATCCCTAACAAAGAAACCTATTTAAATGAGGCACTCAAAAATGCAAGTACAAGACAAATACAAAGCTTTATTAGAAAAATAAGCACAGTAATACACAGAAAGTTAAAATCAATTAAAAACAGTCAGTATGAGGCAAATAATGTAGACATACCCAGGCATAAATAATGAAAATAATAATAAAAAGAAGAAAAAGAATAAATCTACAATCAAAATGTGCCCTATAATGTTCCAGCTATAGCGAAACAAAACTTGCAAATAGTGCTAATATAAAGTGCAAAAAAAAATATATACTAGCATGGAGATAAAATACCCAAAAGTGTAGAAAAATACTTATCTATAATGATGTAAAAGTAACCCCACTGGGAATGTCAAATGGTCACAGAGCCAACATACTGAACACCCAACGCGTGTCGCTACTAACGTAGCTTCGTCAGGGGTGATGAGAACTACAATACTACCTAGAGTATATAACTAATAAAGTGACCAATCAACATAATCAAAATAGTCATGTGATTGAGGCAGACGCGCGAAACTAAACAAAGAGCAGAATCGTAATATAACAATTCCCCTCCCCACCAGTTGTATCTTACCACCAAGTATCTAATTTCAGAGCACTGCCCCTTAGTATGTATTAGAGACAGTTCCCCTCCCCACCAGTTGTATTTTACCACCAAGTATCTAATTTCAGAGCACTGCCCCTTAGTATGTATTAGAGACGCAGGCTATAAACCGCCAAGCGTCCAATCTCCAAATGTTCCCCTTCAATATCTAGGGGCAGCGCCAAGAAAAAGATCTTAAATAAAAAGAAACCAATTATTTCTGTATTATTATAAAATACACAAGTAAATAAACCGTGTATAATGTAGGGAAAAAATATATATATGGCCCTACCTATGTAAAAAAAAAAAAAACTATAATTTAAAGGGATACATCCATATATGTCCCTGCCTAAAGATGAATGTACTAAATATCACATAAAGGCAAAATAAGATGAATCCTAATGCTTAAATAGCAAAAATGATCTACATACATTAGATTAGTCACATAGTGTACCAAAAATAAATAACAATAGCTTGGCCATATATAAAATAAATTATTCTCTAAAGAAATATGTTAGCACAATGGTATCAATCAAAACACTGGTGGGGAAAAGGGCATTAGTATAAATAGCACATCAATCCAGGACTATAAGATTATGTAGTCACAAATTGTTACATAGTACATATGGTCACGAATTTATAATTAGTAGTACATATCAATAGACTCAATAAAGATCCATTATCCAAAAAAGGATATGTGCAACAGAAAAGATTCCGAAATATATTCTGAAACATATCCAATGTCCAAATGTCCTTCTAAAGACTTTGCACCAAAGAAGGTGAAGGATAATATGGACTCCATGCAGAAAAAAGCAGATGAAAGATAATATGGACTCCAAACATAAGGGGGCAAATATGTAGTTCTACATTTGTTGTAGAAATAAATTGTTCCTTGTCCTCTTTCATTAAGATTCAATCTTTATCACTATTGGATTCTTCTTCCGTGTCTCTCGTCTCCTCCTCCTATAACCACCAATCCATCCACTGGTAAAACACCATCCAATATTTTAAATTTAAGAGGATCTATAAAGAGAAAAGAAAAGAAAGACAAATATTAGAACCAATATAAATTTATTTAGGAAGGTAAGTAACAAGAAAAAAGCATCTCTTCATTCATGCCACGTGGCTGGCAGGATTGAAGCATAAAAATCCACCAAGTTTCTTTTTGACTTAACCTTTTGGCCAAATCACCTTTCCTAATGCCCATAATAACCCTGTCTAGTCCAAATACCTGCAAATTGTCTAATTTTCCACCATGACAAGATAAGAAATGCTCTGCTACTGAAGTTAATTTTTCCCCACGTCCTCGATCTCGATCTGCATTTCTAATAAGAGAAAAATGCTTTTGAATTCGACTTTTCAACATCTGGGTAGTCTGTCCAACATAAAGCAAACCGCACGGACACAAAATTGCATAAATGCAGTTTCTTGTACGGCAATTAACAAAATGCCGAAGAGACAAGTTGGTACGAGATACTGGACTATATAACTCTTTAGACTTAGAGATGAAGCTGCAGATTGTACAGCTTCCACAGGGAAATGTACCAACTATTTTGTGACCTGCAGTCTTTAAAGATGAAAAAAAATGACTACGGACCAATAGGTCCGACAAGTTATTACTGCGTCTAGCTGTAACAAGAGGCGTAGCTGGTAATATACGTTGTAACGTGAGATCAGTACGTAAGACATGCCAATGTTTAGATAATATACTACGTATAGTAGACCATTGGGAATTAAAGCGAGTAACCACTCGAATTTGCTCATCTGATTTATTCAGCTTACATGGTCCAGAATTCAAAAGAGTATCCCGAGGAATACCTGAGGCACGTTGAAAACCTTTCGCCAAACACGACTTAGGGTAACCTCTTTCTGTGAACCTATTTCGTAGTTCTTTGGCTCGTAGTTGAAATTGGGTATCCTCAGTGCAATTTCTACGGATCCTCAAATATTGACCATATGGAATGCCTCGTTTGCAACTTACAGGATGTGCACTGGTATAGTGTAAAAGTGAATTAACCGCCGTTGTTTTACGGAACAAATCTGTAACAATGTGTCCATGAGAATCAATAGAAATGGAAAGATCTAAAAAATCCACTGAATGATCTGAAAGAAAAAAAGTAAGATGAATATTATACAAATTATCATTTAGTTTATCTAAAAATTCTCTACACAAAGATTCAGGTCCATGCCACAAAAAAAGTATATCGTCAATAAATCTATACCACGAAAGGATATGGGAAGTATATTGCTCCATGTTCTCATTGAATACAATCTCCCGTTCCCACCAACCTAAAAATAGGTTGGCATACGATGGCGCACATTTCGCCCCCATTGCAGTACCAGCAATTTGTAAAAAGAATTTAGAATCAAAAACAAAATAATTATGTTGTAAAATAAATTGAAGCATGTCCAATAGAAAATCACAAAATTGTGTATCTAAGGACAAATTAGATTGTTTAAGAAAATATGAAATTGCTTGGATACCTAGATCATGTGGGATGCTCGAATATAGTGCTTCTACATCGCAGGTGATAAGGAGTACATCAGAATCTACAGTAATTTCTTGTAGCTTAGTTAACACATCAGAAGAGTCCCTGAGATATGAATCTAACTCCAAGACAATGGGTTGGAGAAAAAAATCAACAAAAGTACACACCTTCTCACACAGGCTACCAATGCCTGCTACGATGGGACGTCCCGGTGGTGTCTGTATGTCCTTATGGACTTTAGGCAGTACATAAAAAGTGGGAATAATAGGAGACTTGACCAAAAGAAAGCCCAACTCTCGCTTAGTAATGATCCCACTGCTGTACGCTGAATCCAAACGTTGATCCAATTGATGTTTAAAAATGTCTGTTGGATCAAAAGGTAACAATTTGTAAATCTGTTTATTGTTAAGTTGCCTCATTACTTCAGTATGATACATAGAAATAGGCCACAATACAACGTTTCCACCTTTATCTGCCTCCTTGATAACTACATCATCCCATTTCTTAATCTGAATAAGTGCCTGTTGTTCAGAAGAGTTAAGATTATGTGTAGTCAAACTTTTAGGAGGTAACCGTAAAATATCCTCCTGCACTAACTGAAAAAATATATTTACCTGAGGAGAGATGTTCGAAGGTGGTATAAACGTTGTAGAGGGTTTAAATGGAGTTTTCCGACGTGTTGTCTGAGAAATCACAGAAGAATCACTTTCACGTATCAAATCCATAAGATCCATCATAACTGATCTCTCATTCTCTGCAATGGATTCTAAGCCAATCGGCCTCTCAAAAAATTTTTTTTTGGCAGTGCTCTGAAATTAGATACTTGGTGGTAAGATACAACTGGTGGGGAGGGGAATTGTTATATTACGATTCTGCTCTTTGTTTAGTTTCGCGCGTCTGCCTCAATCACATGACTATTTTGATTATGTTGATTGGTCACTTTATTAGTTATATACTCTAGGTAGTATTGTAGTTCTCATCACCCCTGACGAAGCTACGTTAGTAGCGACACGCGTTGGGTGTTCAGTATGTTGGCTCTGTGACCATTTGACATTCCCAGTGGGGTTACTTTTACATCATTATAGATAAGTATTTTTCTACACTTTTGGGTATTTTATCTCCATGCTAGTATATATTTTTTTTTTGCACTTTATATTAGCACTATTTGCAAGTTTTGTTTCGCTATAGCTGGAACATTATAGGGCACATTTTGATTGTAGATTTATTCTTTTTCTTCTTTTTATTATTATTTTCATTATTTATGCCTGGGTATGTCTACATTATTTGCCTCATACTGACTGTTTTTAATTGATTTTAACTTTCTGTGTATTACTGTGCTTATTTTTCTAATAAAGCTTTGTATTTGTCTTGTACTTGCATTTTTGAGTGCCTCATTTAAATAGGTTTCTTTGTTAGGGATTGGTACCCTTTGGTGTCTTTTCCATTGGTGCTCCCCTTTTGGTGAATAATCTATGGCTAGGCACACGTTTAAAATGGCCCTTTTTGTCGCTGCGTTGTAAAATCATTGGCCCTGTGCACCTAACAGAACATGTCAGCTTGTCACTGCACTGTGAAATATTTGTCCCTGTGCACCTAGTACAATGTCACCTTAGAACATGTCCCCCCCCACAAAAAAATGAAATTAATTAATTAAATGCTGCCCCCACACACAACAGTCCTAAAAAGGACTTTTGGGTCTTGAAAGAGTTTCAATAATTTTATTCTCCCTACACTGACTTCCTGTGCATCTAGTATTATATGTCACCTTACAAATATCCCCCCCACAAAAAAAAGGAAATTGTGCCCCCCCAAACAAAATATAAATGCTGCCCCCACACACAACAGTCCTAAAAAGGACTTTTGGGTCTTGAAAGAGTTTCAACAATTTTATTCTCCCTACACTGACTTTCCCTGCCTAAGCGCATCTCTCCCTGGCTAAGAATGAGCCGAACTCGCGCGTCGGGTGCTATACAGCACCCGATCACGGGTTCTGGCCAGCCAATCAGTGTAATGC
Organism: Rhinophrynus dorsalis; assembly: GCA_037306005.1. Taxonomy (NCBI): domain Eukaryota; kingdom Metazoa; phylum Chordata; class Amphibia; order Anura; family Rhinophrynidae; genus Rhinophrynus; species Rhinophrynus dorsalis. The sequence continues at coordinate 75,312,014 of CM074725.1, forward strand.
CAGCAGCCAACATGGCTGCTGCCATTACACTGATGTCAGAGCCTCCCCGCATGTTTATTGGCTGCGCAGCAGCTGCGAAACGTGCGGGGAGGAGACCCGAACATGGCAGGCGAGCACATGCGGTACTCGTACGAGTACCGCCATGTGCCGAGCAGAGCGATGCTCGAGCCGAACCGAGCTTCGGCCGAGCATGCTCGCTCATCACTATCTGTAACGTTTTATAGATCGCCATTGCCTGAACTGGGGGAATTTGGGATAAGAGTTCAAGTAAGACAGGCGAGGAGGATTGGAACATTACCAGTATGCAGGGCCGGATTTGCCATAAGGCAAAGTAGGCACCTGCCTACAGGCGCACGCCACTGAGGGGTGCCTGCCATTGGGTTTCTTTTTTTTTTTTTTCATTCTTTAAGAAAAAAAACAAAAAAACAATAGCCACCTCCTTTGGCACAGTCCTGTAAGTGCTGCGCTCCCTCGTCAGCTCTTTAGGAATGCAGAGCGCTGGTAGATGACATCATCTCCCAGCGCTCTGCATTCCTGAATAGGAGACTGCGCGAGAGCTCCAGCACTTACAGGGCTGTGCCAAAGGAGGCACAGATGACAGATCTCCTGCCAGGGAGGTAGGAAACGGACAACGGGGGGAGGTAGGAAATGGACAATGGGTGAAGGCAATGTGAGGGCAACATGGAGATGGTGGGGGCAAGTTGGAGCTGAAGGGGGGCAATGTGAGGGGGGCAGTGTGCAGCTGATGGGGGGCAATTTGGAGATGGTGGGGGCAATGTGGAGCTGATGGGGGGCAATTTGGAGATGGTGGGGGCAATGTGGAGCTGATGGAGGGCAACGTGAGGGTAACATGGAGCTGATGGGGGGGCAAGTTGGAGCTGATGGGGGCAATGTGAGGACAATATGGAGATGGTGGCGGAAATGTGGAGCTGATGGGGGCAAGTTGGAGATGGTGGAGGCAATGTGAGGGCAATATGGAGCTGATGGGGGCAATGTGGAGCTGATGGGGGGCAAGTTGGAGCTGATGGGGCAATGTGAGGGCAATATGGAGATGGTGGGGGCAATGTGGAGATTAGGAGCATTGTGAACGTGTCCAGTGGAGATGGCTAATGGGGGGGGGGCGCTTCAGATTTCTGTGCCTACAGGCTCCTGAGATGTAAATCCGGCCCTGCCAGTATGACTATAAGTATTCTTTTAAATCTATACCTAAATATGTGACATGGTCATGGTGTTGTAACCAATTATTAAGGAACACATAGGGAGAGTTTGATACGAAGACATGGCTGGTTTGTGTGCAAATTAACAGAATGGATGATTTGATCACTAGATAAAGGTGGGCTATGTGTCAAAAGCCATTATGGTACTGTGTTTACATATTTCCTGCTCTAGTTATCTGTGAGATCAAATGATATGTGTTAACAATGAGTAACTACCAGATATCCATCAAACAAGTTACACAGGAGCAAGCATAACAATGAACAATGATAATAAATTCATTAAATATTTTGGTGTTGCCCTTCCGTTGCCTACTCCTCTAACTTCTGAAAAGTTCGAAAGAGCTTTATGAATCAGTGGAGCTGAGTTACCACATAATGGTTGGCTTAAGAACGATAAATCAGAATATGGACACATCCACCTGCCATATGATATTGATATATTGCAATGAGACGTGAGAATATCTTAACATGTATATATGACTAATAATTAATTACTGTGTGTATTCATGGATTACCTCTTCTCGATTAGACCAATATGGAAGTTTTACAGCAGGTTACTGGGGTTCTTTTGATCTGCAATCCTTTTTGAGTTTTATAGTCCCCACGTCCATCCTGAAAACCTTCAAGGGCTGCCATTTGTGCAGTTGATACAGGGTGCAGAGGTATCCCACTTCTGACACCACTTGTGACATGATGGATGAGTTCTCATCACAACATAACAAAATAACAGCCAGAATAAGGTTTTACTGTGAGTTTTTCTGTTCATAGGTTAACTAGTTCTCTTTCTTTAAAGCTTTTAATAATCAAACAAAAGAGAAAATAAAGCCTACTCCAGCATTTCCCTCACTACCAAAACGAGCCAGCTAACCTTGTTCACAGCCTACATGCAGATCAACAGAAACAGATTTGAAATAGGTTTTTAAACACAGAAACTTTTTCCCAAGTCCTCATAGTTCAATGCTAGCAACCACCTCTCTGCCCTAGGTGTGATAAACAAATGACTTCAGATGAAGTGCTTTTAAATCTTGCATATTCATTAAGTCAGAGGTTTAACCCTCTGAGTGCCAGAGGGGTACGCAACAGATTACTTTGCAATGTGCGGTATACCCCCCGGCACACAAAAAGTTAAAAATAAATCCAGTGTTTATTCTAACATGAAAAACTAGTTGAAGAGCCAGTGTACACGGGCCATAGTGCGAGCCGGTCGCGGGGCAGTCATGCACAGTGCAGACTGTCCGTGCAGCGGCTGATACGGAGCGGGGAGCTCCAAATTCAGATCATGGTCCTCTCTGTGCATCTTCGGCCTGACTTCGGAGCACCCAGCTCCATATCAGCCGCGTCATGGGCAATCTCTACTGTGTATGACTGCAGCACGCACAGTAGTCTCTACTGTGCATGACTGCATTGTGACAAACTTTTTAGCATATTATAATATAGGATAGTGGATCGACATTTCAGTCCTCTCTGAGACCTTTCTCAAGACACCTATTTTCATGACACTTGCTGTGCTAAGTGTGAAAGACTTCTCACTCCTACTATTTGCTTTCTAAACACATTTGATGTGTTAATGCTACAGTAAGAAGTGATACTAACCCCTCCTTTACTTTTGTGAGGAAAATAAGTGTCACCCAATTTACATAACAATAAGTGAAACTATTCTAAAAAGGAGTCTCCTTTTTAGAATAATTTCACTTATTGTGAAACGTAGCACAGCAAGTTATACATTCTTCTACAGGAATCACCATACCTGGGAACTTCCAGTTGAGGGCTACCCGGAGGGTAATCCTCTGTTCGCCAGGGGGTGACAAAAATGACTCTAATCGCGTCAAAAAGGGGCGGGGCTTGCCGCGAGTGGGGGGGACACTTAACCCTTTGAGTGCCAGAGTGGTACGGAATGCATTGCAAAGCAATGCATTCCTTACCACTCTGGCACTCAGAGGGTGTCACACAGAAGGCTGGGGACTGAGTATCAGCGGGAGAAAAAGCGGATGTGGCAGAGTTTCAATAGAAACTCTCCACATCTGGAGGAATCAGCCTCTGCCCCGGAGACCCAGTAAAGTTCTGTCAGAACCGGAGTCTCCGGGGCAAATCCGGAGAGTTCCCAGGTATGGGAATCACTGTGACACATAAAGAGTCTGTATTTTGCAGTAAAATTGGAGAGTAGACAATGTTGAATGGGAACAATATTATTCAAATTAAAATGGAGAAAGAAGGCCATAGGAACACTATAAGTCAAATTTTAAAGGGGAAGGGTTAAAATGTTGAATGTGAACAATATTTGTTGAATTTAAATGGTGAAACAAAGTCATGGGAGCACTGTAGTCAAAGTTTAAAGGGGGAGGGGTTAAAATGTGGAATGTGAACAATATTTGTCGAATTAAAGTGGTGAAAGAAGCACTGCAAGTCGACTTTTAAAAGGGGGGTTAATATGTCGAAGGGGGACACTATATGTCGGATTTCTATGCTGTATGCTGTATTCTGCACAGCTTTTGCTCGAACAACGATGGTTTTGAAACTGTTGTTATGGCTTCTATGTCTCAACCTCTGAGGTGCAGAATTTCCAACTGAAATGTAACCACAAAACAGGCGCTAATACTGAGCGTGGGTAATAGGATACTAATTGCATGTTGTTTTTAGTTGTTTCCTATGAGCTTGTTTTTGACTAGCGGTAAGTATAATTACCACTGTTTTTGTTTTCACAAGTCAGGTAATAGGATACTAAAACCTGACAAAAAAAAACGCCTGTTTTATATTTAGCGCTGGTAATAGAATTGAGACCTTGGACTTCAAGGGCTAGATTGTATTGCAGGTGATAAATGTTAACACCCATTTTATCAAACATTTTCCCATTGAAGTTTATGGGAAAAACTGGAGATAATAGCAGAGATAAAATTAGCACCCGTAATAGAATCTAGCCTCAAAAAGGTGAAAAAGCAAAAAGCTGTGTTTATTAAGTGGTCACAGTTTTTTTTTTTTTCACCTTTTTGGAAGTCCAGAGAGCACTCTTTCTACAATATATGAAATTAAATTACCCCTTTGAGTGCCAGAGGTCTATGCCACACATTGAAGAGCAATGCATTACTTTCCACTCTGCTGCTCAAAAGGTTAATGCTCTTGACTGCTGGGTGGTTGAAGCATTAAATAAACACTAGACTAATGTCAAAATTCCAGTTAGAGTAAAACTAGGCCTGTGAAAGTGATGAGATTGAAGGATTAGTAGCACTGATGTCTGAATATAAACTACATTTTTCATACAAAACTTCGGGGAAGTAGGTTGACTGTTTTCCAGGAACAGATAATTTTATTTAAACATCATTCTGTGGCTTTTTTTTCTTTTTTTTTTAACATGCAACTTATAAAGATGCAATTCTAACCTTTGGCTGTAGTTTACATACACATTTCTTGATAGTGACACACTATGTGAACCCTTTGCGTGCCAGAGAGGTATCCAACACATTGCAATGACATGTGTTGGATACCTCTCTGGCACTCAAAGTGTTAAATATTTTGAACCTTATGTATAATGGCAAACCAACTGCACTAAAATACGTTTCTATTGATTTAAAGGAGCAGTAAATTTTTTTTTATGAAAATACATATTTTATAGAGCATTTCCTGCTGAATAAAACAAGGTCACCCCAACTGCTGTCAGATGTTTTATTCAAAATTTATAGCAGTCCAAATAATCAGGAAGTGAATTTACTGTGTTTACTTCCTGATAGTTCTAACTGACAGGAAGTGACAGGCAGTTTCTATCACATTCTATGGAAAACTGTATGTCTCTGACTTTTCTGACTTTCCTCTCCATTAGAATCTAATCTACACTGCTAATGTAAAAAAAACATGGATATAAACTGTAATAACTCTGGAAATCTAAATCTCTCGGCAGTGGGAGTACCCTTATTTTACTCAATAGGAACAACCCTACAATATATATTTTTTCATAAAAAAAAGTTTACTGATCCTTTAAAGGTATAGTAATGCTTCACAATAAAAGCAGCTATAGTTAATCTTCATAGTATTTGAGCCACGGAGAGTGCTATTTCAATACTGTCAGAGTTGTAGTTCAAGAGTAATTGAATGATAAAGTATCCCCCTCCCACCCCTTTTACTGATGTAACACTGCTCACCACAGAGCAGCAAGACTATCCAGATGGATCTCAGAGAGGGACAATCTTCAGTGAGCATAAGGAAAAACCTGAAACACTTGTCAAGGGGGGTTGGTTTTCCTTATATTCACAGTCAGAAGATTGTCCCTTGATGTGAGCTGTCTGTTCAAATGTCCAGATTTCTCATCTGAGGGGAGGCGGCTTACACTAGGTAAAAAGGGCGGAGGGATACTTTATCATTAAATTGCTCCGAGATGTCAGATAGCATGAGTGATTCTGTGACTACCAGGCTAACAAGACTGGGTTGTCAGTGTGAGTGTATGTATGATTCTGTGACTACCAATGGGGCAAGGCGGTGGTGTCACAGTGTATGTTATAGTCTGTGATTACCAGAGGAGCAAGTTTGAGGAAGCAAACAGTATATGTGTGGTTCTGTGGATACATTTTAATAAATGTGTATTTATAGGCACACAAACATGGACCCTAGCAGTGAGTGTTTGGCCTTTCGTGGAGGGAAATCTTCAGTATATAGCCCTCAACTGCATTCAAGTTTGACATGCCTCCTGTGGCAAAATCCAGTTGCATGGGCATAAATATACGTGTGAGTACCATTTACACATTACTTTTTTCTTTATAAATATTGGATGACATATGATAACTAGGTTGTAGTGGCCATAACATTTCCCCTTCAGCTCTTCTGTCTGTACCCTAGTTCTCAGATAGGCCCTGAATGTAGATGTGATTTCCCTTTTCGGTTGTTTCTGCCTTCCATTATTGTGTGGGACAGTTTCATTGATTTTTTCCCCTGTGTCTTAGTATTGTCAGTTTAACTAACTGACAGGTTGATATACAAGTGTTTTTTTTCCTCATCTGTAATACCACTGAGTATCAGTATATTGACCCAGGAAGTTTTTCAATGTGTTGCAATGAGTTAGAGACCTCTCTAGCATCCAAATCCTATTTTGCAGCCTCACAGACCTTTGACTGTGTCAATGAAAAAAAAAAGATATTTGCAGTCTTACCCCTATAAGGTCCTTAAATGGTTAAATTAAAGCAAAACTGCTTGATTTAGCATAAACAAACAGAATAGTCAATGTAACTGGTAACCCAAGGTAACAGTTCATTTAGATCATGTTAGCAACAAAAATAGTAAACCAATCAAACCTGAGTGGTGGGCACAAAGCAACTGTAGGCACTGTAAGGAGAAAGGTTGCTATGGACAGTGCAGGCTGAAGGGAATGCTATGGGCAAGATGTACTAAGCTACAAAATTAATAGTGCAGCTAATATCAGTTATTTAGGGACCAAAACTTATGTGTCGAAACTTCATACTGAAATGTGAATAATAAGTTCTACTTGCTTATTGGTTTGTAGGAAAGTGAGTGGTAGACCCCAGGTGAATGGGATAGTACAACTGAAAATATATTTTCCACACTTTTTGTCTCAGTTTATGCTACAATTGTAATAGTAGATTCCCATGGAATGGAATGGAATTATGTGCTAGCAACAATGTGAACAAAACAGTAAACATGCTTCTGTATGGCCCTTTTCATAATGGTGACATCAATATAACGTGCTGCGTTAGTTATATCATCAGTTCTAAAAGGTAAACTGTGGACAATGGTGCCTTTCACACAGTCAACTATCACTCCACATGAACTCACTAAAATTCAAAGTTCAGCAAGTTTCATCTTTACTGCATTCACAAGGAAAACAGTACAGATGCAAAGCAGCATATCTGCACAATGGTCTGTGGGGCCACCAGCAGATCTTTCACATGAGTAGGAGTAGAAATTGTGTTGCTCATCTCAACCTCCAATTAATAGACAACCATTCTGTATGTCAGCCAATAATCTTTGGCTGATGCTTATATGAGCCGACCATCAGCTGCACCTCCCTGGACTGAGATCAGCAGGCTCAACCCATCTGCCTTATCAATGGCTGGTACCTTCAGAAACAGGGCATGCTCAAACTCACCAATAACAAGCAAATGATGAGTAGCTTGGAGGTGGGCATTCCTCCCTCATCCAGTGTCCACATGGTCTCCCTAGCAAAGTGCAGCCATTAGCTTAACTCCTCACTACAGTCATCAGAAGGAGCCTGCTCCAGCCAACAGAGACCTTATGCTCAAACTCACCAATAACAAGCAAATGATGAGTAGCTTGGAGGTAGGCATTCCTCCCTCATCCAGTGTCCACATGGTCACCCCAGCAAAGTGCAGCCACTAGCTTAACTCCTCACTATAGTCATCAGAAGGAGCCTGCTCTAGCCACCAGAGACCTCATTATTAATAAGGTTTTTATAATATATATATGTTGAGGGCTGCAAACAGATCGGTAGGATGGATAAAGCGCTCCGAGATCGGATGGGAGATGATATATGAAAAAAATAAAAATTGATAATAAAAGAGATCTAAGTGTAGTTTTCGATATGAGCTATAGATATGTCAGTATGAGAATTGCATTTAACGTTGATAAAGAAAAGGAGCACCATAAACCTTCTTCATGTTAAAATCTAAAAAGTCTTTAATCTAAATAAAATTAAAAAATAGCTTATACGTTTAAAAAGAATTACAATAAATGATATATATAAAAAATAAAAAAGCTCTGGTTGAGATCTTTCTTTATATGTCTTAAATTTTTAACACATACAAAGTATAACTGGTATACAGTAAGAACAACAAATCCCAAGATTTTAGGCATATGCCGATGGGATGTTAAGGTGTAAATATTGTAAAATTGAATATATTCAGCACAATATTGGGGGGATAAGTGAGAGGCACTATTACTCGTGTCTCACGAGTTAGTCTGGTGATATTATAGTATCAAGTTGCAATTACCCGGTATATGTCAGCATTGTAACATATAGTAAGATACGAGGATCACAAAATACACTGCTGCTTACATCCCACGTCCCCTATGGTATTGCGCTTACTATCTTTTCCTCTTGTATGAATAGCCTTTAATAAAGATGATTCACAGTTACAGCCTCTGATGCCTTGCTCTCTCTTTCTCCAATGACACTGGCTCAGTGTACTCCTCATGTACAGGACTACGGGAGAGTATTTGGCGGGCCTCCAGCACGTTTTGAGGTTGATACCTCTTCCTCAGGGATTGTGTGATTAACATGTGAAAGAGTATAATACAGTTAATACAGTTCTGGGCCCCTATTTGAGACCTCTTAGGTGTCGGTCTAATTGAGTCTCGAATATATCTATAGGTTCAGAATATATTAGGTGATTATAAATTAATGTTTCTTTAATATACCTATAATGACAAACTAGTTTGGAAAATAATGAAATTACCAATGCCACAATTAATATTATTTTTGAAATTCACAACCATTCACCACGATTTTGACTGGATGTTCATTAAGTCACTCAATTAGACTGACACCTAAGAGGTCTCAAATGGGGCCCAGAACTGCATTATACGCTTTCACATGTTAATCACACAATCCCTGAGGAAGAGGTGTCAACCTCAAAACAAGTTGGAGGCCAGCCTAGTACTTTCCCTCAATCCTGTACACAAGGAGGACATTGAGCCAGTGTCACTGGAGAAAGAGAGAGCAAGGTATAAGAGGCTGTAACTGTGAATCATTATTAAAGGGATAGTAATGTTTCATAATAAAAGCGGCTCTAATTAATCATCATAGTATTTGGACTTTGGAGAGTGTTATTTTAATTCTGTCAGAGTTGTAGTTCAACAGTAATTCAATGATAAAGTATCCCCCTCCCGTCCTTTTTACTGATGTAACACTGTTCAGCCATAGCAGAAGGGAGGTGCCCAGGTAGACTGCAGAGAGGTACAGTCTTCAATTAAGATAAGGGAAAAACCTGAAAAACTTGTCAAGGGGGGCAGGGCTTTCATTGTTCTCATAGGAAGAAAATTGTCCCCTGCTTTTATCTGTCTGGTCTATGGACTGCATTTTACATCTGAGAAGATATGGCTTACACTAGGTAAAAGGGGCCGGGGGGAAACTTTGCTTGTGAATATCTCTCAAACCATAAAGGTTTGAGAGATAAGACTTTTATCGTTCTTCTTTTTTTTTAATGCCTACAAAATAAAATAAAGATAAAACTAAGTATTACTATCCCTTTAAAAGCGATTTATACAAGAGAAAAAAATAAGTAAGTGCAGCACCATAGAGGACGTGGAATGTAAGCAGCAGTGTATTTTGTGATCCTTGTATCTCAGTATATGTTGCAATGTTGACATATACCTGATAATTGCAACTTGATACTATAATATCACTGGACTAACTCATGAGACACAAGTAATACTGCCTCTCACTTATCCCAATTTTATGATATTTATACCTTAATATCCCATCAGGCATATGCCTAAAATCTTGAGATTTATTATTCTTACAGAATACCAGTTATACTTTGTATGTTTTAAAAATTGAATCCATATAAAGAAAGATCTCAACCAGAGCTTTTTTATTTATATATATATATATATATATATATTTTATTGTAATTATTTTTAAACATATAAGCCATATTTTAATTTTATTTAGAATAAAGACTCTAATTTTTACACGCAGAAGGTTTATGGTGCTCCTTATCTGTATTAACGTTAAATGCAATTCTGATATTGATATATCTATAGCTCATATAGAAAACTACACTTATTTTTTTTTACACTCTTTTATTATCAATTTTTATTTTTTCCATATATCATCTCCCATCTGATCTCGGAGCCCTTTATCCATCCTACCAATCTGTTTGCATACGTCTATCAAGTGCCTGGGGATCCTGGCATTACGGGACAAAGCAGCTAGAGAAGAAAAATGAGAAATACTTCATAATTGGCATGTTTCATTCATAGACCTTCATCTTCACCATCCATCTCATCATTCTCATTATGGACTCATAGACCCACATCTTATTCCATCCATCATCCATTCTTCATCTCTTGACTTAACGGTACTGTACAGTAGTAAACTCTCAGTGTATGACAAAAAGCATTAAGAGACTTGGACTCAGGGTAATAACTACATCATTTCTGATTGTTGTTTTGTGAATTAAAACTGGTCTCATTAAAGGGATAGTAATACTTCGTTTTATCTTTATTTTATTTTGTAGGCATTAAATAAACTTGAAGAATGATATAATTCTTATCTCTCAAACCTTTATGTTTTAAGAGATATTCACAAGCAAAGTATCCCCCCCCGTTCAACCAGATCAGAAGGGAGGTGCCCAGGTAGACTGCAGAGAGGGACAATCTTCAATTAAGATAAGGGAAAAAGCTGAAAAACTTGTCAAGGGGGGAATGGCTTTCATTGTTTTCATACAAAGAAGAATGTCCCCTTCTGTTATCTGTCTGGTCTTACAACCAGATTCACATCTAAGAAGAGATGGCTTACACTAGGAAAAAGGGGCGGGGAGGGGAAACTTTGCTTGTGAATATCTCTTAAACCATAAAGGTTTGAGAGATAAGACTTATATCATTCTTCATGTTTTTTTAATGCCTACAAAATAAAATAAAGTTAAAACGAAGTATTACTATCCCTTTAAGTGGATTTGTACTCAGGAGGTTCTCTAATTGGCCATCAAGGTGTCCAGTGGGACCGGAAAATGGATATCTGCATGTTTTGTAATATCTAATATTTAATACCTTTTCATTTGTATCTGTTGCAGATCAACATATCCCACCAACACTGTATGGCTAACCTTATCTGGATAACAGATCTCTTTGCTGTATACTTTGTGGTATTTCGCTTGTCTCCTGTTATATATTTCAATACAGTTGCATGCAATTAACTATTTGTTTTATATTAATTTGTGCATATTTTGAATAAATATGGGCATTAGACAGCCTAGATCAGGAGTGCAGGTATTTTCTTTGTGTTTTTTTCTGTATGTTGAGGGTTGTTGACACTTAAAATGTCTATCTATCTATCTATCTATCTATCTATCTATCTGTCTGTCTGTCTGTCTGTCTGTCTGTCTGTCTGTCTGTCTATCTATCTATCTATCCCTCCCTTCCTTTAATATATATGTTTTTATATTGCATTATTAATGTTAATTTAATGCTATTAACATTATTACAAAAAAAGTAAATCTAGCACGACACAATTTTCTCTGTCTTTTTAGTAGCTCTGTTTTGTCAGATAAACCCATTTAACTTCCATTGACGTCAATAATTTCACTTTGGTCCTGTGGAATTCCACTAACCTTCAGGCGTTCTGTGTTTACGTTGTTGTGTTTGCATGGTGTGATGCAATAGTGAATACATTTATTTTTGTACCCTGGTCCTTGCCTGAACCTTTCTTCTTCTCGTGAAGCCTGTTTCTGGAGAAACATAAAAGCTGAGTTAAAATTAAAAAAGCCCTACAGCTTTAAAGTAGAAGAAATGAGTGCAAGGGATGGATTTCATAGACATGCCTATTTCATCAACTGTGTTGCTATGTCATATTTCTTTTCGTTTTTTTTTTTAATTAGCTGTAGGGCTCAGTTCTAAAGAAGTTCCCTCCCATTCAGTGATATTTAACTAAAAGTAAAAGTGTTACTGTTAGAGAGGGAAATTACCAAGCTGTTTTTCTTAATATACTGCTACTTTTATATATAACACCGATGTAATAAGAAAACTGGAACAATAATTGGATTTGTCACCAAAAAATTAATCTGGGGCAATTTCATTAAATAATTTTAATATTTATTCTAGCATGGTTCCAGGAAGCACTGTACCCATTCCTATCAATGATATTGGTACTGAAGTCAGACAGCCATCATCCGAGTCTATATTTCAGTTGTGAAGATCACATAATCAGTGCTCGGTATCAGCTACTAATTTTTATTTGGTGACAAGCTGTAAAGGTCACATTATGGTTTGGGCACCAAAGTACTAAAAAGTATGAAACTGCACTGTCAATTGTATATAAATTGAAAGTTAAAGAGATAGTAATACTTCGTTTTATCTTTATTTTATTTTGTAGGCATTAAAAAACATAAGAACGATATAAGTGTTATCTCTCAGACCTTTATGGTTTGAGAGATATTCACAAGCAAAGTTTCACCCTCCCGCCCCTTTTACCTAGTGTTAGCCATCTCTTCTCAGATGTGGAATGCAGTCATAGACCAGACAGATAACAGCAGGGGACAATCTTCTTCCTAAGAGAACAATGAAAGCCCTGCCCCCTCGACACGTTTTTCAGGTTTTTCCCTTATCTTAATTGAAGATTGTCCCTCTTTGCAGTCTACCTGGGCACCTCCCTTCTGCTCTGGCTGAACAGTGTTACATCAGTAAAAGGGACAGGAGGGGGATACTTTGTCATTGAATTACTCTTGAACTACAACTCTGACAGAATTGAAATAAAACTCTGCAAGGTCCAAATACTATGATGATTAATTAGAGCTGCTTTTATTATGAAACAGTACTATCCCTTTAAGGGATATGTTGCTAATCCGCTTGAGTGTAATATGGGATGTGATTGTCCCCCTAAATGTGGAGCTAACAGTCATCAATCTGCTATTCTATATAGGTTGACAGAAATCCCCAGGTGCTACCCCAATATTAAAGAATTGACCTGTAACTTCATAAAAGAAAAGGAGGAAATGTTGAGCTGGTGCACTCTTAAACATGTAAGTGAAAATAAAAAATAGCTTTATTACCAGTAAATTAAAAATCCCAAATCAATACTATGGAGAAAGTTGAATTAATCTCTCAGATTGGGTGGATAACTAGATAATTCTATAATGAATAATCAGGGATAAGTAAATAAAAGCAAATTTATCTGAACACAGTTAGTTTTAGATTGTGAACAGAGACACATCCCCAACATGCGTTATTTGTGATCGAAAAAAGGCAAGAATTTCTGAACACTATCCATGTCAGATTATGCACATGGACAAATCACAGATAAAGTGTGTAGTAAGAAAGAGGGCCCTGAATAGTATACAATGAATGTAGGGCAGCTCTACACTTGATTAGAGGGGGTGGAGTACCAAACTAAATATACCTCAACATAAAGGCACAAGAAGATGTGTATGGTTAAGCCCAGGAGTGTAGAACATAACCAAAGTGCTCATAGACATTATAAATCTACTGAATTATAAACAACAGGCACAGACATTTTGTATACATTCCACAATGTAAATCATAAATGAATGTCACTCACTGCCACTTGGAAACTATAGGTGCAAGTCGCTGCAGGGATTTCACTCCAGCAGATAACTACACTCTGGATGAATCTTTGGTACATAATAAACTAAACATAGCTATGGACCCAAATAAGCAAGACACTTGAATATAGTCAAATAATGTAGCCATCATAGAGGTCTGGGGTACAAACAGAGGCCTGATGTACAAAATGATTATATGACCAAAGTACAGGTAATACAATTTCAGGGAACCCAAGGAAATGGATTTGATAACTAAATGAAATGGCTAATATTTCATTCTGAATTAAGGACATCAGGGATTCTGGCCCTTTATGCCTCTGTTGTCTGATAATCTGTATTCAGTTACCTCATCTCCGTGATATGTTACCTTTCTTAATGCTTTGGAAGCTAACCAGATGAATATTTCCTTGATACCTGTAAATAATGTATTTTGTAATGACAGAATTCATCTGCCTTCTCTCTATTTCATTAAGATTTTCCCTTAGTTTTCTCTTTAATGGTTGGATAGTGCATCCCACATACTGAACGTTGCACCCATAGAAAGAAAATAAATAGTTAATTTGCTTGGTTTTGTAATGTATATAATTAGAGCTACTGTCAGTCATACATCAACAGAAAACGAGAAAAATGAGAGGCGGAGATGTAGTTAAAGTACAACACTTATACAGGATTTGTTTAAAGGTATATTAATACTTTGTTTTACAATAATTACAATAAATTAATAAAAAAGCTCTGGTTGAGATCTTTCTTTATATGGATTCAATTTTTAAAACATACAAAGTATAACTGGTATTCTGTAAGAACAATAAATCTCAAGATTTTAGGCATATGCCTGATGGGATATTAAGGTGTAAATATCATAAAATTGGGATAAGTGAGAGGCAGTATTACTCGTGTCTCATGAGTTAGTCCAGTGATATTATAGTATCAAGTTGCAATTATCCGGTATATGTCAACATTGCAGCATATACTGAGATACGAGGATCACAAAATACACTGCTGCTTACATTCCACGTCCTCTATGGTGCTGCACTTACTTATTTTTTTCTCTTTAAAGGGATAGTAATACTTCGTTTTATCTTTATTTTATTTTGTAGGCATTAAAAAAACATGAAGAACGATATAAGTCTTATCTCTCAAACCTTTATGGTTTAAGAGATATTCACAAACAAAGTACCCCCCCCCCCCCCCCGTTCAACCAGATCAGAAGGGAGGTGCCCAGGTAGACTGCAGAGAGGGACAATCTTCAATTAAGATAAGGGAAAAAGCTGAAAAACTTGTCAAGGGGGGAAGGGCTTTCATTGTTTTCATATAAAGAAGAGTGTCCCCTTCTGTTATCTGTCTGGTCTTACAACCAGATTCACATCTGAGAAGAGATGGCTTACACTAGGAAACAGGGGCGGGAGGGGGAAACTTTGCTTGTGAATATCTCTTAAACCATAAAGGTTTGAGAGATAAGACTTATATCGTTCTTCATGTTTTTTTAATGCCTACAAAATAAAATAAAGTTAAAACGAAGTATTACTATCCCTTTAATGTGTACATGGAAATTTCTCCTCTTTATTGCCTTAGTCTAAATAAATATAATTATATTCTGTGTGGTAAAAAAAACAACAACCGATGCCCTGTATTCTTACAGTCTCTTAACATCCATCCAGATTTGAGTAGAAAACGTCAAAGAAACTAGGGGCCATAATGTACGCACAAATGTACACTTAGTTTCCAAGACCTGTGATAACTTGTCAGTATTTAAAAATTGGTAACAATGATTTACTTATTGAGTAAACCTGAGAGTGTTTAACACTTTATTTGGTAATTAATCTTGCAGCATCACCAACACGAGCCAAATGTCAGATATCTACTTCTCTGTTGCTCAACAATTCATCCCCTTGTCTTGGAGAGTTCAAAGAGAGGAGAGAGTAGCCCCTAGTGACACACATTTCAAATATTATCAGTTACTTTTATGAACTTTGAGTTGAACAATTCCTTCTTAACTGCAGGCATTGTCCCTTTGCAATGTTATTAATTTCATGTTGTGACTCATGACTGCAATGAACAAGCTTGCACTAATGTATTCCCAAATGTGGCTTTCTTCACAACATTTGTATTACTGAGTCTGAGACACATGTTAGAATTCCCATTTAATGTTAAATCAGGAAAAGAAATAGAAGGCTACATGAAGAGGTGATTTTAAGATTATACTTATTATCACTGATTGTCAAGATAAATTCATTAACTTGATCATCATCACCCACCCAGTTGAAACGTGGGTTGTCTATGTGGGTGTCTATTTCCATCTTCAAATATTTGGGCATTCTCCCAGCACTCCTTTTAGAAACTAATGAAAGACGGGGCAAAGCATGCTCCCATTGCATGCCAAATGTAGTTAGACTTCCATGTGATTTTTGTCCATTTGTTGTAAACATGCTTCATGCCACCAAAACTCCTTGGTAGCCTCTGAAACAGAGGCTGTAAATAAAGAACCACCAGACCAGATACAGGCTTATGTAAAAAAACAACATCTGAACTTGTGGGCCTACCTGGGGGTGCAATGATACTTGTATGTTTTTTAGGCAAGTGATGAAAAAATGTGATAGTGGGAGTCATAGGAACCAAGTTCTATGGCTCCCCAAACTTAAATCTGATTGAACCTATATGATATCTTCATGTATTAATGCGCCCCTGCTGACTGCCACACTTTTCTCATGCCCCTGACCTCTCCAGGAATTACCTTCATTATAACTTCCTTACATTCAAAATTCACCAAAAATATTCCAAGGACCAATCTCTACTCCACATTCCACATACCTGTATTTGCCAAAATTCAATGGATGGCATTACTACACTGAGATACGCAGAGGATTGAAATATACTTCCTCTGGACCCTCTTACTGCTAAGAAGAGATACCTTCACTGGAACTGCATAAACAAGGTACATTGAAACTATAAAATTGGCTCACCTCCAGTTGTTATTGGGGTTTGGATTTAATCATCCATTTATCAATGCTCAGATAAATTTCTAAACACTCAGAAAACTTATTGATGAAATATATTTATATATTTCACTGAAGCACACTGGTTTTAAACTCCTGTAATCTGACCTGCATGCATGTTTTCTTATCTATGCTATCTACAAAACAGCCTGAAGTGCAAAATTCCACACCTCACACTGGCCTGCATTCTATAGAGCAGGACAATTTGATCATCACCCACAGCTGGCATCCCTGCAAAACTTAAAGGGATAGTAATGTTTCATAATAAAAACAGCTCTAATTAATCATCATAGTATTTGGACTTTGGAGAGTGTTATTTCAGTTCTGTCAGAGTTGTAGTTCAGGAGTAATTCAATGACAAAGTGTCCCCCTCCCGCCCCTTTTACTGATGTAACACTGCTCAGCCAAAGCAGAAGGGAGGTGCCCAGGTAGATTGCAGAGAGGGACCATCTTCAATTAAGATAGGGGAAGAACCTGAAAAGCTTGTCAAGGGGGGCAGGGCTTTCATTGTTTTCATATAAAGAAGATTGTCCCCTGCTGTTATCTGTCTGGTCTTACAACCAAATTCACATCTGAGAAGAGATGGCTTACATTAGGTAAAAGGGGCGGGGAGGGGAAACTTTGCTTGGTTTGAGAGATAAGACTTATATCGTTCTTCATGTTTTTTTAATGCCAACAAAATAAAATTAAGTTAAAACGAAGTATTACTATCCCTTTAAAGGCTATTTTATCCCTATGAATGCTGAAGGAACGATCACCTATACTCACCTCCAGTTGTTAATTGGGTTTTGGATTTCATCATCCATTCAGCAATACACAGATTTCATTTCTACACACTCTGAAAACTTATTGATGAAAATACAAAGAAACAGAAAAAAAAAAATCCCAACTATATATTTCACTGAAACACATTGGTTTTCAAATACTGCAATCTGACCTGCATGCATGCTTTCTTATCTGTTATCTACAAAGCATCCTGAAGTGCAAAATTCAAAATTCCACACCACATACTTGCCTGAATCCTATAGAACAGGACAATGTGATCATCCCCCACAGCTGACATCCCTGCAAAACCCCGCTGAGGGAATGATCACCTGTTCTGCCTCATATCTGCATTCCCTACAATCCCAAAAAGCGGTCTCTCTAACCTCAGTTCCTTGCAAGTGGTTACCCTAAAATCACTTGGCATCTTCAAAGGCACTCACAGGGACTGTCGTGATGGAAAATCAAAACTTAAAGTTCTATCTCCTGATACTATCATAGCCACTCCTCCACTTCTACCTGCAAACCCAATTGAACTGATTCAATCCAGAAGCCACAAAAAGCACACATTGAAATCAAGGAAACCTCTTTGTGGTATCCCCATAAGAAGACATATAGTTTCCAAAGTACAGAGCAAGAACTCAGAACCCCAAGACTGTCCTATCAGATCAATTCTGTGCAATGCCAGATCAATAAAGAACAAAACAGCAATTATCACCAACCTTATTGAAACATGTGAATTAGTGTGCATTACAGAATCGTGGCTAGATGACAATGCAGGGCCTATCCTAGAAGCAGCTGTTCCAGGCAATTATACAGTGTTCCACCACCCGAGACAAGAACGCAAGGGAGGTGGAATAATGATCTGTGTCAAATCATCCTTAAACCCCAGGCCAATATCAGTCCACACACCTCAGTCTTTGGAATGCATAGCTGTTAGCATCTCTATAGATAGAGGATTTCAGATATTGTTAATATACAGACCCCCAGGAGATGGGAAGGGATTTCTTCAAGCACTCTCAGACATTTTGACTGGTTTAATCCATGAACACCCTAGATGGATTATATTGGGAGACTTCAACACTTGGTCAGACCACAGCTCCATACACTTTTCCTTTGGATTACAATCAGCTAGACCACAGCCTCAGAACCTGGTCAAACACCGCTCATTAAAAGGGGTGACCCCATTGGACGTAACATCATATATGGATCTAAGTGAACTGATGGGCACTTGAGAAAACCCCGGCTCCTTAGTCCAACTGTACAACAAAACCATGAACCCTAGAAAGCATTGCACCATCTCGCATACTCCAAACTCACAACAATGCACCTTGGTTTGATAGCACCATCAGAGAAATGAAGAGAACAGGCCATAAAATCAAAAGAAGATGGAGCAGGACACATGACCCAGAGGACAAAGCTGCTCTTAACCAAACACCTCAATGAATGTCAATTTAAGATAACTCAGAAAAAAATCTTCATTTTTGTCATGCGAAATTACACTATTCTGCAACAGACCCAGGCAACTGTTTTGCAGAATAGAAAGACTCTGCAAACCAGTATGCATGCATATACCCACCAACTTTTCTTAAGGTAAGTGTGAAAAATTTGCAATCTTCTTCACAGGCAAGATTTCCTCCATCCGAGCCTCCATCACAGTAGGCCATCCAGTTAACCACCAGAATCACTACAGTGGAAGGCCAGATTTCCCCAGTTTATGGTCTACTTTTACAAATGTGGATATAGAGGAAGTTAAAAGAACCATGCAAATGTTGCAACCCACTAAGTGTGACTTAGACCCTGCCCCAACTCATCTTATATCCTCATGCACTAAAATACTTGCACCAGCCCTCACAAAAATAGTGTAGTATTCACTAAAAATTGGAAACTTCCCAGATCCTCTAAAAGAAGCAGTGGTAAAACCCTCCTAAAGAAACCTTCATTAGACCCAGACTGCATAGCAAATTACAGACCAGTATCCAACCTTCCATTTCTGGGAAAAATCATTGAAAAAGTAGTGGAAACTCAACTGGAGGCCCATCTATCAAGCTATAACATATTTGATCCTTTCCAGTCAGGTTTCAGTTGCTGCCACAGCACGGAAACAGCGCTATTCCGAGTGCTAAATAATCTCCTTTTGGCGAGAGACAAAGGTGATTACTCCATCCTAATCCTCTTGGATCTCTCAGTTGCATTTGACACCATTGACCATGGGATTTTAATAGAGCGCTTGCAACACATCTGTGGTCTAGGAGGCACAGTTCTTAACTAGTTTAAATCTTTCCTAACTGGTAGATCACAGAGAATAACATCAGGATCTTGCTCATCTGCACCAACAGAGTTCCACAAGGTTCCATCTTGTCCCCATGCTATTCTCAATTTACTTGCTACCACTGGGAGGCATCATCAGGCGATACGGCCTAAGATATCATTGCTACGCAGATGACACACAACTCTACTTCTCCTTTGCTCCAGATACTAAAGACCCAACATGCCTCATCAACAGTTGCTTAGTAGACCTCATATAGTGGATGAATGCTAGTTGGCTAAAAGTGAACCCTTACGAAACAGAGTTACTCTTGGTAAGGGGACCCCGGGCAAAAAGAATATCTCAGGATCACCCAACTGGCGTGGAACTTGGAGACTATGAACTCATTAGTTCAACAGAAGTACGAAATCTCTGAGTGATGATTGACTCTGGACTGTCATTTAAACAGCAGATCTCTTCCGTAATAAAATCTGCCTTCTTTCATCTGAGAAACATAGCCAGGATACATCACTTAATTCCACCGGATATATGCCAACATTAATCCATGCATTTGTGTCTTCTCATCAGATTACTGTAATGCACTTTACTTGGGCCTCCCAGGTGCTCACATTTATCAGAAAACATTACCGGCTACTTGAGTCTCCTAATATGTATGCCTAACCATTGATGTGTAAGTGAAGTGTCATTGCACAGCACTGCATACCCCACTGTCAGTCAAAGGGTTAATTCCCCCAAGACTAACATCATACAATTAAAATAAACACTTACCCGTAAATCTGATGTCCAGTGGGGTCTTCTGCACACTAGTCTTCTTCTTCAATTCTTCTTCAGTAAGCTTCTGTCTTCTTTCTTTTTCTTCATCTGTCATCAACATCTTTCTTCTTTCCTTCATCTGTACTCTTTGTTAGTCTTCATCTTTAAACGTAGTGATGCATTTGCAAAAACAAAATACAGTTATTAATATTAAATGTATCCTTAAAGTTACGCTGCTGCTGGTATTTTTAAATCTTGTGCCTCTGAAGTGTCCATATTTTGTAATACGAAACATATTGAGCGATTTTAAAACTGTCTATTTATGTCAGAGCACTGTCGTCTTGAATGTTATTTTATTGAAAACAACGTTTTGGATTTACTGGGGTTTCCTGAATTGTGAAAGTGGTGGAAGACGGGAAGAAGGCAATCTACTAGATGATTTATGAAATCCTTTATTGATCATCGGTCTGGTGAGCAGTGATTGAAAAGGGGGGTTTATTTATTGTACTAATTCCAGCAGATACTCTCTTGGAGGGCTTGCACCCTTCTCTTTTGTGTTTTGTCCAGGTGTATTCACATTGTCCACTAACATATTTGAGGGCAGCATCCCTAAGGAGAGAGAATTGGAAGAATATTTGATTGAGAAAGACTGAACTGTCCACAGTTCTACTTTGAAAAGGACAGATACATTGAACTGACCTTTCAGTATAATCTTCAGTTTTTCTGGAAAGTTGCTTTGAAATAACTTATCTCCCCCCTTTATCTATTTTTTTTATTTTGTATTTTTTTTATTTTTATTTTCTTTTATCTTTGGACTTTTTGTTCTTCACCAGGTTTTTGTCTGAAGATGTATGTGGGGAAAAAAAAAAAAAAAAAAAAAAATATATATATATATATATATATATATATATATATATATATATACATACACACAGTCTGTAGGATCGAGCACCTGAGCATTACTAACATTTGGTAGTTTTGTGTAGTTATATAAAAGGTAGTCCCTCTTCAAATTTTCCTCAGTGTGGATTGGCAACTGTCCGAAAGGTACAAGTAGGGGGTTTCTTTGCTCTTTTATTTTGCAGCTGCCTGTGGCGGCAGCGTAACTTTAAGGATAGATTTAATTTCAATAACTTTATTTATTCTTTACAGGGGCAACACTATGTTTAACGAAGAAAACTGAAGAAGAGCACAGATGAAGAACAGAAGAAAGAAGAAGATAACAAATGAAGACAGAGATGACAGATGAAGACAGAGATGACAGATGATCAAAAATAAAGAAGAGCATCACAGATGAAGAAGAAGATGGAAGATTACAGAAGAGAAATTAAAGAGGAAAGCCAGGGTGCAGAAGATCCAGCTGAACATTAGGATTACAAGTAAGTGTTCCAGCGATGGGTGACAGCATAGTGCTAGGGCTAGTATTGGTATACTTTATAGTTAATATTAGGGGTAGGGTAGGGCCAAGGGGAGGGTTAGTGTTTGGGAGTGTGACTGTGTTTGTAGCTCATGCTTGGTGTTTGACACTGTGTCAAACACAGAGCATTAGTTGGTTTCCTTTTATGTTCCCAATGTTCTCACTATGTAGCATGAGTTATGGGAATGAAAAACCACTATGAACGTTAGGCCACAAGTCAGGCTTTATGTCCCAACCCTCGTTGTGGTTCATGTTGATAGGACAATTGATTTCCGATGGTACCAAGCCCTTGGTGAGCAGTTGGAGGTTTTGTCACAAGCGTAGGAGTACTAAATAATAAGTACTGAAATGTAGAACAAATCTTTTGAAAGCATTCATTCTTGTGAACAAGTTAAGAATTTTTGAGAAGTTCTGAACATTTAATATCAGAATACCCATTGTTGAAGCTTTTGGTATTTTCTTTGATTTGGCTTTTCATAAGCGTCTCACACCAGCCATATTTGGTGTAACAAGAAATTGTACGAAGAGGATGGCTTGCATCTTTCTCAAAAGGGAACAGAGGTTCTCAGCAAACGATTCAGAACTTTTGTTAACAGGTATTTAAACTAGCAGATGGGGGCAATGGAATGATACAGGATAAATCCAATTGCCCCCCACAGCATTGAACAGATGAATTTGAACAAGGTATGTCTGTGACACATAGGTCAAAAACCAGTAGACTTCGAGCCATGTGTACAGATGCCCGCAGATTAGGGAATAAGATCCCTGAACTCACTGCAATAATAACTAGTGAAGATTTGGATTTACTGGGGATTATCGAGACCTGGTACAATAAAAAAATGAATGGGATGTAGAAATATCAGGGTACTCTCTATTTAGAAAAGACAGGAAAGACGAAAAAGAGGAGGGGTTGACATTTATGTAAAAAATAGCTTAATGCTTAATTATATACAGGGTATGGAGGAGAACACAGAAACTGTTTTGATAACTTTAGAATATGGGAATAAGATTGTCACTTATATAGATATGATTTACAGACCACCTAGACAAGCAGGGTAGGTGGATCAACTGCTGGTCAAGGAAGTAACTAATATGACAGTAAAAGGTGAGGCTATTATTATGGGGGACTTTAATCTTCCTGATATGGACTGGAAAAACCAAGCAACAGGTAGCCAGGAGTAGAGATAGCCTAAATTCTTTACAAGTATTAGCTCTTAGTCACTTAGTAGAAGTGCCGACTAGGAAGGAAGCCATACTAGATTTATTATTTACTAATGGAGACTTGGCATCAGTTGTAGGTGTAGGAGAGTGTTTGGGCTGTATTGATCATCAATCTGTATGGTTTAATATAAAGACAGAGGCTTAGTTGTGCCACACTAAAACAAAGGTTCTAGATTTTAGAACGGCTGATTTTTTAAAAATGGAAACATATTTATGTCAGTCTTTAAAGGAATAGTAATGTTTCACAAAAAACAGCTGCTCCAATTAATCTTCATAGTATTTGGGCCATGGAGAGTGTTATTTCAATAATGTTAGAGTTGTAGTTCAAGAGTAATTGAATGCTAAAGTCCCTTTTACCTAGTATAAGCCGCCTCCCCAGTGGAATCTGGTCTCTTGACCAGACATTTCACACCAAGGGGCAATCTTTTTACTGTGAGCATAAGGAAAACCTTGCCCCCCTTGCCAGGTTTTTCAGGTTTTTCCTTCTGCTCACAGAAGATTGTCCCTGCCTGCGATCCATCCTAACAGTCTTGATGCTCTGAGGTGAGCAGTGTTACACCAGTAAAATGGGCGGGAGGGGGATACTTTATCGTTCAATTACTCTTGAACGACAGCTCTGACAATATAGAAATAACTCTATCCATGGCCAAATACTATTAAGATTAATTGGTGCTGCTTTTATTGTGAAACATTACTATCCCTTTAACAGCTTGGAGATCTTTAGATGGAGTCCAGGAGAAATGGGATTATCTGAAATGTGTTTTACAAAACGCAATAGAGCACTGCATTACACATGTCAGTAAGGATAAAAAAAAAAAGAAAACCTTTGTGGTACTCCACAGAAGTGGCGAATATAGTAATGGAGAAAACAGAAACATTTAGGAAATATAAGCAGACACAGAAGGAAAAAGAAAGGTATTGGTGCAGAACTAGGTTGAAGGAGGCCAAATGTATTATTAGATGTGCCAAAGCACACACAGAGGAAAAAATGCCCAGTCAATAAAACAGGTAGATAAAACATTTTTTTTGATACATAAGTGAAAGGAGGAAAATGAAAAAAGGAATAGACTGAAAACAAAAAAATTCATAGCTTGCATGGGAAGAAGTTTTTCGTCAACTCTAATGTAAAAATAAATAAATCTATGGGACCAAATGGGATACACACAAAGTTTTTAAAAGAACTTAAGAGTGTTATGGTAAAACGTTTAGTTAAGAATTATTCAGTCAGTCACTATCTACAGGAGTAGTTCCAGAAGACTAGAAGATAGCAAATGTAGTACCGCTTCACAAAAAAGGTAGCAGGGAAGAGTCTGGTAACTGTAGACCAGTATGTCTTACGTCAGTAGTGGGAAAATTAATGGAAACTATGTTAAAGGAAAGAACTGTTAAATATCTGAATTTAAATGGCTTGCATTAATCTAAACAGCAAGTGAGATCTTGTCAAACTAACTTCATGGATTTTTTTTCTGACTGAGTAACTAAAATAATAGAACAAGGGGGCAGAATATATAGCTTATCTAGATTTCAGTAAAGCATTTTACATTGTCAATCATAGAGGACTCATTGATAAATTGTAGTGTTTGGGTTTGGATGTAAAAATAGCTAAATGGATAAGGCAATGTCTGAGTGACAGGAGACAGAGAGTGGTAGTACATGGAGAATATTCAGACTAAGACAAAAGGTCTTAAATATCTGCAACAAAGTAGACATTCTTGGGGAATAAGCCAAATGACAAAGGATTTAGGTAAATTAGAAGAATGGATAAGAGTGTGGTAGTTGCAGTTTGATGTAGATAAATGCAAAATTGTGCACTTGGGATGTAAAAATACAAAGGAAAAATATAGTATTAAGGATACTGTGCTGTCAGAGACAACAGAGGAAAGGGATTTAGGAGAAATTATTTCTAATGGCTTAAAGGTAGGCAGGCAATGTAACAAAGTGGTGGGGAATGCAAGAGGGTGCTGGGTTGTATAGCTAGGGGCATTAGCATCAGAAAAAGGCCATGCCACTCTACATATCTCTGGTTAGACCTCACCTAGAGTATTGTTTACAGTACCTAGAGTATTGTGTACATTTCCAGAAGGATATAGATACTCTAGAGAAAGTTCAGAGAAGGGCTACTAAAATGGTGACTTGTTTACAGGCATGTGTAGCTTGGAGGAGAGAATAGAGAGGGGATATGATAGAAACATTCAAAAACATAAAGGGATTCAACAAAGTGCAGGAGGTACATTTCAAAGGAGTAAAAATGTTAGGACAAGAGGCCATAGTCTAAAACTAGAGGGACACATGTTTAAATGTAATGTAAGAAAGTTTTACTTCACAGAGAGTGTAGTAGATAAGTGGAATAGCCTACCAACAGAAGTGGTAGAAGTTAATACAGTGACATAATTTAAGCATGCATGGGATAGACATAAGGCTGTTCTGAACATAAGGCAATATAAGTACCAAATAAGGTTTGAGGTTTTTACAGTAGGAAAATGGGCAGACTAGAGGGGCCAAATGGCTGAATGGTTCTTATCTGCCATTGAATTCTGTTTCTATGTTTCTTTATGAGAGTAAATGCATCTACTGAACTACTTATTGTTGTTATAGAGATGAGAGCAATAGGTAGCCCCTCTACTCTTCTTTTTCTTGTCTATGTATGCTGACCTTCCAGTGAAACACCTTGGTTGGAGAGTCTTCTGGATATCCTCAAGGGAGCAATAGCCATGTGATGATTTGATACATTCGCGAGAATCTAACTGCTTAAAAACCCCAAATCTTTTGCAAGCATTGGAGTTGTTTTGGATAAATGCACCACTTTGGTTGTGAGTTTCCATCTTATTGAGATCTGTTTGCTGTGATTGTATAGAAAATTATTACCCCCCAACACACAAACGCATTGTTTTCTTCCCATAATCTTTTGCCTTACTGTGGATAATGAGAGTCGCAGTCCAACAATAGCAGGAGGGTTAAAGTTTTTCTACTTCAGCTCTAGGGCTGAAAGGATTATTATACAGCCCTGAAATCTCCTTCTTTTATAAGTGTCCAGTATTAAAGGGAAAAGGGGACGACCCAATATTGGGAAGCAACTGATGATTATTGCAGATAAGCATAGAACTCAATGGGAAAATGCTATTTTAACTGTGAAGATATGCTCTATGATCCAGGAAAATAAAATATGACCCTGTGTATGACTGTGTTTGGCCAGTCTCTACTCCGCATGACTACGTTTGGCCAGTCTCTATTCCGTATGACTGCGTTTGGCCAGTCTCTACTGCGCATGACTGCGTTTGGCCAGCCTCTACTCCGAATGACTGCGTTTGGCCAGTCTCTACTCCGAATGACTGCGTTTGACCAGTCTCTACTGCGCATGACTGCGTTCGGCCAGTCTCTACTGCTCATGACTGCATCGGACAAACATCTGACCTTTTATATATATACGAGTGTAAAAGCCCGTGTACACAGGCCAAGGTCTGAGTGATGTTAACCCTTTGAGTGCCAGAGGGGTACGCAACGCATTACTTTGCAATGCATTGCGTACCCCTCTGGCACTCAAAGGGTTAAGAAGCTGTCCTGCTCTGTGTACTGCCGCTTCCTCACTGGCGGCACACGTGATGCAGTCATGCTCTGTAGAGACTGCCTGAATGCACAGAATGCTCCCAGCATTCCTACACTCCTAGCATTCTGTGCATTTGGGCAGTCTCTACAGCGCATGACTGCATCGGACAAACATTCTGGCGTTTTAATATATAGGATAGAGATATTATATTTTTTATTTTAATTTCATCACTGGAAATTGTACCTGTTGTTTTTGTATGCCAGAAGATTAATAACAATTTGTTCTGTGAAACTGAACTATGGATGTATGTGTATGTGTGTGTATATATATATATATATATATATATATATATAGATAGATAGATAGATAGATAGATATATTAACATAGCTTGATGAACATGGCCCTGTTTGTAAACTGACAAACTGTACAAGATGATACAGGAATATATAGCCTGCAGTTACGTTTTAATCTCCTCATTCCTTGGAAATAGTTATCATTAACCTTAGGTAATACAGATACATTTTACACAGAAAATGTGTCTGAGCAATCTGATTTGCTGTAGATAATAATTTTAGACTTATTATTCATCCCATAGAGTATGATATTTATATGTATTCTGCACTGGAGAACTCTTTAGCATTCAAGAGGCTAAAGCAACATTTAAAAGAATGTGAGTTTTTTGCCCTGTATATTCCAGTTCATCTTAGTACATCGTCCTAGAAGGGGAAATGTACCAATCTACATGTTCAGCTAATTTTCTGTGCATGGATGTTGGAATACAATTCCTGCTCCTGCACTATGAGGTATATACAAAAATGTATGATTGTTTTAATGCACGTTGGGGCACACAACCTGCCACCACTAATATGTTAATGTGAGTGAGCACTAAATGCCTCTCTGATAGCATACACAGAAAAGTGGAACGATTTTATGCCGATTTCCACTAGAGATTGATAGTGCTTTACATTAAACAAGGCTAAGAGTAATGGAATGCCTCAAAACACCCGAACACCGTTGCACTCTTTGTGACACTAGTAGGGTAAGTGTGAGTATTTTCAGTGTAGATAGCTTACTACATAGGCGTTCACTGTCAAATATACATCCCAGACACCCCTAGACACATAGCCACACCCCAATACACCACATGGCCCCACACTCAGTCCCAACTACTATTCCCTGACAGAAAATACATTCTTCCTGTTACAAGCAAAGCCAGAAAAAAGGCTTTAACCCCTTGGTTACTAGAGAGATCTCCAGAATATTCCTCTGCAATGCTTTGGAGATCACACTAGCATCCAACAGGTTAAATATTAGCCTGTAAATGGATAGAACTGGTGAAGAGACATTAACTGTGGGTGTGGCCAGCACAGCTGAGGCACCCCTCAAAATCTGGAGCTCTAAGAAGCTGCCTACTCTGAGTATTGAGAAATCCGGTATTGTAGGCATTAGTAATATGCAGCACACAAAAATTGTTTCCAGCTCCTGTGTCAGCTCATCATGAAGGTTAGTTGATTCTCCATTTGCTTTGCCTCCAGTCAATCAAAATTCCACCACTCTATTTCCTGAATCCTAGCACTTGCCCTCCTCTTTTCTCGCCTAGGCCTTCTTGATTCAGTTATGCTCCCCTAAACATGAAAACCAGAAATCGTATGAAGAGGAAACTGACACAGATATTAACCTTTTTATGTCATATAAATTATCAAGACAAAGCAGAATCTTAAAATTACTGAAATCCCTTGAAGAGATAATTTTTTCTGCCGAGTATAAATATAATTTATCAGTCCAGCCAGTTCAACTCCAGTAATAAAAATATCTTTGTATTGACATAATCATACCTGGGAACTTACAGTTGAGGGCTACCCGGAGGGTAGTCCTCTATTCAGCAGGGGGTGACAAAAATGACGCTAATCGCGTCAAAAAGGGGCAGGGCTTGACGCGAGTGTGTGTGTGGGGGGGACTTAACCATTTGAGTGCCATAGTGGTACGGAATGCATTGCAAAGCAATGCATTCCGTACCACTGTGGCACTCAGAGGGTTGAAGGTGTCACACAGAAGGCTGGGGATAGAGGAACACCAGAAGAAAAATCAGATGTGGCAGAGTTTCAATAGAAACTCCCCACATCCGGAGGAATCAGCCTTTGCCCCGGAGACCCGGTAAAACTCTGTCAGAACCGGAGTCTCCGGGGCAAATCCGGAGAGTTCCCAGGTATGGACATAATATGTAAGATAATATTGACTGTTCATGTTATTATTAATGTTTTCATCTTCAACTATATTTTTACACTTTTATGTCTCTGACAGGGAGCTCACTGAATTTTGGTTTCCAGAGAACTTTCTATCAGGGAGTGTGAAGCTGAATAGTGACACAGTGTTGCTCTATTCATGCAACAGAAAATCCAACCTCCACTACACCATACAGGGCACTCAGTGCTGCAGGGATATTGCAACATTGCATTACTGTCCCTGCTTTCAAAGTCCCTAACAGCAAGCTCACTTGAAGCAGAAATTCAGAGAGCTCCCTGTCAGAGGCATAAATGTGTAAACAAAAAAAAAGTGAAGATTAAAAAAAGTGTAAGCAATTTGACTTTATATATTTACTTGCAGAACATGAAAAGTCAAAGAGAAGGTTGACTGTCACTTTAAAGGGATAGTAATGTTTCAAAATTAAAGCAGCTCCAATTAATCCTCAAAGTATTTGGGACATGGAGAGTGTTATTTCAATACTGTCAGAGTTGCTGTTCAAGAGTAATTGAGATAAAGTATCCCCTCCAGCCCCTTTTACTGATGTAACACTGCTCACCTCAGAGCAGCAGGACTGTCCGGATGGATCGCAAAATGGGGCAATCTTCAGTGAACATAAGGAAAAACCTCAAAAACCTGTCAATGGGGGCAGGGTTTTCCTTATGCTTACAGTAAGAAGATTGTCCCTTGCTGCAACCTCTCCGGTCAAGTGACCAGATTCCACATCTGAGAGGAGGTAACTTACACTAGGTAAAAGGGGAAGGAGGTGGATACTTTATCATTCAGTTACTCTTGAACTACAACTCTGACAGTATTGAAATAACACACTTCATGGCCCAAATACTATGAAGATTAATTGGAGCTGCTGTTTTTGTGAAACATTATTATCCCTTTAAATTCAGTTTATCCTGTATATCAAAGTATCAAAATAGCACAGAAATGGGTAAACACAGTTAATAATTTGCAAGTAGTCAATCCAGTTCGGATTAGCGACACACTGATTGTCACTTCAGTGTCACTATTTTTATCACTAAATCATTTTGCAGAAACATAAAACATCAGGACAGAATGAATGGTTTTATGCCAATACTATATTTAGATTTCAGACAAGTCTCTTGATTATGCATTACTGAAAATTTTGGGTTATACAAAATAGAGAAGCATTTGAAAAATGAATGCATTTCTCTTATCTCAAACAATATGGACTTTTAACATCTCTGGATTTCAAGGGGTCACAATAAAGTCAAAATATGCCGGTTTCATGTTTACTATGCATTCATAAGATACACTACTAAGTGGGGATTTTTACAACAATGACTGGCAATAGATTAAAATAAGCAAAAAAAAACTCCTAGGTGGAAATAATTTCAATTTGAGAGGTTCTTCAAATTAAAAGAAATGGTCCAAAAGTATGCTTTTATGCAGGTTTCCATTCCTGTAAATCAAGATATCACTAGTAATGGAAGTAGACATATTTGTAATGAGGCTGACTGGTAAGTACCCGGAGTAATTCTGGGTCAACCAACTGCACTATAAGGGGACAATAAACAAATACAATATGTTGGTGACCCATGTAGCATTCAGTAGGTTAACTCCTTAACTCTTTGAGTGCCAGAGGGGTATGCAACGCATTGCTTTGCAATGTGTTGCGTACCCCTCTGGCACTCAAAGGGCTATGGACCACAGAGCATTTTTTTTTATTGGATCCAATTCAGGGCTCCCTGAACTCCCCGAAATCCATGACATGCCAGGACCATCTCTGGTCCTTTAGGGAAGATTTACCATGAAGGTCCTGGCACATCATGGGTCCTTAAGGGGTTAAAAAAGCCTCATTTAAGTCTATGGGAATATTTACAGTTAGGTCCGGAAATATTTGGACACTGACACAAGTTTTGTTATTTCTGCTGTTTACCAAAATAAATTCAAGTTACAGTTAAATAATGAATTAGGGCTTCAAGTGCAGTCTCTCAGCTTTAATTTGAGGGTATTCACATCCAAATTGGAGGAAGGGTTTAGGAGTTATAGCTCTTTAATATGTAGACCGCTCTTTTTCAAGGGACCAAAAGTAATTGGATAATTGACTCAAAAGCTGTTTCTTGGACAGTTGTGGGCTATTCCTTGGTTATTCTTTTCATCAATTAAGCAGATAAATGTTCTGGAGTTGATTCTAGGAGTGGCACTCGCACTTGGAAGCTGTTGCTGTTAACCCACAACATGCGGTCAAAGGAGCTCTCAATGCAAGTGAAATCGGCCATCCATAGGATCCAAAGAAAAAGTCCATCAGAAAGATAGCAGGAACATTAGGAGTAACCAGATCAAAGTTTGGTACATTCTGAGAAAAAAGAACACTCTAGTGAGTGCTGCAACACAAAAAGGCCTGGACGTCCACGGAGACAACAGTGGTGGAGGATCGTAGGATCCTTTGCATGGTAAAGAAAAATCCTTCATAACATCCGGCCAAGTGAAGAACACTCTCCAGGAGGTAGGCATATCATGATCCAAATCTACCATAAAGAGAAGATTTCACAAGAGCAAAATACAGAGGGTTCACCACAAGGTACAAACCATTCATAAGCCTCAAGAACATAAAGGCCAAATTAGACTTTGCCAAAAACATCTAAAAAAGACAGTCCAGTTTTGGAACAGCATGAAACTAAGATGAAACTAAGATCAACCTGTACCAGAATGATGGGAAGAAAAAAGTATGGAGAAGGTTTGGAATGGCTCATGATCCGAAGCATACCACATCATCTGTAATACACTGTGTAGGCAGTGTGATGGCATGGGCATGCATGGCTTCTAATGACACTGGTTCACTAGTGTTTATTGATGATGTGACAGAAGCAGCTGGATGAATTCTGAAGTGTATAGGGATATATTATCTGCACATATTAAGCCAAATTCAGCGAAGTTGATTGGATGGCACTTCACTTTATGGATGGACGATGACCCAAAACATACTTCGAAAGCAACCCAGGAGTTTTTTAAGGCAAAGAAGTGGAATATTCTGCAATGGCTGAGTCAATCACCTGATCTCAACCTGATCGAGCATGCATTTCACTTGCTAAAGACAAAACTTAAAGCAAAAAAAAAACCCACGAACAAACAACAAATGAAGACAGCTGTAGTAAAGGCCTGGCAAAGCATCCCAATAGAAGAAACCCAGAGTTTGGTGATGTCCATGCGTTCCAGACTTCAAGCAGTCATTGCCTGCAAAGCATCCTCGACAAAGTATTAAAAATGAACATTTTATTTATGATTGTGTTAATTTTTCCAATTACATTTGAGCCCCTGAACTAAGGGGACTGGGTATGAAAATGGTTGCAATTCCTAAACGTTTCAGACTATATTTTTGTCAGCCACTTGAATTAAAGCTGAACGTCAGCACTTCAGTTGCATCTCGGTTGTTTCATTTCAAATCCATTGTGGTGGCGTACAGAGCCAAAATTATGAAAATTGTGTCAGTGTCCAAATATTTCCAGACCTAACTGTATTTGTTCTATATGGTGCAGGCCATTTTCTTCAGAATTGCTTCAGTTCTTCTTGACACATCATGAACATACTTGGGAACTTTACAGAATGTGCAACCCGGAGGGTAGCCGCCGGGTGAGCTCTATGACACGATTTGCGTCATAAAAAGGGGCGGGGCTTAATCGCGACGGGGGAGGTTTGAAGAAAAGAAGAAAAAAACCACACAAAAAGAAAAAAAATGACAGAAAAGCCTGGGGAAGTAGGAGAATGGGGCGGGGAGTGGGAGGAACGGGGCGGGATGGAGCACAAGTGGGCAGAGTTTCAAGAGAAACTCCCCACATCCGGCAAATTAGACTCTGTCCCGGAGACCCAGTAATACAGTGTTAAATCTGGAGTCTCCGGGGCAAAACCGGAGAGTTTCCAGCTATGATCATGAAATATCATAGATCTGGGAATTTGGAAGGCATTCAGCATTCGCTGTTATCTGGTAAAGTGGATATTGGTGACAGAGACAACAAAGAAACACAGAAACATAGGTTTTGACAGCATGGAAGAACCATCTGGCCCATCCAATCTGCCCATTTCCCTAATAAAATATGCATTCTTACATACACCCCAGAATAGACTTATACCAGGATTTTTTAATTCCCCAAATGTATGTGTTCCAACCACCTCTACTGGAAGGCTGTTCCAAGTGCCTATCACCCTTTCTGTAGTAAAGCAGAGCAGTATTTACATAAATTACTTCTGAATTTTCTACTCTCTAACCTTAGATCATGAACTCTTTGCTCATATGAAGGCAAACTTGGCTCTTCTGCATCAGTGATTAGAATTTCAATTCCAGCACTCCCCAGTGGAAAAACTGTAACCAACTATACTCAGAAATACAATCTCCTGTATCTGGATAGACCAATATATTGTGTAATAACCCAGTTGGTAACAAGGGGATTGTTCAAGTTCCAGTTTGATACTACTGTATCTAATAATAATGGTAGAGATCTTGTTATAGTGATTAGATCAGTTAAAACAAAAATAATTGTAAACACCATAATTATATACAATAAAAAGTGAATAATAAGACTTGTTCAGTTTGAAACACACCAAGGAATATTCTGGATTCCAGTTTAAAACTTAACCTGATTATTATTAGTGCTTGTGAATTGCGTTACCAGTCAGTAAAAGTAATAGATATAGTAAATGAATATGATAGAATGATTAAAAATAAATGAGTCCGTAACTGTAAATATTATTAAAAAAACCTGCAGCTTAGTTCAAATAATGGATATCAAAACTTGCAATATAGCTCGATGTTTTACCAGTCCGAAACTTGACGGTAGTTGATATGAGTTGATGGAAATGATTGAGGATGATGGATATGGAGATGACATGAGATGTAGTGGAGATGACAATGACCAGGTCCTATCTCTTATACTGTTTTTTTTCATCAAGCAGCTCTTATCAATACTAGGATCCCCAGCTGACACTGAAAACAAGCCGGGCTTAAAATTGGAAGTCCTTTGC
This sequence comes from Rhinophrynus dorsalis, assembly GCA_037306005.1. Lineage (NCBI taxonomy): Eukaryota > Metazoa > Chordata > Amphibia > Anura > Rhinophrynidae > Rhinophrynus > Rhinophrynus dorsalis. The sequence continues at coordinate 75,345,660 of CM074725.1, forward strand.
TACTAGCCAGACCTGAAAAGTTACTCACCACTGCAAGCCAAAACATACCCACCAGGGCTGAATTTCTACTCGCCAGGGCTAAATTTTACTCGCCATTGGCTAGCGGCAAGTGGAAATTTTGAGCCCTGAAACAAGTATAAAAAAGGTGAACAGAAGCACACCAAAACATAATAAAACAAGTGTTGCGGTAAATATATGAGGGTGGAGTTAGAATAGATATAAATACAAAATAGTGTATTTAATATCATGAGATAAAAAATTGAAGGAGCTACAAAAAAAATTGTCTAAAAATATATAAATTATATATTTAGTTTTTCTATAATAAAACAAAAGTAAAAAAAATAGAAATATAAATGAATTCAAGTATAAATGAAATCTAGTAGGCTCTCATAAGAGATCAAATAATAATTTAGCATTATTCCAAATTCCAAAGTGCCATGATGGAATATAAAATTGCTAATCAGTATAGCTTGGGGATATATCGTAGCCTGAACAAGATATATGTATATCAACCTGAAAATTCTAATTACCAAAATGAAAGAGTGTCATGCTCTAAGTTTATAAGCTTGTAAATACAAATGAAATGTCCTGCTATCCTTTCTGACATGGATGTATGCTAACTGTTGACTTTCTTACATCAGGTACATCAGTACATTTTGGGGATGCCTTTCCAGAGTTCCACTCATGGTATGGTTGCCTTCCATATCTCTGCATTCTGTCTGGCTCCACACGGTTCTGCTTTTTATAATCTGGTGTTCAACTTCCAACACGTTTCAAGGATAAACCTGGTCTCTTTCTCAGAGAGAAAACAGAGAAAAACTCTTGAAAGCATCTCCAAAATGTACTGCTGTGTCTGATATAAAGAAGTCAGACAGTATGCATCAGTGAGGGGGTGGATAGCAGGATATATTTGTACACTTTGTGCACATTTATTAGGCAAGTTGTATTTTTGAGGATTAATTTTATTACTGAACAACTACAGTGCTCTCCGTCAATCCAAAATGTGAAGAAACCTTAAACCTGAATATTTAAGAAAGTAAAAGTGAGGTTCTCGCTTCCTTAGGAGAATATCTATGTGTGCACAATTATTGGGCAACTATTAGTGTTCAGAATTATTATGCAACTAAATGAAAAATGATAATTTTCCCATCTTACGTGTACTTATCTTCTGTATCAGGACAGGATTCCATCCTGTATAGTCCCCAAAATAATTACATCAGCTCTAAGCTGTCTTTCAAAACCAAATGCTTGCTTGGAGATTGCTTATTAATACTGATGATCTGAGACATGGTGGAGGAAAAAGGTAATATCCACCATATCACTCACCCAGCTTAGGATTGGAAAGGCACTATACTTCATAGAGGCAGTAGCCCAAATACCCTTGAAGATCATTGTGGAGGAGATATTTATGGAGCCACAGGAGATGAAGATCCAGACTCTTATAGTGGATATGGAGGACATGATCTCACAGATAAGACCGATACATACAGAAAAGACTGAGAAGTCCTAGAAAGCCAACTTTGGTTCTTTGTTAATTGCAATAGTGAGTTTATTACCTTTTTGTTGCATTGTCCTTGCAGACTCCTCTGTGTTGGTACAATCAACTGATAATTTTGTGATGGATTATAAACATATATCACTCTACCAGGGCAGGATTTATACCTCAGGAGCCTGTAGGCGCAGAAATCTGAAGCGCCCCACCCCCACATAAAAATTGCACAAAGTTTTGAGGTAAATCCTGCCCTTCTCTGTGCATGCTCCTCCACTGTTCATGCCCTTCTCCGTGCTCCCCCACCCCCACTGATGATCCTTTCCCTCTCTGTGCAGTGCACTCACTCTTTCTTGCCTGCTGCTCTGCCGGATAGTTTCACAAATCTGACCAGCGGTTGGCTTCCACCGCCGTGACAGAACACAGTGAGCTTTTGAATGTGCAACCACCAATCCGCCCCACACGGAAACAAGTAAATGCTGTTCATGAGAACAATGAAAGCCCTGCCCCCCTTGACAAGCTTTTCAGCTTTTTCCCTTATCTTAACTGAAGATTGTCCCTCTCTGCAGTCTACCTGGGCACCTCCCTTCTGCTTTGGCTGAGCAGTGTTACATCAGTAAAAGGGGCGGGAGGGGGATACTTTGTCATTAAATTACTCTTGAACTATAACTCTGAAAGTATTGAAATAACACTCTCCAAAGTCCAAATACTATGATGATTAATTAGAGCTGCTTTTATTATGAAACTTTACTATCCCTTTAATATGTGTATTTGAGCCCCTCAGCCCTTTGTCCCAGCGTTCGCCCCTCATCATTCCCTTTGTCTAAGTAATGTAATCATGTCTGGCCCTTTGTGTTATGTATACACCATATGTCGCTGTCCTTTGTGTTCTTTGTTTTGGTATCAAGTTGTGATGTGATTAACATTGCATAAAAGAGCTGAAGTTTGTGAAATAAAATGTTAGTTTGGAACTTCATCTGTGTCCTGTCTCTTTGTCGCTGGGTGGTATCAAGGGTCTCCTTTTTGACCCCCATCCTAGGAAGCAGCTCTGGGAGAATGACTTGTAGCCGACCCAGGAGAGAGAAACCTGGTACAACGGCCTAAGTCCATCCGCGGTCTTAGGTATCCGTTGCAGAACTTTACAGAGACCTGTATAAAACAAAGGCCTTTGCTTTTAAACAATCCTTTCTAGATATTAGAAAATTGTGATTTTATTTTGTTAATATTTATTGAGTCTGATGTATTAATAGAAAAAGAGGAGGACCCATGGGACAAATCAACAGCTCTGCAGGGAACAAATATAAATTTACATTAATTTTAAGTGAGACTTTCAAGGAGACCTCTCTAGAATACAGGGGGTTAAATGCCTAATTTACATAGATAACCATTGGGATAATCTTTATGTGTTCACTATGGTGGAGATGGTTTGCTCCAGAATTGCACCAGCCTCAGCGAATTAAACTTTAGTTAGGTAGACACTGAACATGTATACATAAATAATGTAATAATCTTGGAAAAAAGATGGTACTGTGTTAACCAGTAGAGTAGTTGGGATTCAATGTACTTTTGTAGTAAAGAACTCACAAGAGTGATATAATGGTGATAACTTTTAATGTCTAACTGAGGACATAGAAAGTGCAAGCTTTCAGGATACTAATGTCCCTTCTTCAGACATATGTTAACAATTAAAGCTGGAATAGCACTGAATTTATATTTACAGAGTATTACATACATTTGTAACATGTTATATGAGTATACTCTGGGGGACAATTAACTTAGTAAACATCCAGACTGCATAGATATGAAATGATATACATAGGGCTACATCAATATCCTGGGAACAAGGAAATGTTCATTAAGACAGAGGTGTGAAGAGCCTGTTAGTCTGGGAGTTGGCAAGATCTATCTCTATACAATATCTATAATGAGACATGAAGCCCAACACCCAGTTGTGGCCTGTTTTAATGTGTCAAACATAACCATTAATTTAAATTCACAGATTTCCTGTTACCTTTTTCTTCAATCCTGCTGTGGAGCATTGTGTACATGTTATGAGATATTCTACATTTTATAAGGAGCAAGTGAAGGAACTGTTTATTTCATAGTGTTATTGTGTATTTTCTAATTTATCTTTGTTGTGCATTGGATGTATGAACAGGCCTCCCATCTTTTTACTCCATAGCGGAATGTGCCATTTTTTTGTGGTTTGTGGCAAATAGCTTTTGACTAATTTTCTTTAAATTAGGGGATTGTCTGTACGATATAAATGATGGATCTGGAAAATTAATTTTAATCTACTGTCTTTTAGGAGGATTAATTGTAAGTATTTTGCAATAATCGTGGATATATTTCTGAGGTGCTATAAAGTGACCCACCACTGCACCTCAGTGTTTAGAAATGCAGTGGATAATAGGGCAGCGTCAAATTGCGTATTAGGGGCTCAGCAGACTAGCAAGTACTTTATTAAACATGAGCCCAGCACAAAATGTGTCTGAGCTGCAGCAAAAGGTTGGCTGCTATGGTGAGGACCTAGCATGGCTTTTTGTGTGTCCTGGGCTGTCCATTGCTGATGTATGCATTAAATTGTAGTTAGGTCCTAGAATGTTAAAAAAATTGAAAGATAAACATAGTACTACATTTTAGAAAATGATCATAATCATAAAGTAAAATCACTTTCTACAAGCGTCGGCATTTTTCAATGCCATGAAAGTTAAACAGCACATTTCTCACAGAAGTTTTGTTCCTGTTTTCCCTATTTTACTTGTTTGTTATATATGGAAATGAGTGTTTCACTTTCCTTCTGACACTGAACCTAACCACTTCTACTCTCTTTATGAAGAACAAACAAAGTTTGAGTACGTCTGCAACTTACTTGCTGGATAATGAGCAATACGAGTTGGAGCAGTAGACGTAGGGTGCCAATTCAGGCCAGCAGATAGTGTTGCCACCCAACTTTATCCCTGGGGTACCGAGGAATATTATAAAAAGGGAAATGATAGTTGTAGCTGTGTGCAGTAGCAGCACAGTGCAGCTGTCTCTGTCTGAACCTCCTGTTGCTACCATGTCTGTGATTATTATGTGGGAGACACCAGAGGCCCCTATCACCACCAAGAAAAGAGGGTAGAACTGGTGTTGGTACTGACTCTTGAGGAGGTGACGAAGAAGACAGTGTGGGAGCTTTCTTGATTCATGCAAGTTAAAAGTGGGAGTGTGATATTCAGTTGGGAATGGGTATCACTACCACCTCCACCACAAGTAGTGACATTATAGTGTTTGTGATTTACCTCCTGCTTCTGAATTATATGAGTTTCAACATGTTATGTCACAGTAGGGTATGTCCACCCTATTCATGTCTATTAGCAGTGGTGGTGGTGGTGGGAGTAGTGGTTATGCTGATATGGGACAGGTAGTTGTGGATTTTACAAGATATCTCCTAGTACTAGTGCTGCACCCTGAAAGTACTCTTTCTGGTGGCTCTGAGTGCAGTTGTCATCAACCTCAATGTCTGCACTGTGTGACAAGTTTGTGAGTGGGGGGGGGATTACATCTGACCTAATAAAGCAAATGCAGTAGACCCAAACTGATGTGCTAGCTAATAATGTTGAACCATTCCCAAGAAAAAAAGCACATCAGGTGCTGCTGTCACTAATATCCATCCCTAACACTGAAAACAACATAGGTCAAAATCCCACACAAAAGTGAATGAGGCAATTGGAACCCACCAGCCTGGAATAGCAACAATGATGAAAAAACACCTATATCAATGTTGCTGTCTTGTGATAGGGTCCAGAATAACATCCCTGTTGTCCCCTGGCATCCTCATAGTTTTACTCAGAACAGCCACTGTTACAAATAGTACCACCTGCAATAGTGAATCTGCAGATATGAGGAACTGGGTTATGACCCATGACATGTGTTAGTCAACCATCACCATCACCACCCAGTGACTTGTATTTTGTTTAATTGACAATTGGCACTGTGACCAAATGGCTGCAAATTGTTTTTACATTTAAATTCCATTGGATGTGAATTCCTTATCAATCGTGTCTTGTGCAAATCATTTCCTATCTAAGTGGTACAAAACATATTATCCTTCTGCACCAGTAAATGAGTTTTTGACTGCAGCCAAAGATGGCCACTTCTATGTAATATACAGGTTAACTTTCTGAGTGCCAGAGGATTGTGCAATCCATCACTTGCAGTGCGTTTCACACTGCCCTGGCACCCAAATGGCCCAGAATATGTTTATTGTGTGTGAGTGTTAAACTTTGAAATCATTTTATACTCCCAGATCTTTCTGTATCTCTGTATCTTAAAGTGATAGTAATGTCTAAAAAAACTTTTTTGCATTTAGAAGAGCTTAAAAAGCTGATCTGAATGCAAAAAACCATATCTCTCAAACCGCTATGGTTTAAGAGATACGGGTGTTTAAAGTTTGATTTCTCCTACTGACAGCTGTAAAGCTGTCAGCAGGAGATCTGTGTCAGTCGACACGGTGGCGCTTGAGAAGTGCCAAGATCTCGTTACTTACACGAAATCCCTTAATTGGAATGGTCTAAAACGTGTGCCAGAATATCTACAACTCCCTAACCATTCTCAACCAACAGCTACAAAAGTAGACAATAATGCACTACAATGACCCATAGCAATAGCTAATGCTTTCAACAACTACCCAGTTGGATACATCACCTCTATGATTATGCAATTCAAAAGTAATTATGAAGAAAAGAGATGCAATGGCCAGTCTCTGGCACCTTCCCACTGTCACAGAAATACTGTTGAATTTGAAATTCATGCCAGTGCCCACTGGTAATATAACTGACCACCCCTTCAACCAAAAAAATAAAATTGCAATCTGGGTCTGACCAACTGCAAGCAATATTACTAAAGTTCAGGGCTTTCGTCATTGCCCATTCCATTGCATCCCTAATTAACATTCCCTTATCATCCGATTACATACCCAAAGCTTGGAAATTGGCTAGAGCTGTACATATGCACAAAATTGGTGGTACAAATGTAGTATAAAACTTCAGACCAATATACTTACTACCCTACTGTCTAACCTTTTCACCACACTTCAATCTGTCTTTCGTCCAAATTACTCACAGCTCTCCTAAGCATGGAATGATATCCAGAGTGACTGGGAACATTGTGAACTTACTGGGCCATTTCTGTAGATTTTGCAAAGGCTTTTGAACACAATCCTATATAACAATTCGCAAAAACGTGTGTAACGACAAAGTCATGCGCAGTAGAGACTGCCCACAGCTCTGTATCAGCCGTGGCGCAGGCAGTCTCTACTGTGCATGACTGCCCCGCGACCGGCTGGCAGTGGCACTGTGGCCCGTGTAATGGGCTCTTCAACTAGTATTCTCATAAATCAGTTAAAAATGCAGGCTTAGGTAATCAATCTCTAAACTGGTTTTGATCTTACTTATCAGACTGAACTCAATATGTGTCTGCTGCATAGAATGTTCCCTCCCTGTCCAATTTACATGTGGGGTAACCAAGGTTCCATTTTTGGGCCCCTCCCATTTTCCCTTTTTATAACAGATCTGTTCACAGGTTGAAAAGCACCTTCTGTGCACATGCATAGTAACATAGTAACATAGTAGATAAGGCTGAAAAAAGACATGCGTCCATCAAGTCCAGCCCATGCCAATAACACCCCTGTTGATCCAGAGGAAGGCAACAAAAAAGCCCTCTGGAGCAATTTCCAATGTAGGTGTGTAGGTGTGTGTTTGTTTGTCTGTGTGTGTGTGTGTGTGTGTGTGTCAAATAGTTCCCCGGATCAATATCCTATTTGCTTTGAAGCCATCTGTCATAACTGTCAATATAGTTCTGTGCTAGATAGGCATCCATTGCGTGCAGATGGCACCATAATCTGCAAAAGAAAAAAGAATCAAAACATATCATAACTGGAGACAGTATAACAGGGCTATTTCTCAGAGGCTGAAATATAGATCTTGCCTTTTATATAAAAACAATTCCCACAAAAAACAACCTATTCAAGAAAAGGTAACTTCAGGCCACAATATGAACCTTCCACTTCTGGAGGTAATTAAATGTTATCTGTTGGGCATAAACACAAAGACCTGGAACTACAGCTACACTCTGAGACCACTGCAAGACTTAAAGGGATAGTAATACTTCGTTTTAACTTTATTTTATTTTGTAAGCATTAAAAACACATGAAGAATGATATAAGTCTTATCTCTCAAACCTTTATGGTTTAAGAGATATTCACGAGCAAAGTTTCCCCTACCGCCCCTTTTTCCTAGTGTAAGCCATCTCTTCTCAGATGTGAATCAGGTTGTAAGACCAGACAGATAACAGCAGGGGACAATTTTCTTTGTATGAAAACAATGAAAGCCCTTCCCCCCTTGACAAGTTTTTCAGCTTTTTCCCTTATCTTAATTGAAGATTGTCCCTCTCTGCAGTCTACCTGGGCACCTCCCTTCTGATCTGGCTGAACGGGGGGGGGGGGGGATACTTTGCTTGTGAATATCTCTTAAACCATAAAGGTTTGAGAGATAAAACTTATATCGTTCTTCATGTTTTTTTAATGCCTACAAAATAAAATGAAGATAAAATGAAGTATTACTATCCCTTTAACTGTAAATCCATCTCACATGACACACAGGTTATATATTTGACACTTGTAGACTGTTAGTGGTTTGCACTGAACCTTACTTCTTATTTTAGAATTTTTTCTAGATGATGAAAATAGCATCTTTGCTGATAGCAGCTAGAGCCTTGCTTCTTGTAAATGACTTCAATCATAACAAGATTAACCATGACCACAGCTCCCTGGTTGGGTAATGTTATATTTATGTGTCACTTCATTTCCATTGAATTCTGCTGTCTATCTTGCCTGTGTGCAGCTTGCTCTTTGAAAATCATACACAACCAGATTCATAACTTTAACTCTTTCCCATTACATTCGCTCAGAGACACTGCATTAATAAGAGAATTATAACACAATGGGGGGGAATCACTAAGCGGTGCTAAAGAGGTGATGAAGTGGAGATGATTTCTCCAGTTTATCACTTCTCAGTCCCTATGTTATTCTATGGATCCTATGCACTAAGATTTCTTCAGCTTTGGAGATCTTAGTGAATAGGCTCCATCGAATAACATAGGAATTGGAGCAGTGATAAACTGGAGAAGTCATCTCCACTTCATCACCTCTTTATCACCGCTTAGTGAATCTCCCCCCCTAGGCTTATCATTACAGTGTACAAGTGTGTGAGTGTAGTAGAGAAGCTAAAAATGGTTCTATGCCAGGGTGACCAGTTCATGGGACACTGAAATGAAAGCATTAACCCCCTGAATGATAACGAGGACAAACAACTACAACATAGCAAGGTAATAATTGTTGTACTTTGGACTCTCCGGGCTTACATAGGGTAGTATTCTGTATTCAGCGTTCAGAGCGAACTAATTGCACCATGGGCTACCTATACAAATCCAGAATTGCTCCTCTTTTTCTTTGTGCCTATGGCCCTATTGTCTTTATCAGATCATACGTTGAACAGAATAGCCATAGATTATAGAAAACATTAAGTGATAAATAAAATAAAGTAAATTGGTGCACTATGCTACTATATGAAAAACACATTACTCCAACTGTTAAAGGGATAGTAATACTTCGTTTTAACTTTATTTTATTTTGTAGGCATTAAAAAAACATGAAGAATGATATGTCTTATCTCTCAAACCTTTATGGTTTATGAGATATTCACAAGCAAAGTTCCCCCCTCCTGCCCCTTTTACCTAGTGTAAGCCATCTCTTCTCAGATGTGGAATGCAGTCTATAGACCAGACAGATAACAGAAGGGGACAATCTTCTTCCTATGAGAACAATGAAATCCCTGCCCCACTTAACAAGCTTTTCAGGTTTTTCCCGTATCTTAATTGAAGATTGTCCCTCTCTGCAATCTACCTGGGCACCTCCCTTCTGCTTTGGCTGAGCAGTGTTACATCAGTAAAAGGGATGGGAGGGGGACACTTTGTCTTTGAATTACTCTGGAACTACAACTCTGACAGAATTGAAATAACACTCTCCAAAGTCCAAATACTATGATGATTAATTAGAGCTGATTTTATTATGAAACATTACTATCCCTTTAAATTAACAGCTGCTTATTTCTGTGCATAGAATTCCAATTCAAATGCACCAAAAGTGTACATTTAAGCCCCCTTTAGATTTCACCATATAGAAATGGAGTCTAAGGGCTATATTTAACCCTTTGAGTGCCAGAAAGGCAAAGCAATCCATTGCGTACCCATCTGGAAATCAAAGGATTAAGAGGCTAAGGAGCAGTTCTGGATGAAACCATCTTTACTCTTGGGAACAAAATACCCATTGATTTAAATTTTTAATTTAACCACTTGAATGCAAGAGAAATTCTGAATGTGTTTTTTGCGAGTTTCAAAGAAAATGTAATCAATATAATCCACAACAAACAATAGCTATGTTTAAGCCTTTGAGTGCCAGAGGGGTAAGCAACTGTGTACTCCTCTGGCACACAAAGGGTTAAAGTTGACCTGTCACATACTGAGACACTTTCGTTTTAAAGATAGATAAAATCTGGTTATATGTTTTATTAGCCATTTGTATGTAAAATACATAATTATTTTGAGAAATTAATATTTTTTGGTGGGAGAATGTGGCACTTTATGCTAATTCCATGCAGAGTATGCTAATTAGCTCTGTTTGAGGATAAACTTGTACGTCCTGTGCTATTAGAAATTAACACAGTGTGTGCTCTGCCTAGATCAGGGTCTCCAACCTTTTCGTTAATGGAAGCTACTTTTAATCAATGAAGATGTACTGAGTTACTCTAAAACATATACTGAAAATAAATAATTTTTTAACTGAACGTATTAAACCATTTCCAAAGCTACTCTTACCTCCTCTTTGTTCCATCCCATACCTTCCAATTACAAAGTAATGCACAGAACATGTGACCTAACAGCTCAAGGTGATAACATTTTGCTACAAGATATATAATTTTTAGTAGAAAAAGATACCATATTCTCTAAAGAAGACAAAACCTGTGGCTCTCGAGTGTGCCACAGATTTTCTGATGGATTGTGCCTTTCCATCCTTAAAGGGATAGTAACATTTCAAAATAAAATCAGCTCCAATTAATTGTCATATTTGGGCCATGGAGAGTGTTATTTCAATCCTGTCAGAGTTGTAGTACAAGAGTAATTGAATGATAAATTATCCCCCTCCTGCCCCTTTTACCTAGTGTAAGCCGCCTTCCCTCAGATGTGGAATCTGGTCTCTTGACCGGACAGGTCACAGCAAGGGGCAATCTTCTTACTGTGGAACAATGAAAACACTGCCCCCCTTGACAGGTTTTTCCCTTGTGCTAACTGAAGATTGTCAGACAGTAAAAGGGGTGGGAGGGGGATACTTTATCATTCAATTACTCTTGAACTACAACTCTGACAGTATTGAAATAACACTCTCCATGGCCCAAATACTATGAAGATTAATTGGAGCTGCTTTTATTTTTAAACATTACTATTCCTTTAACTACACTACCCCATATTACTATGTATGTTTAAAGTTATTTAAGTGGTTTATTAAAATATTTAATGAACATAACAGAAAGCTAGCAACTTGTTACAATGGGTGAGTAAAAATGGAGTCACTATGACACCACATATTTCATATTACTCTTACTATATGTCACCTTTACAAAGCATGCAGAATAATTTGTACTGTAAGTAGCTAGTATGACAGTAGAGGAAGGAAAACCATGGAAAAGCTGTGAGACACTCTATCTGCATAACTTACAATTATCTGATTGACAACTGCTTGGAACCACAGATGAAGGTTGTGCCCAGACTGACTGCAGCCAATTGGGGAGCAGATTTCAACCAATGGATCTGTCTCTGGATGGCAAGATAGCTTGATACATGATTGAACTGGAGGAGCTACTCGCTGCTATCCAAAGAACTGACATTAGCTCCCAAGCTATTTTTTGGAGACCCCTGGTTTAGATTCAGTCAGAACACATTGAGTGGTAATATTGGTCCAGCTAAAAACGTAATAGCATAAAGTGCCACACTCTTCCATCAACAAATAATTTTATTTTCTCAAAAACTATTACAAACAAATTGTGACAGGTCCACTTAATGATTTTTCATTACATTTTAGGTTACCTTAGCGTTATCTAACTACTGCTAAATCTAAACAATATTAATATCAGGGTTTGGGATGATGGGAACCTAGTCTCTGACAGCTGGAGGTGCAAACATTGACTAGTCCTGATTTATAGATACGGCCTAGCATCAAAAAAATTGTTCTATGGAAATGTTTATAAAATTGTAATTCAATGATATCTTCTTTTTTGGACCAGAATTTACAAAAGCAACAGGGCAAAGTCACTTTTGAAAATATGACAGTATTAGCAATGTTTTGTAAGAATGATGCAGAAGGTTTGCCCCACAATTACTTAACTTTTCTTTTAGATGCAATTTTTTTGATTTAACCATTCGAGTGCCAGAAGGATACCAATTCACAATGCATTGGGTACTCCTCTAGCATTCAAAGGGTTAAAACTGGAGTTAAAACTGTAATTTCTTTGAAAATATGACTGGTTTTTGGCATTAAATTGACCACACCTGAATAACTTCTCTAAAATTGCTTTCACTGAGTTAACTAGAAAAAAATTATTGTCTTTACTTTGTTGGAAATTTGTTGTTTAAAGTAATAGTAATGTTTTACAAAAACAGCAGCTCCAATTAATCTTCAGAGTATTTGAGCCATTGAGAGTGTTATTTCAATACTGTGGGAGTTGTAGTTCAAGAGTAATTGAATGATAAAGTATCCCCCCCACCTCTTTTACCTAGTGTAAGCCACCTCCCCTCAGACAGCTTGAGACCAGACAGCTCACAACAAGGGACAATCTTCTTACTGTGGGAACAATGAAAGTCCTTCCCCCACTGACAGGTTTTTCAGGTTTTTCCCTTATCTTAAATGAAGATTGTTCTTCTCTGTGATCCACCTGGACACCACCCTGCTGCTCTGAGGTGAGCAGTGTTACATCAGTAAAAGGGGCAGGAGGGGGATACTTTATCATTCAATTACTCTTTAACTACAACTCTGACAGTATTGAAATAACTCTCTCCACAGCCCAAATACTATGAAGATTAATTGGAGCTGCTTTTATTATGAAACATTACTATCCTTTTAAAGTCAAAATAATATTAAGACTTTAAAAATTTCTTTTAAGAATACTTTTTCATTTGAAAATAGAGAACTAGATCAAAATCCTCGACTTTCAACACAAGCACATCGTTCCTGTCTAACCATATAAAATACCATGATTTTAGGTCCAGAGTTCCCAATTGGCATAATAGACAGCTGCTTAGACCTCCAAAGTTTGGATTGTGGATGTGGTCAAGGCATTCTCAATATCCCTGCAGCAATTTATGTAACCCTTTACAGGCAGCTACTTAACCCCTTAGATGTTAGAGAGATTTCTAACACGTTGCAAAGTGCATTGGAGATTTCTCTATAAACCAAGGGGTTAAAACTGTTTTCATTATGGCTTCTTATAGGGCAAGAATATTTTCTGTATCAGGCCATGTGAGGACTTGGGGTGGGGCTATGGTGGAGCTAAGGGTACCTAGATTGCCTTTCCCACTGGAGTCTGACCTGAAATCTAGCACTGAATGAATTAAGTCTGTATCTTTTGATATCTTCCCCTTGCTGAGAATAAAATCAGTCTCCTCATAGTTTATTTAGCCAGGTGATTCTTATCTGTTCACACTAGAAAAAGATGACATTTCTTATTCTTTTTACTCACAGTGAGTTGACGTCTTGTCTGAAATCACTATTTCCGCGTATCATATACTAAAAGGTTTTTCTTTGAGCTGTTTTCTTAAAATATTAACATGATTGTTTAGATAGGTTTCATGCTTGGGGCTTCTTAGTCTCTGCATGTTGTCTTTGTTTCCTGGAAAACCTTTAGTTTATTGAAGTTTGCTTCTTCATTCTTACAAAATATGACTTAATATTCTGTTCTTGAACTTTTCATCTCTATGACTCCAGTTGTGATTCCAGTCCTTCGTTATCTTTCTCATCACTTGAGACCAATATTTTGAATCTTATTTGTAATCAGGCCCTGTTTTTCTTGAAGGCTTTCCCCAACATAATACTTAAGGGATCCACTGGAGATGTGCATTATAGTAGGATATTGCAGTGAAGTGGGAACTCTCTTTGGATTTAAAGATAGAGTAACGCATCCCTATGAAAGTATGCTTGCTTTGCATTTACATTCAAAAAGCAAAAAAGTAGACATTCTGGAACAAACTAACTGTATCATAGTGGACAAATAGAAATGTCATTAATTTGAGTAGGGCTTTTAACTCCTTAAATGCCGGTTAAAGGGATAGTAATACTTCGTTTTAACTTTATTTTATTTTGTAGGCATCAAAAAAACATGAAGAACGATATAAGTCTTATCTCTCAAACCTTTATGGTTTAAGAGATATTCACAAACAAAGTATCCCTTCCCTGTTCAACCAGATCAGAAGGGAGGTACCCAGGTAGATTGCAGAGAGGGACAATCTTCAATTAAGATAAGGGAAAAAGCTGAAAAACTTGTCAAGGGGGGAAGGGCTTTCATTGTTTTAATACAAAGAAGACTGTCCCCTTCTGTTATCTGTCTGGTCATACAACCAGATTCACATCTGAGAAGAGATTGCTTACACTAGGTAAAAGGGGCGGGGAGGGGAAACTTTGCTTGTGAATATCTCATAAATCATAAAGGTTTGAGAGATAAGACTTGTATCATTGTTCATGTTTTTTAATGCCTACAAAATAAAATAAAGTTAAAACGAAGTATTACTATCCCTTTAAGTTTCTAGTGCATTGCTTAGGAATCCTGTAGAGACCTTGGAAAGACCTGCACTAAGGTTTGATACATGTCTTGTATGAAGATATAGAAGTGAATTTGACCAGAGCCTAGTTCATTGTATATACTAAGCTGCATCTTACAATTTTTATATTTGATTATGCCTTAAATGGTTGAATCACACTGCAAAAAAAAACAAAATCAAACCCCAAAACAAAAAAATCCATGCAACACATCAAACCTTAGTGCATATCCCCAAACTAGTCAATACATTCATTTAGATCGATGGGTTTTGTGGGAGTAACTATTTGTTCCCTATGTTGACCCCTATGGTGTTTTTCCTTGCCCCTTATCCTTGGTTCAAGATCAGTCCTAGAAGTAATTTCCATGGAGGCGGACATGACGATCCCCCTGTCCTCAGTCTCTGCTCAAAGTAGAAGGTAATCTATTCTTAACCCTTTAAGCACCAAAAATATGCGCTATGCATCTAGTCTTTGAAAGATAAGTAGGCTCATGCACTCTCTCTGCTTCAGTTTAAACAAAACTGCCAGTAACTGTCATGTCTGCCTTCATGGACACGAAATCTATGACTGATTGAAGATATCTCTTGAACAAAAACACAAGGAAAAAAATCATACAGGCCTTTAGGATTTCTGACCATAGTAAAGTAAGTAAAAAATTATTATTAGGCGTTGTTAGTTCTACTTTAGAACCTTGTGTCTTGTTGCCAATTTGGGGTATGCAATGGTGCTAAACTCTTTACTAGTAGTGATACAGCTGGATTACATGGTGCACTAATATCGCTTTATGTTGACCAAAGCCCTCAGACTCTTAGGAACCTAACAATGCTCCTATCCATTACTGACTATTTGTGAGAGTGCATTAAACCTATTATATAAATCCTGTTATAGGGCTTTTCCTGCTCAGAAAAACAAGGGTACTCCCACTTCTGGGAACATTTTTATTAACATAAAAAATATATATTCTTTTTTATCATTGTTTAGATTAAACTGCAATTTTCTAATCTGTGCACCAGGCTGTTCTTCTATCACTTAACCCTTTGAGTGCCAGAGGGATACTGAATGCATTGCTTTGCAAAGCATTCCGTACCCCTCTGGCACTCAAAGGGTTAATATAGGGACCAGTAGGCAGTGGCTCATGCTCTCCCACAGAATGCATAAGAACAACTTGCCTTTTGAACACCAATTGATCTAATGATTAAAATAATGGGAGATTTCTTTTGAAGCAAATGGGTTCTGCCATTGCAAAAAGTTTGAGAACCACTGCATAAGAATGTTATAAAACTAGTGTGCATCTGCTAACAAATATTTACAAAGAGATGGTAAAGAGCAAGGACAAACTAAGAGGGGTTTCAGGTAGTCTAGAAACTCAACTGGACTACATTTACCATCATCCTAAGCCAGCCACCTGTTGGAAACTGTAGTACTGTTGTAAGAGGGCTGCAAGTCACTGCAAGTCACCCATCTCTGCTCTTGGCACAAGCAGCTACAATGATGTTTTGGGACCCCTTCTCTGGAAATCGTCAGTTTACCTCTGAAGTGGTACATTCATATAAGACAGTGACATGCAATGTCACGTGTTACAACTTTGGTGATTTTGAAAGAACTTTCAATATCACCTATAAGTTGTATAAGCCAATTTTTATTTAGAAAAACAATTTTCAAGTTATTTAGATTTATAGATTATGCTAATTAAAGCATGCCATGTTACCACTTTTTGTCTTAACTGTACATTACCTCCCTAGCTCACAGACACTGTTCAGCAGTGCACACTTAACCTAGTCCTGAAAGATTTAAAGGGATAGTAATACTTGCAAATTACTAATCCCCGTATTGTAGCTTTGTTAAAAAGAAACTTATTGCCCCTAGTGTCATCTCTCAAACCCTTATGGTTTGAGAGATGATAGCGCTCAAAGTTCCCCCTCCCTCCCCCTTCCCTGACTCAACACTGAACGCTGACAGTCTTATGTGCATCAGGCGGCTCTGCATCTGAGCCGAGATTGCATTTATAAAAAAGAATTCACTGAAACGGTCTTCTACGTGTGCTCGGTTTGCAAACGTAGAAGACCGTTTTAGTGAAAGATTTTTTTTTATAAACGTGATCTCGGCAATGCTGCAGAGCCGCCTGATGCAAATAATACCGGGTATCCCTGCAGTCAGTGCTCAGCGTTGAGTCAGGGAAGGGGGAGGGAGGGGGGAACTTTGAGCGCTATCATCTCTCAAACAATAAGGGTTTGAGAGATGACACTGGGGGCAATACATTTCTTTTTAACAAAGCTACAATATGGGGATTAGTAATTTACAAGTATTACTATCCCTTTAAGCATCAGTGAGCAGGTGAGGTAATGCAGGGCAAAGACACTGCACACCTAAATTATTTTAATATATTAATCTACCCGACTCAAAAAATAGTTATCAAAATAAAAATGGTTAGAGCAACATATAGATGAAACTATTTTTAAATCCCCAAAGTTGAATTTAGGTTATAGGATAAGAAGGAGAGAGAAAAAACTAGCATGGTTTGGTGTAAAGTATTTATTAAGAATAGATAAAAGCAGGGACATATTATTGAAGTGAGCCTGCAATATAAAATGCTTTAGGGATAAATACAAAGCTTAAATATAAAAGGACTAAGGGCCTGATTCAGCAAGCTAAAATTGTGCAAAACTGGTGCAAACCAACTGCACCATAGGGGGAAACTGTCAGCCACCATTGATTTAAATGGGGTATTTAACCCCTTGAATGTTATAGTGGTCATTTATGGCTACTTTAGCATTCAAGGGATTAAAATCCCTTTTAAATCAAAGGGATTGTGGCAAATTATTACCACCCCCATGGTACAGTTGGTTTGCTCCAGAATTCTCTTACTTTACTCTTGTGCATAAGGCTCTAAATATTATGCTATCCATATTGCTAGGGCAAGCTCACTTCAGCATGACATTTCTTTATTTTGTGGTACACTAAACGCTAATGCTTTACTACCAAACACAATAATCTAATAATCTACCAATTTCAAAGCCATGTGTTTAATTAATTTATATTCTTATTCTGAACTAGTTGAACATCCCGTGTACACGGGCCACAGTGCCAGGCAGCAACGGTCGTGGTGCAGTCATGCGCAGTAGAGGCTGCCTGCGCCGCGGCTGATAATGGAGCGGGAACTCCGAATTCAGACCGTAGTCCTATCAGCGCCCCACACCGTTATCAGCTGCGGCACGGGCAATCTCTACTGCTCATGACTGCAGTGTGCGCAGCAGTCTGTACTGTGCATGACAGCTTCTGACAAACATACATTAGCAAATTATTATATATCATAAAGAGCTGCTGAGTTCTGTGGAAAAGCATTTGATGTCAGTTGCAAATACTTGCAAATAAACCTCAAAGGAGTCAGATTTGTTTTATAATGGGTAGTAGGTCTTGCATATTTGCCATCACGTACTTGAATATTTGTGTTTCTACTTGTCTATTCAACTTTCAAGTATCTACAATGAAGAAGAAAAATGAACATGTCATTATGTTTCTTACAGTTAAGCACAGAAAATTATATATAGAAATGACATCAAGTTCAACAAAGAGATGTGAGATTTATAAAGGATTAGTGACTCCTAGGACAAAACTGAGATAAGTGCAGTAGCATGATAGTGGAAGTAAATAAAACAAACCTGTGATTATATTTTTGTCTGCACATTTCTTATTAGTGTGAAAAATAAACAATTTTCCCATTTGCAACAGAAGAAGCATGGCAAAATCCTTGTTTCAATTTCCCTCACAGTGGTGACATCATCTGCTGTAGTCCCACCCAGACTTTCTTGATTTAAAAGTATAGTCCCCATAATTTTATGTTTATTTGCCTGAGTTTTCAAGCTACAGTAGATAGGAGATAAAAACTGATAAATGTGAAAAAGTTGGAGACAAAAGTTTTAGGTTTTTTGAAAAAACTTTTTATGCTGTAAAGTACCTAGAAACGATATTGTAATATTGTTCTTTCAGAGAGAAAGTCACCAGCTGGCCATACTAAAATAGAAGCAAGGCAGAGGGAATGGTATATGAGCCTTATGAAAAATATTAGACATTCTGGAATAGTCCAACTGCACTGCAGTGAGAAGTGAACATTCCCATTGATTTAAATGGGGTAATGAGTTTTCTATAATTCAAGGGATTAAAAACCCTATTTAAGTCAATGGACATTTGGAGAAATTGTAATTGTACCCATGGTACAATTGGTTTTGCATAAGAATTGCTCCGTTCTCATGTCTTCTCTTCTCCTCTCCACATATTACTGATATCGAGTGAGTGGACACTTAGCATACTTTTGCAATTTATCTCACACTTTCTCCTCCTACAAGAGGGCTCTACTTCTGCAATTAATAAAGAGTGACAGAGCTAAATCAGGAAAAAAGGAGTAGTGTTGACATACAAAATAAGCCTAAGCAATGATTGAATGATCTACCAATGGCAAATTTTGTGTATGTATTAGTGAATGTAGCCCTGCAAATGATTTGCCTACTCATCAGCTGCAATTCCCCAGATTATGGCACCAATGCTCAAAAGAAAACTAGAGTAATTCTAGGGCAAACCAACTGCACCACAGGAAACAATTCAAATTAAGTGGGATTTTTATTTTTTTAATCTTTTTTTTTTTTATTACAGATGAGAGTTGGTACAGTGTTAGCCATAGAAATACAGGAGGCAAATATAGTCAAGTTGATACCGTTATTGGCTAACTACGCAGATTTAGTTTGCAAGCTGTCAACACCTCTTAAGTCTCTTCCTTGGGCATGTTATCATGTGATAACATACTCGAGAAAGAGACCTAAGAGGTCTTGAAATCTTGCATCCTAAATCTATGACAGTATGCTTAGTTAGCCAATAAAGGTATCAACTTGACTACATTTGCCTCCTTTTTTTAATTAGAAAGACTTTATTGAAAGAAATTAGATATTACAAACAAATAGATTGAAAGTTAGGGCAATGAAAGAGAGTTACAATGGTACAGAGAGATATCGATAAGCAAACAGAGGAAGCATGCTAGGTAAGGCCTGAGTTACCAGAAGGGTAGAGGCCAACGTCTGGTCAATGAATCATATGAGTATAACCTGCAAGAGACATATTTAACCCTTTGAATGTTAGATTGGTTTCACTACATTGCATAGCAATGTGCTGGAGACAACTCAAGCACTGAAGAAGTGAAAAGCATTGTATTTGTCCCATATGGTGCAGCTGGATTTCTCCAGAATTGCTCTTCTTTTGTTATGAGTATAAAGCCCTCAGAGTGCTGTACAACACAATTTTACCATTTGCAAAATCTGCACCGTATGACATCACTACATACTCACATTTGCATCAGGATTTTATTTATTTAGAAAATGTTTTAGCAGGAAGAATACATTGAGATTTCTCTCATTTTCAAGTATTTCCTGGAGAGCTTTTACAGTAAGAAGTAACATATTTACACAAGATAGAGGAAGAAATATAAACATTATATACAGTTTCTTATTGTTTTTAGATACAAATAAGCATTTAGCTTTAGGGATTTTAGACCGCGAGAAGATCTGATATTTTCGGGTAGGTTATTTCAGACTTTCTGGGCTCTAATGTAGAAGGCAGACAGACCGGCTTCTTTTTTGTAGTGTGGGATATTCTGTGAGTTGTTAACAGTGGAGCGGAGATAGCAATTATTATCTCAGGCAGTCTGGTAAATTTCTAGAGAAATGGTTAAAGGCAGGAAAGGTGAAGGGAATGTCTAGATTTGAGTGTTAGCCACTTTCATTCTTTAAATATATAATTATGATGAGTAGTGTAATTACACAGGAGGACAACGCGACATAATTTATTATAAACAGTGTTGAGTAGACTTGTGCGAATTCATTCGGAGACATTCGGATTTTGTCGAAAATGGGGTCATTTTGAGACATTCGGCCAATCCAAAACTCAAGGGTCATTCGGAAAAAATGATCCGACTCCGAACAGCCCAGGACCGAAATTCGTCGAAACTTTCGGAAGTTTCGGCAATCGACAAATTTCCAAAAGTTTTGACTACTTTTTGACCAGGACTTTTTTGTACTTCCTGTGCACGCTCAATTACTTTCCTTCCATAATTTTCCCTCCATGTCTCTAGTCCAATTCCATTCTCCGTTTCATGCACTACTTCCCTATTTTGTCTGTATTCGAATAGCCTTCTTCGTTTCATGATGGGGGTTGGACTAATGACACAGTCACACAGACAGACAGCCTGCATTTCCTCATTGCGTTGTTGGAGCTCAGAGAGAGAAGAAGAGATTAGAGAGTGTCCAGTTGTTATGTAGGCAGGCAGGTAGCATTAGGCTAGGCATAGGTAGGCAGCCAGCATTAGTTCCAGTTATTGCCACTGCAAGAGCAAGTAATATTTGTTCCTGTGCAAAATATAAAAAAATATTAGGTATTTGTACGAATACAGGGCCAGCCCTTACATGGGTCCCAGTGGGTCCATGGACCCAGGCGGCAATTTGACATGGGCGGCAATTTGCCGTCCCATAGCATGTTTATTTTGTGCGCTTCCGCCAGTTCTGTGTTGCAGGGTGTCCCATCAGTGTGACTGTCAGCAGCCGGGCAGCCCTATGCTCACTCAGTGGCGATGCCTGCTGGCTGCTTCAGTGACGTGAATTATGTGATAGTGAAACATTATGCCTATTTTGTATTGTTTATCGCCCACCTAAACTCAAGACTTGAGTAAATAGGTCTACCGTCCCAGATTTGCTAGAGAGGTTTTACAAATACAGGAGGGTGCCCCCTGTACGAAATGAGTCTAAACATTTGGGATCCCTAGTATGAGTGCACGACAGTGCATGATGTGTCCTGAACAGGATTGCTGTGAGGTGTCTCCACCCGGAAGGTGCTGGCTGGGCTGAGCTTCAACATTGTGACGAGTGACCAACTAAGAGCACCGTGCCAGACTTAATCTGCAGCCATAGCATCACCCCCTCCTACTCTCCGGGTCCCGCTGACTGGCACTAACAGGTGAGTCACTAAGAGATCTGAAGCCTTTCTGGAAGTCCTTTCACTTGGAAAGGGGCTAGGTATTACTTGGGGGAGTTGCCTCGTGTGTAAATAATTTCTAGGTGGGAGATGAATGTGCATCACTTATGTGTTTCCTAACAGTAGTTAGAATACAACTCCCATCATCCCCTGATTATGACGTTGGGAAATGCCCAGCAATTACCGTAGAGTCCTGTATTGCACACTCATGGAAAACGGTGATATTGCTATACTAAGACAATGCTGTGGACCCCTCTTCAGTATAGATGTCAAGCATTTTTTTTTAATTTCTCTCCTGTGTTGCAGTTCGGTCACAACAGAAAACGAGAGAGAGGAATTTGGGTACTAAAGAGGGACAGTAGGGTAGGAGGCTGGTACCAGAAAATGAAACCTTAATCTTTATCCATGTACTAACATAGAATGTGACATGTAGTTTGTCCATGTTCGAGTCGACCACTTATGTTGAGTAGGATGTGATAGGCATGGGTTTTCGATGTTTGAGCATATGCTAAATTGAATGACAGGCATGGGTTTTCGATGTTCAAGCATATGCTATATTGAAGGACAGGCATGGGGTTTCGATGTTCGAACATATGCTAAATAGAATGACAGGCATGGGTTCTCGATGTTCGACGTTTGCATTGTGACTGGCATCCCATGCTAGAGTAGAGGTGACATGCACAGACTGACAATGTACGACAATGTCCGTTTTTGGGATGGATCTTTTTCTAAATGCACACCCTGTCTGCAAAGAATGATAGCAGCGTGCACGGAGGCGCACTGCTATAATTTAACCCATGTTAAATTTGTCCGAATAATTCGGAATGGATCAGAATTTCGTTCGAATCGAATAGGCCCGGTCCGAAATTAGGATCATCCGAATTAGAAAAAAAAAAATTTGTCCGAATTCGAATTTTACCGAAAATTTTGCCCGTGCACAAGTCTAGTGTCGAGTTTACCAAGATGCAGAAGCATACACTACACCCTCATAGTCATACCTGGGAACTTTCAAGATGAGCTGACCCTGAGATCTTTGAAATATTAACCCTTAAAGCTTCCCATAATGTAGATTTTATGTGATACGTGCCTGCTTGCTCTAATGCAGAGGTGCTCCGGTCTGTGTGCGAGGGACCTTTAACATACTACAGTTTGGATAACTCACTGCCTGAACACAAACAAGACAAGCAGGACATCTCCCGCTGTCTTTCTGGTACTAATGGCACCAGTTTAGAGGCTAAGGAAACATTTAATTGGAGAAATTCATATAGTAGGTGACACAGACCTCTCTCACCCTGAGAATTTGGCCCTTCACCCGAGACCCTGAGATTTGGGTCAAAACCCTGAGTCTCCGGGTCAAACCCTGAGAGTTCCCAGGTATGCTCATAGTCTATTACTGGCATTAGCATCTGTTGAACAACACATTTTCTTACCACTAGACTTACACAGGATTAGTTTCTAAACAGAGCACCTATTTTAGGATAAAGTTTGAATGTTAATTTATCAATATGAAGAACAAAAGTGAAGTTGGGGTCAAGTCACACACACCAAGATATTTGTAGGAGTCAACTGGGGCCATGTTACGATTAGAACTTTTTACAGTGGTTAAATGGGTTTTGCAGAGTTTATGTCATTTGCATCTTGTACCAAATACCATTGTGACTGTTTTGTCAGTATTTAAGAACAGTTTGTTTATAGCTATCAATCTTTCAGTTTCAGAGAATTCATCCTGTAACATTGCTTCAAGTTGCGATACTTTTGGATTTGTAGTGTAGACTATAGTGTCATCTGCATACATATGCACAGAAGATTCTTTTATAAGCTGTGGGAATATAATTTATAAGTAGGGAAAAGGGCCAAGAATGGAGCCTTGAGAAATCAAACTTCTTGATTTGTTGATATAAACATTGGGGGGAGGGAGATGCACTAAAGTTCAATGTAATGGAGAATTGTGCCTGGTGATGTGTAGAGATCATGGAGAACATGACACACCGCTGTATGCATTATTAATTATCTATGTAAGGGGAGAGGGAGAAACTTTGAACATTGTTCATTAAGATATGATATTGGCGAAAAGCTTCCAGTGTTTTGGGGAAGTCAGGGGTGGATAAGCAGAAAGGATGCACTCTCCCTCAACAGCATCCCTCACATGAAGTCACATCCAGCAAGCGCTAAAGAACAAGGACACATGCAAAGCTCCCAGCCACTGCAGCTAAGGACTGTAAACCAATCAGCAAAGGACTGTAAACAATAAAGAGACAACAATCAGGTGATCAATTTCAACAGGATAACTTACAATGCTGCTGGGTAGTACACAAGATCACTGTAAGTTGATCAGAGCTCTCAGATGCTGACCTAGCTCTGCACTGTTTAAATCTATCAGATGATTGTCAGCTCTGTATTGTTTACATTGATCAGTTGATTAGTGGCTCTGTAGTGGCTGGGAGCTTCGCATATGTCCTTGTTTTCAACACTGATCTATAGTTATGGCAAGACCAACAATTCACCAACATTAGGGTTACAAAATTATTGCTTCTGTGAACTCTGACAGTATTTGCATTTATTTTCCCCATACTTGTTGCTGGGAGATCTTGAGAGTTAATCTCTTGAAAGCTTCTTTAACAATAGCTTCTTTAACTATAGTAATTCGGCCGAATTCACTATGCTTTTAAAAATACAATAAAATCAAAATTAGATAAATAAAAATAAGTGGAACCTTTTCCAGGGTCTAAATGAAGATGGTGGAACAAGGTAAGGTGGAGCTTTAACCTTATGGTACTTTAGATGAAGCATGGATGTAGATATTTGAAGGAAGAAGGAAGATTGAGGATGACTGGAGCAAGCAGGACTCAGTAAATATTAGACATATGACTTTTCTTAGATTAGAGTTAGACTACAAAACTGAGGAAGCCTGGAGCAGGCAGGACTCACAGATATACAACTTTTCTTAGATTACAGTTAGACGACAAAACTGAGGATCACTGGAGCAGGCAGGACTCAGTAGATAAATATATATGACTTTTCTTAGATCAGAGTTAGACTACAAAACCGAGGAAGCCTGGAGCAGGCAGGACTCAGTACATAAATATATATGACTTTACTTATATTAGAGTTAGACTACAAAAATGAGGAAGCCTGGAGCAGGCAGAACTCAGTAGATAAATATATATGACTTTTCTTAGAGTAGAGTTAGACTACAATACAGAGGAAGCCTGGAGCAGGCAGGACTCATAGACATACGACTTTTCTTAGAATAGAGTTAGACTACAAAAATGAGGAAGCCTGGAGCAGGCAGGACTCATAGACATACGACTTTTCTTAGATTAAAGTTAGACTACAAAAATGAGGAAGTCTGGAGCAGGCAGGACTCATAGACTATCGCAGTGCCTGTGATCTTTCTGTCACTCTCATCTGTGGCAGACTGTGATTTGCTCGGTTGGTTTGGCCCGCCCCTTGGTGACCTTTTTATACCTGACGCTTACATCTGTCAGACGCCCTTTCGTGGTGTTTCTGAGCCAGACTTGCTGTTGCTGTGTTCCTGAATCCAGATTCCTGTGTACCGACCTTGGCCTGTTCTGACTACTCTCCTGTGTTCCTGATTGTGTATGACCCGGCTTGTCTGAGAATCCTCTACGTGCTACGACCCGGCCTGTCTGAGAATCTTCTACGTGCTACGACTCGGCTTGACTGAGAATCCTCTACGTGCTCCGACCCGGCTTGTTTGAGAACCCTCTACGTGCTACGACCCGGCTGGCTGACTTCCTGCTTCTAGATCTTCGCGGCTGCCTGGCTTGTTGTCGCCGCCGCGACATTCTGAATCCTTCATTGCTGTGCCGAGCTAGTGTGACCATTACCCTCCTGGGTAACCCATCCATCTGTGCAGAGTTCCTTGCCGACTTGCATAAGCTGTGCCTCTTGTACCGAGCCTTTACACGTTGCAGAGCTAAGCTACCATACCGAGCCTGGGAGATTCAAACGTACCTATTAACCCTTGCACTGCCGCTTCTCTCTGACCGGACCTCCTTTCTAAATATAGAACCGTTGCCTTGTAAGTCTACTGCTGCTGAGTTGGCCGCTACTTGGACGGCGACTCCCGGTTACGTTTGCAGAGTAGTCAATCCTGTTAGGCCGGTTGGGCGTTCTTGGTTCTTGGTCTCACGGTTAATGACGGAGGTGTCCAGTGCGGCTATTGGTGGCAAGGTTAGGCTCCAAGCTCTTGCTCAATCCGTAGGTAAACGCCCGCGGGGGCTCTTGGCTCGCGTTGTGCTTACAGTGGTCTCCAGTTATACGCCCGTGGGGGCTAAAACGCCAGCTTCGCATCTCAGGCTAGTCTCGATCACGCCCGTGGGGGCTACATACTCTTGCACTTGCAGGCTCACTGGTCTATTGACGAACGCCCGTGGGGGCTATCTTGGGTTACTGTGCTGCTATAACTTACATTGGTCACTGAACATCTACTACTCATCATTATATGAAGTCTGTGCTGTGCACATTTGCTCAGTTTATCTCTACACCACACGGGCGTGCCAAACCCCACAGCTGAGACTGACAAATTGTTCTCATACCCCCTTTAGGGTCCTGTTCCCTATTCTCTGTTCCTATGTTGGGTGCCTTCTGTATATTATATTAAAGCTATGTGTACTGTGTAATAGCTTGCAATTGTTGCTATCAACTGTAGAGGGCGGTCCTTTGTATTTTATTTCTTTCAATAAAAGATTGTTTTATTTTACCTACTGATCTGAGTGTCAAAACAAACCGTTACATAGACATATGACTTTTCTTAGATTATACTTAGACTACAAAACTGAAGAAGCCTGGAGCAGACAGGACTCAGTAGATAAATATATACGGCTTTACTTAGATTAGAGTTAGACTACAAAAATGAGGAAGCCTGGAGCAGGCAGGACTCATAGACATACTACTTTTCTTAGAGTTAGACTACAAAATTGAGGCAGCCTGGAGCAGACAGGACTCAGTAGATAAATATATACAACTTTACTTAGATTAGAGTTAGACTACAAAACCAAGGAAGCCTGGAGCAGGCAGGACTCATAGACATACGACTTTTCTTAGATTAGAGTTAGACTACAAAACTGAGGATGACAGTAATACTGGAGATGTGCTGAGCAGTGCACACCCACAAATCTGACATCACAGAAACCCTTTGTCATGTTGCAACACTGAAGATGTAGCCAGCAGAAAACTACAGGAGGAGGCAGGACTCACTATATAGATAGACATATGACTTTTCTTAGATTAGAGTTAGACTACAAAACTGAGGAAGCCTGGAGCAGGCAGGACTCATAGACCTACGACTTTTCTTAGATTAGAGTTAGACTACAAAAATGAGGACACCTGGAAAAGGCAGGCCTCATAGACATACAACTTTTTTAGATTAGAGTTAAACTACAAAACTGAGGAAGCCTGGAGCAGGCAGGACTCACAGATGTACGACTTTTCTTAAATTTGAGTTAGACTCCAAAAATGAGGAAGCCTGTAGCAGGCAGGACTCATAGACATATGACTTAGATTAGACTTAGACTACAAAACTGAAGAAGCCTGGAGCAGGCAGGACTCTGTAGATGAATATATATGACTTTTCTTAGATTAGAGTTAGACTACAAAACCGAGAAATCCTGGAGCAGGCAGGACTCATAGATATCCGACTCTTCTTAGATTAGAGTTAGACTACAAAACTGAGGAAGCCTGGAGCAGGCAGGACTCAGCAGATAAATATATACAACTTTACTTAGATTAGAGTTATACTACAAAACTGAGGAAGCCTGGAGCAGGCAGGACTCAGCAGATAACTATATCCAACTTTACTTAGATTAGAGTTAGACTACAAAAATGAGGAAGCCTGGAGCAGGCAGGACTCATAGACATACGACTTTTCTTAGATTAAAGTTAGACTACAAAAATGAGGAAGCCTGGAGCAGGCAGGACTCATAGACATATGACTTTTCTTAGATTATACTTAGACTACAAAACTGAAGAAGCCTGGAGCAGACAGGACTCAGTAGATAAATATATACGGCTTTACTTAGATTAGAGTTAGACTACAAAAATGAGGAAGCCTGCAGCAGGCAGGACTCATAGACATACAACTTTTCTTAGAGTTAGACTACAAAATTGAGGCAGCCTGGAGCAGACAGGACTCAGTAGATAAATATATACAACTTTACTTAGATTAGAGTTAGACTACAAAACCAAGGAAGCCTGGAGCAGGCAGGACTCATAGACATACGACTTTTCTTAGATTAGAGTTAGACTACAAAACTGAGGATGACAGCAATACTGGAGATGTGCTGAGCAGCGCACACCCACAAATCTGACATCACAGAAACCCTTTGTCATGTTGCAACACTGGAGATGTAGCCAGCAGCAAACTACAGGAGGAGGCAGGACTCAGTATATAGATAGACATATGACTTTTCTTAGATTAGAGTTATACTACAAAACAGAGGAAGCCTGGAGCAGGCAGGACTCATAGACCTACGACTTTTCTTAGATTAGAGTTAGACTACAAAAATGAGGACACCTGGAAAAGGCAGGCCTCATAGACATACAACTTTTTTAGATTAGAGTTAAACTACAAAACTGAGGAAGCCTGGAGCAGGCAGGACTCACAGATGTACGACTTTTCTTAAATTTGAGTTAGACTCCAAAAATGAGGAAGCCTGTAGCAGGCAGTACTCATAGACATATGACTTAGATTAGACTTAGACTACAAAACTGAAGAAGCCTGGAGCAGGCAGGACTCTGTAGATGAATATATATGACTTTTCTTAGATTAGAGTTAGACTACAAAACCGAGAAATCCTGGAGCAGGCAGGACTCATAGATATCCGACTCTTCTTAGATTAGAGTTAGACTACAAAACTGAGGAAGCCTGGAGCAGGCAGGACTCAGCAGATAAATATATACAACTTTACTTAGATTAGAGTTAGACTACAAAACTGAGGAAGCCTGGAGCAGGCAGGACTCAGCAGATAAATATATACAACTTTACTTAGATTAGAGTTAGACTACAAAAATGAGGAAGCCTGGAGCAGGCAAGACTCATAGACATACAACTTTTGTTAGATTAGACTTAGACTACAAAACTGAAGAAGCCTGGAGCAGGCAGGACCCATTAGATAAATATATCCGACTGTTCTTAGATTAGAGTTAGACTACAAAACTGAGGAAGCCTGGAGCAGGCAGGACTCAGAGACATATGACTTAGATTAGACTTAGACTACAAAACTGAAGAAGCCTGGAGCAGGCAGGACTCTGTAGACAAATATATATGACTTTTCTTAGATTAGAGTTAGACTACAAAACCGAGAAATCCTGGAGCAGGCAGGACTCATAGATATCCGACTCTTCTTAGATTAGAGTTAGACTACAAAACTGAGGAAGCCTGGAGCAGGCAGGACTCAGCAGATAAATATATACAACTTTACTTAGATTAGAGTTATACTACAAAACTGAGGAAGCCTGGAGCAGGCAGGACTCAGCAGATAACTATATCCAACTTTACTTAGATTAGAGTTAGACTACAAAAATGAGGAAGCCTGGAGCAGGCAGGACTCATAGACATACGACTTTTCTTAGATTAAAGTTAGACTACAAAAATGAGGAAGCCTGGAGCAGGCAGGACTCATAGACATATGACTTTTCTTAGATTATACTTAGACTACAAAACTGAAGAAGCCTGGAGCAGACAGGACTCAGTAGATAAATATATACGGCTTTACTTAGATTAGAGTTAGACTACAAAAATGAGGAAGCCTGCAGCAGGCAGGACTCATAGACATACGACTTTTCTTAGAGTTAGACTACAAAATTGAGGCAGCCTGGAGCAGACAGGACTCAGTAGATAAATATATACAACTTTACTTAGATTAGAGTTAGACTACAAAACCAAGGAAGCCTGGAGCAGGCAGGACTCATAGACATACGACTTTTCTTAGATTAGAGTTAGACTACAAAACTGAGGATGACAGCAATACTGGAGATGTGCTGAGCAGCGCACACCCACAAATCTGACATCACAGAAACCCTTTGTCATGTTGCAACACTGGAGATGTAGCCAGCAGCAAACTACAGGAGGAGGCAGGACTCAGTATATAGATAGACATATGACTTTTCTTAGATTAGAGTTAGACTACAAAACTGAGGAAGCCTGGAGCAGGCAGGACTCATAGACCTACGACTTTTCTTAGATTAGAGTTAGACTACAAAAATGAGGACGCCTGGAAAAGGCAGGCCTCATAGACATACAACTTTTTTAGATTAGAGTTAGACTACAAAACTGAGGAAGCCTGGAGCAGGCAGGACTCACAGATGTACGACTTTTCTTAAATTTGAGTTAGACTCCAAAAATGAGGAAGCCTGTAGCAGGCAGTACTCATAGACATATGACTTAGATTAGACTTAGACTACAAAACTGAAGAAGCCTGGAGCAGGCAGGACTCTGTAGATGAATATATATGACTTTTCTTAGATTAGAGTTAGACTACAAAACCGAGAAATCCTGGAGCAGGCAGGACTCATAGATATCCGACTCTTCTTAGATTAGAGTTAGACTACAAAACTGAGGAAGCCTGGAGCAGGCAGGACTCAGCAGATAAATATATACAACTTTACTTAGATTAGAGTTAGACTACAAAACTGAGGAAGCCTGGAGCAGGCAGGACTCAGCAGATAAATATATACAACTTTACTTAGATTAGAGTTAGACTACAAAAATGAGGAAGCCTGGAGCAGGCAAGACTCATAGACAAACAACTTTTGTTAGATTAGACTTAGACTACAAAACTGAAGAAGCCTGGAGCAGGCAGGACCCATTAGATAAATATATCCGACTGTTCTTAGATTAGAGTTAGACTACAAAACTGAGGAAGCCTGGAGCAGGCAGGACTCAGAGACATATGACTTAGATTAGACTTAGACTACAAAACTGAAGAAGCCTGGAGCAGGCAGGACTCTGTAGACAAATATATATGACTTTTCTTAGATTAGAGTTAGACTACAAAACCGAGAAATCCTGGAGCAGGCAGGACTAATAGATATCCGACTCTTCTTAGATTAGAGTTAGACTACAAAACTGAGGAAGCCTGGAGCAGGCAGGACTCAGCAGATAAATATATACAACTTTACTTAGATTAGAGTTATACTACAAAACTGAGGAAGCCTGGAGCAGGCAGGACTCAGCAGATAACTATATCCAACTTTACTTAGATTAGAGTTAGACTACAAAAATGAGGAAGCCTGGAGCAGGCAGGACTCATAGACATACGACTTTTCTTAGATTAAAGTTAGACTACAAAACTGAAGAAGCCTGGAGCAGACAGGACTCAGTAGATAAATATATACGGCTTTACTTAGATTAGAGTTAGACTACAAAAATGAGGAAGCCTGCAGCAGGCAGGACTCATAGACATACGACTTTTCTTAGAGTTAGACTACAAAATTGAGGCAGCCTGGAGCAGACAGGACTCAGTAGATAAATATATACAACTTTACTTAGATTAGAGTTAGACTACAAAACTGAGGAAGCCTGGAGCAGGCAGGACTCAGCAGATAAATATATACAACTTTACTTAGATTAGAGTTAGACTACAAAAATGAGGAAGCCTGGAGCAGGCAAGACTCATAGTCATACAACTTTTGTTAGATTAGACTTAGACTACAAAACTGAAGAAGCCTGGAGCAGGCAGGACCCATTAGATAAATATATCCGACTCTTCTTAGATTAGAGTTAGACTACAAAACTGAGGAAGCCTGGAGCAGGCAGGACTCAGCAGATAAATATATACAACTTTACTTAGATTAGAGTTAGACTACAAAAATGAGGAAGCCTGGAGAAGGCAAGACTCATAGACATACAACTTTTGTTAGATTAGACTTAGACTACAAAACTGAAGAAGCCTGGAGCAGGCAGGACCCATTAGATAAATATATACGACTTTACTTAGATTAGAGTTAGACTTCAATAATGAGGAAGCCCGGAGCAGGCAGGACTGATAAACATAAGAAGCCTGGAGCAGGCAAGACTCAGTAGACAAATATTTATGACTTTACTAAGATTAGAGTTAGATTACAAAAATGAGGAAGCCTGGAGCAGACAGGATATATAGACATATAGCTTTTCTTAGATTAGAGTTAGACTACAAAATTGAGGAAGCCTGGAGCAGGCATGAGTTTACTGATTCTGCCACTTGTTTGCTAGAGTGTGAGTTTAGTAGTCACCATGTGGCAAATGTCTTTGGGATCCGGTGTTGGGACGATATCGTCTTTGACTTCATCCCGTTTCCACCGAAAAGGGGTTTAGTCGGAAAATCATACAGGAAGCCTGGAGCAGGCAGGACTCATAAATATACGACTTTTCTTAGAATACAGTTAGACTACAGAACTGAGAACGACAGCAACACTGGAGATGTAGGCAGCAGCAAACTGCAGAACACTGGGGCAGGCAGGACTCAGACAGTAGATGGATACAGCAACTGAGGATGACTGTTGCGTGGCAGACTCAAGATGACAGCAACACTGAAGATGTAGCCAGGACTGCAGAACACTGGAGCAGGCAGGACTCAGTAAATACATGGATACAGAAGCAACTGAGGATGACTGGTGCAAGGCTGACTCAGGATGACAGCAACACTGGAGATGTAGCCTGAACTGCAGAACACTGGAGCAGGCAGGACTCAGTAAATATATGGATACAGCATCACCTGAGGATGACTGGTGTGAGGCAGACTCAGGATGTCAGCAACACTGGAGATGTAGCCAGCAGAAAACCGCAGAACACTGGAGCAGGCAGAACTCAGTCATTAGATGGATACAGTGACTGAGGATGACTGGTGCAAGGCAGACTCAGGATGACAGCAACACTGGAGATGTAGCCAGCAGAAAACCACAGAACACTGGAGCAGGCAGGATTCAGTCATTAGATGGATACAGCAACTAAGGATGACTGGTCCGAGGCAGTCTCAGTGTGACAGCAACCCTGGAGATGTAGCCAGGACTGCAGAACACTGGAGCAGGCAGGACTCAGTAAATACATGGATACAGCAGCACCCAAGAATGACTGTTGTGAGGCAGACTCAGGATGACAGCAACACTGGAGGTGTAGCCAGGGCTGCAGAACACTGGAACAGGCAGGACTCAGTAAATACATGGATACAGCACAAGTGAGGATGACAGAACAGAAAATACCTGCTCACTCTGGACATTGGTTGGGGGGCAAGAAAGCAACTCTTGGGCTATCAGGGACAAAGTAGGCCACACAGCCCTTTTGTTATCCCAGAAAGTCAAGGGATCTGTACTTGGAGGCAAAGACGGTTCCGAAAGGTAAGCCTTAACCTCAAACTCAGCATTTTTTTTTTACTGAATGGGAGCTGTTTGTTTTGCCCAAAGCATAATCTGTCCATTTCCTCAGCATAAAAAGCAGCAGCTGCTCCACTGGAAGAAGATGATGTGCTACTGCGGAATCTTCTCCTGCCTCATGTGACTGCATCCTGTTTTTCCTTTGCCTCTCATGCACCCTCGCTATAAATTGTTCCCTCCAGGCAGTGAATGAATTGGAAGTAAGTGCCATCTTGCCTTTGACTCGTGGATCTCACATTGTGGCCAGCATTAACTCGGGACAATTGTCCATGCGCCGAGTCAGTTCCTTCTTCAGCCTCTTTAGAAGGGCAGCAACATCAGGAATATATTACCATCAGCACCAGGCAACTTTCCAGTGTTACTGCCATCCTCGAGAGCAGCCTTCATGCACTGAGCAGCGCACACCCACAAATTTGCCATCACAGAGAGACTTGATCATGTTAGCTGCACCATCAGTAACCACAAACCCCATTTACGCCTGTGTGCCTGCCTGCTCCCCTAGCCACTGTGCCACCATGTTCTGCAGTGCTTTGCGAATGTTATCTGAGGTGTGCTGCTGATCCATTACCTCAGCATGGAGGAGGAAAGAGTAAAGTGCACTGACTAGCCAGCAGCCTTTCCTAGCAGGTCCTTCAAAAGCCCAATGCATGACCGGTAGAGTGAGGGCACTATATTTCTACTAAATGTGATGCCGGATGGAATTTTATATCGGAGTGCGACATTCTCCATAAGTTGATGGAAGGGCTCCCCGTCCACCAAATTAAAAGTAGCAACCCTAATGGTTATGAGCTGTGCAATGAGGCATGTGAATTTCCTGGCCTGCTGTCTGCACATCCCCTAGCTGTACTAGTACTGCCACCTTCTGCATTTATCAGCACAGACTTGTATTAGTTGTTCAGTAGTGATGAGCGAGCGTGCTCGGCCGATGCTCGGATCGGCTCGAGCATCGCTCTGCTCGGCACATGGCGGTACTCGTCGAGTACCGCCATGTGCTCTCCCGCCATGTTCGGGTGGCGGGGATCTGTGCCGGAAGAGGCACAGATCCGAAGACGCTCCGCTGGACCACCAGGGACTGGAGGTACGGGGGCATTGCGGAGATGAAGGGGGCATTGCGGAGATGAAGGGGGACATTGTGGAAGAGGGGCATAGACTCTATGCCCCTCTTCCACAATGTCCCCCTTCATCTCCGCTATGCCCGTCTTCCACAATGTCCCCCTTCATCTCCGCTATGCCCCTCTTCCACAATGTGCCCCTTCATCTCCGCTATGCCCCTCTTCCACAATGTCCCCCTTCATCTCCTCTATGCCATAGAGGAGATGAAGGGGGACATTGTGGAAGAGGGGCATAGCGGAGATGAAGGGGCACATTGTGGAAGAGGGGCATAGCGGAGATGAAGGGGCACATTGTGGAAGAGGGGCATAGCGGAGATGAAGGGGGACATTGCGGAGATGAAGGGGGCATTCTGAGATGAAGGGGGCATAGCGGAGATGAAGGGGGCATTGACCAGGCACCCTCCCCTCATCAGAGCAGGGGGTGCCTGGTGTCGCCCCATTCATTTCAATGGGGCTCGGGTGCTCGGCCGAGCACTCGAGCCTCAGGGGGTGCTCGGTCAGAGCACCCGAGCACCCGAGCATCGGGGTGCTCGCTCAACACTATTGTTCAGGTGTTGGTTCATCCCGCAGGTGGTCAGATGACCCAACACCCGCCAATGGCTGACTTCCCTGCCACACATCTTACATTTTGCTATCCGGCCATCGCCAACTGCCAGAAAATGGTCCCACGCTTTGGAGTGACGGATGACTCTGGAAGGTGGTGGAGAAGAAGAAATGGAGGTGACACTTTCTTCATCTTCACATGCTGGAGCAACCTCACTTTCCAGTAGACCTAAAGATGTCAGCAGGGATGTTGGGACTGGGAATGGAGGAGGATTGTGGAGTAACAGTGGCACTGGTGGCGGAGACACTAGCAGCTACTACCTGGCTGGGAGACTCAAATGGAACTGGGAAGGCAGGTGGTGAATTGTCAATAGAAGACACAAGTGTAACTGGAGAAACAGGAGGAGTACTATGGGAAGCAGATGAAAAACTAAGCTCAGGGGAATAATCAAGGTCACTGGAAAAATCAAACTCAGGGGACAAATCAAGCTTTGGAGACTTTGATCCCTCAGATTCTTCTTCTACCTCTTGTATATTTTGCATCATCAGCAGCAGATTTTGTGGAAACCTGCTCAGTTTCCTCTTCTGCCTGGTGACTACTGGGAAATGGAAAACTATCTCCCTCAATAACATTTTCTGGAGTGGATATGCTCTCAGTGGCAGAGACAGTGGTGGCAGAAAAAATGTTATCCAAATGCTGCAATAATTTCCGTTTGAGCTGCTTACACGGACATTCGCTATAGAAATCCAGAGTTCATACTGACCGCAATGTCCGACCAGAACTGTTATCAATGCTAGGTGTCCCCAGGTTTAAAAAACTGGCTGTAGTGGAGGTGGTGACTAAACTGCCAGTGGCACTGGTCTTTGTGCCGGTGGTTCTGGGGGGATCATCATGAAACAGCTGATGAGACACAGGTGACGGCTGCTTCGTGGTCTTAGAGGAGCTGGACCTCTCTACTCTACTAGCAGAGGTAGAACGACCTGCAGTTCCCTTTTTATTTTTATTTTTTTGCTTTGCATTTTGCTGCTGAGTCTGACTAGTACTAGAGGCAAAAATTTAGTAAAGTTGATACCTTTATTGGCTAACTAAACAGATTCAAAAGGCAATCTTTCGAGACTTCTTAGGTCTCTTACTCAGGCATGTTATACAGATAAATATGAAAACTTCTCTCTTAAATACAAGTACACATTACATTGTTTATAATGGAAATCAGATAAGAACGTTAGTCCAGATACTGATTATTTTAGTTAGCCAATAAAGGTATCAACTTTACTAAATTTTTGGCTTCTGTATTTCTACAGCTAACACAGTACCAACACTCATCTATGACTACTACTAGTAGTCTTCTTTGCCCGCCTGCTGCTGCTAGCTCTGCTTGAACGCAACATCACTGTGGTGGTGTTGGTGGTTGCTGGGTCACTGCAGCTGGTACCAGGATGAGAAACATCAGGTTGTTCACTAGGACTCAAATCCATTACAGATAGGTAGGTAGTGTACTATAATAATGTGACAAATTTACAACCTGGCCACACGACAACTGTCAGACTGGCTTTATCACTCTACAAATTTTTCACACACACTCATAAGCTGAATTTTAAAATTTAACACTGGAACGATGATGATTCCCCCTTCCGTTGGCAGTGAGCTGCTAGGCCTCCCAGTCCGTACACAACTGTAAGATTTAGTGATGAGCGAGCATGCTCGGCCGAAGCTCGGTTCGGCTCGAGCATCACTCTGCTCGGCACATGGCGGTACTCGTACGAGTACCGCATGTGCTCGCCCTCCATGTTCGGGTCTCCTCCCCGCACGTTTCGCGGCTGCTGCGCAGCCAATAAAGTGCAGGGAGGCTCTGACATTAGTGTAATGCCAGCAGCCATGTTGGCTGCTGGCATTACACTGATTGGCTGGCCAGAACCCGTGATCGGGTGCTGTATAGCACCTGACCAGCGAGTTCGGCTCAGTCTTAGCCAGGGAGAGATGAGGATAGGAAGGGAAAGTCAGTGTAGGGAGAAGAAAAGCGAATTTGTAAAAAAAAAAGACCCAAAAGTCCTTTTTAGGACTACTGTGTGTGGGGGCAGCAGTTTATTTTGTTTGGGAGGGCAGAGATATAAAAAAAAAAACTTCACATATTCTGTTCACTGTGCCTAGCCGCAGATTAGCAGCACATTCTGTTTAGTGTGCAAAGTTGCAGATTAGAGCACATTCTGTTCAGTGTGCAAAGTTGCAGATTAGCAGCACATTCTTTTTAGTTTGCAAAGTTTCAGATTAGCAGCACATTCTGTTTAGTGTGCAAAGTTTCAGATTAGCAGAACATTCTGTTTAGTGTGCAAAGTGTAAAATATCAAAGTCACATATTCCATTCACTGTGCCGAGCCGCAGTTAAGAAGCACATTCTGTTTAGTGTGCAAAGTTGCATATTAGGAGAACATTCTGTTAACTGTGCATACTGTAAAATATCAAAGTCACATATTCCATTCACTGTGCGTAGCCGCAGATAAGAAGCACATTCTGTTTAGTGTGCAAAGTTGCATATTAGGAGAACATTCTGTTAACTGTGCATACTGTAAAATATCAAAGTCACATATTCCATTCACTGTGCGTAGCCGCAGATAAGAAGCACATTCTGTTTAGTGTGCAAAGTTGCATATTAGGAGAACATTCTGTTAACTGTGCAAACTGTAAAATATCAAAGTCACATATTCCATTCACTGTGCCGAGCCGCAGTTAAGAAGCACATTCTGTTTAGTGTGCAAAGTTGCATATTAGGAGAACATTCTGTTAACTGTGCATACTGTAAAATATCAAAGTCACATATTCCATTCACTGTACGTAGCCGCAGATAAGAAGCACGTTCTGTTTAGTGTGCAAAGTTGCATATTAGGAGAACATTCTGTTAACTGTGCAAACTGTAAAATATCAAAGTCACATATTCCATTCACTGTGCCGAGCCGCAGTTAAGAAGCACATTCTGTTTAGTGTGCAAAGTTGCGTATTAGGAGAACATTCTGTTAACTGTGCAAACTGTAAAATATCAAAGTCACATATTCCATTCACTGTGCCGAGCCGCAGTTAAGAAGCACATTCTGTTTAGTGTGCAAAGTTGCGTATTAGGAGAACATTCTGTTTACTGTGCAAAGTTGCAGATTTGCAGCACATATTCCGTGTAATATGAAGAAGGCGGGTAAAAAGGGACGGGGAAGTGGACGTGATCCTGATAGTTCAGGGCGCGGGTCAGGACGCGTAGAAACTGTGCCTGGTGCCAGAGCACAAGACAGAAAGACATCCACCATACCTAGCTTCATGTCTCAGTTTACAGGGCGTCGCAGGACATCACTCTCGAGGTCAGACCACTGCCAACAGGTGGTCGGTTGGATTTCAGCTGATACTGCTTCCAGTCGGTTAAGCACCACCCTGTCTTCCACCAAGTCCTCTCTCAGTAGCCAAGAGTCTGGTCAACATAATCCTCACCCTGATCATCCTTCCTCCCACCATAGAGGATCTGGTCAAAGAAGTGATCCCACACTGGGATATAGTGAGGAGCTCGTCTCATCACCAATCCTTAATTTGAACCTCTCTCCAAGCACGCTTGCAGAGGAACATGACATCTTGTGCCCTGATTCACAACCTCTAGAGGGTACCCAATCACAAGAAGATGACAGAGGGGAACGGCATTTAAGGTCAAAGGAAGTGGATGATGATGATGATGAGACACAGTTGCCATTAAATCAACCACTATTACTGTCTCAAGACCTTGATGAGGAGGATGATATACAGTTGTCAATGACTGAGTATGTGGTGGGATCAAGACATGAGGAGGATGATCAGAGTGAGGAAGTGGAGGAGGACTTGGTGGACGATGAGGTGACTGACCCCACCTGGGAAGGTGTAGAGCCGAGCGATGACAGCAGTCCTGAGGGTGAGCCATCTGCAGCACCGCAACAGGCTGGAAGAGGCAGTGGTGTGGCTACAGAAAGAAGGCAGACCGCACCAAACCGGCCCGCAAATGTTCCACGGAGCACCCCCTTGCGTAAATCTCCCTTGCCAAGGGGTAGGTGTTCCGCGGTATGGCGTTTTTTTAAGGAAAGTGCGGACGACAAAAGAATTGTAGTTTGCAACCTGTGCCACACCAGAATGAGCCGAGGCATGAACACTAGAAACCTCACCACCACCAGCATGATCCGACACATGGCATCCAAGCACCGTAATAAGTGGGAGGAACGCCCGGATCGCCAATCTGTGTCTGCAGGCCACACCACTGCCTCCTCTTCCCCTGTTTTCGGTGCCGGCCAATCGCCTGTCGAAGGCGCTGGCCCGCATACCTCCCGCCCTGCACCTGTACCATCTGAAGCACCATCAGCGACCACATCCACTTCCCTGTCCCAGCACAGCGTCCAAATGTCGTTACCCCAGGCATTTGAGCGCAAGCGAAAATACCCAGCCACCCACCCACAGGCCATAGCACTAACCTCACACCTTTCCAAATTACTGGCCATCGAAATGCTGCCATTTAGGCTTGTGGAGACTGAGTCCTTCCGCAGCCTGATGGCAGCAGCTGTCCCTCGGTACGCAGTCCCCAGCCGCCACTACTTTTCCCGGTGTGCCGTCCCCGCCTTACACCACCATGTGTCCCATAACATCACCCGTGCCCTGACCAACGCAGTTACTGGGAAGGTCCACTTAACGACTGACACATGGACAAGTGCTTGTGGCCAGGGACGCTACATTTCCCTGACGGCACACTGGGTGAATGTCGTGGAGGCTGGGAGCGACACGGACCCTGGGATGGCACAGGTGCTACCCACGCCGAGGATTGCGGGCCCTACCTCCATCAGGGTTTCCGCCAGCACCTACGTTATTGGCTCCTCCTCCTCCGTTTCCACCTCCGAATTCTCTGCGCGCAGCGCCACTCACCCATCAGCCGGTAGCTGGAAGCAGTGTAGCACTGCAGTGGGGAAGCGTCAACAGGCCGTGCTGAAGCTGATCTGCCTTGGGGACAAACAGCACACGGCCTCAGAGCTGCTGCAGGGGATTAGTCACCAGACCGAGCAGTGGCTCTCGCCACTCAACCTGCAACCAGGCATGGTTGTGTGTGATAATGGGCGTAACTTGGTGGCGGCTTTGGAGCTCGGCAAGCTCACACACGTACCATGCCTAGCGCATGTATTTAATTTAGTGGTTCAGCGATTTCTAAAAACCTACCCCAATTTGCATGATCTCTTGACCAAGGTGCGCCGCGTGTGTGCACATTTCCGTAAGTCATCAACAGCTTCAGCCGGCCTGTTGAAGCTGCAGCAGCGCTTACAATTGCCAGCTCACCGGCTGCTGTGTGACGTGAGCACGCGCTGGAACTCCACCTTCCACATGTTGGCCCGGCTTTGTGAGCAGCAGAGGGCAGTAGTGGAGTACCAGCTGTTACACGGTCGTCGCCTCTACGTTCAACTTCCTGTAATCAGAAGTGAGGAGTGGGAATGGATGTCAGACCTCTGTGAGGTTTTACGCAATTTTGAGGAATCGACACAGATGGTGAGCGGCGATAACGCTATTATCAGTGTAACCATAACACTTCTGTGTCTACTGAAACGCTCGCTGCTCACAATTAAAACCAACGCTTTGCATGTGGAAGAGGTGGAAATGCGGGAGGAAGAGCTTACACAAGGTGATAGCCAGAGCACCCTCACTTCGTCTTCTCAGCGACAATTGGAGGAGGCGGAGGAGGAGGAGGAGGAAGACACGGTTGCCTCCGCTACAGAGGGTAGCCATGGAACTTTAGTTCCATCTCTTCAGCGTGGGTGGGCAGAAGAGGAGGAAGAGGATGAGGATATTGAGAGTCATCCTCCTGGTGAGGACAGCGAAATCTTGCCTGTTGGTACTCTGGCACACATGGCTGACTTTATGTTAGGCTGCCTTTCCCGTGACCCACGCGTTATACGCATTTTAGACAACACGGATTACTGGGTGTTCACCCTTCTGGACCCCCGCTACAAAGAGAATTTCTCATCTCTCATTCCTCCGGTGGAGAGGACAAGCAAAATGGTGCAATACCAGAAGGTTCTTGTCGAAAAATTGCTCCAAAATTTTCCATCTGACAACGCTGGCGGCAGAGTACGTGCTACCTTGGCCAACCGAGAAGGGGAGAAAAGGGGAGCACACAGCAGTTCCGACAAATGCAGGGCAACACTCTCCAAGGCGTGGGACACCTTCATGACACCCCGCCAGCACCCTCACCCTGATGCGCAGCCTAGTGTCACAAGGAGGGAAAAGTTTTGGAAGATGGTGAAGGAGTACGTAGCAGACCGTGTCAGCGTCCTCAATGATCCCTCTGTGCCTTACAACTACTGGGTGTCCAAGCTGGACACGTGGTATGAACTGGCACTCTACGCCTTGGAGGTGCTGGCCTGCCCTGCCGCCAGCGTTCTGTCTGAGCGGGTATTTAGTGCTGCTGGTGGCATCATAACAGATAAGCGTATCCGCCTTTCCACCGAAAATGCTGATAGGTTGACACTTATAAAAATGAACAAGGCCTGGATTTCCCCTGACTTCTCCACTCCACTGGAGGAAAGCCCCGGGGGAACATAAAGTCACTTTATATATGTTATTTACAATGATGGGAATACTCTGTATTACCATTCACCCCTTCCACCCAAAAAACGGGTATATGGTTGACTCTTAATCTTCTCATCCTCCTCCTCCTCTTCCATATGCCCTGTGATATAATTTTTATATAGGGCCAGCTCACCAGCGGGCCCTGTGATATAATTTTTATATAGGGCCAGCTCACCAGCGGGCCCTGTTTGACAATTTTTGTATAGGTCAGCTCACCAGCGGGCCTTCTCATATAATGTTTTATTGGGTCAGCTCTCTAGCGGGCCCTCTCATATAATGTTTTATAGCGTCAGCTCACTAGCGGGCCTTCGCATATAATGTTTAGGATGGTCAGCTCCGCAGCAGACCCTCACCCATAATGTTTTAGATGGTCGGCTCAGCGCACGTTTCCCTCTTAATCATGGCCCCAGTTCAGAAAAATCGAGGAAATTTTTGGGAGAATTTGCCTCTGCGCACGTTTCCCTCTTAATCATGGCCTCAGTTCAGAAAAATCGAGGAAATTTTTGGGAGAATTTGCCTCTGCGCACGTTTCCCTCTTAATCATGGCCTCAGTTCAGAAAAATCGAGGAAATTTTTGGGAGAATTTGCCTCTGCGCACGTTTCCCTCTTAATCATGGCCCCAGTTCAGAAAAATCGATGAATTTTTTTGCAGAATTTGCAGATGATATACAAGTAAATATACAGCAAATACTCTTTGGTAACAATTTTTCGCCTAAAGTCGTTTTTATCTGCCTTTTTGTGTGTTTTACGGTCAGTCTGTAAAAATGGCGTACTACGGGCGAAAGATCGTTCCCAGCAGCGACGTTGGAGTCCAAGATGCATCCAGACATCCTCCCTATGCTGTCCCTGAACCATTTCTGTGGTGTTTCCATCATTTTCTGCCCTTTTCCTATGGACCAGGCACCCTCCCCTCATCAGAGCAGGGGGTGCCTGGTGTAATGCTCGAGTCCTCCCATTGACTTCAATGGGGCTCGGGTGCTCGGCCGAGCACTCGAGCCTCCGGGGGCGCTCGGTCAGAGCACCCGAACACCCGAGCATTGGGGTGCTCGATCATCACTAGTAAGATTGTATCACTCTACAAATTTTTCACATATACTCGTAAGTTGAATTTTAAAATTTAACACTGGAACGATGATGATTCCCCCTTGCATTGGTTATGATTCCCCCTTGAGTTGGCTGTGAGCTGCTAGGTGTCACGGTATATTAAGACTCTCAGACTTAAGGTTTGGTAAAAACTTAACTTTATTGAAAAGTTAAGGCAATCCCATAGGGTATCATACATATATAACAATACAACAAGTAATGACAATATGAATAGGTTCTACCGGCCTTGCCAATAATACCAGGCAAGGCAACCCAAGCGACAGTGGCTAATATAGCAGTAGGCTCTACCGACCTTGCCAATACCAGGTAAGGCAACCTAGAGATGAAACGTACCAGTTCTACCGGCCTTACCAATACCGGGCAAGGCAGCCTGAAGGAGTACTGAGTGTAGGCTCTACCGGCCCTGCCAATACCGGGTAAGGCAACCTAGGATGGCCGCGAGAACAGGTTCTACCGGCCTTACCAATACCGGGCAGGGCAGCCTGAGGGAACACTGATAGTAGGCTCTACCGGCCCTGCCTATACCGGGTCAAGCAACCTTAGAGATGTAACGTAAATAGGTTCTACCGGCCTTACCAATACCGGGCAGGGCAGCCCAAAAGAGGAGACCAGGCTGTCAGATGACAATGACAGTAGAGTGGAACAGGAGTTAATGGTCTCACTCAAGCAGAAGTCTCTAGTCAGAGAATACCAGACAACTGCAATAATAAGTTGGACAGCAACCGGCCCTCAGTGTCTGAATAGTCAAGGAGCAAACCAGCGTCCGCACGCTGGGACCAACTGTAACATAAACCACCAGGTTTAGTGGAGTAATCCAGCGTCCGCATGCAGGGACCAACAGTAGAGAATGTCACCAGGTTTAATGGAGTAAACCAGCGTCTGCACGCTGGAACCAACAGTAATCTGAGCCACCAGGTGTAATGGAGTAAACCAGCGTCCGCACGCTGGGACCAAGAGTAACATGAGCCACCAGGTTAAATGGAGTAAACCAGCGTCCGCACGCTGGGACCAACAGTAATTGAGCCACCAGGTTAAATGGAGTAAACCAGCGTCCGCACGCTGGGACCAACAGTAATTGAGCCACCAGGTTAAATGGAGTAAACCAGCGTCCGCACGCTGGGACCAACAGGGATATATCGCCGGAGCGAAACAAGCACAATGTCGCCTCAGCGACAGGGGATAGAGCGAG
Source organism: Rhinophrynus dorsalis (assembly GCA_037306005.1). Taxonomy (NCBI): domain Eukaryota; kingdom Metazoa; phylum Chordata; class Amphibia; order Anura; family Rhinophrynidae; genus Rhinophrynus; species Rhinophrynus dorsalis. The sequence continues at coordinate 75,388,989 of CM074725.1, forward strand.
AGCCCTGAGACCAAGCGGAGGCTAACCGGAACGAGCACCGCTACACTGACAGATGACCGGAACTGTAGGAGCCACGGAAAGCAACCGGAACCGGCTGGAGAGACAAGCAGGCAGGAGACTCAGGAACTCAGGAACGATCGAGACTGGAACACTGGAACCTCTGGAACACAGGAACACCGGAACACTGGAACACCGGAACGCAGGATCCTCTGGTCCAAGCACCTGACAAGCAGGTCAGAACAAGTAATGTCAGAGACACTACGAAAGGGCAACCTGGGAGTGCCCGGACTGGGTTTAAAAAGGCTGTGTGAGGTGGGCTAGCAGAGGAACTTCCAGCACGTGATTGACACAGGATAGCATGAATCACGGGCACCGTGATACTAGGCCTCCCAGTCCGTACACAACTGTAAGATTGTGTTACTCTACAAATTTTTCACATACACTCGTAAGTTGAATTTTAAAATTCAACACTGAAACAAAGATGACTCCCCCTTGCGTTGGCAGTGAGCTGCTAAGCCTCCCAGTCCGTACACGACTGTAAGATTGTGTCACTCTACAAATTTTTGAAATACACTCCTAAGTTGGATTTTTAATTTTTTAAACACTGATGAGTCTCCCTTGCGGTGGCAGTTAGACAGAAGGCCTGTCCTGTGCCTACACAGCTCTCAGATAGTATCACTCTGCAAATTTTTCAAATACACTCCTAAGTTGGATTTTGAATTTTTTAAACACTGGAACACTGATGAGTCTCCCTTGCTGTGGCAGTTAGACAGCAGGCCCCCCCTGTCCATACACAGCTCTCAGATACTGTCACTCTGCAAATTTTTCAAATACAATCCTAAGTTGGATTTTTAATTTTTTAAACACTGGAACACTGATGAGTCTCCCTTGCGGTGACAGTTAAACAGCAGGTCCCCCAGTCCCTACACAGCTCTGAGATGGTATCACTCTACAATTTATTCAGATACACTCCTAAGTTGGATTTTTATTTTTTTAAAGACTGGAACACTGATGAGTCTCCCTTGCGGTGGCAGTTAGACAGCAGGCTTGTCCTGTGCCTACACAGCTCTCAGATGGTATCACTCTGCAAATTTTTCAAATACACTCCTAAGTTGGATTATGAATTTTTTAAACACTGGAACACTGATGAGTCTCCCTTGCTGTGGCAGTTAGACAGCAGACCCCCCCCCCCGTCCATACACAGCTCTCAGATAGTATCACTCTGCAAATTTTTCAAATACAATCCTAAATTGGATTTTTCATTTTTTAAACACTGGAACACTGATGAGCCTCCCTTGCGGTGACAGTTAAACAGCAGGTCCCCCAGTCCCTACACAGCTCTGAGATGGTATCACTCTACAAATTATTCAAATACACTCCTAAGTTGGATTTTTATTTTTTTAAAGACTGGAACACTGATGAGTCTCCCTTGCGGTGGCAGTTAGACAGCAGGCTTGTCCTGTGCCTACACAGCTCTCAGATGGTATCACTCTGCAAATTTTTCAAATACACTCCTAAGTTGGATTTTGAATTTTTTAAACACTGGAACACTGATGAGTCTCCCTTGCTGTGGCAGTCAGACAGCAGCCCCCCCCCTTTCCATACACAGCTCTCAGATAGTATCACTCTGCAAATTTTTCAAATACAATCCTAAATTGGATTTTTCATTTTTTAAACACTGGAACACTGATGAGCCTCCCTTGCGGTGACAGTTAAACAGCAGGTCCCCCAGTCCCTACACAGCTCTGAGATGGTATCACTCTACAAATTATTCAAATACACTCCTAAGTTGGATTTTTAATTTTTTAAAGACTGGAACACTGATGAGTCTCCCTTGCTGTGGCAGTTAGACAGCAGGCCCCCAGTCCCTACACAGATCTGAGATGGTATCACTCTGCAAATTATTCAAATACACTCCTAAATTGGATTTTCAATTTTTTAAACAATGATTCCTCCTTGCGTTGGTAGTGAGCTGCTAGGCCTCCCAGCCCGTACACAAGTGTGAGATTGTGTCACTGCAAATTATTCAAACAAACTCCTAAGCTGAATTTTGAGCTTTTATGCAGGAACAAAGGTGACACTCCTTTGCAGTGGCAATAACTGGCACTAATACTGGCTGCCTGCCTATGCCTATCTGCCTGCCTACACAACAACTGGACAGTCACTCTCTCTATCTCTCTATCTGCTTCTTCTCTCTCCAAGCTCCAACAAAGCAATGCGCACTAACAGGAAATGCAGGAGCTGTCTGGGTGTCTGTGATGTCATTAGTCCAACCCCCGTCATGAAACGAAGAAGCTAATTGGACTAGAGAGGGACAGAAAGTACAAAGAAGCTAACTGAACTAGAGAGGGAGGGAAAGTAGTGTGCACGGGGAGAACGTCATCTGAATATCCGAATCTTATACCAAAATTCTGCCCAGAAAAATTTCGGATTCGGGTTCTTAAAACAAATGTCTCTAAGATTTTCGACTTGTCCGAATGGCTCAGAATTAGCCATATTCGTCTGAAATCTGAATGTGGACGAGTCTACCTGTTTGTGCCTCAGGACACATGGGAATCTGCCCATGAAAGTGCATGTGTCTGACTGTAATCCTTATTTAAAGGTGCTTGGGCGTTCACATTTCCACACTGGTTTAGCGACTGATCATGTGCTGGTCTTTGGAGTCTATTTAAACATTTTCTCCAGTCTTTTCTTAGTAGTTAAGCCTTAACACTGAAGTCTTGGTCCTCATTCATTTGCTGACCCTCCTTGTTTGTGACCTTTGTCTGGTCTTTGCCTGATCTGATCCTTGGCTTGCTTAGACTTTGACTGAACTCATACTACCATGATCTTCTGTCTGGTTTTCAACTCTGCTAGAACTCAGACAGTCCAGACGTTGGCCTGCCCTTGTCTCTTCTTTCACCTGATCATCTTTGGTACTGCTTTTTGGTTTTAACCTGTGCCCACTTCTGCTCAAACAACCCTTGGGCCTCAACCACTGGATGTGGGTGGGGATCTCTATGTGGCATACAATCTGATTCCATCAGCCCAGTATTCACCAGTTTTATGTATATCCTTGGGATTCAACTCCTTGCTGCCAGAGGGCACTTCTACATGGCACTGGTATGACCTTGCTAAATGGGATCCATGTTATCCTCTTGTAAATGCACCTCTCTGGTTCTAAAACGGTTATATTAGATTTATGCACTTTGTCTACTTCTGCTTGAAAAAACTGCAAGCAGCTGTCATGTCTGCCTCCATGGACATGACATTCAGGACTGATTAAAGGTGTAATCTCTTGAAACAAGGTGCAAGGGCAAAATTAATAGGAGCCATTAGGGTTTTCTGGCCATTGTAAGGTAAGTGAGGAGTTATTATTATCAGGCATTACTTCTCCTTTAATTTTGCTTTCTCCAAGGAATGTTAATGTTGCAATGTATGGGCTTTTTGGGACATTCCAAGTCATATACTATGTACAAAAAGTACAGTGGAAACTAACATGACATTTCCTGCACATGCTCTAAGGGTGGCAATATGTGCACCATTATAAAAATGTCATCATATACTCCAGAGCATGTCTCCAACTTGTAGCAGAGAAAATAATTTTAGAAGTGAAAATCAGCTTTGCAGGTGGATTTTCACCTCCCCCCAGTGACTCTGGGATGCAGGGGGACATTCTGCTATCCCCCTCCTTGATGTTATTTGGCAGTGTGACTATAACAGAATTATCATACTAGTTAGTACAAGGTGTAGCCAATAGGATGGGTGAAAAGTCCTGTTTTATTCTTACAAGGTGAAAGCTGGCAGGACCCTAATACACCCAGTGACACAGAGGGGAAAGAGAAATTCACTACCAGCACTAAAGGAACTGGAAGCCCACATTCCCCAGACCTAATGATGCCCAGTCCCCTACCTTCTTCTTCTGAGGAGTAGATGGCAAATGTGACAGCAGGGGACCCTGAGGCACACAGGTCATCTCCAAGCAGTCCCAATACCACACAGCAGCTAGATACTGGTGGGAATGAGTGTGGTGGTGGAGCAGCTGCTGGGAATAACTGGAAGAACACTGATTCCGATGCAGAGGTAGAAGTGGAAGTCAGCAGCTAGACTATTAGTCATGGGATCCCATATATCCCTGACCCTGTGATTCCCATTCCCACAGCATTGTTCCTCTGGGGAATTATGTTGAAGAAGGCAGAACTGGTTAGCAGTATTAGAGCAGCACATGTTAGCTTCCTTGCCTACCCCTAGTGCTGCCAGTGTGCCTTCTTCATCTAAAGAGTTTGGGGAGGGACCTTCTGTCACATTTGTCATCATCAACCAGTCCCACTCCCATACAGCAGCAGTAAAAGACTTGTGCTGGGGGTTATAAGAATGACGGTGATAGTGGAGCAGCTGGTGTGGAGATGTGAATGAGGGCATTTTTAGATGAAAGCAAAAAGGAATGGAAGACAGACTTGCAAGTGGGGATGGGCATCACCAACGCCACCAGGAGTAAAATTACAGACTCAGTAATTAATGTCATGTTCATGGAGGGGGATATGACAGTTCCTAGCAGGACCAGAAGACACAGACTCTGCTCACTTCACATGGTAATCTTAATCGTTTAAGAACCAGAAGGGTGTGCAAAGTATCTATTCACAATGTACAGTACACCCCAACCCTACTGGTCTTAAAAGTGCGATGTAAGAACACAGAATCTGCCTGCTTCTGTTTGAAAACAACTTCTAGCAGCTTTCATGTCCGCCTCCATGGACATGGTATCCAGAACTGATTATATATATATATGATTATATGATAAGTTGTTATCTCTTGAATAAAGCACAAGAGCAAATCAGGGGGCGCCATTAGGATTTTCTGGCCACAGTATTTGTGGTTATCATCAAAAGGCAAATATATCCTTGGAATAAATGGATCTTAATTTGTTTAATATGGGTATTATGCACTAAGGCATGACAAATAGGTGATAAAGTGTATCTAACTTCCCAGGTGATATCACTTCTCCATCCCTATGTTATTCTATGGCGCCAATGCACTGATATTTCTCCAACTTTGGAGATCTTAATGCATAGACTCTATAGAATAACATAGGAATGGAGAAGTGATGTAACTGGAGAAATCATCTCCTTGTTAGCATCTCTTTGTCACACCATAGTTTAACCCCTTAATGCCCAGTGGCATGCCAGAACCGTCACTGATATTTTGACATTAAGGACCAGTGACGGTCTTGGCACGTCACATACTTTTTACTCACAGAGCTGCTGCAGGAGCACTGTAAGTAATAGCGGGGACTGAAATTGATCGCTCCAAGACCTCCTTCAGTCCCCCATTTGTCGTGCAGGCACACATGATCAGTCACATGGGATAGCATGTCAAACTTTTCTATCTGGTCCTTAAAGCACCACACACCCCAGGACTGCTGGTCCTTAAGGGGTTAAGGACTTGCCTTGGTATCAGGGATGGATGAAATGTTTTGCCTCAAAAGTGAAACAGGGAAAATGGCACTTCTCACTGTGTATAAAAATGCAGAAGAAAAGTCCAGTTTTTCTGCCTCTTTCCCCACATTTTTCATTCATTTAAATTAATGGTGATAATAATGGATGCCACTACGTGGATCGTTTCCCCATTTATTCTCATCCTGCCTGTATAAAAGCGGTGTCAGGTTCCCATGCGTTGTCAGTCTGTGGTTCAGATATAGAGAGAAAGCAGCTGAATTTTGATGCTAAAGATAGGCTATGACAAGGGGAAGGGGGGATTTACTAAGGTGTGATGAAAAGGGGATAAAGAGGTAATAAAATGGAGATAACTTCTCTAGTGTAATAATTTCTGCAATTCCTATGTTATTCTATGGAGTCTATGTTATTCTATGGAGATCTTAGTGCATAGGCTCCATAGAATAACATAGGAACTGGAGAAGCGATATTACTGGAGAAGTCATCTCCACCTTATCACCTCTTGATCACATATTAGTGAATAACCCCTCTGGAGTTGCTAGAGGAGTCTTAGTGGTAGTCATTTGTTTTGTGTGTGTGTGCGCACGGGTGGGAGGGGTTGAAAGAAGAATGGAGAGATAAAAACATAAATAAGAAACAAATAAAAATAACTTTTTTAACTCATAAGTGACAGGCAGGCAAGTGATCCAAGTTCCTACCCGAGGGGGAGTGAGACTGGATGAGGCACATATATACTTTTACAGACAGACAGATATAAATATTTTGTGCATGACATTCTGTTTGTATGTAAACAAACAACACGCCTACATCCACATTAACAAGAGGGACAAGTATATACTGAGGTGGAGTTGTGCTGCACGCCTATTCCAGTTGCTGTGTGTGTGTGGCACACTTTGTCCTTTATTTCAAGCTTCTGATTTTGAAGTTAAGGTCTATCATCATTATTTAACGTATTGTATAAACACTGCAGTGAATTTAAGAAAGAATGAGAAAGGTGCAGCTGAAAATTTGACATTAGCTGTGAGTAAAGTCAGACAGACAGACAAAGAGGAGGATCTGAAGTTGCTTGTGGTTTCAGGGAGTGTGGGTGTGATTTCTTTGTAGACAGAGACAGTTTAAGAAAAAAAAACAACAAAACTTTTGTCATATAGGTGACAGAAACAGACAGGCGATTCCTTGATATGAGCTCTCACTGAGACTGACAGTGACAGACACTAGAGATAGAGACATACATCATCCATATTATTTTCGGCTAGACAGACCATCACTCCACATGCTAACAGCTCTATCATGTTCTATACAGTAAAAATCAACACTACTTTTATTATGTCCACTAAACGTGCTAGGTGCAGCAACAAGGGGAAAGGAGCAGGAGGGGTACATGGACAAAAATGGCCATGTACTACAAACGTTGTACTGCTAAACCTAACTATGGCCATGGTTGCTGCATCTCAAATTGCGATGGTCTTCCTCCTTCTCAAGAGGCTGTTTGTAAAAGTGACATGAAAAGTTCCACCACCACCAATAGTACATATTAGCAATATTAAAAATGCCAATAAATATTATAGTGTTGTTGCCATGGGGAGGACTTAGTAGTGAGATCAACAGCTGTATCAGGCAGTGATAGTAACACCCAGCCACAAACTAGTGGTCAATATTCTACTCCTCCCAAGGAAGAAAGCAAAATGAAACCTTTCCAAACTTCAAAAGTGATGCTGCTGATTCCCTAATTACAGATGTTGCTTTAGAATATCTCATTTCACTGTTCTTCTCTTCTTCTGAAACAGTAGAGAGTGATATGATGATTTAGCCAAAAAAAAGAAAAGACTCAGTCTTCCACTACTGAAAAGGAACATTTTGCCTGTTATAAACTATTTGAGAGATCAGTTGGAAAGGCTGACACTGGGCAAGAAAACATCCACAAAAATACACAATCATTATCATGGCCATCAGCAGCAACATCACTGCTTCCAAGTTGAGCTCCCACCCAGTTACACTCTCTTGATAACTAAGCACCAACACAGTTCATCAACGCCCACACCTGTGGATATGAGGAATGTTTCTGCTGCTATTTAAAGGGCATGTTGCTATCTTTTGACTCTATACGAAAACATGTGAGCATGGGAATACAGGATCCCACCTAGGCGCATCAGAGATCCACCTGAAGCACAACCACAACTTTGACTGGAGGACACCCCAACAGCATGTCAGAGGTGCAAAAACTAACAGAAATTGAAGCACTCCTAAAAGTGCATGAGGCCCAGGGGTATGTAGTAATAGTGTTCTAGATGTCTTAGAGACTGAGGCAACATTTTCTTCACTTACAATAACATCTGTGTCTCCTGCTGCTGTTAAGAAAGTACATCTGCAGAAAGTTATAGACTAATGGTTTGTACCCTGCTCCTTGAAAGCCTTTTATGTATTTGCAGACAACAACTCTAAAATAATTGTTGCCATGAGAATAGCAGATGCTGTGTGTGTGCCCTGCTTTGCCCATTTCCTAAATGTAGTTATTTCTCCATTACTCTCAGGATCCACAACCCTCAGAGAAATTATAAATATTGCCTCCAAAATCTGTACACATTTGAGCCGGTCCTACACTACACAATGCATTATATTCCATGCAAGGGCATAACCATTTGCCCCACTCACCAGCTGAAATAGAGGTCCCTACCATGTGGAATTCCACATTGTACATGCTTGAGCATTGGAGGGGGCTTCACTGACACCTGGTCAATGACAGCTATTGTGTGATTTATGCGAGCTGTTAAAGCCTTTTGATGAGCCAACTTTCTGGTTCTTTAAGCTGTGCAGGAATCAGTGAAATACTTCCACTATAACATATGTATTACAATAAATACTGAAGAGCATGGCCAAAGATTATTACAATAACCACAATGCAGGCATGGGTCAGCTGGTGAATGATGTTAGCATGTTTTGAGCAGGATCCTCACATAGTCTCCATTAAATGCATTTAAATGAAATGAGGAAAATGTTATTGCTACATTGCTGGACCCTCACTTTAAACATAACATTTCTGAATTTGTGTAAAGAATAAAGAAAGAATATAAAGAAATTCTTATAGATTGAGTGTAATATTGCATTTTGCATTAAAGATGTGAGAGAGAGGTAGGGACAAAAATAATATAAGAAATCATAGTGAAAATGAAGTAAGCAAAGGGTTTTTAGCCTCAGCAATATCGGTAACAAAAAGACCTAACATTTTATACATCATATACACATTTTATACATCATGGTTATACATCTATAGGTTACACATCTATACATCATAGGGTACATCTATCTAATAGCAGTGCTGTTAGACTTATATTTTTAAAAACAAATCTGCATCTGATACGAGTGTCATGTAGCACAAGTGGAAAAAACATACAGCACATGAACAGGAGTACTGAGGAGGAGGAATTTTACAACAATTGGGGCCAGTGCTGTGAGCAATTAATGACTGACACATCATAATGCAAAGTTATACTGCAAATAATTTGTATAGCATTCAATCATATTAATCATAATCATTATATATTCGCCACTCCACCACCATCCACATTCAACACTATGAGCCATATGTTCAAAGAAGTAGCAAAATAGCTTTTGTCGTTTGTAACGACTTTTCAAAGTAAAGTGTCGTTGGGATCATTAATATTTTCAGGGAGTGTCGGTTGTGATCGAAAATATGTCATTTGTCCTGAATGAAATTGTCATATGTAACAACAAAAAAAGTCTTAACTAATGACAAAAATGTCTTAAAAAATGTTCTAACAACAAAAATGTCTTTAAAAATGCTTAACTAACGACAAAAATGCAGATCCAAACCCAAACACAGTTCGCTTCAAGTGCTTAATATCTTCAAAACGAAAAGCATCCACTTATATAGATAAATCATCAAAAGGACTCACCACTTGTGTAACTGTTTTGCCGGTCCGGTGCTACCCCCAACAGTCTCGGCCACAGACTTTGACAAACCTGGTGGTGAGAGGAGAGCATCAAGCGCATGTTTGTATGGGATTTGCTTTGCTCGTTGGCAAAAGAATTGCTTTTTATATAACTTTGTATCCAATAAAGAACGTTTTCTGGAAGTGATGAGCAGGAGTTGGCTGTTGTGATTTCTGCCGGACCGTGTTGCACCCCTTACCTGTGTTAACGACAAAAATGTCTTAACTAAAAACAAAAATTCTCACATTCAGAACACATTCCCTCCACTTTTTACTTAACGTACAAATTTTGTCTTTTGAAAGACATTTTTTTGTTGTTAGTTACGACAAATGTTCTTTTCTTCTAGACGACACTGGAGAATAGTTTAGCCACGCCCTTGCCACGCCCCTTTGCCTGTCATTTCTGGAGTTGTGTCGTACACAACGGACATTACTAGTTTTTTGTCATATACTCTATAGAAAATATGTCATTCATGCATTCAATTATTAATTTTTTGTCTTTCATACAACAATTTTTCGTCGTTATCCCTTTGACCATACGGCCCTAAATGTTTTTATTTATCTTTTTGGAAATAATTGTTAGAAGACTTACAGCAAAACAGTCTTGAAAAAAGTGTTAGCAGACTTACAGCAACCAAGCCTTGAAAATAATTGGCAGCAGGCTTACACAAAGGCAATCAAAATGTTGTTTACAGGCTTGCAGAAGTACAAGCCTGGGAAAAATAGTTTGCCGAGCCATGGGCCTACTGCCAACAGGACCAGTTGATGGTATGTGACCACCAGAAAAATATGCCACCCACCTACCAGTGACATTATGGTGCTTGTTAATTTTGCTATTGATGCTGAGCAGTTTGAGCATCAAATGTCACATGATTATGCAATTGTATCCACCATGCACATGAGTAGTAGTAGTAATGGTAATGAGAGTGGGACTGGGACCATGAACACTATAGTCTGGGGGGGGGGCAACAACTGGGGTGACATGTGGTGATGGTTCGTACTAGCCACAGTGCTAAGGAAGCAAGCAACCACTATTTCACGTGGATCTGGGTGAAGTTCAGTCACTGTAATATGCCTCTTACTCCCCTTCCTCTACAATCATGGGTGTTGGAGTATTTTTCCTTGGGAGCAGGGAGGGACTGTGCAGTTACCAACAACTGCAATGTGTCATACTTGACACAGCTGCTGTCATCAAGCAAAACCAATATAACTACCACTTCAGTATTCATGTTGACAATGTTAAACCGTACCCTCCAAGAAAACACGTTCTGTCAGTCACTGTGGTCTATGTCCATTCCACAAAATGCAAGTAACTGGGTGGTGGGGATGATGGTTGACTGACACTTCCCATGAGTTATAACATTCAATAAAAATAATTTACCCAACCTCATATTAGCTTAGCATATTCTGTAGAGTGGAAAGTCTGCAGATGCTCACATTTTCTCAGCATTCTATTGGTTTTCACAACATTTCCATGTGTGGTTATTGCCCCACTCAATGTGCAATGTGTGGAGACATTTCCAGATCCTCTCATCTGCAGATTCATTGTCTGCTAGTGGTACTACTGGCAACAGTGGCAGTACTAAGGAACACCTTGAGGGCACCTAGATAACAGGGCTATTATCCTGGTCCTAACACAAGACAATGATGATTAAAATGTGGTGATGCTGATGCTGCCTCAGCAGCACAAGTATTAGGTGGAGTACTAGAAACCATGTCTACCACTAACTGTTCCATACTGCCATCACTGCTACTCCAGTAACACCCTTAATACTATTAATACTGCTACTCCCACCACCACCACCAGTCTGATGTTCTTGATGTTAACCAAAAATAAATACAAAAGAAAAAGTACAAAAAGATCACTTAAATAGCACTCTGCTGTACAAAATTAAACATAGCCAGAATATCAAAAGTACACAAATATTTATTATACTCCGTATAGTAGTACTTCTGTTTAAAACACATATATATGTCATCAAATTCCCATCCCTCCTTTTGCTAAAAGAGCTCATAAGAGACAAAAAAGGTAATACCAAACCTAAACCAAACTACCTACCTAGAGTACTCCAAATTGTGCATAGTTTATATCATCTGTAGTGTTTTTGTCCCAGAATTATGTTTATATGTAGGACCCTTAGTCAGGAACCAACTCATTCTAGGGGGACTACTATATGGACTATCAGGAAGAGTACATCTGTTCCACTGAAATTTTCATGAAGTTCACATGTTAAGTCTCTATCTATTCACTTCAGCTGGGAGGCTATTATTTCTACATGTATGTTTATTTTTCCACCTTCCACTTTTGGTGCAGATCTTCTTTTTCTAGTACACTTTTTAGTGGTTCTTTCCTTCCTTAATATATTGAAAGTTTCACAAAATTTCTATAGCCGCACACTTAACAGATATGTAATCAATCCTCACAGTCTTTCACTGGTTGCTCTTTGCTCAGCTCCTTAGCTTCCAGCCAGAGCATAAACATAAAATGCAAAGAAAGAGGAAAGGCACTCACCAATGGCAGGAAATCTCCAATGCATTATTCAAATTCACATACAAAATGTTTTTCAGGCGAGAATGCTCTGAGGCCATCAGGAAGTTTCGGGGGAATCCCCCTTCCTCAGCTCGACCACTATACAGAGGCTCATGGAAAACCGCCGCCTTTAAGTACCCCTCCCCTTCCCTAAGCCTCCAGCGTGCGAGGCTCACTCCAGCACATCCGGGACGACGCAACCATGATGTCACCGGAGGGCAATGTCCCACACCGGTTACCATAGAATCATAAACAATATTCGTGATTTTACACAGAAAGTATTGGGGCGCATACAATTATATTTCTACAACACAGACATAATAACTGATGGGCACTTGTTTCATAGCATGCAACCCCATGATCCGCAATCTAAAAGAGAAAAAATCAAATAGATCAAAATTAAAAACTATGTTACTTCCCTTAATCTATCCGCAACACCAAAAAAATTATTGAATATATATACAAATACTGCTCTGTAGGATCCAGTAATATAAATCTTTTCAACAGTGTGTATACTTCATTATTACAAAAACCATCTATATTCTATATGCTCATTCAAGCCATATGGAGCCACCGTATCTAACCTATAGGTCCATCTGGCCTCCCTTTGAAGTAGCACCCTATCTCTGCTTCCCCCCTCTTCAGGGGCATTACTTGTTCCACCACCTGATATCTCATCTGGGTTATATTATGACACATTTGGTTAAAGTGCCTTGCCACAGACGTGTCTTTATCCATCCTGATATCTGATTTATGCTGTCCTATCCTTTCTTTCTGTGTCTTAGTGGTCTTCCGCACATACCCCAGCCCACATGTGCACTTGATAAGGTACACCACAAATGAGCTGAGGCATGTGAAGAAGCCCTTAGTCTTAAATACTTTACCCATAAGTGGATGCCTAATTTCATCCCCCTTAATCACCCCATTGCAATGTAAACACGTGTGACAGGGGGTAGGTACCATGTACTTTAGTTGATAAAAAAGTCTGCTTTTATTCAATCACTCTTTCAGCATGCACTAGTCTGTCCCTGATATTCCTAGGTCTTCTATAGGCCATACAGGGTTTTTCCTTAAACAGATGGCCCACTGTGGGGCCACTGCAAAATCTTCCAATTCCTTAGAATCGTACTCTGTATCTTTTTAGAATGAATATTGTAAATCTGTAAGAACTTAATCCTATTATCTATTTTTTTAGGTCGCTTCTTCAATACATCTTCTCTAAGTACAGTCCTTACCCATTCCTTAGCCTTTAATAATGCCTTATTATCATATCACCTTGCTCTGAATTTTTCAGAGACCTCTTCAATGGCAGCTTCCACTCTCTCTGCACAACTGGTAATTCTTTTGGCCCTTATCATCTGGCTATAAGGTAAACCCATCTTCAAATCTCTGGAATGAAAACTACATGCATGCAACAACATATTCCTGTCTGGTGGCTTACTATACAGTGGGGTGTTATAGCCTTCCTCTACCTTCTCAACCCTTACATCAAGGAAGTCTATGGCCACATCATCCACTGTGTAGGTAAATTTGATATTTTCATGACGTGAATTAAAGAGTACCACGAATTCCTCAAAGCGCTCTCTGCCTCCCTTCCATATCACAAAACAATCATCAATATATCTCCACCATGTGGAGATATATTGTATAAAAGGATTGCTATTGAATACAAACTGACGTTCAAATTGTGACATGAACAGGTTGGCATAAGCTGGCGCCATGTTGGCCCCCATGGCAATTCCTTGTTTTTGTTCATAAAATACAAACATATACCTAAAATTCTTAGTCAGTATGATTCTCAGTATCGTCTCACAGAAGGTTACCATTACATCCGGCAGTCCTGCTGATTCCAGAACTTGCCTAACACTCCTGATGCCCTCCTCATGGGGAATAGCCGTGTACAAAGATTGTACATCCAAAGTACACAGTCCACCAGGTGGAGTCAGTGTGTTAAGCTTATTTAGGAAATCAGTTGTGTCTCCTAGGTATGCCGGTGTAGATACAGGTATAACGTGTGGCTGTAACAATCTGTCAACAAACGTCGATAGGGGCTGGAAAATGGAGTCTGTGTCACGGTTTTTGATGAACACTCAGAACAATTTGGTAAGGTTAAAACAACTTTATTGAAATAAATATCACACACATAGATAGGCCTATGGGCCCACACAAACAGAGCAGAAATACAGGCAGGTACATACAATAATAGAAAGCCAGTAATAGCGATGTATGTGTGAATAATGACATTCTCTGGCAACAGAGGTTCTGGCTTGGACTCAACGAGCAGCAGGCGAAACAGACAGAGAGCTGACCACAGGACCTTGATGGCAGATTGTCCAGGAGGAAGTGACTAGCACAACCCAGAGGAGCGAGGCAACACTGCTGGCACAACCCAGATGCCTGGGAGGCCCAGAACCCAGAGGAGCGAGGCAAATGGCTGGTACAACCCAGACGCCTGGGAGGCACAGAACCCAGAGGAGCGAGGCAACACTGACCCTGGCACCGGATGGCAACAGACCGATAACTCTCCCAAGGAAAACCCTAGAATACTAGGGGTGGATCGCAACACAGTGGAAAATATAGATGTGAGATGTAGGCAACCAGTGTCTCCTCTACTGAGGATGGTACAACGCAATGCTGGCTCTTGAGCCGAGGCTACTGCAGATAGGAATATGCACGACCCTACCTGGAACGTCCAGGTACGCAAAGGGTCAATAGGTAACGCCCTGTGATATACTGCAGCTCCCCAAGGGAGTGAGCCCAGCGTTGTAAGGGAGGTGGATACAGAGAGATCAGAGTAACACAGTCAGTGCTATAAACACTGTACCGGTACTTCGTGTGTGCACTCCGCCATCAGCAGTATGGAGAGTAGCTACAGCACGAATGCTTAGCTAACGGTCGACGGAGAAATAGCGCCACACGGCACAACCGACTAGTGTAACAGCAAGCTACCGCAAGTATAGCGAGAGCGAAACGGAGACCACCAGGCGGTATGCTTGAAATGCAAGGCACAGTGTGACAAAGGCTGGACACAGCATAGACTCTTAGCCAGGTATGGTCAGAAACGGAGTGGGTTCATTGCCGGATACGCTCAGTAACGGAAGCAGGTTCTCAGCCAGATACAGTCGGTAACGGAAGCGGGTTCTTAGCCAGACAAGGTCAGCAACAGAGTGGGTTCTCAGCCAGATACAGTCAGTAACGGAAGCGGGTCCTCAGCCAGATACGGTCAGCAACGGAGTAGTCCAAGAACAGCATACTCAGAAACATCGTCAGACAGGCCAGGCCATACACGATCACCAATAATGGAGCAAGTCAGGAACTAGTACACCACGAAAGGTCACCATAACGTGGAAATGACAGGGTATATAAAGGCCATCACTGGGCAGTGACAAAGGTACTAGCCAATCAGCAAGAGGTAATGCAAAATAGCAGTCAGAATGTCGCCGCCCGCAGCACATAGCACGGGCACTGTGATAGTCTGTTCCTGCCTCTGTTGGTCTCCCTGGGGGGTCTATTACACTTTTTTGGACTTTGGGCAGTATATAAAACACTTATGTCATGGGATTCTTATTATATAAGTAATCATATAATTTCTTATCAATTATGTTTTCATCCACCGCCCTGACAAGAACAGTTTGTATTATCTTGTTAATATTAAACACCAGATCACAAGGGACGACCCTATAGTGGTCTCTATTACTTAACTGTCGCAACACCTCAGTGTGATATTTATGCTCATCCATGACCAGTATAGAACTGTTCTTGAAGCAAACCTACTTGATTGTAGGGAACAAATCCCCCAAATTCCCATTGATGTAAATTGAGTTTTTAATCCTTTTAATTCTTTAGATGCCTCTCTAGATTTAAAGAAGTAACACATCCTAATATCACCACTTACTTTATTATGACCAGAAAATCCTGATAGCCCCTCTGATTTTTTCCTTGTTTCTTGATTCAAAAGATAATATTTTCTATCAGTCATGGATGTCATATACAGGTGGCAGACAGTATCCTAGTGAAATGTCACCCTCTATCTGGCAACCTTCAAAATAGCGAGATGATCGACTGCAAGCTTTTTCACTGGCTGCCCCTTGACTCTGGAATGCCCTCCCTGTCACCATTCGCCAATCATCCACACTCATCACTTTCAAGCATCTCCTCAAAACCCACCTGCTCAAGGAGGCATCTCAATAGCATTATCCTCCTCTTGCACACTGACAGTCACACCAGAATCCTTCTGTACTTCTTTCAGCACACCTTGTACCTGCATTTATAATCCTCCCCCTCCTGTCTCTATTTGTCGTCATGAATTCTAATTAGATGTAAGCTCCCTGAGGCAGGGTCCCTTCCCCAGTCTATGATTTCCTTGCTACACTTTCCCCCACAAATAATGAAATGATCGCACTTAAGCTTAATGCTCTTAACCCAGTTCTGTATTTTTGTATTGTATTATTTCAACTTCTGTTAACGCTGTGTACATGTATGGAGCTATATAAATAAAGATACATAATGTTGCATGCACCATCCCTGTATCAAAAGAGCTGCATTCTGATGTCGCACACTTAAGTGTTGCGAAGAAAAATAGCGTAATGCATATCCTCCATCTGTGCCTTAACCTTTTGAGTGCCAGAGGGGTAGGTAACGCATTTCTTTGCAATGCATTGCGTACCCCTCTGGCACTCAAAGGTTCAGTATAAATAACATCCCAACTCTTTCTCAACCCCAAAAATAAATAACATCCTATCTTCTCAGCACCCCCTCAATAAATAACGCCCCATCTTCTCATCACCCCCAAATAAATAAAAAAATAGCAACAATGCATACCCTCCATCTGTGCCTTAACCCTTTGAGTACTCTCAAAGGCTTAAGATGCCCTCTTCCTCTCTCACAAGCCCTCATCAAAATGTAGCCCACATTTCAGTAATCACAGTCACGCTTAAGTGTTGCAAATCTGCTCCAAGTAATGGTATGCATAACCTCCATCTCTACTGATTGAGTGTCAGAGGTGTCTACAATGCTTTGAAATGTGCATGGTGCAGGCGACATTATGATTTCTCCTTTCTGATGGTCCCCAAACAGAGGGCGACTGTGACGGAATGGTTGTCACCCTGAGAATGAACCCTGACTGTTTTCAGTGATCTCCATTGTTTCATATGTGTTCCCATTCTTGAAAACATTAATGTCCCCTGTGTGTGCATGCATCAGAGAGTGTTGGCCATTTACCAGCATTGAATGGGTTAGTTAGTGTGTATGATGTACAGATAAATGGTGCCATCCAGTCTAGCTGACCACAGAGATTGTGTTATGAGATAGCCAATGTTGGTCAGATAGAGGGGGTAGGGCAAATCTGTGTGTGGAATGTGTGTACCTTCCCCCTTTCATCAGGCTAAGCAGAAAGAGAACTTGAAAATGTTACCCGTGACATCAGATCCTATAGGGGGTGGGTAGAAAAAGCCTAAAATGAGAGAGAGAGAAGTGAGTTGAAAAATGTAGGAAGAGGAGAGAAGGCCTCTCCATAATGGTGGGAGGCCTAGGGTCCATGTGCTTCCTAAAGGAGTACTGGAGAAACTGGGACTGGTGAGTGCCCTCACCGGAAGAGTTAGAGTGAGTGGGCACTGTAGTGGTCAGATGCCCTTTTCAGTTGTGGGCTGTAAGTCAAGGCGGCTTCAGCCACAGAAGTACCCTGATGTTCCCACCATAAGAATTGTGGCCAGGAAGCTAACCGGTGGTTATGGCCCAAGACTAAAGAAAGTGGCTGGAGATCATCTCTCAGGATGCCTTTCCCAGCTCCTCTGTCAGGACTAAAAGATACAAAGAAACTTCATGTAATCCAGCAGCATGTGTAGTGGGCGGGGTGCCCACTCTTGCCTCTAGTGGGACTATGTGTAAGCTCCAGCATAAAGCTAAAATGGACTGTGAGCATTATATGTATGCAGAAGTGTTTCATGTTTTACCCCTGTTTATTTGCCTGTAATTGTTGTCTTATGTTTGTGTGCCGTGACCTCTCTAATAAATGCAATTTATTATCTTTTTGTCTGGCTCGATAAATCACTTAACCCTCGGTCTACCAATCAGTAACCCCTGTACCCACGTCACAGCGACATTTCAAAAGTAAACCGTGGCAGACATGATAGTTGCTAGCAGGACCATAGGAGAAACTCCTCCACAGTACATTGTAATCTTATAGCTTTTAGGAAGGGGTATGCAGTGTAGTAATGTGTTGTGCTTCACACTGGTTAAGTAGGATCTTGAACTTTGCCTGTTTCAGAATGAAAAACTGCCAGCAACTGTCATGCCAGCCTCCATGGACAAGATATCCAGAACTGACTGATGTTATATCTGGAAAAAAGTGCAAGAGAAAATCTAATAGTGGCCATTAAAATTTTATGGACATAGAAAGGTACTTTGGGGAGTTATTATATGTTACCTCCTCTTTAAAAGATCAATTTAGATGGTTCACTTTTGAAAGGTTTTGAAAGGCTCTCTCGCGTGCGACCTTTTAACTAATTCACAATGTCGCCATGATCAAAGTGGCGACATGACAATCTCGTACTGCATGACAATGCGAGATTGTCATGTAGCCTACTTAATGGTCGCATACACAGAATTCAAATTGCCTGCTTTGAGGATTCTTATTTACAGGAAAAGTATTATGTATGAAGCACACAGAGGTGCTCCAGCTAAAAATGTCTCTTACTTAAAATGTAGTAGCAGCTGGAGCTCCTCCGTGTGCTGCATACATAATAATTTTCCTTTGATCGCGCTCCTTCTCATGACTCAGATGGCACAGAAGTAAAGACAGAAGGTGCTGATGAAACCTCATAATGCAGGCAATGAACATCAAAGATTTTATTAGTTACACTCACATTATGTATTGGCCAGCAAATGCTGAATGAAGCACCAGTAGTAGCACAAGTGGGATCGATTACAAAGCCTGTGCTCATTCACCCCAAGTGCGCACAGTTACAAAGGAGCTGCTGGAAGGATTAATTTTGGGTACAATATGGTCATTTTATAAATAGATAAAACACTGAATGAGCACACACTATTTCATTAGAACTATAGAGGAGGTAGTAAGAGACACTTTTAGCTGGAGCACCTCCGTGTGCTGCAGATAATACTTTTCCTGCAAATAAGAATCCTCAAAGCGGGCCATTTGAATTCTGTGTATGCGACCATTAAGTAGGCGACATCACAATCTCAAGCTGTCATGCAGTGTGAGATTGTCATGTCACCATTTTGATCATGGCGAAGTGGTGAATTAGTTAAAAGGTTGCACGCTTTTAAGTGTGCAACATTTCAAAAGGATACCAATTTAGACCAATGAGAAGTTGTATTTTTCCTTAAGATGCTGATCGTTAGCTGACAATTGTTCCACTTTTTCAGTATATCAGTGTCTCAGTCTATGCTGTCCTCTATACTATTTTGTGTATTTTTATTTCTATTTACTTTTCTTCTCTCTTTTAATGTATTTGTTGGCAAGACTTCATAAGATGGTGTTACCAATACATTTTCTCAGATAAGATTTATTTTTTTATTGTGTTTAACTCATCTGGGTGAAAATTAGGCTAACTACTGCATCCTATAAATGTAGATTTGCACTTTTACTATTAATTTGTGATCACACTGGCTTTATTCATTAAGTATATTTGGATATCATTTTACTTTCTCAGTCAAGAACACACAGGCCCTTAGTAAACAACACTGTTAGTTTAAGAACGGACGTGTGATGTAGTTTGGCAAATATCTGTGCTTACAGGTGCAGTGAACCCTAATTATGAACTATACAGGACGTTTGCTATTAAGTAAAGCAAGGGTACTCCCAATGCTGGGAGATGCTTCTGTCAAAAGCTATTATAAAGGCATTTTCTGTTAGCTTGAGCTAAAGATGTTTTTCTGTTGTCTAACTAGTCTATGGAAAGCTTGTGCCTGTGACACAGTTTTTCATAGACAGTAATATCAACAGTGTCTCCTGACCTCCTATTTATACCTTGCAAATTACCTTTCGCTATTCCAATCACTATGAAGGAACTCCAACGCTGGAAAGGATTTAGCATCTCTTGGGTAGGCAAAATTGCATAGTTTAATATGAGTATTCTTCCACAACTGTTATACCATTTTCAAACACTACCTGTAAATATTCTGCACTCATTTGTAATGGCTTTTTAGAATACAATTTTTGACTTTACAAACCAAGCACACTTTGTAGACTGTTCCAGTGAAGGATTTATTTTTCAATAATGCGATCTTGGCTCTGCTGAAGAGCCTCCAGTTGTCCAGGGACCAGATTCCCCTGCAGTCAGCTAGAGCGCTGACGTCAGGGAAAGGGGCGGGAGGGTAAGCTTTGGTCCTGAATATCTCTCAAACCATAAAGGGTTGAGAGAAGGGACTGGGGGCATTTAGTTTTATTTTTAATGCCATATAAGATTAATGTTCTTAAAAAAAATGGCAATACTATGCCTTTCAGAGAAGAAACCAATGATTACTTAGAATGTCTTGATGCGTCCCTTGTGTGTGTGTGTGTGTGTGTTTGGGTGCTAGTGGTAATTAATAAGTTTAAATATTATATTGCCTCCAATCTTAAGCAAACCCAAGACTGGTTATCACCACTGGGCACCAAATGACAAATCTGTGCTTCTCTACACAAGGTGCAAATGTGTGCCCTGTAGTGGGCATATATAATACTACTGTGTTAATAAATAATTTTCAAATTTGTCCAAACCTTGTATATGCTCGTCAACCCCTTCAAGATACCTCAATATATGGTAAGTACCTACTCTAATACACCTGTAAAGCCATATCTAAATTAAAAACAGGCCCTGATGAGATGTTATAATAAATGTGTTAGAAGGGGGCCTTTTAAATATAGTGTTTTTGATGCTTGGGGGTCCCAATGTTTGGAATTAAAAATAAAAGATGTACAACAGTTTCAAAAGCTGTAGAAGAAGGACTTGCCTGTTATAAAGAAAACTCTATAGGTCTGCAGTTAGTGGGTGCCCATCTAAGAGGACTGTGGATCCACCAGCCCTCCCTAAAGGAAAAATGTTACTACCCCCACAGGCCATATGAGGAATAATTAATCATGAACAGACAATTTAGATAGGGCTTTACAGGTCTATTAGAGTAGGTAATTGCCATATATTGAGGTACCTTGACAAAGTTGGCAAGTTTATACAAGGTTTGGCCAAAATTTGGAACTAAATCCTCATATTTAGTAACACAGAAGTATTATGTATGCTCACCACAGGGCACACATTTGCACCTTGTATAGAGAAGAGCAGGCTTGTCTTTTGTCTTGCCTTTGCACTTTAGTTTTTGGCCTAATACTTGGAGAACTGGGGAACCCTTTCATTCTCTGCTGTTATCTATACATTCATTACTTTTTTCTTATTTACACTTTATTAATTATATGTATATATTATGGTGAATTAGCGCTGTGAGATATTCTTTTCTTTGTTCTTTGTGTTCTTGCGCATCTCTTCTGCTCATTCTAGCTGCGTCTTGCCTTCTTAATTGAATCACTAATATAACACACAAATATTTTATTGCACTGTTTCCTTTTCTCTTTTCTAAATTTAGAGGCCTTTAAAGACATGGCTATAGGCCTGCCTTGGCTTGCACATCCTTGTCGGTTTGTAATTAATTATTCCTCATATGGCCTGGGGGGTTGGGAACATTTTGCCTATAGGGAGGGCTGGTGGATCCACAGTCCAGTTGGGTGGGCACCCACTAACTGCAGGCCTACATAGTTTTCTTTATAACAGGCAAGTCCTTTTTCTACATCAACTGTTGTATGCCTTTTGTTTTTAACTGCAAACATTTGGACCCCCAAGCATCAAAAACATTACATTTAAAGGGTTCCCCTCTAATGCATTTATTATAACATCCCATTCGGGACTGATTTTAATCTAGATATGTCTTTACAGGTGTATTAGAGTAGGCACTTGCCATATATTGAGGTTGGCAAGTTTATACAGGGTTTTGCCAAATTTTGGAACTAAATCCTCATATTTATTAACACAGTATGCCCTCTATAGGGCACACATTTGCACCTTGTATAAAGAAGTGCAGGTTGGACTTTCTGTCTTGTGTTTGCACTTTAGCTTTTGGTCTAATACTTGGGTGACTGGGGAACCCTTTCATTCTCTGCTGCTATCTATACATTCATTATATTTTCCTAATTTACACTTTATTAATTATATGTATATATAATGGTGAGTTTGAGCTGTGAGCTATTCTTTTCTTTATTGGGTACTCAATCACCTGTGCTATGAAAAAACATACCGGTTGAAAAAAAGGTATATCTGGTGCTAAAGTTAGCGCCAGTTGGAACCTATCAAACCAATCTCATTTTCCCCTTCAATTCCATGCTTTAGACAGTAAGATGCAATAAGGGGCCCACTCTAACAAGTGAAAGTCTGCACCCAGTGTTTTGGGTGCAGAGTCCCCTGAAGCATGTTTTAACCTGCTGATGTAGGAATTGTAGGGGAAAAAAGCCTAAAAAAACCCCAAAGTGACCAATGGATGTATTGATATGGGGTCCTAAGCCCCAAATCAATACATCCAAAATACTCAAAAAATGTGTGTAATGTTAAAAGAATTAACCATATGTGTGCCAGTAAGGTATGCAATGCCTTGCACAGCATTGCATACCCCACTGGCACTCACAAGGTTAATCCGACTGTCAACAACATCCCCTCAAAATAAACACATATCTGTAATCCTGATGTCCAGCGGAGTCTTCAGTACCCTAGTCAGCTATTGTCCGTCTTCTTCTGTCATCTTCTATCTTCAGTTTTCTTCTTTCTCTTCATCTTCTGTCTTCTTATCTTCTGATCTTTTTCTTTGTACCAAAGATGTATCTGAAAAGAAGAAAAAAGTCAACATTAAATTTGCTCCAAAAAATTATGTTTCAAAGATATGTAGTTGTTAACCCTTTGAGTGTCAAGGGGGTACGCAATGCATTGCAGAGCAAAGTGTTGCATACCTCTCTGGCACTCAAAGGGTTATATTTTTATTTAACTCTTTGAGGGTCATAGAGGTAGGCAACGCGTTGCTCTACTATGCGCTCACAGAGTTTACGACTGGATATCTTTGAATTATATGTTTTGAAGCAAATTTAATGTTAACTTTTTATTTCTTTTCAGGTACATCTTTGGTATAAAGAAGAGGATCAGAAGACCGAAGATAAGAAAATGAAGAGAAAGAAGAAGATGAAAGATAGAAGATGACAGAAGAAGACAGTGGATGACAGATACATGTTATACAGCTCTGGGTTTTAGGATAGTGTTAGGGCTAGTATTGTTACACTTTACTGTTAGAGATACTGAAGGCGTAGTGTTTAGAAGGGTGATTTTAGCGTGGGTTTGGGGAACTTAAAATATGACCAACATTTGGCCAAAAGTCAGGTTCTTTGGCCCAGCATGGATTGTGGTTTCAGTTCTTAGGGCAATTGAATACCCCAGGTGACACAGTGTGTGTTTTTCGATCAGCAGACATTTTTGCTCTACAGGCTATTTTAGCATCAGCAATTGAATCGAGGCCAGAAAGCTATACTTTTGCACCAAGGGAATTGACTAGTTTGATCTGGCTCCCAAAGATGGATAGATGCCTTGATGTCTCCACTCTTCCTACCATTCGATTCTAGTTGGAGATCCTGAATTTGGCCTGTACAATACACTGTAACATTTTATCTTCTCCCTGTTTACTTTCAACCCCTATTTTCCCACTGGTACACTAGATAGATCAATTTGTAATTGGGGAAGAGTGGGTCAGATTGATACATGATACAACTGAAAAGGGAAAACGGATGGGCTTTGATTACCTGAAAAACAAGCTTCT
This sequence comes from Rhinophrynus dorsalis, assembly GCA_037306005.1. NCBI lineage: Eukaryota > Metazoa > Chordata > Amphibia > Anura > Rhinophrynidae > Rhinophrynus > Rhinophrynus dorsalis. The sequence continues at coordinate 75,412,739 of CM074725.1, forward strand.
CTTATAATCCTCAAACCTCTTTCATTACTTACAAATCCAACACTTCCTTTTGTCTCTTTTCCTACACTTTCATTTCCTCCACTTATGGCCTTTGAAAAAAAATTACATGAAATGTTTATCACATAGAGAACTGGTTACCAAACTTTATGACTTATTGGGGGGTAATGCACTAAAGCATGATAAAGAGGGGATAAAGTGGTGCTGACTTCTCCAGTGATATCACTTCTCAAGCTTTTATGTTATTCTGTGGAGTCTCTACACTGAAATCTCCAAAGTTCTAGAAATCTTAGTGAATTGGCTTTATCACCTCTTTATCATGCCTTAGTGATTCTACCCCATTGATTTCCTCCACAACTCCCCTCCCATCATACATATATGGTCACCTGGGCCTGGAGATCCCTGAAACAACTTGGTTAAAGATTTGGAACGAAACTGCTGCTAAAATTTCTATTTACACCACCACACAAGAGAATATTTATACACACTCTCTCTCTGGATTCTTTAATTTTGCTTTTGGGGCAATCCCTCTCGCATATATCCTAACTGCCATCAGATGTCTAATTGTGCACTTATGGAAATCCTCTTTGCTTCCTTCCCTGACTCACTAGGATCTCTCACCTGGAACTGATGGATAGGCTAACTGCTCCAATACATGGCACTCTGGATAAACATGCCGATGTTTGGAATATGTGGGAATACTCCTGTGCTTCTACTGACATTGCTGATCTGTGATATTCTTATCCCATATAATAATTCGCTAGGATGTTTGTCAGAAGCCATCATGCACAGTAGAGACTGCCCAAATGCACAGAATGCTAGGAGTTCTGTGCTGGGAGCATTCTGTGCTTTCGTGCAGTCTCTACAGTGCATGACTGCATCGGACGCAAAGCAGGACTGGCCTTTAACACTAGCTTATAATATTTATTTTATTTACTCAAAACCCCTTTCACCTCATTCCTGCTTCTTCCTCCTTTTGTGTGTGTTTTTGGCCTTATATGTGAGAAGCATTCCAGATGCCGATCTGTGGCAAGTTTGTTTTTGTTCATGTTTTGTTCTTCTACTGTGAACTGACATGTCTCCTTGTATTTCCTTGCTTTTGTATCAATTCTGAATTGTCATACTTTGAAAATGTTTGTTGTTTTTTCTTTCTTTCTTTTTTTTTTTTTTTAAAGCAGGCTATGGCGAAATTTACATTATTAAAAATGAGCCTGTGCCTTACTTCCAGACAGACTGCGGTTACAGCTGTGTACCGCAGTCTGTCAATCTTCTCCTGTTCCCTCCTCAAGTATTGCAGCGGTCCAATCTCCTCCGATGACGGAGGATTTCTCCATGTAAGCTGACACGACAATACTTGGGGAGGGACAGGAGAAGGCTGGCAACATGTGAGCTGGGGGGAAAATACAATCGAATGGCCCATTTCTACATTGTCCCATTCCCCCCAACACACACTTTTGTTAATTTTAAATTTGGCATGAGTGTTGTGAATTAAAACAAATGATACCACAGGGCTTACAATTGAAACGGGGTTACATTACTGATACTACAAAGCTTACAATGTAAATAAACCTACACTAGTGATACCTTAGATATTACAAGGGAAATGGGTTATGTACTGGTGTAGCTCCATTTGGATTGTAGCTCTGTGGTATCACTAGTGTAGCTCCATTTCAATTGTAAGTTCTCTGTTATCACTAGAATAGCTCCATTTACAGCAGCCAGCAAGAGACTGAGTGAAGCAGTGGCTCCCCAGCCCAGACATATGGCAGGCCCAGGGGGCAATTGCCCTCTTGACTCACAGGCCAGCCCTCCCCTGGGGAGGGAACAGAAGAAGATTGACAGGCTGTGGTGCAGAGCTGTAACAGCAGTCTGTCCAGAAGTAAGGCCATGGTTCATTATTACTAATGTAAATTTTGCCACAGCATGCTTTTTTTAACAAAAAAAAGCGATTAAAGGTTATCACTATATGAGGATTACAATAAGGTAAACTTGTATAGAGGTGATAGTTACACTTTAATATAAAATGATTAAAGTTAAAAAAAATTCACTGATTAAAATGGGGATTTTAATCCCCTGATTGCTAGAAAGGTCTCCAACATATTGTTTCATAATACATTGGAGACCTCTAGCATTTGAGGCATTACAAGCCCCATTTTAATCAAGGATTCCAGCATGTTTATTTGTTTGCTCCAGAATGACTCCAATTCTGCTTAGTACATTAGCCGTGTATCCATGACCCAGCTTATGCCTAGATTACATCTGAGCCATATGGACAGATCTGGTCCCAGGACCATATATCTCCATAGGATGGTGTAGCAACAGCGCCACTGTACAATTTCAGGCCACTGTGATATTGCACCTAAAAAATTCAACTTTGAAAAGTAATAACTTTTGAATGAAACACTTTTCAGGAGTGGGAGTACTCTTGTTTTACTCAGGGGGATAAACCCTACAACATATTTGTTTTACATTTTAAGTATTACTGTCCCTTTAAGCCACCAGCTGTAGTATCTGTTTAAGCTGCAAGGTCACAGGTTCTGGTCCCAGCAAGGTCAGCTCAGCCTTTCACGCTTATGAGGTAGATAAAATGAGTCCAGGACATCCTTGCAAACGATAGATAATCTCAATGTATTCTTCCTGGAAAAATAATTTCACAAAAATATCTTAGTTATCTTTTCCAAATGAACACACATGCCCTTAGTAAACATCATGTGGAAGTGTGATTCTATGTGCCAAATCCCTATGTTTAAATACCTGTTGGCTTTCTTCAATATTTGGTCATGTCATATCTGCCAGCAACTGTAGGCATATTTTTTATGTCTCTTGTGTGTACTTGGATTGAACTCAACAGCAATATTCCCTCTTGGGTTCCAGACACTATTGACATTCATATGAAGAAGACATATATTCAATCATAAAGACCACACAATATCACAATAATGGAACTGAGGTCAATGCAAAGTGTATACTTTTTTAAGATACATATACTGTATTTAATATTTAAATGATGCATACTTACAGATAAATCATTTGCAAGAATGTCAGAATAAAAGCCATTTGATCATTGAAATAAGTATGGCAGCTATGTAATTGCAACATTATCAACTGATATGTTTAGTTGATTTTTAAAAGTAAGTAAATACTGTCTATGTGTTGTAATGACAATTTATTTGTAATATAATGAATGAATGAATATGTTTATTTATATAGCACCACAAGTGTATGCAGCCCTTTACAATTTAAGGGTTTAGACCAGTGGTTCTCAACCCGTGCCCTCAGTGGCCACTAACAGGCCAGGACTTAGGAATTCCCCTGCTAGAGCACAGGTGAGTTGATCAGAGGCTCATTCACATTGATTAACTCAAGGAAATCATCAAATCCTGGCCTGTTAGTGGCCACTGATGGTACGAGTTGAGAACCAATGGTTTAGACAATACAGGGTTACAAGTGCTTTGCGAAGTGAAACACTGGGTGTGAAGTCCCTGCCTGAATGCTTACAATCTAAACTGGTAATGGGAGACATAAAGAGTACATAAGGGCCAAGTGCTAAATACAGTGCCAGAGTTCTGGTCAGGATAGGGGACATAATTAAAGTAAATAATTTATAAAGAGCCTATGTTGTACAAAGTCAAGACTTTCTAGCATGTTTGAGTTTTGTTATAGTTTCAATCTTGGCTTGAAGGCCTTAAGAGAGGTACAGTGGTGCAGGGGAGGAAGTAGAGCATTCCATAGATAAGAGGCAATGAGAGAAAAATGTTAGATACATGAGAGAGCTGTAGACACAAAAAGAGCTGAGAGAAGGCTGTCACTGGCTGATCATGAGTAGCGGAATGGGGTATGGAGGGAGATCAAAGTGGGAATGTAGGAACGGGTTGAGGAGAGAAAAGCAAAATTTTGTAAGAGATTCAAAGGTTAATTGGCAGCCATTGGAGAGATTTGAGGAGAAGGGGGGCAGGGATAACCCTAGGTGACAAATGGGTATTTCATGCTGCAGTTTTAGAGAGCACAGTGGGTGGTATGTTTGATTTCAAAGTGAGCCAATTAGCATACTGCGCAGGGAATCAGAATGAAATACTGAAATCTGACTCCTTAACTTAAGGTTAGAGGCTGTCAACCTTCTTTTTGACTGTACATATTTTGCAAGTGCATAATATGGAAAATCATATTGCCTATATTTATTCTTTTTCCCATTTTGAGGTACTTAAATGCCACTGGTATTGACCTCTCTGGATCTGTTTTCAGAAATTATTCAGTTAAGCACAATGGAAGCAGAGATATTTATACAGTGTTACAGTTTGACTACAGTACTGAGTGCTTTTTACAGAGAGGTAGTAGAGGTAGAGAGAGTAGAGGTAGGCTCTCTATATTGTTTCACTGTCTTTTCTACTTTCACACCCAAGTCCGGATCTAGTTAGCAGAGGGCGTTCCAGCTGTTGGGGTCTACAACTACCAGAAAGCCACTGGCTAATAGAGGATGTTACCAGGCATATACCCCATCAACTGTGGATCCCACAACAACTGCAGAGCTACACTGACCTACATCCTGCATTGCACCATTAGTACATATGGCTGTAACTTACCTGCGACCGAAACTACAGACCAAGACTGAACTAGTGTGGACTGCTGGCTGCCATATTATCACGGTGCCTGTGATTGCTGCCTTTCTCTGTCAGTTACATGAAGGGGCTTTCCATTGGCTGCCTGCCTACAGCCCACCCTGTATTACCTATTTAGACTGAGCTTGGGCACCCTTTGGTTGCCCTTTCGTGTTGTCTCTATGTCGCCTGCACCTGCATTGTGTTCCTGAGTTTCCTGGGCCGTGTTACTACTTTGCTCTCCTGTGGTCGCCTGAGTTCCTGCCTGACAGCTTCCTCGGTTCCAGCTTCCGTTCCTGATCCGGTTGGGGTTGCTGTTCCTGCTGCTGTTCCTGCTGCCGTTCCTGATCCGGTTGCCTGTCTTCGTGATTCAGTTCCTGTCCTGACCAGCTGTTTTCCTGCTCCTGGATTGCCTGCAGAGCGTCTCTCTCTCCTCCTGTCGCTTGGGCGACATTTTCACTCTCTTGAAGGTGCACTCCAGTACGCGGGTACTGGTTCGCTCCATCTACAACCGGCTGCTATGTAAATTGGCTGCTTGTTCAGTCCTAAAGCACTGGTAGAGATTGTGTCACTCCAGTACGCGGGTACTGGTTCGCTCCATGTTAACCGGTTGCTTGTTCAGTCCTACAGCACTGGTAGAGATTGTGTCACTCCAGTATGCGGGTACTGGTTCACTCCACGTTAACCGGTTGCTTGTTCAGTCCCAAACAGCACCGGTAGAGATTGTGTCACTCCAGTAAGCGGGTACTGGTTCGCTCCACGTTAATCGGCTGCTTGTTCAGTCCCTAACAGCACCGGTAGAGATTGTGTCACTCCAGTACGCGGGTACTGGTTCGCTCCACGTTAACCGGCTGCTTGTTCAGTCCTAGACAGCACTGGTCGAGATTGTGTCTCTCCAGTACTCGGGTACTGGTTTGCTCCATGTACGACTGGCTGCTGTTTGCACCGGTAGAGGTTATGTCACTCCAGTACGCGGGTACTGGTTCGCTCCACGTAAATCGGTTGCTTGTTCAATCCTAGACAGCACCGGTAGAGATTCTGTCACTCCAGTACGCGGGTACTGGTTTGCTCCATATTGAACCGGCTGCTTGTTCAGTCTTAGACAGCACCGCTGGTGTTTGTGTCTCTCCAGTACGCGGGTACTGGTTCACTCCATTCACACCGGTGACTTGTTGTACCCAATTAGCACCGGTAGAGATTGTGTTTCCCCAGTACGCGGGTACTGGTTCACTCCTAGTACACTGGCTGCTTGTTGCACCGGTAGAGGTTATATCACTCCAGTACGCGGGTACTGGTTCACTCCATGTTAACTGACTGCTTGTTGCACTGGTAGAGGTTGTCACTCCCGTACACTGGTACTGGTTTGCTCCATTGTTGCATTGGGAGCTTATTACAGCTTGACAGCCCAGCAGGCCTCTGTTGTCCAGCATATGCGACTGGTTGTTACATCTTAGGCCAGTCGCTGAGGTCATCTTTGCCTATGTTCCAGTCTTGCAGTCCAAGGCTGCCTTGCCCGGTATATTGGTAAGGCCGGTAGAACCTGTCCTATCCTGTGCAGTCTAAGGTTGCCTTACCCGGTATTGGCAAGGCCGGTAGAGCCTCTATACTCGTTGTATCAGTCTCAAGGCTGCCTTGCCTGGTATATTGGCAGGGCCGGTAGAGCCTCACTACCTGTTGTACCATTCTCAAGGCTGTCCTGCCCGGTATATTGGCAGGACCGGTAAAGCCTTTTCTCCCCGTGATACTAGCCTTCCAGGCTGCCTTGCCCGGTATATTGGTAAGGCCTGTAAAACCAATTCCATCCTGTACCAACCTATGGTTGCCTTACCCGGTATTGGCAAGGCTGGTAGAGCCTCTATACTCATTGTCCAGTGTTAAGGCTGCCTTGCCCGGTATATTGGCAGGGCCGGTAGAGCCTTTTTCGCCTCGTGATAATAGCCTCCCAGGCTGCCTTGCCCGGTATATTGGTAAGGCTGGTAGAACCTATTCCATCCTGTACCAACCTATGGTTGCCTTACCCGGTATTGGAAAGGCCGGTAGAGCCTGTCATACATTCTGTTACCACTACGCTCTATTATTGTGTATTGTGTTTAAATGTTGAACATGAATGCTACCCGCAAGGGGTTCCTTTAAACTTTTCAATAAAGTTGTGTTTTTATCTGAGAGTCATAACAAACCGTGACACATATACCACGGCAGCCAGGGAGTCAGATTTCCCCACCCCATGTTTTAAAAAGTAGGGGGCTTGTCGAACAATGTTAAGTATGTGGTGACATTCCTTCTACAGGTAGACGGCCCCCTGATTGGTCGCCACTTGTCAAACCATGTCGTTCTAATCCACATTGGTTGGAGGACAGCCAGACAAGATTGAATTAGTTGTCAGGCCCGGGTAATTTCATCAAAAGTAGAATACAATGGTGGCTGGGCCTGGATTGGTTGCCACATGGTTGTTCCTTATCTCTTCGATTCCCATTGCCTGGACATCAGAGCGGCAATATTGATTTATGACCAAACCTCAAAGACAATGAGAAAGCGCCATATGGTACAGTATGTACATGAACAAGCAATAATTGATTTGATCAAATATAATCACACTCACATGAATAATGGTCAGGGTACCGATATCGGACTCCACTGACAATCGCACATACGGAGAAATTTCACCTGTCTCCATTCAGGTTACTCACGGTATCTTCCAAGTCAATCCCTGGATGATCCGGTAAATGCAAGGCAGGGTATTAAATTGTAAAAAATGATATTTATTAAAACATATAAAAAATTAGGCTTGATGTGCTAACGCATTTCGCGGTTATAACACCACTTTATCAAAGCTTACACGCCAAAAAGAATCCAGCGCCGTAAACAATCAAGATTTAAATACCTGTACCACATAGGTGATTGGTTGGATGTGACCAAGCCTTTTATCAACGTCATTATTAGTCATCATTCATCGTGAGGATGATGGGAAATAGATGCTCAAAATGAGATACTATATTCTAATACTTTCCAGCCATAGTGGAAAAGTTTGATTTTTCCTCATATGTTTGTACACAAGCTCCACTTGCATTGCATTGCATTCCATATGGTTTTAATTGTTTTTAATGGTCATCTTTGTCATTTTGAGTGCCTCAATAATAAGATCTCCATGTGAGGGCTCTTTTTTCTTCTCCTCTTGGTCTTTATTGCATGCATCAGTTTTGGCACTGGTATGAATTTAACATCATGATAAATAAAGATATTTGTGGCCTGATTTCTATTATAGTTGATGACTTTACAAGAGTTGTATCTATAAACATGGACTTCAAGGGGAATGCTATAAGGTTCTCAAATGTATTACATGGCATTGGAGGCCTGCTGGCATTCTAGGATTTTCCAGTAGCATTTTAGACTATATGCATTTTTCAGAATATGCTATTTGCCCTCTAGGCTGAAGATGTCAAGATTATTCCTCTTTAGTGTACTGCATATAGCCCAAATGCCTACCATTCATCACAAAAAATGACACCTATGTCAGCACTACAGCAGGGACCCCATACAATGTTCACCTCCAAGTCCAGGTGTGCACTGCACTTGAAGGTGAGACTTGGAAAGCAGTGCATCCTGATGCTTGCTACTCTGGGGTGGTTGGAGGAGTGGTGCAAAACCAGCATCATTAGTCAGTGATGGTGGCATGCTGCAGTCTGTGGTGCAGAAAGGACAGTGTAAACAGGGCCCTACTACTGATGGGTCTGATAAGATGCTGAGGTCATAAGAGATGAAACAAAATGTAAATTGCCATGTTATATAATCGTGTCAAACAACTATACCATAGGGCAGTGGCTCTCACTCCCTGTCTTTGGCACTCACTAGAAGACCAGATGTTTTTTCCAACTCAAATACAAGCATATGAATCTCAGTGATTAAGACTCTGATTGAATCACATATGTTCGCGCTCGGCCAGCCTCATTTCCTAGTTTGATATTGGTCCCTGAGGGCATAGAATGAGAGCCACTGCCATTGGGGATACATCCAAAGATGAATATTGTCTTGAAAGTTGTTTTTAATGCTTTGAATTCTCAACAGGTCTGCCACACTGAGTCAAGCAATGCATTGGAGACCAATATATCTTTCAAGGGGTTGAAAATAGTAGTTAAGATGACGGGGTGTGTTTTGGAAATTGACCTCTATGTTGCAATTGGCTTGCCTGAAAAAGGGTGGGCAACCAAAGGTCTTCCAACTTTTCTGTTAGACCACTCCCGTCATCCCCGGCCAACCATTGGCAATTCTTGCATGATGTTAGCGTTAGCCCTCAACACCATGCGCCTCAGGTTGCCCAACCTTGTTCAAAAACAAGTGATAATTCTTGTGAGTTTTGGTAATCCATTGGATATCCCTATTGCACTCAAAGAGTAAGGGAGTAGTTTGAACTAACATTTGGTGCTCCTTACTTAGCAAACTGGGGTATTACTACACATGTCAGCCTGTAAGGACAGGAGAGATGTGCAACACACTGATTCACAATGCATTCCACACACCTCTGGTCTTCGAGGGACTGAACAACATGAGATAATTTTGACAATACGATTATGTTTTTCTTATCACCAGCCATGATGTACAAGGTCCTGCAGCTTTCTCTTCTATTCCTAGAGAGCTGTATATTGCCTTGACAAATTGCCATGAGGCACGAAACAGCTGTTGGCTTGCAGTTTGTGTAAGACCACCGTGTTACCCTGTCTGTTGTGCTGAGTACACATTAAAGCATTTTTAACGGGGGAGTGCCGGCTCTCTTTATTTTTACTGTGTAAGCTTTTTTGTTATGCTTTAATGGGCCATATGCACCGGACCTACTAGGTGTGAGTGGATTGCAGTCCTATATGTTGGATGAAAATAAATGATTACTCACCGGAGTTGCACCCTATCCCATAATTGATGTACTACCACATGTAGACTTTACACATATCAAAGGAAACCTGTGTAGCCAGCTATTTTTCTTTGCATCACTAGAAAGTCTGAATTTACCTTATAATATGAGGTCAACTTTAACTATCTAGTATGCACTATATCACTGCCTTCCATTCCCTCATCTCCCTCCCTCCTCTCTCCTCCCATCTTTTTCTTAGCACTTTGCTTTTACACCTTCTTCCTATATCCCTCCCTACAGATTCTACCTCCCACCCTCCCTCTGGCTTCTTCCTTTATCTCTCCATCTTCTTTCTTGCTATCACTTACATCAATTCTCAATTTCTTCCTCCATCATCTTATTTATTCCCCCCATCCTCTCCTTCCATTTCCCCCTCTCCCCCAACTTCTTCCTCCATATCCTCATCTTTTCCTTGCCATATCTTCCCACATCTCACCACTTTATTCCTTTCTCCCACCCTCCAGCATCTTCCTCCCAGCATCTTCTTCTTCTCACCATTTTGTTCATCCCTCTTCTTCCTCCTTTTCTTTTTCAAGCTTCATTTTCTCTATATTCTCTCTCCCACTTCTTTCTCCATACTTCTATTTCTCTCTCTTCTTCCTCTACCCCTCTCTCATCCCATCCTCTGCTTCCTCCCATAAACTTTATCCTCTCTACAATTTCTTTCTCCCTCCATCCCCCTTCTTTCCGCCATCCTTCCATCTTTTCCCTCCCTTCATCTTTTTCCTCTCTTCTTTCATCCATCTTCTTTTTCTCCCATACTCCATCCTTCCCTTCATCTTATTTCCTTCCTCCTTCCCATCATCTTCTTTCCTCCATCCATCCCCCGATCTTCTTTTTCCTCCTACCCACTCTCCAGAGGGCTGCTGTGAGTGGCTTTGTGGGGCTGCAGGCAGATTTTTAATACAGGACCTATAGGGTTCTATGGAATGATGTGTTTTAATACAGCGAAGTGAATGCCATTGTGGGGTGCTATAACAGGGGGTGGCGAAGACCTATAAAATATGTTTTATTACGATTAATGTGTGAGCAGGTTCTAAAGATGGGGAGGGGATAATTACAGGAAAGATGCAAGGAGGCCCCCTCAACAGAGCTTGTAGAGAGAATCCAGCATAAAGTCTCATTTCAATAAATGTATATTTTGGAAATTAGCATTTGTCCCTTGTGGTGCAGTTGATTTGACCCATAATGAATCCCCTTTTGTTTTAAATGCAGGACCCTTTAAGAGACCACAAAGCTGAAATTGAGGGGAAACTATTGTAGGAATAAGTGCATTTTAATTTAACACAATGGTTACCTAGGTATGTGTCCGTCGTACAGCATCCAGGAACATATATTTATTTTTATATCTGCAATTTTTCTATACATATATTGTGATCTCTAGGCCACACCTCCTCACAACAAATTATACAATTATAATTATTAAAAATTGAATCAGAAACAATTAGCAGTGAACTACAAGAGAGATCATGTGCAAATAAGAAAGAATAAAGATATAACCTGATTTGTGTTTGAAGGACACCTACTTAGAAAAGTATTTCCGTTAACCCTTTGTGTGCCAGAGAGAGAATACCAAGCATTTTGTTGCCTACCACTTGGGCTCTCAAAGGGTTAAAAACAATTATGCCAAGGATACATTTCACAGTTCAGCACTCCATGCCAGAGAGGGTGTCATTTGCATTGCTAACAGTCAAAAGAGCTTACAAACTAGATACCTAGGTAAGAGTCATAGTACTCAGTATCAGTGTATAATGTATATATTTTACTCAGAGGAAAGAACTCCAGGAAGCTGTACTCACTACTTCACCATAGACTTATCATCTTGATTCACTGGTCACGTGAATCCTGTTTGGAGATATGCATCATTATAATTATTTGTAGTACAGTTATGAATGTGCTAGATATGTGTGTGAAAGGTCCATGAGTATTAATATAGTAAACTATGAATGATCATGAAAAAGATTACCTACCGGGAAAAGGTGTGTTTTAAAACTGAAACACTGAATGACTTAAGAAGTTAAATAGCCTGATTACACAATGAGTCAGTGACTGTTTGAGAGGCTTGTTGCACGGAACAATAGTATTCTCTGTCAGGGAGGACTTCATTAATAAGAAGAAGATGAACTAAATGTAAACAACTTTTCACAGGATTGTTCTCCTATTCATCTTTTTTTTTTTTAATTCTTTATTAACCCTTTGAATGACAGTGGAATCCAAGTCATTGTTTTGTATTGTGTTGGATACCTCTCTGGCACTCAAAGGGTTAACCCTTCACGGACCAAAGGGGTGAGTTCCAATTCCCCTGTTTTTGAATGAGGATTCTTTATTAACCCTTTGATGGTATCCAATGCACTGTTTTGTAAAGTGTTGGATACCTCTCTGGCATTCAAAGGGTTAACCCGTTACGGACCAAAGGGGTGAGTTCCAATTCCCCTGCTTTTGAATGAAGATTCTTTATTAACCCTTTGAATGACAGAGTGGTATCCAACGCATTGTTTTGTAATGTTTTAGACAACTCTCTGGCACTCAATGGGTTAACCCTTTAAGGACCAAAGGGGGTGATCAAAGCATTGTAAAACAGTGTGTTGCACATCTCTGGACAGTAAATGATTAAAGGAACACTAACATTTTAATTAACCCCTTAACGACCCTTGACGGTCATAGTACGTCATGGGTCGATCTGAGTTAACGACCCATGACGTACTATGACCGTCATGGAATTCCGGGTTCCCCCCGCGGCTGCACGCTGTTCGGGGAGTCCAGAACCGGAATAAAAAAAAAAAAATGTTCCGTGGTCCTTAAGTGACCGCAATGTGCCGATCAGCCGGTCGTTAAGGGGTTAACTCTTTGAGTGCCAGCAAGGTGTCCAATACATTGCGTTTCAATGCACTGGATACTCGTCACTCAAAGGATTAAATGGGGTATATACCCTTAATCCATTAAGGACGGTGTGACGTGCCAGAACTGTCACCATTTTTTCCCCTGGAACGTCACATACGCTTTACTTACAGTAGTCCTGTGGGAGCGCTGTAAGTAAAACTGGGGTCTGAAATTGACCGATCCAAGATCGGAGCGTTCTCTCTCAGACCCCCGCTCTGTGTGCCATTAGAAATAAAAGGTCACATGTACCGTCAAGGATCAAAGTGGCCCTTAAGGGTAGATAACTTCTCTGGACTGCTGGTCCTTAAGGGGTTAAAGTTAACCTGCCACCTAACTTTAACCCTTTGAGTGCCAGAGGGGGTAAGCAAAGCAATGCGTTGCGTACCTCTCTGGCAGTCAAAGTGTTAACTTAATCATGTTAAATAAGTAAATTTACATTTTATATTTTATAAAGACACATGCTATTTTCTTTTTTTATGGTTCACACTCATGACTTAATGTTTTACAAGAATTAGTAACAGAGGGCTTTATGTATAAAGGCAACGTTGAGCAATTCTGGGACAAACCAAGTTTCCTATAGGGGACAAATAAATGTTCACCCAAATTTGCATAGATCTATATGGTGCTTTTAAGCCTGCCAAACCTGGGAACTCACCAGATCTGCCCCAGAGAGTTTGTTTTTCAGACTAAGAGGTAGATTTAAAGGTTTGCTTTAAAACAGCATTTAAGTAAAACAGGTACAACGCCTGCAAATAATACATGATTTACATCGAATTCTACAGGTTGTCTATAAAAATAGCTAACGAGCGTAGGCACAAAAAAAAACACATAACACTAAAACCTGCAACGCACCTTTTTTCGCATCACCTTGCATCCTAAATAACCCAATAAAACACGACTTGCAACATAACGGCCAATGTTGTCTAGCAACCCTGATAGATGCACAAACAAATTCAAACTCACAGCCAATCCCAAAACCCCAAAGTATCAAAAATGTTCAAATTCACCTATATATACCCAAAAATAAGGTTAAACCTTGCCTGTGTTTCGAGTTTTGGTGAGCTAGAGCTCAGGACCCAGGCTCGGAGGCTAGTGATAGAGAGAGAGAGGTGCATACACTTGAGGTAGAAGGAGTTTGAAGAGATTTGCACTTAAATATACACATATCACACTTTTGCACATCTAATATACACCCATACAAACACACACACATAGTCTTTTTCTTTTTATATAACATATTACACATATTTATACTTTATTTTTTCAGTGTGAATCAGTGAGTGACAGAGAGTGACAGAGAGTGAGTGGTATCTGTGAGGGCCTGTGTGAGTGCCTGGGTGTGAGTGGGTGAATGATGGCCAGGAGAAGAGGACAGGAGAGAGGGATGGGGAGAGTAGTGGAGGAGGAAGGTCAGGAGGGCATCCCTGCTGAGAGTAGGAGTGGGAGAGGGAGATCCGCAGGGTGGAAGGGGACCCAGCCCAGAACAGCAGGCACACGGAGGGCAGGGACAGAAGCTGCAGTGGGATGAGGAGTAATTGTTGGGAAGCACCCTACACATTCGGGGCCAGAACAGGCAGGACACTGGTTCTAACACCTCGCAGGCTGGAGCTGAGGAGGAGAGGCTCAGGGATCTTTGCTACATGGAAGAGGAGAACAGGGCTCTTGTGGAGGCTGTCCTAGAGAGGGAAAGCGTCCTCTTTCTGAGGGGGAGAGTCCCTGGCCTGGCTGCGAGGAGGAAGGCTGCCTGGAAACAGATCTGCAGCAGGGTGAATTCGGTGGCCAGTTGCAGATGGGACATGTACTCCATCAAGAAAAGATGGGGCAACTTTAAGAGGGTGGTGAAGAAGAAGATGGGGGATGCCGCCCTGTATGCCCGAGGCACCGGAGGTGTTTCACCTGTACCCATCATGTTCAGCAGCTGGGAGGAGAGGCTGTGTCATCCACAGTTGTTGAGGGGGTCCCTGGAGGATCGGACACTGGGAATGAGAGGATCTCCACACTACCAGTAAGTACATCATCACATAGCCACACACCACATCAACCGACACAACCATCACACACAAACACAGCACACATCAACACATGCCCATCATTCATCCACACAACTGCACCAACAGCCTGAGGGTTAAAAACAAGACACAACACAAGCAAAAATGGGAAGGTTCGACCAGGCCCAAACCTGTCCAAGTGCCAGTTTAACCCTCTTGTTGCTGTGTTGATCACACACAATCCACACAAAGCATGCTTCACAAAATGTTGTCTATTAAACATCATTACTGTTCATCCACAATGTCACCCATGTACCCATATACCCACAGGGAAGTTAGCACATAACCCGTGAGTGCTAGAGGGATTATCAACGCATTGCACAATGATGTTTTGGCAACCCCTCCGGTACTCAAAGGGTTAACCGAGAACCAACACAAGTCGACAGGGTCAAGATTACATGCTACAGCGGTGTAAAAGAGATGATGGAGTGAAGTTAACCCCTCCATACCATCACTTCACCAATTCCCATGTTAGTCTATGGAGACTATTCACTAAAATGGATCAAGCTATTGAGGTCTCATTGGATAGATTCCATAGAAAAACACTGGAAATGGGGAAATGATATCACTGGAGAAGTCATCATTTCCACTTTACCTCCAATTCATAAGGTCTTAATCATCGCTCACTGAATATCAATAAAGATGGATAAGGAAGAACATCACAGTGTCACTGAGACTAACTGGCTGTATGTGCAACACACCGGCCTTGAAATAACCAATACTGTGTAATTAAGGAGAACCAAGTAGGCCTAGGTGTTGTGTATGCAATCATTTACCCTCACTTCAACTGTCATATCATACATTTGGTTTTCAAATGGATCCTCAGCAGTGGTGATGCCATGGATGGATGTTAAACCAACCACTATTTGCAGGATACACATGGGAACCAAATGTCAACCACTGAAGGTGGCACACCAACAGGCCATGATTAATGGATATCTCTGATTAAACAAGGCTGGATAATGCAGAAAGATGGAGCAACTGATCCAAACAGCAACAGGCCTTAATCAGAGAAATTCTTCAATACTGACCTGATTGGTGGCCTGTAGGAATGAACCTGGAAAGACCTCATGCACAGGATCCTGTCAAGTTCATCAATCTGTGATTACCAGGGTGGTATCACATGCATCACAACACAATACATAGGATACCATCATGACACTCAGAGATTCAAATGTCAAATACATCATCTTGTATTCATTCTGTCATCGCCTACAACTACATTACTAATCACACCATGTAATTTCCCCAAAGAGCATATGGGCCTGCAGTACAGCAGGAGGCCGTGGAGGAGGAGGCAGACACATCCTCTGGTGAGGAGATTCCTCTTGGGGAGCAAGAGGAGGGGACTGGCAGCTGGTCACCGTATCCACCATTTCCACCAACTGAACCATCTTCTGCATCACCCACTGCGCCACCACCTGCCGCATCTGCTGCACCATTACCTGCTCCCGCCCCCACTATCAGGACTGGATGTACCAGGGGTGGTCGATGCAGCCATCCACAATGGGACGGTACTACCGTTCTGCAGCACCTCCACCACCAGGAAGGGCCTGGATGTCCGGGACTCTGGCCACCCCTCAATATAGGCCATATGCCCATCAGTTGGACCTACCCTCTTTGATGACTCCCCAGCATGGGCCCAGGCATGATCCGAGGTGGGCACCAAGCAGCTACCAGTGACCAAGGTATGACCCCTGGCCACTGGAATACGAACACCTGGGCCTGACTGGGGAGCCCTGCCACCCTCAATTGAGGGAAGACTTCACCCCACCACCACCACCACAGAGATCAGTGGGCAGCTTGGAGTCCCTGGATGTGGTGGGCATATGGCCGTTACCTTCAGCAGCCTCTCCACCAGCACCACCATCAGCCTCACCACCAGCAGCCTCCCCAGGCACATCCTCCTCCAGCAGTGTAAGCAGCAGGGAGGCAGAGTGCCTGGTGCTACAGAGGAGGCAAATCAGGGAATCCCAGAGGACCAACAGGTACATCAGAAGGCTCCAAAGGGATTCCCTGAGGAACGCTGTCAGACTACAAGCCAGCATTCATGCCCTGGAGGTACAACATATGGTGCTGACTGCAGAGCTGCTTCAGTACCCTACAGGGATGATGGACATGATGGGGCAGCTGCTGGTGGAGTTCAGAGACCACAACCGCAGGGAGAACCTGCGTGTGGAGAGGGAGCAGCGGTCGACAGAGGGTTCCATTGCACTCACCTCTCCCTGAAGTGTGACCCCTAAAACCACACCAAGGGTGCAAAGGGTGACCAGGCAGTCAGCCAGGGCATCCAAGTCTGACATCCAGTCCAAGGTCCCCCTGTCACGGTTCCCAGGAATAAACCAGGAGTCAGTACGGTAAAGTAAAGCTATCTTTTATTAGAAAAATCACAGTAATGCACGTAAACAGATAACACACTGAGGGTGATCAAAGAGGCAAGCACTGTATCAGAAATAGCAGTCCGCCAATAGATCCACCACACTGTCCGAGACTATGCCTCAGCCCACTGGAGCCTCGAGTTAATTCGGAACGCCCAAAGGACTAGCACTGACTCAGTCTGCAGTCAGTCTTGGAGAGAAGTCTCCAATAGCTACGCAACCAAGGAGACTACTGATTCACGTCTGCCATCAGTAAGCTAGGAGTCTGATAGAACCCCAGGTCCGCACTAGATTGGGTGTCTGTGGAGCGGGAACCAACACACAGAGGAAACAGAAAGAGCCCCCTAGTCAGCACCAGAAAGGACAGTCAGACAAGCTGGGTTATACACGGAGAGGGTAGTCAGCAAGAGCCACAGGTTTGCACCAGAAAGGATGTCTAAGCCAAATTGGAACGCTATCACGGTGCCCGTGATTCCTGCGACATTTTGACATATTTATTTCCTTTTCATTGGCTGCTCTGTATAGCCCCTCCTAGTGACACCCTTTATATACCTTGGGCTGTCACTTAGGGTTTTCCCTTTCATGGTGTATCTGTTGCCTAGCGCTAGTTTCGTTTACTCCTATTTGATACCAGTGTATGACCCAGACTGTTTGACTACTCTGCATGCTCATCGTTCCTGCTCTGTGTACCGACCCGGATTGGCTGACGTTCCTGTTCCTGTGTTGACCCGGCCTGGCTGACGTTCCTGCTCCATGTACCGACTCGGCTTGTCTGGTGGACCTGCTCTGTGTACCGACCTGGCGTGATTGGCGATCATGCTCCGTGTACCGAATCTGCTTGGCTGACGTTCCTGCTCCGTGTACCAACCCGGCTGGGTTGACGATCCTGCTCCAGTTCCATTCTGCTTATTAGCCTCTCCACTCTCCACTTACACTGTTGCATAAGTTCAGTGGTCTTGCCAGAGCACCGGTGTTCCGGTTTCGCATAGTAGTCCAGTTCTCTTCCGTTTGCACACTGTGCCCTGTGTGACCCTCCGGTGTTTCCGATTAACACCACGTACGCTTGGTCTGTTTTGTCATTACTGAGGTTGAGTATGTTTGGGCGCCTCAGGTTTCCTCCTCGCTACAGACCGGAGCGTATGTAAACCCCTTCAGGGGCGGTGCTGGGCCTTTGTATATAAGTCTGAAGTCTCAGTTGGGCGCATATTTCACTGCTGCACTGATTCACGCTGTTTGTAGTCTCGGGTGGACGCTCACTCTGCAGCAGTCCTCCTGTGTTGCCTTGCCAGACCTGCACTGGCTTAACCCGTTGCATACGTGTCAGTCGCTGTTGTGACTCCCTGCGTAGAAAGTTACATTGGGCCTTCCTACTTTGAGGTCAATCCAGTCAATCCAGTCATTGGCCTAACTTGCTTCTCGTGGTCATTCTTACACTGTATCAACTGTGATTTACCTGACCTGTATCAGTACTTTAATTTTGTTCTACATACTGGACCCGTGTGGGTTAATTATACAATTGTAACCTGTCTTGTCTCAGCTTATCATATTACTGTATGCTGGACCCATGAGGGTTACTATTATTCATTGTGTGTCAATAAAATTGTGTTTTTACCTAAAACTTCCGTTTCTGAGTGTACTGAACCGTAACAAACGCACAAGAAAAATGGTCAGACAGAGCCACAGGTCAACACCAGAATGGATGGACAGAAAGGCCGGGTAATACACTGTTCAGGTAGTTAGCCAGAGCCACAGGTCCGCACCACATTGGGTGTTCACTACACAATGGGAGCAGGCAAAAGAGTAGCCAGACAGAGCCACATGTCAGCACCAGAATGGATGGACAAACTAGCCTGGTCATACACAGAGCCCAAGGGAAACAGAACTGTATTGTACAACAATGCAAGGGCAACTGAGTCAAGACTCAGTCTGTCCTTTAAGCCCCTCCTCAGGAAGTATGTAGGAGGAGCAGCTCAGAGGGAGGAAGTAGGTAGGAGGAGACTACAGTAAGCAAACACATAAAACAGAGGCCTGCTGCATGCTTGGAGCCTCGCGCCTGCAGATGACGCAACTAGCTTTGATGCGTACAACCATGAGTCATTCTGGCGACATCCGTGTAGCATAGAAGGCCGCAGATGCCGAAGTGCCATATGGAGCATCGCCTGAAGCTGCAGCACTGGAACCAAGGTAATCAATAACCCCCCCACCGAAAAAAAATAAACAGCCCAACTTGTTATTTTCCCCCTAAATAAAACAAGCACTTCTGCATTTGAATCCTGTCTGATATGGCTTGTGGTTACTTATAGATTAAGTAGCAAAGATGTCTCCAATGCATTGTCAAGCAATGCAGTGAACACAACTTCTGCCCAGGTTACATGTTTGTAGAATGTTTCAACATGGGTTTTCACACACAACATTGTCCAAATTCAACTTGCAATCCACCACTGGAGCCAAATAACATGACAGTGTTATATGGTCATGATGTGGGTTGGATTTGAACAATAGATACCTACCCCTTAGCACAACAACTGGTACAACACTGTGAACATTCATTTGCATTAATTGTTGTGGTTTACAGGGGTTAACCAAACAGCTATTTAACTTAGCTAAGAACTAACAGGCAGGGTAGCTTGAACATGCAGCCAAATAGGCTGTGATTCACACTCTGATTGTGAAAATCACTTACTGGATAACCAAATGATCACCCTATGGTTTCAATGTGTCTGCTACACATTAAAACCGTAGGGTGAGCATTGGGTTATGCAGTAAGTTGTGTTACGGTTTTTACTAAGGTTGAAACAGACTTTACCAGACTTTATAACATCACCACTTAGTTTGTTTGTTTGTTAATGTGGTCCATGTACTGAGAGATGTCAAACTAAAGCAATCTCAGAACATTGATTACATTCATCAACATGGAAACCATGGACGTGAGATCACTGGGGGAGTATATCCCCTTTATCACCTCTTTATCACTCACAACACACATTAGTGTATCACTGCCATCATCTCTTTGCATGAATACATCACAAAGTCCACTCACGGTCAAACAACTAATGGACTCCTGTGATGTAGGTCATGCCTTCCTTTGTATGAGGGATACTGTAGCCATGGGTATGGTTCCACATTGAGACATGTCTAATACCACATTTAATTTAACAGACACATTATTGAATAGTGATGGTTCTCATTTAATGTGCCTCACACGACATGCATTGAACACTTTTATGAACTACAAAAGGTACATAAAAACTTTAAAAAGGATTCTGAAGAAACACTACTGAACTGCTCATGTGTTGTTCACAAAGTATTGTAACTCTGCAGATGAGCCTTCTTACTGTTCAGGTTTGATACCTGGATGTTAGGAAACACTTACATTTGGGTCTTCTGTGGATATGTGGATGTTCCAGTACAGGTTGCTGTGAACATCAGGTTATACAATGCAACACCAACACAAGCACTTGAAATCATCAAGGGGTGAGCTTCATGGAAGTTTTGTCAAGGCTTCAGTCCAGTCACATGGAAACTACTCTGTTCCAGGATGGATCATGCTATGGATTCCAGTGGGAAAACACATCAGGATTTGGAACAGCACCCTTGAACTGATTGTCATGCAACAGCTCAAACATCACTATCCCATGAGACTTTTCTGTTACAGGGGAGTACATAACCGATTGCTTTGTAATGTGTTGTGTACTCATCTGTAACCCATTATGTGGAGATCTAAGGGGATGTCAACCAGCCCTAGGGATATGTTCCCTTGACATAAATCCACTTGTGGTCAGGGCTTACAGCGAATTGTAATGATGAATGATAGGAGAAATGTGGATTCCTGGCTGCTACAAGGCCCAGGTGGATAACTGATGTGGTGAGCCAAATAAGAGGGCCACCTAGGTAAATGGTTTAAAAAGGGGGAGAGGAGAGGTGGGGTTCACAGGACCGAGAACTCTGAGCTAGGAGGCTGTTGTCTTGAATACAGGCCAAGCCTTTTACTTGTGGTCAGAGCTTACAGCGAATTGTAATGATGAATGATAGGAGAAATGTGGATTCCTGGCTGCTACAAGGCCCAGGTGGATAACTGACATGGTGAGCCAAATAAGAGGCCAAAAAGAAAGTGGAAAACCTTTATTTAACTTGTGTAATGGTAACATCAGTTGTTCAGTGAAGTAAGGGCCTCAAGGATTTCAACTTAAGTATTATGAATATATCTTGTATAGCATGATGATTGCCACCTGCCTAATATCTGTATAATATGAGGAGGAACTTTGTTGCGGGATGCTGAAGAGGCTGTGCCTATTCTTAAAGAGTGACCTGAAAACTCTAATGGGTTATGACATAGTCTGGATAACATGGTTTTGAGATAATGAGTGAAAGTAACTGTAGTGAGTGTGCTTTGTTTAATGGAAGTAAAGTGCTATGGCTACTGAAGGGTTCGATTAATTGGATTAATTGATTAAGTGCTGTGTAAGGGCACCAGAGGTTGTTTGTTGGGTAATAAGGGATATAATTACCTTTGGCAAGCTGGTCCATTTTAGAATGTGATAAAAAAAGTTTAATGTGATTATTGCATACTATAAGTTGATGTTTATTGATGAATTTATATGATTTAGACCGGGGCTAGGAATTTGCCCTGAGAAAGCCAAAAAATGCTAGATTAATAGCTGCAAGTAATACTATATTGGTGTTTTGTTGAAAAGGTTTGGAAAGTAGGAATTTGTATAATTGTTTAAATATCTGACTTGATATGGGTTTACGAGACTTGACATGGGGTAGTTGTAATTTACTCCTTTATAGTGTGAAAATATGGATGTTTTTTTAGGGTACAGGATAGCTAGATGATGAATGTTGAATGTTGAATTCCAGCTAGATAAGATTTAATGGAAGGGTAGGTTAGATGAAGTGTAGAATGACAAAAGGCTACGAAAGCTAGAATAGTGTCATGAGAATATGGCTTTTAGTATGTAGTTTTAGTATGAATTGATTGAAAGAATTCCATGCTTTATTGTATGTGCGTACAGTGTTTGGAGCTAATGCTTTATTGATGACGGTAGATGCAATGGATAAATATTTGTTTAAGGTATTGTCAGATCTTTGAATTCTGGTAGACTTGACTTCTTCTGATTTGAGAAGGACCTGTAATTTAGAATGTGATAACGTTTCAGTATATGAATAACCATAAATTAAATTGACAGATGTGTAAGTAAAAAATTTGTGGTACAGAGACAGCCAAGTTAACTTTATGAGTAATTTCATAGTGATTTGGGAATGAGATCTACCTTTAAGAATTAAAACAGAAGTTTCTGGGTGGATTAATTGGAATGTTTTGCCTGTCCATAAGTGACCCCATAAGGCTGCGGCTGCTACAACTGGGTGGATTTCTAGGAGGGATGGCAATTAAACAAATTCGGTTGAATCTGATACTTCTCTAGGCCATTTCTCAGAAAACCATTCGCCATTTGAAATAGCAGAAAAACCTCTCTTTGAGATATCATAAGATTGAACAACTGGGGATGCTGGGTTTGGAGTGGGAGGGAACATCATGTGGCCGTTCCAGTGATGCAAGAAACGTGACCACATGATGAGAACAGATTTGGTTCATTGTCTGATGGAATTTTGGAATTTGGGAATTGAGAACGTAGGTGTAAATTTTGAGAAGTAATGATATGAAGGACCCACATTGCGGGATGATTTTCATTGAAAAGCTAAGGTGACCTATAAGCAATTGTAATTCTTGTAATGTGATAAATTCTTTGCAAATGTAGGATTCGACTAATAAGGTAATACAGTCTAGTTTGTCTTGTGGGATACTAGTCTCTAAAAGAATAGTCTACAAAAATTCCTATGAATTCTATCGTAGTTGCGGGGCCATGGGTTTTATCAGATGCTACAGGGTTATTGATGGATTTGAATAGATTTAGTAGTTTATTTAAACTTGACGGGAATGTGATTTGCTGGTTCAATAAGCAGAAAATCATCGAGGTAATGAAGCACAGCTCAGCATTTGCAATGGTTGAGAAATATCTAGCAAATGGTGTCAACAAAGGTGTCAAAAATGTTAGTGCTGCTTTTGCAACCAAAGGATAATCTAGTGGAGAAATAATATTTATATTGCCACTTTATCCATTGCAAATTCCATAGAGAGAGGTTGACAGGTAACAGTTTGAAGGCATGTGAAATATCTGTTTTAGATAACCAGCAAACCAGACCCGCTTGGGAAATGAATGAGATTGCGTGGTCTACATTTGCGTATTGCAGTGAATAGGATTCTGAAGGAATCAGTGAATTGATGCTTGGAGCTAAAGAGGAATGAGGGGCTGAGAAGTTGATTATCAGACGATTTTTATTCATAAATTTTGTTGTTGCAATTCCTATTGGGTTGATTCTATATATGGGAAATGGTGGTGAAGAAAATGGGCCTGTAAGGAAGTTGTTCTCTAGTTCTTTGTTTATGAGAGTGGAAACTGTTTCTGGGTCTGAGACTGCTGACACTAAGTTTGGACATTCTAAAGAAGTAGATGGTGTGGCTACGATGCCTGTGTGAAAGCCTTCTTCCAGACCTGAAATTAGAAAGTTAACTAAACTGGAGTCTGGATGAGATGCAAGCAAGTCATTACGAACATCAGAGTATAATACACTGAGTGTTTTATTAGAAATTGAATTCCTAGGACAAATGGCTCTGGAGTGTGATTGACGGCATTTAGAACAGATATGAAAAAGACGACAACCATGGAAAAAAGAACCTCTATCATTATAATTGTTGCATATAAGGGTATTTCCTAAGTATACAATAGGGCAGCCTAATTTGTCATGAGTCTGATTACGGTAGGATGGTGCTGGAAGGTTTTGAAATATTGGTGGACCTGAGGTGCTGGTTGAAGTGGATGGTTGATTGATTGGTGCATTTGGACAAAGGTTGTGGGAATAGCTGACTGACTGACAGCACTGACAGACTGGAGCTTTAAGTCCAGCAAAATGTCTACAGAATAATTTGTTGTCTAGCAAGCTCAAGTCTGTCACAAAGTCGAATTGAATAATACAAAAAGAAAAAAGAAAGGATATAATCGTGGCATTCCCCTTCCTCATATACAAGGAAGGGGAGTGCCACGTTTATATCCTTTCTTTTGGTATTATTTGATTATTTATATGGATTGTAGGCACCTTGTGTATGTTATACATGGTTTCTTCCCTTATGTTTAATTTAGGTGTGAGGGATCGTACTATGTACCTGCAAAGTCGAATTGAGCCAGTGCAGCTTCAGCTTTAGCTGCAAATGAGCGATGGTAGTCATAAAAAGTTTGTTCTCCATATTTGTAAGCTAGATCGACAATAGTAAACAAATATTGGTCCAATTCTTGTCTTCTATGCGGAAATGCTGAACACAGGATATCTCTGTAAATACTGAATGCAAGGACGAATTCAGCCAAGGATAACTTTTTGGACAGACTAGGGTCCTTGGCTTTAAGGGTGATGGTAATGTCCCCACAATTAACTGTCCTGTGTTCCGCTAAGTCCTGTGAAGCAATTAGAAGAAGGACCAAATTGATTTCTTTACCTTCAATTATGTATATGTGCCGGTATCATGTGGGCATGTGTTATACGAGGAGTATTGATTTGAAATGTACCTTGTTGTTGATTGAGAACAGATGGGGTTGATTGATTACCTTGGAAAAATGTTACTTCTAGAACTGAGACTCTTGTTTGTATGTCTTCTACAGCTGCTCCTAGGTTGGAGACAGCTGAACATAGCTCTGTAAGTAAATGGGTGATATGATTTAACTGTAATTCTTGAGAATTGGCTGAAGTGGTTGGTATGGAGGGTGTATGAGTTGGATTGGGTGCAGAGACTAATAATTTGAAAAGTTCTGCTTTTGATGCTGAGGCAGAGTAGGGTATGTGCCTTCTAAACAATTCTGTCATGAGTCTAGAAACGGTCCAATCCCTGATTGAAGGACTTCTCGGAGTTGGTGAAGCTATTTCATTATTTGGAACAACAATCTCGGATGTGCTAGCTTGATCCAGGTTATCCATAGTACTAGAAAATAAAGAAATTAGTTGGGGGTTTGTCCCTTTTCTTTTTTTTTTTTTTTGCGCTGCACCGAGGCCAGGTTGACAAGTGAAAACCAGTCTTCCGCTGGGAGGAAGGTTTGAAAAGTAAATCCCTCATCTCTTTGAAGAGATAAGGATTGAATTGTGGACCCTTGGCTCTAGCAAGGCAAGGTTAGTAAGAACCTTGTGTTCTATAAAGAGGTAAGGTTGGTAAGTGAACCTTCAGCCTCTGCAAAGAGGTAAGGTTGGAAATAGGACCTTCGGCCTCAACAAAGAGGTAAGGTTGTGACGTGACCTTCGGCCTCTATGAAGAGGTAAGGTTTGAAAGTGGACCTTTGACCTCTACGAAGAGGTACGGTTTGTAAGTGAACCTTCAGTCTCTGCGAAGGCTGAAAAATTAACCTTTCCTCTGAGAAGAGGTAAGGCTGGTAAGTGAATCTTAGGCCTCTGAGAAGAGGTAAGTTTAGATACTGAACCTTTGGCCTCTGTGAAGAGGTAAGGTTGTAAGTGAACCTTCGGCCTCTATGAAGAGGTAAGGTTAATAAGTGAACCCTCGACTTCTTTGAAGAGATATGGTTGATTTGGGAACACTAAGCCTCTGGCACTAGATAAGTCAGGGTAGGTGTATTTTGGCCTCTGCTAAGAGGTAGGGTTGGTAAGTGATCCTTAAGCCTCTGTGAAGAGGCAAGGATTGCAAATGCACTTTGAGAATACTGTAAAGATGTGTGATAGGTTACCTTCGGCCTCTATAAAGAGGTAATGTAGTAAGGGAACCTATATTCTAGCTGGTAAATGACTTACAACCCTCATTGAAGAGGTAGGTGTAGGAGTGAATTAATATTTATTTGATAGAATGTCTAGGAAACTAAAAGTAAAAGTGTGATAAACTTGCATCATTTTGAGGAAGGCGGCTTATTGCACTTTCCTGTACGGAGGCAAGGTTAAAGTGAGAATTTAGGATTGTCTGATGGAAAGTGAGCGAAAAGTGCTAAAGAGGTAAATGAAGAAGAAACTTACCTGTTTTCGTTGTAGGAAAACCTAAATGATATAGTAAAGTAACTTTGGAGTTTAAAGGGATAGTAACACTTCGTTTTAACTTTATTTTATTTTGTAGGCATTAAAAAAACATGAAGAATGATATAAGTCTTATCTCTCAAACCTTTATTGTTTATGAGATATTCACAAGCAAAGTTCCCCTCCCCGCCCCTTTTACCTAGTGTAAACAATCTCTTCTCAGATGTGAGTCTGGTTGTATGACAGTACAGATAACAGAAGGGGACAATTTTCTTTGTAAGAAAACAATGAAAGCCCTTCCCCCCTTGACAAGTTTTTCAGCTTTTTCCATTATCTTAATTGAAGATTGTCCCTCTCTGCAGTCTACCTGGGCATCTCCCTTCTTATCTGGTTGAACAGGGGGGGGATACTTTGTTTGTGAATATCTCTTAAACCATAAAGGTTTCAGAGATAAGACTTATATCATTCTTCATGTTTTTTTAATGCCTACAAAATAAAATAAAGTTAAAATGAAGTATTACTATCCCTTTAAGTAGATAGGAATTAGGAATAAGAGCAGAGAGTATATGAATTGAGGCCTACCCTAGCGAATTGATGTCAAAATGCAATAAGAGTCTTGGATGATACTCTAATTAGGTGATTGACTTGAAGGATCTGATAGCAGCTACCGATAGATGAAAATACATAAATATATAAATTGATTTATAGAGAAATAAAAACTTCTTACCTGTTAATTTGACTTGATATTAATTTGATTTCAATTACATAAAATTAACTTTGAAACCTTGAAGGATGAATAACACATAATATGTTTGCTTCTAATGAATAATATTTTGCATGGATGATACGACAAGGAAATTAGTAGTTGATTAAAACGTTGCCTTTATTATACCTCAAATTGTAGAAATAGGAAGACTAGATGAAAATTGAATTTTAACTTATTTGTCAATAAGATCATTGAATTAAATAAGGTTGTAGCTTTCAGGGATGTAGAGACATAATAATAATTATTAACACTGAATTGTATAAGAGATTTAACAATGGCCTATAAACAGAAAATGTTCAGTGATACAGTATGATGTGACAAAAATGTAATGGCTTTATACACTGGATAAAATGAGCTTATGTTTGATATACATAGCAAGCTTAAAGGGACAGTAATGTCCCAAAAAAATGTTTTCCAGTTTTGTAGAGTTTAAATTAATTAATATGATGCAAACCCTATCTCTCAAGCCGCTATGGTTTGAGAGATATAGGGATTCAAAGTTCCCCCCTCCCTCCCCTTCTCCTGACTCGAGGAGGCTCTGCAGCAGAGCCAAAATCGTGTTATTGCTACAGAATTCATTCATTGGAAAGCTGTACAAAGTGTGCCTGGTTTGCAAGCACACTTTGTAGACCTGTCGAATGAATGGATTCTTTTTAAGTAACATGATTTCGGCTCTGCTGCAGAGCCGCCTGCTGGTCCCCAGACCGATATCTCCTGTTGTCAGCTAGACACTGACATTGGGAGAAGGGGAGGGGGGGACTTTGAATCCCTATATCTCTCAAACCATAGCGGTTTGAAAGAAAGTGTTTGGATCATATTTATTAATATTTTAAACTCTACAAAACTGGTAATTTTTTTTGGGGGGACATTTCTGTCCCTTTAAATTGATTAGTACAATGGTGTGTGATGTAAACAAGATAGCAGATAGAGTTACCAATGAGAAAGATTACGATGTATTTGATATGAAGGTTAGTTTGCTTACTTCAAGCCAACCGGAACTTACTTGCTGCTTTTATTTTTAATTAATGTAATGTGTGGAGGTAGAGAAAATTTGCGTCTTGCTGAGATGCCAAAGACCGGATCTAGTGACTGCCGAGAAACTGGAAGTGATGTCAGGACCTCGACAGAGTTCACAGGACCGTGAACTCAGAGCTGGGAGGCTACAGCCTTGAATTTAATGGCTTACAGCTCCTCCCACAAACACAAAAAGGCCAAGCCTTTTACACATCAATAAATATGTCCTAATAGCTCCATGAAACAGATACATTTGGGCTGCCACTGTCAGAGTGCTGCACACACATAGGTCAGTATGGTGTCCCTTGAGATCTGATCTCATGACCTCTATGTTGTGTAACACAATACCACTGTAGATCCATCCCTCTGCTGCTCTTTTCAGCTATAGCAAACTACAGGTCCCATGTTCACTTCAATGGCCCTTTAACCCCTGATGTGACAGAGTGTTATCCAATACATTGCATTGGATAATGCTCTTTAGCTGCAGGGGTACCATGGTTGCTATGTTTTGATCATAGAAGAACACTTTATTTGCTGCCTATGAAGCCCTGGATTATGCTGAACATGGGTAAAGTGTTGTACCTTGGTTTCCTGGGGGCATGCATGATATCCTTGAGGGAGCAATGTCAACATGTACAACAGGGTGGCAGATGGTATTGGAATCCACAACCACATCATTTGACACATCCATGGAATGGTAGATGTTTGGGGTCCATACTGAAGCCAGTGTCAGGGCTGTGTCACTGATCCTGTGGGGTGAAACAGAACATGTGTGTTGTGAATTGGTGCAAATAGACTCACCACAAGACTGATTATGGACATGCATGAATTGTGTGCATGCATATGTTATACTCCCAGCTGAAGTGTTCCCTGATCAATCTGTCTCTTAGGGTTTTTTCACCATCGACAATGTCCACAGGGTCATCAGGTATTGGTGGGAGCTGGATATCGTCCACAAATCTGGTGTCCACCTCGATGTTGTGTAATATTGCACATGCCTTTATGATATCTCAGACTTTGCCTGGTGCATACTGTAGTGCTCCCCCCAAGTGATCCAGACACCTGAACTGGGATTTTAGGAGCCCGAAACTCCGCTCAGTGGCATTCCTTGTTCTGGCATAAGCCTGATTGTATCGCTCCTGGGCATCGGTTTGGGGATTTGCAACCGGGGTCAGTCTCCAGGATATGCAGCCATAGCCTGAATCACCTGTGGAAAGTGAGTGACGTAGGGAGCACGTTGTGTGACTGATGTTTTATGAGGTGGACGTACTAGCTGTGAGTGAAGAGCATGCTGAGCAGTGTTGTTTGTGCACATGTGGATGTGGGGTGATTTAGTATTGTTAACTCACCCAGAAGCCATCCCCCTGTATACGTTCCATTTTCAAAGTCTCTGTGATGAGTTTCTGAGTATATATGCATCATGACAGCTCCCTGGATATTTTGCACAGACGTTCATGCTCCTCATGTTGCTGTCACACACCATCTGCATGTTGATGGAGTGGAAGTTCTTGCGGTTAATGAATAAATGTCCCTCATGTGCTAGAACTTTGATACGGACATTGGTGCAATCTATTGCACCCATGACCAGTGGCATGCCTCCCGTTACATAAAAGCCCTGCTTCAGATGTGTCCACTCCATATCGGTGGTGGAAAAATAGATATACCTACTGGCCTTGCTTTTGAGGGCTGGCAACACCTGGGCCAATACCCTAGGGAATGTGGCCTGTGACATGCCAGATGCGTAACCTTCTGTCGACTGGAAGGCTCCACTTACCATGAAATGTATGGCACACATGAGTTTTTGCAAGCCAGTTAGGGTATGGTTATGGATATATTATGAGATTGACCTCATCCTTGATGACCTCATATAGGGCAATGATGCTGTGTGGCCTCAACCTTTAGCGATCTATCTACTCGTCATCGGTCATTCCCAGGAGCGTGACCCTTGGGCAGTATACCCTGGGCCTTGGTGGTTGTCTGCACATCCTACACTGCTCCAGGGGTCCCTGTAGCAGCTGGGGAGCACCTTGTTGCAGCAGTTGGGGAGCATCCTGTTGCATCAGCTGTGGTTCTGCAGGCAGGTGTTGTCCTCCAGGTGGGGATGGGCTCCTGTGTTGCTCTTGAGCCAGAGCCTACTCACTTGCAATAGATGAAGGCTGTTGATCAGGCGTGCTTGAGAGTTGCTGGTGTTCCCTAGCCCTTGTCCTTGCACACCTTCTCCACAGTCTTCGCATCAATAGGTATGCGAACATACTTATTGGAGTATCTCTCTATCTCTGGCTCTCTCTCCCTTAGTGGAAAACAAGCCATGTGTGAGTATAGTAGGATATCCTTTTAAGACCATGTTGGGGCTTTGTCCAGGTGTGGTCATGAGGTGAGTGATGATCAATGGGAGGGTGTTTGTTGTCCAGGTAAGTGTTTGCCAGTGTGTTTGTGTTATAAAATCTACTGTGTTTTGATTGGTGTGTAGCTGTGAGTTGCGAGTGTGATGTTGTGGAGTGCAGGTTGTGTCTCTGTCATGTAGTGATTTTGCCCAGGTGACCTTGTTTTGTATTGAGAGGTGTCCGTGTTGTGTGTTAACCCCCATTGTTCCGTGCAAAGTTGTGATGTGTTGTGTTGGTGTGCTTTTTGACAACCTTGCCCCTGTGGTGTTGCTAGGTTGTTGTGTTGTGTGAGACAGTGATTTGTGGTGCATGGGCATGGTTTGTGTGTTATTTTGGCATTGCATAGGTTAATTTTTCCATTTGCGGTATGCTGTTAGTCTGTTTTATTGTGTGTGACGGTGGTTTCTTTTTGCCATTATGTGTTTTACGTCTAACAAAACTGGGTCTTAACTTTTGCTTTTTAAATGTATCTTTTTTTCTGCCATTAGCAGTACTGAACTCCTTTAAATGACTCTGTGGAATCTTGTTCCATGAGTCTCAATGCATGTAAGATTATCGGCAGTAAGGATTAGTGAACTGCCATTAGCTATTCATAAGATGGACCTTCAAATGACTTACTGCACGTTAAAACACATGACAGTGGGTTTATTTGCTAACGCCTGTGTGACAGGGGTACAGGGGTTACTGATCGGTAGACCGAGGGTTAAGCGATGTATCCAGCCAGACAAAAAGATAATAAATTGCATTTATTAGAGTGGTCACGGCACACAAACATAGGACAACAATTACAGGCAAACAAACAGGGGTAAAACATAAAAACGAAACACTTCTGCGGTTCTCTTCTTGGTTGCACAGATTGTCAGGGGTTACATATAATACTCACAGTCCATTTTAGCTTTAAACTGGAGCTTACACATAGTCCCACTAGAGGCAAGAGTGGTCATCCTGCCCACTACACATACTACTGGATTACATGAAGGTTCCTTGTATCTTTTAGTCCTGGCACCTGGCCACTACAGTGCCCACTCACTCTAACTCTTCCGGTGAAGACTCACCAGTACCAGTTTCTCCTGTACTCCTTTAGAATGCCCATGGACCCTAGGCCTCCCACCATTATGGAGAGGCCTCCTCTCCTCTTCCTACATTTTTTCAACTCTGTCCTCTCTCACTCTCTCTTCCTAGCCTTTTTTCTACCCACCCCCTACAGGATCTGATGTCTCAGGTACCATCTACCAGATCTCTTTCTGCTTAGCTTGATGTGAGGGGGAAGATAAACACATTCAACACACATATTTGCCCTACCCCACTCTATCTGACCAACACTTGCTATCTCATAACACAATTTCTGTGGACAGCTAGACTGGATGGCAACATCTCCCTGTACATCATACACACTAACCAACCCATTCAATGCTGGTAAATGGCCAACACTCTCTAATGCATGCACACACAGGGGACATTAATGTTTCAAGAATGGAAACACATGATAAGACAATGGCGATCACTAAAAACAGACACATTTCATTCTCTGGGTGACAACCATTCCGGCACAGCCTGCCTTTAAATCTTCCCCAAATTACTGGTCTCAGAAGACAGAGGCTGATTCTCTGTCTTGATGAGTCCACCTATAACCCCACCAACTTTCCAGTCTGTTCAGTCCACTCACACCATATTACTCCCACTTTGTCACCCACTTCATAGCACACTCTTCCTTTCAACCACTCACCCTTGTAGTGGCATGACTACAAGGGGTGCAGAGGACACAGCTACACGGGGGCCAACCATCAATGAGCGCCCTATCTGCCCCAGAGATCAATATGTTCTAGTTATGTCTCTGTGAAAATATTAGTGTGACAGGGTGCCCAAAAAAATGTTTGCACCCTGGCCCTCCAATGGCTGTCTAAGTCACTGCACCCACCTCCGCTCAATAAATCCCCACCCACAATGTGCAAACATCATGTGAGAGGCTTCTGAGGATGAACAAACAGCACAATGGCCTGTTCTACTTCTAGCCACTGCTCACAAGCATCACATTCTAGCTCTCTAGTGCCATTACAGAGGAGAAATTTCCACATACATATTAGTCAAATCTCTCCCAAAACGGGCAATCTGGTTCCAAAATGATGGGCAAGTGGCCTCTGCACAGGAACACCAGCTAACTCCAGACTTACATTTCAGCCTTGTTGGGCCTCGTCAGCAAGGTGCAGCTGGATTCCCTAGGCATTAAGAGCAAGGGGTCCATGTCTGGATTACCCCTCACTCTTAGGGAGACCCCCTAAGTGTTTTCAAAATTTACAAAAATGTTTACGAAGTTTACAAAAATGTGAGAGGCTTCTGAGGATGAACAAACAGCACAATGGCCTGTTCTACGGCTAGTTTCTGCTCAGAAGCATCACGTTTTAGCTCTCTAGTGCCATTACAGAGGAGAAATGTACACATACATATTAGACTAATCCCGCCCAAAAGGGCGGTCCAGTTAAAAAATGATGAGCAAGTCCCCTCTGCGCGGTCGACCAAAACAACTAATTTGGCCGGCCCAGCTTGATTGATTTAGTCAATACAGTGTGATAACTGGCCAGCTTAGTTGATTTCAATCAAAATGTTCAGAACTGGCCAACAGAAATGCACCTACGCATCCCTGAATTAAAGGGATATGTGGTCACTTTAGCAAATGTACTAGGAAGAACTTGGGAAATTCTGGGTCCAAACCAACTGCACCATAAAGCAGGGGAGCTCAAACCTGGCTTCAGGCCCCCAATGGTGCATATTTTCATGGGTAACTAACATGAACACTGGCAAATCAGTGACTCAGTCATTCAGATGTATCTGCATAAGGTTACAAGGAAATCCTGAAAACATGTTCTGTTGTTGGGCCTGAGAGCAGGTTTGAGCACCCTTGCCATAAAAGACAAATAATAATTTCTGTTAGTTTAAATCCCATTTTTAATACCCTTGAATGTTAGAGAGACCTCCATCGCATTGCAAAAGCAGTGCAGTGGAGATCTCTCTAGCATTCAAGGGATAAAAAGGCCAATTTACATCAATGGAAATTTCTGTTTGTTCCCTATGGTGAGATGGTTTAGTCCAGAATAGCTCAAGTTCTTCTCAGGATACCAGGCCTGTGGCAATCAACAAGAAACGGTTACAGTGCTTATGAAATTCTCTGGAACTACAGTGCTGTAGAATTTCCTAGGAAAATGCTGACTAACAATCAGAAGTGGAGGATACAAACATTTTCACAATCCTTTGTTTGTTCCTCACGTAGAAATTTATTACATGCTGCCAACATGAATAGATTTTACCTAATCTCATCCTTCAGTCAGACGTTTCTGCAACTTGGCCAAGTACAACAAAGGGTCTTACTCATGAAGCAAATGAAATGCAATTCTGGAACACACCAGCTGCACCATATAGTGGAGCACAAATAAAACCCCATTGATTTAAATGGGGCTTTTAGCTTCTTGAATATAAGAAACGGCTCCATAACATTGCAAAGCAATATGCTGGAGTCTTCTTCCTCATACAGTTGGTTAAACCTCCTTTTTAAATCAAAGGAAATTTACCGAATTTTAATATGCTATCTATGGAGTAGTTAGTTTGCTCCAGAAGCAAACCATTTTAGCTTGATGAATAAGGCTCAACGTTTTTGGGTCACATATTCATCAAGATAAAGAAGTACAATTCTAGAGTAAACCACACTTTGATTTGCATTGTGTGTAGACCTCTATAGCATGGGAGTCCGCAGACATTTTTCCTGGGGTGGGGGCGTAATAGTAGTCCACCAGGCCAGCCTGCCCTGCCTCCTCCCCGCAGACACCCATGATTTCTAGCATTTAAAGGAACACTCCAAAGAATGAAATTGGATTACATAATTTGAAATGCCATATGCTTCCAGCTAATATCTGTAAAATCTAGTTATTTTATGTTACAAAAAATCTAATCCTAATTTTGCATTTTTAGAATATCATATTTAGACACAATTCAGATAATTGTTTGTGCACAACTAATGTACTCACATTAGAACCCCCTGCTCATCTGCAGAAAAATAAAAAAAAAACAAGAGAGCACAAACGGGATACCCTCTAAGTGTGGTACTTTTATTGTCTCAAGAAAAACATAAAAACAGAAATACCACCTTCAGGTATCTTCTTACAAGATCCACTCTTTAAAACCATCAAAATAAATCTCTAGGTCAACAGTTGTGGTGTGCCGATTACACTCGCACCAGTATCTGCATGAACGCTTGCTGACAGCCGGTGTCATCCTGGTGACGTCAGTCCGACAGGATCCCACAGCATTGCATTCCCAGTCACAATTTGGTGCCGACTTCACACTCCTACACTGCACTCCAAGATAATCAACATCTGGATAGTAAAATATTTTTCAGCCTCCTTGCAACTCACTGGCAGAATAGAACTAGGCAGAAAGGTATTTAAAGGGATAGTAATACTTCATTTTAACTTTATTTTATTTTGTAGGCATTAAAAAAACATGAAGAATGATATGTCTTATCTCTGAAACCTTTAGGGTTTAAGAGATATTCACAAACAAAGTATCCCCCCTGTTCAACCAGATCAGAAGGGAGATGCCCAGGTAGACTGCAGAGAGGGACAATCTTCAATTAAGATAAGGGAAAAAGCTGAAAAACTTGTCAAGGGGGGAAGGGCTTTCATTGTTTTCATACAAAGAAAACTGTCCCCTTCTGTTATCTGTCTGGTCATACAACCAGACTCACATCTGAGAAGAGATGGCTTACACTAGGTAAAAGGGGTGGGAGGGGAACTTTGCTTGTGAATATCTCATAAACCATAAAGGTTTGAGAGATAAGACTTATATCATTCTTCGTGTTTTTTTAATGCCTACAAAATAAAATAAAGTTAAAAAGAAGTATTACTATCCCTTTAACTATACAGATGTTGATTATCTTGGAGTGCAGTGTAGGAATATGGAGTCAGCACCAGATCGAGGCTGGGAAAGCAAGGCTGTGGGATCCTGTCTGACTCACGTCACCGAGAGGAGACCGGCTGCCAGCAAGCATACAGGATGCCGAGACTGGTGCGAGTGTAATCAGCACACCACAACTGTTGACCTAGAGATTTATTTTGATGCTTTTAAAGAGTGGATCTTGTGAGTAGATACCCTAAAGGAGGTATTTCTGTTTTTATATGTTTTTCTTGAGACAATAAAAGTACTACACTTAAAGGATATCCCGTTTGTGCTCTCTTGTTTTTTATTTTTCTACAGTATCTATGGATACTACATGCAAGTAGACACAGCTTGTCTTCGAGATTGAACACCGGGACTAGAATATTTTAATATTTCAGTATCTTAATTTAATATAATATATCTTTGGGATTTTTTATGTGAACTTTGTTTGAACTCTCAAGAGCTTGAGCGCTATATTTCTTAATTTAATTGCCCAATGCTCATCTGTTCAGAAAGGCTTATATCTTATGTCATGCCAATTAACACCCAATAAAACACAACCACTTCTAAGACACCTATCAAGACTGCTATTGTAATGGCAGCCCCTTGAGAGCATAAGCAAGACTAGATTTTAGGCCTCATTAAACAGAGAATTTTGACATAGGCTAGCATGGAGAACAAGCATACGTAGGAACCTCCTTGTCCCTAGCCTTCAGAGATCCACTAAGATCTGGGGGTGGGAATGTCCATATGATGCAATTTGCATCATATGGTGGGTGGGGCTTGATTTGGGTAGGCAAGACTTGGAGGAGGGGAGAAAGCTTTGTCCTCGAAATGAGCTAAGAGTGGTAGAACGGGGCAGAGAGTGACTGGAACTGGCAGTGAAATGGGTGGGGTTGCAAGGGAAGTCACTGAGCCCTGAAAAACAACCTCTGTCCCCAGATATCCTGTAATTAACTAAAAAAAACATAGTTTCCAGGTCAGCTCTGAAGACTTCCCAGGTATAAGTACAAGGTATTTGTGGAACTTCACAGCGATAAACTTTTTAAATGATTTGTGGCCCAACATCTTCACCCACCTCCTTACCTCAGCCTAAAGTTGCCATCCGTCTGGCTCCTGACCAGGTTTCTCTGGTCCAGAAACCTAGATAGAATCATTTTCAGGCTGTTGGAATGATTCACAGGCAGAAAATTATAGTAGTGACAGATTCTGGTGGATAAAGGCAGTATACAAAGAGCAGGCAGAAAGTCGATGAGAACAGAGCCGAGGTCAAACCACTCACATGGGAATAGAGCCAAATCAGGTAACGCAAGAGGAATTGAAGAAAAGCCAGGTCAAACACTGGAATCAAAGGAAACACTGGAACAAGACTGAACTAGGTAACAACAGCAATGCTTTGATTGCACACTGACACAAGGTGCCAGAGCTTGATAAAGGCTCAGCAAGAGCGTCAGAAAATAAGGCAGGGAAAATGAACCAAGACAAAAACAGAATATCCATCGAGAAATGCCAGGAAAACCTGGAAAAGCAGAGAAGGACATGACACCTCCATATACTGTGCCCATTGTATCACTGTGCCCATGATTGCCTTCAGTGACTGTGTGTGCAGGCAACATTCTTTACTTCCTGGTAGTCGCGCTGTAACACATTCGCTATTCTTATGGGCTACTGCTTGTTGCCAGAGTCAGTCTCCGCCTACTTGCTAGGCCTTAAAGGCCTCAGCCTGCCACTACTAGTTTACGCTTTCGTGGTTTACCTGTGTGCTATAGCTCTTGTGATTCCGATGCTTGATTCCAATGTATGACTCCTGGTTTCATCTGACTTTGATCCCTGACTGCTTTCTGTTCTGGTGTGACTTCTGGCTCTGGCTGACTACCCGTTCCGGTTTGACTCCTGGCTCTGGCTGGCTACCCGTTCCAGTTTGACTCCTGGCTCTAGCTGACTATCCTCTACGATCTGACTCCCGGGT
This sequence comes from Rhinophrynus dorsalis, assembly GCA_037306005.1. NCBI lineage: Eukaryota > Metazoa > Chordata > Amphibia > Anura > Rhinophrynidae > Rhinophrynus > Rhinophrynus dorsalis. The sequence continues at coordinate 75,449,653 of CM074725.1, forward strand.
CTGGCTGACTACCTGTTCTGGTTTGACTCCTGGCTCTGGCTGACTACCCGCTCCGGTGTCTGACTCCTGTCCCTGGCTGACTACCCGCTCCGTCCTACTCCTGGCTGGACTGATTGCCTTCTGGCTACGGCTGATAGTCTATCCTCCTTACCATTGGCCTACTACCTCCTCTAGCACTCTTGGTGCCTTGGTGATTCTTCCTTACTAGTGGTGTACAGTTGCGTCAGTCCGTGTTACTGGCCTTTCTTTTACCTTCCATCCTGTACTGTGCCACTGGTTACCCTAGCGTTGTAGGGAGATTCAGCCTCTATTGCCTATCCAGTGACCCTAGAGTTCTAGGGATATTCCGCCTCTGTTGCATGTCCAGTCACCCTAGCGCTCTAGGGAGAGTCTGCCTCTGTTACCTGTCTAGTAACCCTAGCATTCTAGGGGAAATTCCCTCTGTTTCCAGGGGCTTTACAGCTGCTCCTGTACTAGTAGCTACTACCATCCTTGCTACTACAGCTTACTGGCAGTCAGAGTGGTACTCTATCTGCCTCCAGTCAGGTGATCCTGTCCTTGTCCTAACCTGCCCTGTGAAGGTTGAGGAAGTGTCCAGTCACTGTACTCATATCTGGCCCTGTGAAGGTTGGTATCACAGTCCCCATGATTCCCTGTCAATCTTAGTTGTGTTACCTGTGCATTGGAGGAGGCTGATTGGCCCGCCCAGGATGTTCCTTTTTATACTGGCTCTTGGGCACTTGTCAGTTGCCCTTTCGTGGTGTTCCTGATCCTGCACCTCCTTGCTGAGTTCCTGAGTCTCCTGTGTACCGACCCGGCCTGTCTGACTACTCTTCTGATCCTGCTCCGTGATTGACCCAGTTCTGGCTGACGACCCTGCTCCGTGATTGACCCGGTTCTGGCTGACGACCCTGCTCCGTGATTGACCCAGTTCTGGCTGACGACCCTGCTCCGTGATTGACCCGGTCCTGGCTGACGACCCTGCTCCGTGATTGACCCGGTTCTGGCTGACGACCTTGCTCCATGATTGACCCGTTTTCCTGCTGATGTTCCTGCTACCGTATCGATCCGGTTCCGGTTGACGTTGCAGTCCTGTGTGCTGTTCCAGTGTTCCTGAGTAGTTACGGTCACTCCGGCGACATTCTGAACTGACTGGTATCTCGCTGATCCTCTCTCTCTACCGAGCTGTTGCCTGAGGTTGGTATATCATTCCGCTGTCTGCTGAGCTGTTCTCTCCTGTACCAAACCAGATTAACCCGTGCAGTGCCTGTAGTCTCTGGTTACGTGCCTCGTATACACTTGCCTAGCCGGTAGTTACCCTTAGAGCCTGTTATGATTTGAGCCTGTAAGACCTAGCCTTTCCACCACTTGCAGAGCACTGTCCGTTCCGGTGTTCGGTGTGCACTGTGACCGTGCCGGTTGGCACTGGTAGTCTGTCCATCTTGCAGTGTGGATTCTGTGCGACACCGGAAGGGTGTCCTGGCTCTGGTTCACAAACGCTCAGGGTATACGTTATCTGCTGCACTTCCCAGTGCTCCGGCTCACTATAGCTTGTGCAGTAACCGTCTATCTTGGCACCCTAAGGGTGTTTGGGCGCAATTCCGCTGGCACACGCAGGGTTACTACCGAGTTTACATTAAGGGCGATTCAGGTTCTGGTCTCTTCATCTCTAGGAGTAGCTTTCCTACTAATCCCACGGTGGTGGTATTGGCTCAGCTCAGGTCTATAGGTGCGCCCCATTTCACTACCTTGAGAGTGATTCAGTGCAGACACTGTATTCCTTTCTCACTATCAAGAGACTGTTATCATATCCTGGGCGTTGGCCAATCTAGGACTCAGTTGCTTCAGTTGCTCCTCTTTAACCCTGTGTGTTAATCCCAGTCTATATAAATATCCATTTATGTATTGCATTACCTGTACTTGGTCTGTACTTTGCCAATACTGATATTACCTGTACTGGCCCCTAGGGGCACTGTTCTATTATCATTTTTTCAATAAAGCTATGTTTTTACTTTCTACCGTGGTCTTAGTGTCAGAAAACCGTAACAGTTGGGGAAGTGCTATTTATTTTACGATTGTGCTATTCTTAATAAAGATTATTGTTTTACCATATTTGTACTTGTTAGTGTTGTTATTCCTTAGTCACTCCGTGACACTTTGTCCATCTCCACATACTACAACATAAATGAGATCTCTACTTTAAACTCTTCAAATCATTATATAATGAATTATGTAACAATATTCTTTTTTACTCACCACGGCAAAAAAGCCATTGCGGATCCGGAGCAACCTCCACAGTCCTGACCACAGACTCCGACAAATGAGACGACACCGGAGGAGGTGCTACAATGGATCCACTAATCATCCACAGCCCAAGAGAAATTCAACCAATGTTTAAAATCAATTGATTTTATTAATCTCTGGTTAAAAGCATCCAGCTTACTGTGCAACATATACACGCAACAATTGAAAGAAACCAAATTCACGAGGCCTATGAATAAGTGATATATTCACGAAACATGTTAGGCGCTTCATGAATTTGGTTTCTTTCAATTGTTGCGTGTATATGTTGCACAGTAAGCTGGATGCTTTTAACCAGAGATTAATAAAATCAATTGATTTTAAACATTGGTTGAATTTCTCTTGGGCTGTGGATGATTAGTGGATCCGTTGTAGCACCTCCTCCGGTGTTGTCTCATCTCCACATACTGTCCCATGCTATCCACTTCCACACACTGTCCCCCATTGTTCACCTTCACACACTGTCCTCCATTGTCCACCTCCATACACTGTCCCCATTGTCTTTCTCCACATTGTCCCCCATTGTCCTCTTCCAAATTGTCTCCCATTGCCCTTATCCTCATTTTCCCCCATTGTCCTGCTCCACATTGTCCCCCATTGTTCACCTCCACATTGTCCCTCATTGTCCACCTCCACACATCAGTCACAGTGGTGCTCTTAGTCTCCAGTATCCACTCTTCTGCAGATCCATCCAGGTCCTCTCCTGTCCTGCATGAGTCCTGCGGCTCAGGTTTCACGGTTTTCAAGACACTCAGACCAGTAGGTAAAATAAAATGCAGTTTTATTAAGGACAAAATAAAGGACAAAGATCGCCCCCTATAGGCAGCACTGCATAGCAGCAGGAAGGCAATAGTGTGACCAATATACAAGTATAGCATAAAATAGCACAGGCAATTGACAGATACTGAGTACAGAGATACAAGGGTTAACAGAATAATCAGTCCATCTCAGTTGTGATGTTTGGCACGCCCAAGGTGATAAAGGCAGTGAATGGTGGAGAGGACTCAACACCAAAAATTTGTAATACTGAGAAAACTGTCCAGCAAAGAGGAACTTGCCACCCAGAACCTGCTGCACTTGAACGGTAGCCCCCACGGGCGTATTAACGGAGCAAGTAGACTGCCAGAGCTTGAGCCAATAGCCCCCACGGGCGTAACGGAAGTACCTGGATTGCAAGAGCTTGAGCCAATAACCCCACGGGCATAACGGAGGCAAGTGGATTGCAAGAGCTAGAGCCGATAGCCCCCATGGGCGTAATGGAAGCAACTGAATTGCAAGAGCTTGAGCCAATAGCCCCCATGGGCGTAATGGAAGGAACTGGATTGCAAGAGCTTGAGCCAATAGCCCCCACGGCATAATGGAAGCAACTGAATTGCAAGAGCTTGAGCCAATAGCCCCCACGGGCGTAACCACAGAGACGTGCACAGTAGCAGCCAGAGCCGTGCGCCTACCGGGCGCGGTAACAGACTACACTGTACTGCAAGGAGAGGAACGGCTCAGCACCAAAGCAACACTCTGTATAGACTGAAGGCTCAGAACCAGGACACAGCTCTGCACGGGTTAACGGCTCAATAGTTGGAACACAGCTCTGCACGGGTTAACAGCTCGATAGTTGGAACACAGCTCTGCATGGGTTAACGGCCCGATAGTTGGAACACAGCTCTGCCCGGGTTAACGGCTCGATAGTTGGAACACAGCTCTGCAGGAAGTGGCTCAGAAGCAGGATCTAGCACAGCACAGGTTAACCACTGCAGCCGCTCATGACAGTAACTGGAGACAGTCAAAATGTCGCCGTGGCGACAGAGAAGGCTGGAACGTAGGCTGGGCAGGAGTAACTGGCACAGGTCATGGAGCAGGAACGTCAACCAGGCCGGGTCAAATCACGGAGCAGGTTCTCAGACAAGCCGGATCAGGAAACGAGCAGGAACGTCAGCCAGGCCGGGTCAAATCACGGAGCAGGAACACAGGAACGTAGTCAGAGTAAGCCAAGTCGGTACACCGTAAATCAGGAACACAGGAACACAGCACAGCAAAACTGGCTCAGGAACACCACGAAAGGGCACCTGACAGGTGCCACTGGCCCAGTATAAAAAAGGTCACCAGGGGCGGGCCAAACAGGCTCAACCAATCGGAGCGCAGCACAAGCGAGAGTGACATGAAGGGAGAGACTGAACCGTGATATCAGGTCAGCGGATGCCGCCGTGGTGGGCACTGCATAAAATGGTGGCAGAAATCTATGGGAATTTCTATTTATTCCATATGGTGCAGTTTGCTTCTTCCAGAAGTGCACCACCTTTTCTATGTGGTACCCCTTGTACTTTTTTCTATTGTCTCTGTGTAAGTGAGTGAGTCTATGGTTGATGTTGTTGAAATGGGCACCTGTATGTAGTGGGTGGGATCTGTTTGGGGTGGAGGGGATCACCTGCATTTTTGGGGATGGGGAACCAACAGAGGTTTAGAAAGAAGTGTGTTTGTTTCTAGGTGTGTGTGGGGAAGGGAGAGTCTTACTAGAGGAGAAGCTGGGGATAGACCTAACTACGGGAGACATAGACCATGGAAGGTGAAGAAAGAGAGACTTTGTGTGTTTGTGCTGTGGGAAGAGACTTGTGGAGGGATGAAGAGGTGACAGAGAAATGGGGTCATGGAGAGAAGTATGATTAGAAAGGTCAGATAAAGACCTGACTAGGTAGAGATCGGAGGTTGGGATACTTTCCTGGATTGGGATATTAGAGACCTGTGGGAGGAGCAGGGGCAGGTTAGGATGACCTCTTGATACCTGTTGGTGAGTGGGAGAAGACATTGCTGGAGGGTAGAGTCTGACTTTTAGACATAGGAACCAGTGGAACAAGACTGTGGTTTCAGACAGTTTATGTGTGGTTCTGTGACTTGGAAAGGCTAAAGGGTCTTAAAGCGTTTATATGATTCAGTTACTACCAGTGGAACAAGGGTGGCGTGCCAGACAGTGTATGTGTTGTCGGTGCTACCAGCGGGATAATGGAAGAAGTCTGGAGTTTCAGACAGCTTATGAGTGATTCTGTAACTCTCAGTGATTATCAGTGGGACAAGGATGGGTAAGCAACTGTATCTATATTATAATAGATCCCAGCATACACATATACGAGTGAATGCTACATCTTGTTGCTCCTTTGATTTGGTGCTTCACTGGACAACGATGAATGTGAGTCTCACTGCTGGATGTCGATGGCGAGTCTTGCTGCAGCAATTTTCACAGGACTGCCCTCTCCTGTAAAACTGCCACCCTTGTGAATACCCTTGTAGCGATTTTGCCATATATATATATAATGGAGCAATGAAGAGTGTGAGGAATGAAGAGTGTGTGTGTGTTAGTAACTGTGTAGCTCCCTCCAGGGAACGGTTTACTAAATGCATGTGTGCTTCACCTGCATGGATTTATCAGACCATTCCCTTCCTCTACACATCTCTCCTGCCAGGTGAAAGTCCTTCTGTCAATGGCCACTGTTACACTTATAGGGACTCCAATCCTGCATGTCTAACAACTGCCATTGCCAGCCCTGGTGAATGGGAGGGTGGACAAATGGAGCAGTGCAGACAAAATATATGTTTTAAAAACTATGTAGCCCCCTTCAGGGAATGCATACTGGTAAAGTCCACATGCATTTATCAATTAATTTTCTGTCCTTTTCTTTGTATATATGACCCCTAGTTTAATGAGTTTTCATTTCATTTCACACAGATTATTCAGTCAGTGGAGTTTTAAAAATGATCTCTGATACCTATTTTTCATGATAAACTAATCTTCGCTTTCAAAATCTTTCATGTGAAAGATAACATTACTCTAAAAGATTGTGAAAGTATTTTTATCTCATCTTTCCTTGTAAAACTGACAATTTACTTCCCTGAAAGTTCTGTTTAACCTATGATGTCAATTTTATGTAATCTTTAACAGCTCCAGGGCATGGGAAATCCCTAATATGTTGCTGTTTTCCTCATTAACAATAATTGTTTCCTTGTTACAGTGTAACTCATAACATTTCTTCTGCTACACCTGAACTCTGAGGCCAAGTATACTGGTGTATGTATATATATATATATATATATATATATATATATATATATATATATATGAAATTCCCAGAGGGTCCTTATAAGGTGTTATACACACACATACCTCTCTCATATATATATATATATATATATATTTTTTTTTATTTATTTATTTTTTTTTTGTAGCGCTAACTCATCATAAAATATCCATATAATAAAAATAAATTAAATATAAAGATGAAAGATATAGATAGCAGCAAGAAATGAGAGGGTTCTCCAGTCCCCCTGACATTAGGCCTAGACCCAACAGTGAAAACACATACAAACAAACAGATCTGCACTCTTCTATATACTTTGAATAATGTGTGCCCTGTAATGGGGCATATATAATAATCCTTAGTAAATCTAAGTGAAGTGAGAATTTCGTCCCACAAATTGGCCAGTCCGTGTGTAAGCTAACCAACCACGCCAAGGTATCTCACTTTATGGTAAGTCCTACTCTAATACACCTACAAATACTATCTAAATTAAAAAATCCCTGAAGAAAGATGTTGAAACGCGTCAGAGGCATGTGTGAAAAAAAGCTGTAAAGTATGAATGCTTTCAAAAATAGACATGTTAATAGTTTATATTTATCAATTAACAAAATAAATCAAATCAATATTTGGTGTGACCACCCTTTGCCTTCAAAACAGCATCAATTCTTCTAGGTACACTTGAACACAATGTGTTAACTACTTAAGGCCCGGCCGTATGGGCACGCCACGGGGCATTTTTTTTTTTTATTTGCTGATCCGGATCAGGGCTCCCCGAACGGCAGGCAGCCGCACGGGGAGTCATGAAATCCATAACGGTCCTGGCACGTCAAGGGTCCTTATCACACACCAACCCATGAAATGCCAGGAACGCCAGGGTCCTTATTGCATGCCAACCCATGAAGTGCCAGAACTGTCAAGGGTTCTTAAAGGGCTAAGGAACTCAGCAGTCTTGGGGAACTAACCACAGTTCTTCTGTGGTTTTAGGCAGCCTCAGTTGCTTTTCTCTCCTTCATGTAATCCCAGGCAGACTCATTGATGTTGAGATCAGGACTCTGTGGGGGCCATACCATAATTTCCAGGACTCCTTGACCTTCTTTATGCTGAAGATAGTTCTTAATGACTTTGGCTGTATTTTTTGGGTCTTTTTCATGCTACAGAATAAATTTGGGTCCAATCAGATGCCTCCCTGATGGTAATATCTATATGTAGCAACTAATATATTTGTACTCCAGGTCTCAACAATAATAAAGGTATGAAGGCCTGAAGAAGCCGCATCTAGCTGCAAAACACTTTGGGCCAATACAGTTTTGTCCCTATTACGCTACTACAGCTATAACTGTCTTGCTAAATGATATCGATATGGTGGTGAATAATAGTGCAGACCTAGCTTTAGAAATGCCATAATGGTGTCCTATTAGGGACAGCATGTAGGGAGCCACCATCGGTTCTTTATCTATACAAGATACTATGCATCATATAGTACCAATAATAATGCAATGTTCTCATGAGAACTCTACAACAATATATTTTACGTTGGTGTATTGTCATCTCAACTAATATTGTTTGTGGATAACTGAGTAAGGAGAAGTCACTAAGGTTTATGTTACATCAGACTAGAACATCTGGACGTATAACTGATCGTGATACCTGCCACTCTTGTATTTTACTTCTGTATCCCACATTAAAAGGATAGTAATGTTTCATAATAAAAGAAGCTCTAATTAATCTTCATAGTATTTGGGCCTTGGAGATTGTTATTTAAATTCTGTCAGAGTTGTAGTTCAAGAGTAATTGAATGATAAAGTATCCCCCTCCCGCTCCTTTTACTGATATAACACTGCTCAGCTTAGAACAGCAGGGAGTGTCCAGGTAGATTGCAGAGAGGGACAATCTTCAATTAAGATAAGGAAAAAAGCTGAAAAACCTGTCATGGGGGGCAGGGCTTTCATTGTTCTCACAGTAAGAATATTGACCCTTGATGTGAGCTGTCTGTTCTATGGATTGGATTCCACATCTGAGGAGTGGGGGTTTACACTATGTAAAAGGAAAATTTATCATTCAGTTACTCTTGAACTACAATGCTCACAGTAATGAAATAACACTCTCTATGGTTCAAATACTATGAAAATTAATTGGAGCTGCTGTTTTTGTGAAACATTACTATCACTTTAAGGGTTAAGTGCAAGAGAGGGACACTAAGTACAGTTGACACAAATGAATACAACCCATAATGTAAATATAAATAAATTAACACAAGTGGCAACCCTCTATGAGTCAACCTGAGGGTATACAAAAAAATAATATACATGGTAGCATAATTAACAACAGCGTTATATTCTGGTATTAAAACCAGTAAACCTTGTTATCAGGTTACCAGGACTGTTCAGTTGAGGCCATCGGACACTTTAAATATATCCGTCAAAAGAGCACTTTTGATCTATCGCAGTATTTTATCTACTATTGCTCTTATAATCTGCTGTTCATTTATAAGGGTCAGGACAATAGAGGGACACTAAGTGCAAAGAATCAACATGATTGCATTGCTACATATTAAATTAACACCAGTGGCTACCCTCTGAAAGCCGAGTAAAAGGATTTAATATATGCGTAGCAGCAAATGAGTTAGATCAAAGGTGGTTTCTGCTGATTACTAGCAACAGTAACATTGTATTTGAGTGGTCTAGTAAGGTTCCCAGTATTACTCAGTTAAATCTGTCGCTTTAAACTCAGTATTGGTCTTTGGATATATTGTTCCATTCTATGTTACTACGTTACAATGTATATTTAAAGGGATAGTAACACTTCGTTTTAACTTTATTTTATTTTGTAGGCATTAAAAAAACATGAAGAATGGTTTATGAGATATTCACAAGCAAAGTTCCCCTCCCCGCCCCTTTTTCCTAGTGTAAGCCATCTCTTCTCAGATGTGGATCAGGTTGTATGACAGTACAGATAACAGAAGGGGACAATTTTCTTTGTATGAAAACAATGAAAGCCCTTCCCCCCTTGAAAAGTTTTTCAGCTTTTTCCATTATCTTAATTGAAGATTGTCCCTCTCTGCAGTCTACCTGGGCATCTCCCTTCTTATCTGGTTGAACAGGGGGGGGATACTTTGTTTGTGAATATCTCTTAAACCATAAAGGTTTCAGAGATAAGACTTATATCATTATTCATGTTTTTTTAATGCCTACAAAATAAAATAAAGTTAAAATGAAGTATTACTATCCCTTTAAGGATTGTGCATTAAAATGTAATCATTCCAAAAGTAGGATCGTAACTACTAAGTTTCATCTGACCTGCAGAGCAGTCTGTTAGTAGAGCAAATTATAGTGACAGGGTTGTCTTGTTTTAAATCAGGTTCACTACTTTTCTTGGATGAACCTGTATTTTTAATAAGTTCTAAATGAATAAAGGATTTAAAATAAGTTTGGCTACATATTTTATTGCTACATTGTGAGGTTTTATGATATATGAAGGGACATACGTATTAAAAGTGTACACCAAAAAATCCCAAAAAGAGAAACAAGTGGCGCTATCACCCACTAACACCTAAACGGACCCTTCTATATGGATCACCTCTATTCTATACCCACCAAAATAACACGTTCCAAACCTCTTGTGTGCAATATCACTGGTAGAACACTGTGGTTCTGTACAGAACTTGCTGTCCTCTATAAGTACACTACAGAGTCCACAAGTACACCACACCACAACTCCCAAAAGTAAAATACAGCACACAGATATGATAGTATTAGTAATGATATGAAAGATGAACATATAAGAAATAAAACTCATATAGACAATACCACACAAAAGGAAAAAAAAAACCCCAAAAAACAAATATATAATGATGATCACCAGAGTTCGTAACAAATGGGATGGATATATTGACCAATGAAGTTAGTTCCGTCAATTATTCCCCACAGTTTATCAGAAATTTTCCACACTCTTCAAGCTCTTGTATATGCAGCTTCTTATATGGCCTTTCTCCATACATTCCACAACCTGACAATCTACAACACAGAAGTGCAAACCAAAGATCTAAAAGTAGTGTTTATTCTTTCATGTAAAATCACGCACATACACTCATTGTGCTTACAGGATAAAAAAATGTACGCTCTCTTATCTGATCTCCGTTTCCACCGTACAGGTTCTCAGCTCCCCTTTCAGGCAGTACCGATAATATGATGAATTCAATCCTCAGATCGCTTATGATCTCCCGAGGTCACTCTCCACTCCCCCTTCCAATCACCCCAGTATCGGTGGGTATTCCGGTACGGTCACCGGAGCAGATCAGCTGTACAATGTTTGGCACACAATACTATAGACCACTGCCGACGCGTATCGCAGATGTCACTGTCTGCTTCCTCAGGGCTTACAGAGGGAGGCGCTTCACCGGGATAAATACCAACCTCGCATCACATGACGCGATCCAACATCCAGCACCGGCCAAGCGCAATCCCCCAATAGCCTACAATTCCATTCATGATCACACATTTGTAATTATTGTTCAGCAAACACCTACAACCTATGACCAACTTGGTCTAAAACCACTTCTTATATATAAAAATAAAAAATATAAAACTATATCTACCTATCTGGACGAATAATCCCTTTAAGGATAACCTAGTATATTACAAGAGATATATTGACAACATCTTGATAATATGGGAAGGATCAGATATGATTCTTGGAGAGTTTTTAGACTATATCAATGACAATACTTTTAATTTAAAGTTTACCACACAATTGGATCCGGATAGTATTGAATTTTTGGACCTAGTGTTGTTCCATGAAAATAATCGCATCTGTACTAGAAACCACCGAAAAGAGGTAGATAGTAATGGATACCTCCATTTTAAAAGTGGCCATCATAGGCGGTGGAAAGAAAATATCCCTTTCGGGCAGTTACAGTGAATACGGTGTAATTGTACGAAAGAGGTGGATTACCAAGAAGAAGCGAAGGTAGTGAGGAACAAATTGGTGGACAAGGGGTATGATACTATATTGTTAGATAGGGTAGAGGAAAAGGTAAATAATCTATCTAGAGATGAACTGATTAATTATTAGGAGAGAAAGAGAGAACAGAAGGATTGGTTACCCTATTTTACTACCACCTATACCCAGAAAGCTAAGAAAATGGAGGGGGTTTTAAGGAAACACTGGCCTATACTAAAGGAAGATCCAATTTTGGAGCCAATTTTAGAAGATGTTCCCAAAATTTCTTTCCGTAGAAATAAAAGTATAAAAGAACTAGTTGCACCTAGTGATATATATATATATATATAGGAAAACTGTAAAGAAGGGAGGGGCCAGTGAAAACCAGAACAACTTTCTTGTAAAAAAAGGGAGGAATGTTTAAGTGTGGTGCAAGGAAATGTTCCACATGTTTCATTATCCCTTTAAGGGCCAAGAAGATAAGGTGGAGTTTAAGTCTTATACCACAGGGAAAAATACAAAGTACATCAGTTCATAAATTGTAACACTAAATATGTGGTATATCGCCTCAAGTGTCAGTGTGGTATGCAATACGTGGGGAGAACGACACGAGCACTTAAAGTGAGGATTGGAGAACATCTCAGGAATATAAAAAATAAGATGGAAACCCATAGTGTCCCCAAGCATTTTTTTAGAAAGTCCATTATGCAATCCGGAGAATATGACAGTGATGGCCATTGAGCAGGTGAAAATGGGGAGAAGGGGTGGAGATAGAATATTAAAATTGAGGCAGAGAGAAACCCATTGGATATACCAGCTGAAGACTTTAAGTCCCAATGGTCTAAATATAGATTTAGATATTGCAGCATTTATATAGTGGATGGTTATGAGAATGTAGGTTCCAATATGGGAGAAGTAGGAATGGATAGTGTAGAGTATATAAGAGAAAATAGGTAGATATAGTTTTATATTTTTTATTTTTATATATAAGAAGTGGTTTTAGACCAAGTTGGTCATAGGTTTTAGGTGTTTGCTGAGCAATAATTACAAATGGGTGATTATGAATGGAATTGTAGACTATTGGGGGATTGCGCTTGGGCGGTGCTGGATGTTGGATCGCGTCATGTGATGCGAGGTTGATATTTAGCCCGGTGAAGTGCCTCCCTCTGTAAGCCCTGAGGAAGCAGACAGTGACGTCTGCGATACGCGTTGGCAGTGGTCTATAGTATTGTGTGCCAAACATTGTACAGCTGATCTGCTCCGGTGACCGTACCGGAATACCCACCGATACTGGGGTGATTGGAAGGGGGAGTGGAGAGTGACCTCAGGAGATCATAAGCGATCTGAGGATTGAATTCATCATATTATCGATACTGCCTGAAAGGGGAGCTGAGAACCTGTATGGTGGAAACGGAGATCAGATACATTTTTTTATCCTGTAAGCACAATGAGTGTATGTGCGTGATTTTACATGAAAGAATAAACACTACTTTTAGATCTTTGGTTTGCGCTTCTGTGTTGTAGATTATTAAAAGTGTAGTTTGCTTTCACTGATGTAGGCTGATTAAATAGCATCAGTCTATTATGCTATTCCCTGTTGTTTCCACTGGCTTTCTATAATGATAGCACTGAACTGGTCTTTAAGAGTGATAGGAAAGCTCTTGATTCAATAAAGGTAATTTATTAACATATTAGTGTAAAAGCCCGTGTACACAGTCCGGAGTGCGTAAAACCGCAGAACTACACCTCTCAGCATTCCATACATTCAGGCAGTGTCTACTGTGCATGACTGCATCGGACAAACATCTGGGTTCGGGCAGTCTCTACTGCACATGACAGCATCGGACAAACATCCTTTAATATCATTTTTATCTGTCTTTTGTGATGCAGTTTGCTTATTTCAGAATTGCATCAATTCTTAATACATCAAATGGGTTCAATATTCTAGAAAGAACAGGGGCGAGCTGTACCAAGGTTTGTGAAGTGTACAGATTGGAGATATTGTGGTATATCTGCACTGATTCTAGTTCATCATGAACTAGATTCTGTTGCAGGTGCTAAATGTTAACATCCGTTTTATCAAACATTTTCCTATTGAAGTCTATGGAGAAAGACGGAGATAAAAGCAGATATAAAATTAGCACCTGTAATAGAATCTAGCCAATAAGTGATCTTCCCCATCATATCCCAGTAAATATGCTGACATCACTCTACTTTCTCCAGGTTTAGGATATGGTAGTGTATACTCAACAATGGCTCGTCTACTTATTGAAATGCAGCTTAACCCTTTGACTGCCAGTGGGGCATGCAACACATTGCAAACCAATATGTTCCCCTCAGACATTCAAAGGGTTGATGAGCCACTGTCCTATCCATGAGGGTGTGTTTATAGGTTAATGTAGCTATTCACCAAATGCACTAAACTCTGATAGCTGCTAGGCTGACGTTTGAATTTTCTATGCAGTCAAAACTTGCTGTCTCTACAGCAGCTGCTCCCCCTAACACTATGAGTGCCATAGGAATGTGCAATGAATTGATCTGCAATGCTATTTTACATACCTATGTGGCCCTTAATGTCTTATAACAATCCCCTCCACTTAGCAGCCGATTCAAATAAATAAAGAATTGGAATTGACTGCTGATCTGGCACATACTGCAAAAACAAAACCACAAACACACCACACTCTTTTCCCACCCAAGACAGGACAACTGCTTAACCAAGAAAAGGCTACAGCATTTATTAATAACTAAATAATGTGCCTGCTTCCTGGCATATGCCAGAGGCATAGTGCACACCAATACAAAAGTCTCCGCCCCCCTCCCAGAGCCATTAGCCACAAGGTGAGATACTATCCGGAAGAATAGAACATGAAAAGCGCTCTCTAATACTGATAAAAAGAGGTACAGATACCTGAACAAATAATATATTGAAAGTCCCACAACAAGAAATTGACAGTCTCTTAGGTGGCAGCTATGTCTCGTGGTGTCCTAGATAGCACCTGTTGCTTGCAGCAAGAGCTTAATTACTTGCGAGACAAAATATGTGATTTATGCTGTAATATGTGGATGCGGTATGCAATATGTTGGGAGAACCACTAGAGAACTTAGAGATCGTGCTCGTGAACATCGATATCTCATTAGTAAGAACTCTGTAGATCATGTCATACCCAGGCATTTTAATAAGTGCAAACAAGGAGGTATTAAGAACTTCAAAATAATAGGTATTGAACATGTGCCACCTTCTCATCCCAATAGGTTCTCCACCCTATGTCGGAGGGAGGCTTATTAACACATTAACTCCTAAAGGTCTAAATGAGGAGTTGGAAGTTAGTAATCTCCTCCAAGAGTAATTTTGGTTTTTTTCTGGTCCTATGTATAATTTCTCCTGTTCTATATACCATCTTTCTAAATTACATGTTTATGTTTTCAGATAATGGTGGTATTTTTAGTACATATGTTATTATATTCTTCCAAAAAAATTTTTTGGTCTACACATATTGGTGGGCAAGTGTTTATTACACATAGTGTAATACAATTTGTATAATATATGCTTTTAAATATTGTATTTTTAATTTTCATTTACTTGTCAAGAATGTGATGGTTACATAATATTGTTACTATTTGATTTCTATGTTGCAGTATTATAATAATATGTGAGCAGCGATCTGGTTGCTATGACAACGACTGGGACGGGGAAAGGATCGGAAGCGAGGCATGGGTTTAGACCTCGTGGTTGTCGTTCTTAGCCTCGTTCCTGTCCAGTCAGCGCGAACCGGACGCTTCCTCGAAACACGGAAAAGGTATGTGGCTATACATGTATGTATATATATAACAGTAGATGATGTCCGGTTGTTCATCCACTGAAGAAGTGAGTTTGATACTTACGAAACTCGTTGAACGCGTTGGGAATATTTGTATTTATTTTTTATAATAAACATTAGAATTATACCATTTTATCATCACTGGTTGATTGCCTTCGATTCCTCTTTGGGATTCTCTAGCCAGGTCGGACATGTGATGCGCTCACATATTGACATCGTTCCGGTGAGTGTGTTCTACATTTTCCTTTATTATACAGATACACTCTCAGATTATTCTGGTGTATGTTCTTTAGGAATTTTCCTCCCCCTTACTATTTCACCTTTGCCGGGCATTTGACGCATAATCACCTACCTGGATTTGTGCTGTTGAGAGACTACTACCAAACTGATCAGACGTTTGACGAATTATATGAGTCTACTTACAAGAATCTATCTTGTAAGTAGTATTATTTTTATTATCGTATTTTAATAGACCGCTCTCAGATGGTGTGCGCTTTCTTTCTTCTGTTTTCCCAGAGATACTATCCGGCCCTTATGGATGATGAAGAGAGAAAAACAGTTCATAGGTCACTGGCAAGGACCAAACCGTCACTAGAAAACTCAAAGGGCTGTATGTTCAAAGGGATAACGACAAAAAATTGTCATATGAAAGACAAAATTAAGTAATTGTATGCATGAACGGCATATTTTCTATACAGCATACGAAAAAAAACTAGTAATGTCCATTGTGTACGACAACTCCAGAACTGACTGGCAAAGGGGCGGAGCAAGGGCGTGGCTAAACTGTTCTCCAGTGTTGTATAGAGGAAAAGAAAATATGTTGTAACTAATAACAAAAAAAATGTCTTTCAAAAGACAACATTTGTACGTTAAGAAAAAAGTGGAGGGAATGTGTAGTTCTGAATGTGAGAATTTTTGTCTTTAGTTAAGACATTTTTTCGTTAAGACATTTTTTGTCGTTACATACAACAATTTCAGTCAGGACAAACGACACTCTCAATCACAACTGACACTCTCTGAAAATATTAATGATCCCAACGACACTGTTTTTTGAAAAGTTGTTACAAACGACAAAAGCTATTTATCTATTTTTTTGAACATATGGCCCAAAGAGTACTGTGGCAAAAGGAAGAAAAATAAGAAGGGAGAAAATCGCACATAAACAGGGAAGGAAAAAAACTTTGCCTGTGATGCTGTTGACATAAAAATCACGAAACAGAAAGAGCCAGCAGAACCACAGGGAATATATTAGTAAACATGGCAAAGCCTACTCTCCCAGTACACTTCAATCCATAAGAACCCAATATAAGAAATATTTATATCTGAATGGAGATGTGCCTAGCAGACAAGTTCTCCCTCCCCTTTGTCCAAGGAAAGTCACCATCTGCTAGTTCTGTGTGTACTTGAGTCAGCTGTTAAGCACGGCAGGGTACAGTGTATGTTATAACCATTTGAGTGCAAAAGAGGTGTGCAAAACATTGCAGAGCAATATGTTGCACATTCCTTTGTCACTCAGTTGGTTAAGGGAGGGCTGGAAGTTTTCTTGGTGCTGAATTCTAAGCACATCCTCTCTGCTCCCCAACATTTCACCAGCTTCACCCATTCCCCTTGCATAGATAATGGAGTTCGTATGGCTTTTTTGTATTCTCCAGTGTGAAATGATCACCAGAAACATCACCACTGCATCAAACCTTAGTGCATCTACCCCTCTTGAGTTAACTGTACCATTGTGCAAAATACATATTGCCTAAATCCCAGTTGTTTTAAATGGCTATTAACCGCTTGAATGCCAAAGAAGTCTCCATCACGTAGCTTAGTAATGCTCAGGAGAGAGTGTTTCCTCCAAAGTTCACCAATGATGAGCGACCCAGCTTAAAGGCATAGTAATGTTTCATAATAAAAGCAGCTCTAATTAATCAAAATATTTGGACTTTGGAGAGTGTTATTTCAATTCTGTCAGAGTTGTAGTTCAAGAGTAATTCAATGATAAAGTGTCCCCCTCCCGCCCCTTTTACTGATGTCACACTGTTCAGCCAGAGCAGAAGGGAGGTGCCCAGGTAGACTGCAGAGAGGGACAATCTTCAATTAAGATAAGGGAAAAACCTGAAAAGCTTGTCAAGGGGGGAAGGGCTTTCATTGTTCTCATAGGAATAAGAGTGTCCCCTGCTGTTATCTGTCTAGTCTTACAACCAGATTCCACATCTGAGAAGAGATGGCTTACACTAGGTAAAAGGGGCGGGAGGGGAAACTTTGCTTGTGAATATCTCTTAAACCATAAAGGTTTGAGAGATAAGACTTATATCATTCTTCATGTTTTTTAATGCCTACAAAATAAAATAAAGTTAAAATGAAGTATTACTATCCCTTTAAGAGTTAAAGAAGCATGTGCATACACAGCTGCATTGGAATTACACATGCACTATGCAACACAGATCATCTTGAATGACATTTAACTCTTTCAGTGATGGGTCACTCACCTTAGAGAGAGCACTAGTTGGAGACATCTAAAATCAAGGTAAAGGTGTATGTATTCCCTATATTGAACTTTGTTTACTTATTAAGAAAGTGTCAAATTTAATGGGCCTTATGTATAGAAGTAAAGCCATGTAATTATGGGACAAAACGGTCACCGCAGGTGATATAGGATGGAATGCAAGAAAGTGGAGCACTAGATTTTGAATGCCATAAATGTGCTATTTGCGATCATTCATGTTTTGATTCAAGAAACACTAATGTCTTGATGCTGAATAGCACATGTGCTTAAATTAAATGGCAAAGTTAGCCAGATGTATGAAAACGTGCCAGTTGCTTTTCTGAATTAGGTGCAATCTCTAATCCTCTCACAAAACAGACAAAAAAACAAAAAAACCCCCCACTGGAAATAAGAAATATGCACAATTCAGTAACATTTTGGTGGTAATAATTTTGACATCAAAAATACACTGTAAATAGAGATTGCGCACGTCTCTTGCATTCCACCCCATGTGTCTAGACTGTAGTTGTATCAGAGCAGCTGACGGACGAAGATTGCTTTTACATGTATGTCATTTTGCTTTTGTACTCCATATCTAGAGCACTGAAAGATACAGTATCACTTTATAAGTAACAGCTATTTACATATTACACTAGCATCTTGCAGTTTTTAAAGGAGACTTTTTTTTAATGAAAACCTATGTTATAGAGCTTTTCCTGCTGAATAAAACAAGGGCACTCTAAATGCTGTCAGTTTTATCCATAATGTAGAACAGATCAAGTAATCAGGAAGTAAATTTATTGTGTGTTAACGTCAGGAAAAATTTAACTGACAGCATGATTCAGCATTTTCTAGCACATTCTATGGAGAACTGTACGTCACTGACTTTCCTCTCCATTAGAATGTAACAGGAAAAATAATTAGAGTTGGACCACTAGAGGGCACTGCTAGTTTACAAAGAGAAGGAATGTTTAAACTGTAATAACTCTAAAAATATGCATCTTTCAGCAGCGGGGGCCCTTATTTTACACAACAGGAAAAGTCATACAATATATATTTTTTCATTAAAGATTACTGCTCCTTTAAATTATAAAATAGATCAAAAAAGAGTTTGAGTTTCTGAATGTAACCCTTTTTACTGAACAGAGACATACTTAGCCTTTTGAATTTTTGGGTGGGGGGACAATTCATTGCACAATCCTCTGGCACGCAAAATGTTTAGTTAGCCTCAGCATGATCTAGTGCTTTTGTTCACAATATTGTATCACTTGTGACTGTGTAACAAAATTTGAGGCTGGCGTGCCAAGAATAGCAATAGTAATTGTGGTGCACAAACTGTACACTAGGGAAGGAATAAATACTTCCAAATTTTCCTCTGGGTTAAAGACGTTATTTAACCTGAATGAA
Source organism: Rhinophrynus dorsalis (assembly GCA_037306005.1). Classification (NCBI taxonomy): domain Eukaryota; kingdom Metazoa; phylum Chordata; class Amphibia; order Anura; family Rhinophrynidae; genus Rhinophrynus; species Rhinophrynus dorsalis. The sequence continues at coordinate 75,468,657 of CM074725.1, forward strand.
TGATAAAGATATCTCCCCAACATTGCTTTGCAATATCTGGGAGACCTCTCTAGCATTCAAGCGATTAAAAATTCCATTCAAAATAAAAAACTCAATTTAATTCCCCCCAAGTAGTTGAATTGCCACAAATGTCTCCAGTTATTCTTAACACAACCACCCCAGTATTTCAGAATTTTTAAAGGGATAGTAATGTTTCACAAAAAAGCAGCTCCAATTAATCTTCATAGTATTTGGTCCATGAAGAGTGTTATTTCAATACTGTCAGAGCTGTAGTTCAAGAGTAATTGAATGATGAAGTATCCCCTTCCTGCCCCTTTTACCTAGCATAAGCCACCTCCCCTCAGATGTGGAATCTGGTCTCTTGACCAGACAATCTTCTTACTGTGAGCATAAGGAAAACCCTGCCCCCTTGACAGGTTTTTCCTTATGTTCACTGAAGATGGTCCCTTGCTGTGATCCAGTGTTGCTGCTCTGAGGTGAGCAGTGTTATATCAGTAATAGGGGAGGGGGATACTTTAATCATTCAATTACCCTTGAGCTACAACTCTGACAGTATTGAAATAACGCTCCACAGCACAAATACTGTGAAGATTTATCAGAGCCGCTTTTTTGTGAAACATTACTATCCCTTTAAGGAAAGCTTAGGACTGGCCATATCTATGGCTAACTAGCTCTCATGTGAATCATTTTGTTGGTAAATCCACGACCACAAAAATCTCATCTAACAGCAGCGTGCAGTTACTGGCATAGCAGATATGACAAAAGATACAAAACAGGCTGTTTCTGAATGTTTTATAATAAAGTTTATTACTTTTAAAATGTAATAAAATATTGCTTTCTGCACAGCAGACAAATATCTCCAAGGGAGGATTACCCCTTTTTAATTGTGCAAACAATCTCTTTGTAAACATTAAAAGTCAAGCGTTCAAGTTTCATCCCAAAATACAGTTAAATTGCTACAAAAATAAACTTGATCACTGTTAAATAAGATTGAAAAAATAATCCCAGGAAGTTTAATCTGTAACATGTTTTGATTGAGCCTCCTTTTTGTTAATGCTCTGTCGTTATATCTGAAATGGAAAAGACTTTAGGTAGTCTTTTAGGACTCTGTTAAGAGGTATGCTGTCTAGGTTTTGCCTTCCAAAAGTTGCTAATATGCTTTTCCGACAAAGTTCTTGCAGTGGTCTTAACCTGACCTTCCTTAGAGGAACAACTAGCATCTTTTTGGGAGAAGTCAAATAATGTTCCACTAACTGAAAGAGGCAGTTAAATGACTCTTTGCTGCCATCTAGGCTGAATTTCCCAGCTTGAAAGTTTATTCTGATACTGATGGGTCCTGTGGCTGTTTTAACACTGATGGCAAAGAAGCAATTTTTCTGTTTACTGTCTCTGATGAGAAAAGTACCAACTGGCTCTGGCTTTAGCTTCTCATGTGCCACATTAACTGCCATAGGTCCCCAGTAGAATCCGCAAGTATCCAGCATGTTGCTGGTCTTTGTGATGACGGTGAAGTCAGAGTGGGAGCGGAAGGTTCGGAAATGAGTGTCACTGAGCTGTGTGGCAGGGATAGGTCGTCCTGGGCTGTTGTGAAGGGCTCTGGCAGGCTGAATTTGAGAACGGTCAGAGACTGAGGCTTCCAGGTGGGGAGGTCTTCTGTCTGCAACTGCATTATCGGCTTCCACCTTGCTGTGTGCTACCATCCTATATACTTGACCAACCTACGTGGTCTTCCATAGCGTCCGTCGTGACGCCAGTGCTGCAGCTCTTAAGCGGCTGTTCTGAAAACAGAAGAGAGAAAACCATTAACCTTTGAAAAATATAAATTCCACAAACAGTTTACACATATCTAAAGACACCTTCATAGAACTGTGAAGGAATGAGTTAGAAAAATCCATCCTGAAAGGTTTTAAAGTATAATAAAACTATAGATAACATTTGTTCAATAAACTGTTGCACAGAGATTACAATCTAATATTTGGTGTACAGACTACCAACCATTGGAAAGACAGAAGGCTGTGCAAAGCATTCACAAGTGATTAAGCAGTTCAAGATCACAACAGTAAGACTTTATAGGAATTATCCCCCTCACAGTCTATGTTCAATTATAGAACTAAATTGCTCTCCAAAAGAACGGATGTCCAATGAAAAACTTGAACAATTTTGGGGCACACCAACCAACACAAAAACTTTCCAACTGATATGAAGGTTTTGAATCTAAGGGTTAGTGGAGTCTCCAAGGTGTTGTGAAGAAATGCACTGGAGACCTCTCCAGCATTCGAAGACCTATACCCCATTAAAACATTTATTTTCACATATGAGGCAGTTAGCTCACCCCAGAATTGTTCCGGCTGTAACTACACCAATCTTATAAAGTAAATATTGTCTTTTTACATATTCATTCATCCCTAGACAGTCTTCTCACTCAGCAGCAAAGTGATGTTTCTGAGTAAGTGTACAGCATAAGAAAAGCCTCTAAACAATACTAGAGATAATATAAATAAAGTTGCGTGTGACCCCCACACACACCATCTCTCAATAACTAGCAATTCAGTGTGTTAACCCTTTGAGTGCCAGAGGGGGTACACAATGCATTGCTTTGAAATGCCTTGAATACCCCTCTGGTACTCAAAGGATTAAACATGACAGATACTTACAGAACATCTGGTAATTGGGAAAATATACCAATTTAAATTGCATTACCAGAAGACAAAAAACACCATAATTCCCTACTGTGTGACAAACCCTTGTACCTCTTACTAAACAACAGAATATGTATCCAGACTAGCATACAGTCTTGTCATAAAACCCTGCTTTCTATTTTTACTCAGCTTGCTGTAAGTGACTGCAAGTTCCAGGTAAAACCAAACAGCCTTTGATGAACAATGAAGTTGTGTGCTAACCTCTTTCCTATTACTCATACCTCTTACTGCCTAGGTCTTAAAAAAAAAAACACACCTAAACTAAATGGCTTCCTATTGATATATCTTATAACGTCTCCTACAGAAAGTGGTTCAATAAATCCTTGCTGATTGACTTGACCTTAATCTATGCCTGAGATTTTAGAATTCAGCCTTTTCTGGTTGAGGTAGTACCCACTTATTGACTGCATCAGTAAATGGTTGAGCAGCTAGGAGGTATTCTCAGAAAACAATTCCCCACAGCCATTTTTACAGCTACTCCAGCACACAGACATTGATTTAAAAACAAGCATTTAAGCTGATTGCTGTTTCTCTGAATGATCAGTGGCAGAGGTGCTTCCACTGAATTGGAAGCTTTAAAATTGAATATTATATGGATGCAAAGCCCTCCTTCGATGCTTAACCCATTCAGCCCTTTAAAAGCCTGCAATGAAACTACTGCAGCATAGGAATCTAAAGTGTCAGGATTATAAATTTCCCACCAATATCATATAGTGGGGCAAGCCTTAACCCTTTGAGGTGTTAGAATATGCTGGACACCCCTATTGCTTTCAAAAAGGTTAAGTTGATGCCTTGCTTAACCATCATATTAAGACTGATTGTGGGGCAAACCAACTGCACCAAAGGGGAGGGGGGGGATAAAGATTCCCATTGATTTCAAAGGGGCATTTAATACACTGAATACTACAGATATATCCAATGCATTGTGATGCAATGGAGTGGTGGGTTCTAGCAATCAAAGGGTGAAAAGCTCCATTTGAATTAATAAGACATTTTTTTTATTTAATCCCTAAGGAGCAGCTGGTTTGCACCACTTGTCTGCCAACATCAGCCACAATGTGTCAAAATAAATAATAATAAAGCTGAGCTTGTAAGGGTTAAGTGTAAACCAGTAAAAGGATTAAACCAGCATTTTAAAAATGTGGTGGATTTGGGTCTTTGAGAGGTTTCTAGCTTCCAATGAGTTAAAAAAACTGCACTGTATGCAGTTATTGAAGTTAACCCCTTTGGGTTGCCAGTGGGGTGTCCAACGCACTGCAGTACCTCTCTGGCAGTAGATAAACACAATACGGTTGTTGAACACATCCAAACGAGATACAATTCCCTCCATTGATAAATATTGTCTTGTTCACTAGGACAAATAGTGCATTGCATTAATACATCAGGTAACCTGTGCACCATACTAATATATGCAGTAACTCAAGGACTGGAAATAGTTTTTTTTGGGAGGGGGAAAGAAGAAGTGCAATCCATCTGTGTTACATTGGATAAAGAAACAATTCCAGTAATTTAAATGGTTCGATTAACCCCTTGAAAGCTAGCAGTCTCCAGCACATAACAGAGAAATACAAAGGATAACTCTCTAATGAATCAGTCATAACATTAGAGACCAGCTCTGATTAATGTATGCCACATTAATCCATTGGTGAATGCTCCTAGTTATGTATCAAGTGTTTGAACTGCCAGATTATTTATCTGACAGGTTAGCGGATACCAGTAAGGTAGACTGAACGTAACATAGAATATACATTCAGTCTGTGCGTTAGATACCAAAACAGGATCTGCGAATATATACTCTAAGGCAGTGATTCTCAATTACAGTCTTCTGGACACACCAAAAAGACAGGTTTTCAGCACATCCCTACTTAAACGCAGGTATATCACTCAGTGTCTGATCGACTGATAAATCTCCATGATCAAGCAGGGAGTTCCTGAAAACATGCACTGTTGGGGAGCCCTAAGGTTAAAGGGATCGAAACCGTGCCGTTATCTGAATAAAAATAAACGTCTGATCTGCAAAGCACACCTCTCTGATCCTCGAAAGGTTAAATTTACAAGCAATCAAGTTAACCCTCTGTCTTTGAAACGGTTATACTTTCTAACGATGTTTACCATTTTAAATACCCTATATATAATGTTAGACAAAATAGCATTAACCCCATAAGGACTTGACCCTTAAAAGGTTAAGATCACGCCTATTTAATCAGAATTCATATTGAACTTTTACATATCTGGCACTTAAAGTGTTAAACCTTTGAGTGCCAGCACAAGCTACTAGGGAGGTTGCTGAACATTGCAAACTGGCGCTGAAAGGGTTTAGGTTCTGCAGCATCCTATGGTTCAGTTTACAGAATGACTTCTTAAAAACACAATTAGTGCAGCACATTTGCACCTAGAGATTAATGACAGGGACCGAGTTATCCAAAACAACCATTTCCTATGGGTGCCAAATAGCCCCAGGGGATCAGAGACAGTGCTTGTTTAAACTTGAAGTATAATTACAATACAAAGCAATGGTCTTGAAAATCGCCAGAAAGGTGAATCTGGGATACTAGATGCATTCGACTTGACAGGACAGGCTTAATTCCCATCAGACAGGTCTCAACAAGAAGATGCTTGATACGCAATTCTAACTCTCACCTTAGGTGCCAGTGTTGAATAACGTGTGACTCTACAGCTGTTGCTTGACTGCAAATCCAGAAGTTGCCCAACAACAGCTGGAGAGTCACAGTTTACCCACACTTGTCACCCAAGTCCTTTAAGGACACATGGCCCAGATTTATAAAAGCAAACTGGAGTTATTGTGGAGTAAACCAACTACATCATAGGGGGCAATTAAAAATGTTTGGTGAATAAACATTAATTTTGGCTTTTTTTAACCCACTGAATGCCGGAGAGGTCTCTAATGCATTGGAAACCTCTCCAGCATTCAAGAGGTTAAAAAACCTCGAGACAAGCGCATGTGAATATAGGGATTTTTACTATTTGTCCCCTATGTTAGATAGTTTACGCCAGTATAACTCACGTTTGCTTTTATAAATCTGGACTGTACACCTGGTAGGGTCCATCGATTTAACCCCTTTGGGTGTCAGACAGGTACGCAACGCATTGCAGGGCAATGCGTTGTGTACCCCTCTGGCACTCAAATGGTTAACTGTGGCCGTGTAGGTTACATGGATTTTGCGACTAAATTCTGCAGAATCCACATTCATGACATGCATGTGAATGAGATATTATTGATAGTCATACATACACTCTAGACATCCATACGGGGTGAATTGGATAGTTTATTTCATACCTGTCAACCTGAGACTATATAACGTCTTGGAATAATATATTGACATGGTCACCCAGGCTATTGCCTATTTTCAGCAGGACTGCCAGCTCATCACCAGCGATACAAAACCATTATATCTCTTACGCTCTCTGCCGCTTACCTTCTGGTCTATGTATCCCAGATGTTTCACGCCAGCACACAAAAAGCCCAGACTGTGTGCGACAAGACAGGTCAGTACTGTATTCCAATTGTATGTTCTCAGATCTGCAAGTCCTTATGAATCCAGCATTAAAATGCACCATAATCCCTTGCCCAGTGTGGCCAGTATCCAGCAGCAGTGCGGGCAGGCAGTAATGCTCGCTTGCCGTATTCCCACGGCTTATATGACTTGCTCTCAATGCCTCTACTGCCTCTCAACATTGTCTTTTGTATGGCGTCGGTTCCCTCCCCTATCATCACACACAGTCTATTTCCTTGAAAACACGTGAATGCGCTCAGCTGCTGGTGTAGTTTCACTTTCTATTCACATCCGTTTATGGGAAAAGAGAAAACAAAGTGACACCAGGGAACGTGTGAAACTAAGGAGATTAATTGATGGCGCGGCTGGCAGACAAATCTGGGTCTATACACAGTGAGAGAGCAGGGAGAACTAGGAAGCGACTCTTCATTTATAGCTACGGTGGGCAGCTTGCGACTCTTCAACGATTGCTGGACTACAGATCCCTTAATTAATGATGGAATTTGAATCCAACAGTAGTTGGAGGGCCACATATTGCTCCTCTCTGGTTTTTGGAGTTCCCTGTAGATCCTGGTGTAATTTATTTTCCAGGAAAACAGGGATGATCCGGTAGCCAGGGCCGCCCAATACACACTGAGAAGTAGTAATTTCAGGATTGGAGTTTGTCCAACAGAGGAATTCAGTTGCGATTCTTTGAAAAGGGTACTCTCAACAATCTGAGTGCCAGGTGTGTGCTCACTGCATTACATTGCAATGCATTGGGAACTCCACTGGCATTCAGATGGTTAAAAGCATAGAAAATAAGTCACGCTGTTTATGTATGTGTTTACATGAGAAGTAGCACATCATAATACCACCCCACCTGCCTTACTATGGCCAGAAAATCCTAGTAACCCTTATGGATTTTGCTCTTGCACATTCTTTAAAGGAGCAGTAAACTTTTATTTATGAAAACATATATTTTATAGCGCATTTCCTGCTGAATAAAACAAGGTCACTCCCACTGCTGTCAGATGTTTTATTAAAAACTAGTTCAACAGCCCGTTACACGGGCCACAGTGCCACTGCCACCCGTTCGCGGGCAGTCACGCGCAGTAGAGACTGCCCGCGCCACGGCTGATACAGAGCTGGGAGCGTGACTGCAGCACGCGCAGCAGTGTCTACTGCGCATGTTGCGGCGTTACACATGATTTAGCGAATTATTATATAGGATGTATAGCAGTTCAAATAATCAGGAGGTGAATTTACTATGTTTACTTCCTGATAGTTGTAACTGACAGGAAGTGACAGGCAGTTTCTGTCACATTCTATGGAGAACTGTATGTCTGACTTTCCTCTCCATTAGAATCTAACAAGAAAACTAATTAGAATTTGACCACTTGAGGGCACTGCTAATGTAAAAAAACATGGGTTTAAACTGTAATAACTCTGGAAATATACATCTCTCAACAGTGGGAGTACCCTTATTTTACTCAATAGGAAAATCCCTACAATATATATTTTTTCATAAAAAAAGTTTACTGCTCCTTTTAAAGTTAGAACATCTTCAGTAGGTCTGGGTGTCATGTCCATGGAGGAGAACGTTGTAGATTTTCCAGACTGAAGCAGGCAGTGGGTATGAGGTACCTAAATGGGTTAACTCTTTGAGTACCAGAGGGGAAGCGATGGGTTGGCTTCCCCTCTGGTACTCAAAGGGTTAAGGACTAAAGGGGTGGCAAAGCATTATGAAGCAAAAGTTGCACATATCTTTGGTTCTTAAAGGTTTAAGATTAGCGTATGCAATGGGTGACATTTGTGTCCTGTGTTGGTGCTAGCAACAGTCATATCTGCCTCCATGGCACATGGACAAAATTCCAAGGGACAATTAGGATTTTCCAGTAAGCTACGTGGGATTGAGGCATTATTAGGCAATATTACAATTTTATACCTTTTTTTATAGTATAATCAATAATATGCTGGGATACAGTAAATAAGTTATTTCTCTGTTATTGAACATTGCATTCTATGACAAACTCAGGAAAATGGTGTAAACTTGCACAATTTCCTCTGCTCCTTGTTTAAAGGAGCAGTAAACTTTTTTTGTGAAAAAATATATATTGTAGGAATTTTCCTATTGAGTAAAATAAGGGTACTCCCACTGCCTAGAGATTTATATTTCAAGAGTTATTACAGTTTAAACCCATGTTTTTTTACATTCGCAGTGCCCTCTAGTGGTCAAATTCTAATTAGATTTCCTGTTAGATTCTAATGGAGAGGAAAGTCAGAAAAGTCAGAGACATACAGTTCTCCATAGAATGTGATAGAAACTGCCTGTCGCTTCCTGTCAGTTAGAACTTCCAGGAAATAAACACAGTAAATTCACTTCACGATTAAACTGCTATAAATTTTGAATAAAACCTCTGACAGAGATGGGAGTGACCTTGTTTTATTCAGCAGGAAATGCTCTGTAAAATATGTGTTTTCATAAAAAAAAGTTTACTGCTCGTTTAATACTTGACTTTAAGGCGTAGAGAAAATGCACTTCCTGAAATGGCCATAGTTTTCCTTATTGTCCTCCCCTTGACATAGGTACGTTTGATGGGAGACTGTATGGTGTAAGCAGCTTAGTAAATTGACCATTGGCAGCACTAGAAAATCAATTCCTTTCCTTGTTTTAGTGCGGAATCACATTTGTGCATTCCCTCCATTTGTTTTTACTCTTTGATTGCTGTATAGTATTCTAAGCATTGTGTTGGGTAGGTCTCTTGCAGTCATATGTTTAATGAGAAGACTATGTTAACCCAATGGGTACTGGAGACATCTCCACTGCATTGCAAAGCTGTGAGCTGGAGACAAATCTAGTATCCAGGGGGTTAATAATTGCAATCTAAGAAGTGCATATTTTTAGCCTAGAGACTGATATACATCCACTGTAAATATAAACATACAGGAGTATGAACACAATACCATGTACAATTATTGTATCTCCTGTTATATATTTATATACAACTCAAATGCATGGCTTTTCTGGTATTTTCTTATTGTTCTTTAACAGTATTTATGTACTGGGATAATCATTTGGACAGTAGTAGACACTGTGACTTATGTCTAAAGATATGTGTGGATCATTTCTGGGGAAGACCAGCTGTGTAGTTGGGGAAAAACAGAGATTCCCATTGGCTGAAATTGCATTGTATGCTAGCAATGTGCTAGCAAGGTCTCCATTGTATTACTATGCAATCCATTGGAGACTTCTCAATTTAACAAAAAATAATTTTTATTTGTTCCAGGTGGTGCAGTTGGTTGGCCTCAGAACTGTTGACATCTGTGGGGATTATTCACTAAGATGTGATAAAGTGGTGATAATTTCCCCAGTCCTATGTTATTCTATGGAACCTATGCACTGAGATCTCTCACTTTTGGTGAAATCTTAATGCATTGGCTCCTTAACATTACATAGGATTTGGAGAAGTTCTCTCCCCTTTATTACCTCTTCATCACTTCTTAGTGCATCTCCCCCTGCTGTTTTTAGCTTCCGTAATTGTGGAGTATTAACAATCTAGACTTCAACAAGGGGGTTTCAAGAGATAGTAATGGATGCAATAAATGTAACTCAGATTAATGCTCATATGTTATGTTTCATGTTGCTCTGTATGTTAATCATGTCCAACTTGTAGTTCTAAAGTAGTTCAGTTTTAATTAAAGTAGTTCAGTTTTAAAGTATCCCCCCCTCCCCTTTTACCTAAGCAATGTACTCCCGCAGCCAGTCCGGATCACTCAGCGAGGGACAATCTTTAGTGAGCACAATTAAAATCCTGCCCTCCTTTGTCAAGAGGTGGCAGGGTTTTTATTATTCTCACAGCAAGAAGATTGTCCACGCTGTGCGCTGTCGGGTCAAGCGACCAGATTCCACATCTGTGGGGAGGAGCATACAAGAGGTAAAAGGGGCAGGAGGGGGATACTTTACTTTAGAACTACAAGGCAGACATGATTAATATACAGAGCAACATGAAACATAATATATGAGCATTAATCTGAGCAACATTTATTGGCCTCCATTACTATCCCTTTAATGGATTTTGCTGTATTGGAAGTCTAGTCATAGTATTGGGTATGTAAGTAGATGGCTTTGCTCAGTGTACATTAGGTTGGGCAACAGTGGTCATCTGTCTGTTGTTAGACTGCAACTTCCATGATCCTCAGTCAGGCAACAGGAGTTGTAGTGCAACGTTGGTTGCATGATCACTGCTGCCAAACCTGTTGCACGTGCACTGGGCTTCAGGAATCCTGATTGCTTTCTGATGAAACCATTGCCCACAATATAGATCAGTCTTAGACCTGTACATTTAAAGCGAGACTACCACCTTTAAAGGGATAGTAATAGTTAAGTATTACTAATCCCTATAGGAAAGTACTACTAAAAAAAAACGTATTGCCCCCAGTGTCATCTCTCATACCTTAATGGTTTGAGAGATGATCACTTTTAAAGTTGCCCTCTCCCTCCCCGTTCCCCGTAGTCAACATGCTAGCTGACTGAAGGGAAATCAGGTCATAGATCATCAGGCGGCTCTGCAGCAGAGCCGCAATTGCGTTAATTAAAAAAAAAAACTTTCACTAAAACGGTCTTCTACGTGTGCTTGCAAACCAAGCACACGTAGAAGACCATTTCAGTGAAAGTTTTCTTTTTTAGGAACGAGATCCGGCTGTGCTGGAGAGCCACCTGAAAGTCGTACGACTTTCTTCCCTTCAGTCAGCTAGCATGCTGACTAAGGAGAAGGGGGAGGGAGAGGGCAACTTTAGAAGCGATCATCTCTCAAACCATAAAGGTTTGAGAGATGACACTGGGGGCAATACATTTTTTTTAGTAGTACTTTGCTATAGGGATTAGTAATACTTAAGTATTACTATCCCTTTAAACAACTTTCGCTTTAATAACTTAGTAGCGCTAGTCACCAGAATTATTACCTTGTTTAATAGATTTATCAATTCTTCTGGGGCTGACAGGCAGGACGGATCGCAGACATCTTGCCATAGTGACGTCCACATTCCTGCTCTGTCAGTCCCAGCTGGCTCTAAGAGGCGTTGCTAGGAGCCGTTCGGCTCCGGAAGGGACTGACAGAGCAGGCGCACGGACGTCACTATGGCAAGATGTCTGTGATCCGTCCTACCTGTCAGCCCCGGAAGAATTGATAAATCTATTAAACAAGGAAATAATTCTGGCAACTAGCGCTACTAAGCAGCTAGTCGCCAGATGGGGAGTTATTGAAGCTAAAGTTGTTTAAAGGTGGTAGTTCCGCTTTAACAGCTTGTATGGAAAAAGCCCTTCTCAATGTATTACAGAGGGATACATAGAAAGTCATAACCTTTTACGGTTCAACCCTTTCAGTGCCAGAGCAATGCATTGCGTACCCTTCTGGCACTGAAAGGGTTAAATCCCAATAACCTTTTTAGAAGAATCCTTTGTCATTCCAGAGTTCATAGCATATTTCTTCTCTATACATTCTAAAATAAACACACACATGACATGCAAACAGGTGTAAAAGAACATAATAAAAGAAAGCCGGTATTTAAGTTTCTAGTTTCAGATTCCTAATGTTTGCCGTGCAGTAATGAAACTAAGAGCTGTAACAGCTCCCCCTATATACATGAGTGATTGTGTTGGATGAAGGTGCATAACTAGCCTATGTCTAGGAACAGTACCCTTTGAGTGCCAAAGAGGCATTGCAATGCATGGGATACCTCTTTGGCAGTTAAAGTGTTAAGCAAAATGCATTATGGTAGGTATATAATCTACTTTGATATTTCTAGAGAATGAAAAATCCCGCCCCCCACATACAGATTTTCATTTTTTAAAGGGATAGTAATAGATCATTTTAAGGAAATGTAATACTGTAGATAGTAGAAAAATAAATTAATTGAGCTCAGTCCAATCTCTCAAACCTTTATGGTTTGAGAGAGATAAGATTACAAAGTTCCCCTTGCACTGACGTCATGCTCTAGCTTACAGCAGGAGATCCCGGTCCGCAGGCCGTTCAGCAGAGCCAAAATAGCGTGATATAGAAATAAATACTTCATTTGAATGGTCTACAAAGTGTGCCTGGTTTGCAAGCAAACTTTGTAGATCGTTCAAATTAAGTATTTCTGTTTAGATATCGCTATTTCGACTCTGCTGAAGAGTCACAGGATGGTCTGTGGACCAGGATCTCCTGCTGTAAGCTAGAGCGTGACGTCAGAGCATGGGGAGGGAAGGGGGAACTTTGTAATCTTGTATCTCTCAAACCATAAAGGTTTGAGAGATTGGACTGGGCTCAATTAATTTATTATTATTTTTTTTACTATCTACAATATTAAATTTCCTTAAAACGATCTATTACTATCCCTTTAAGGACGATTTATTCTATTCCTGTCTGTCTTTAAACATTTAGATTGATGTTTTAGTCTTCTTCACACTTGCTTCAAGTCAGTCCACTGTTATCATCACTTATTTACTTTCTTTTGTTCCAAAGTGCTGACCCATGCTTTACTGGGCTCCCTTCCCATATTAACTTTTTGAATGCCAGAGAGGTGTCTAATGCATTTCAGCACAATGCATTGGATACTTCTCTGGCACTCAAAGTGTTAAAAAGCCAGAAGAGGTGATATGTTAAGAAGATATGGAACATGCAAGTGAGATAGCTCAGTTGGTTGTGCACCAGCTGTAGAAACCGTTCAAGGTCACAAGTTCTAGTCCTGGCAAGGTCAGCTCAGCCTTTCACCTTTCTGAGGTAGATACAATGAGCTCAGGACATACTTGAAAACGAGAGGCAATCTCAATATATTTTTTCTGGTAAAATATTAAAAAAAAAAAATTCTGGGGCAAACTAACTGCACCATAGTGGTCAAATGAAAATTCCCGTTTTTTAACCACTTAACGACCGTGGCCGGATTCAAATGTCCCCGAGTGGCATACAGCCGCACACGGATCACCGAATTCCATGTCGTGCCCGGACCATCACTTGTCCTTAAGTATAGTACCTCCATGACAGTCCTAGCACATCACGGGTCCTTAACCCTTTGAGTGCCAGAGGGGTAAGCAACGTATTGTTTTGCAATGCATTGCGTACCCCTCTGGCACTCAAAGGGTTAAGGGGCTAACCTCTTGAATGAGAAAGAGGGCCCCCTACGCATTGCAAAGTAATGTACTGGAGACCTCTTTTGTATTTAAGCAATTAAAATTCCTATTTAAATCAGAAGGAATTTGAGGAAATTTTATGTATCCCCTATGATGTAGTTGGTTTGCCCCAGATTACTTCCATTTCTTCCTAGTACATCAGTTTCTATATCTTTTATCCTTCCCATGTTTTGAAATTGTCCCTTTGTGAAGCACTGTACAATAGATGCTTTTTCTTCATCAGTAGAGGCTCATAGAAGATCATTGTAATCTCAGTTCTGCTGCTATATATTACTCCTATATTCCTTCCTTGAGTTATAATTTACACTGACCAATGGTTCACTGCATTTAATTTTCAGGTTTCTAGTTCCTAACATTCACAATGCAGTAGTGAAACTGAGAATCGTAACAGGTCGCAATGAGATGCATACCCCCTCATTCACTCAAATGCTTAATCCCGTTCACTATGCCCCTTCTTGGCAAAAACAAACAAAATGAATTGTTGATTAACCCTTTGAGTGCCAGAGGGTTAAGCAATGCATTGCTCTACAGTGTGTTGCGTACCGCTCTGACACTCAAAGGGTTAATTGTAGGGTTGCACCGATACCGATACTGGTATCAGTATCTGTGCTGATATCGGCATTTGCGCGAGTACGAGTACTCGAGCAAATGCAGCCGATGCCAGCTCCGATACCCTGTGTCAGGGTCGGTGCTGCAGAGAGGGAGCCCGGGGAGCTGCTCACAATGCTCCACGGTCACCTCTCTCCCTCCTGCAGAGTTGGAGCGTTGCCGCTGTTTACCATGGCAACGCTCCAACGCTGACCTCTGCCGGGGCTCGCGAGAGAACAGCGAGCACCCGGCAGTGGAGGGTAAGGCAGGCAAAGGGGTATCAATAGAGGCAAGATGGGGCATCAAGAGCAGGTGAAGAAAGAGGTAGAGAGGAGGTCAAGAGGGAGAAAAAGAGGCAAAAGGGACTAAGGGAGAAAAAAAAAAGGAGGCAAAAGGAGGAAGGATCAGAAGATAAAAGGAGGGGGGCCAAGAAGAGGCAAAAGGAGGGGGATCAGGAGGGAGAGAGAGAGAAAGAGGCAAAAGGGTGGGATCAAGAGTCAAGGAGGGGGAGAAAGGGGGATCAAAAGGGAGAGAAAAAGCCAAGGCAAAAGGAGGGAGCTCAAGAGGGGGAGAATGAAACAAAAGATGGGAATCAAGATATATATATATATATATATGCTTTAGGTACTTGGAAAACTGGCAAATGACCGCAAAAAAAAAGTATCAGTAATTGGTATTGGCGAGTACTTTAAAAAAGTATCGGTACTTATATTCAGTCTTAAAAAATTGGTATCGGTGCATCTCTAGTGAATTGAATGCTAGCGATGCTTCCAGTACATTCATCCTGAATTTCTTGAAGACTTCTCTAAAATCCAAAGGGTTAATCAAAATATGTGGACCCTATAGGTGGTACGGAACAGTTTACAGACCACTCTGTTTCCACCCAGGGCAAGGGTGGGCAACAGTGACCCTTCAGTTATTGGACTTCTTCTCCCCTCATCCTTAGCCAGCCAATGGCTGATTGAGGGTAATGAAAGTTGTAGTCAGACAACAGCGGGAGCTCCATCATTGCACAGACCCATGGGGTTAAATGAGAACTAAATCCTTCTACTAATAAACCTCCACATACAGTACTTTTCCAGAAAATTCTAATGATTTCTATTAATTTTGCCCTTGTGACCATATTCAGGAGATAAAATAGTTAACCCTTTGAGTGACAGAGAGGTATCCAGTGCATTGGATTCCCCCTCTGGCACTCAAAGGGTTAATCAGCCCTGTGTGTCGTGTCTTGTCCATGAAGGTGGATATGGCAGTTGCTAGCAAAGCCATAGGACCTCAAACTCTGCTTACCGCACATGGCAGTCTTAACTCTTTAAGAACCAGGGGAGTGAACAACGCATTGCACGTCCCACATAATGCCCTCATTTGCATTTTACCAAACCCTCATGCCCCCTTCCTTTTTTATTGAAATAAAGGCAACAATTTATATGTGTATTTGAATTATTATTATTAATTTGCATGTATTTATTTTGTAACATTTTAACCCCTTAAGGACCAATGACTTTCCAGGACTGTCACGGCTGTCCTGCATTTAAGGACCAGTGACAGTCCTGGCATGTCAGGGAATTAAGGGCTCCCCGTGCAGCTACATGCCATTCGGGGAGCCAGCCCTGAATTCATTAGTTTAACCCCTTAACGACCCATGACGTGTCCTGGCACGTCATGGGTTAGATGATAACAGAGCGTGTCAGTGCACGCTGAGGCTGAAAATGAGCGTTCCAGGACCGGAGTGCTCCTTTTCAGTGCTTTTCTGTTCTTCTGGTACACGTGATCTCTCCAGGAGCGATCACATGTACCAGGCAGTTTCATTCACAAAGGCTATGTGTTTCACACATTGCCTTTGTGACTGTTCTTTGCCTGTGTCTTCCTTACTATGAAAGTAAGGGGGAGAGAAGCAGAGAGCAGACACACACAGGGAGAAATGCAGGCCAGAGTTGGGGGTATTAACTTCTTCAGTGCTGGATCATTGGTCAGGATAAATGCAAGTCCATTTATGACCTGCCAATAGCAACTTTTTTTTTTGTTATTTATTTACCTAAATCTAAACAAGAGCATTGTAGTTTATTTAAACACAATTCTTTCAAAAATAGCTATTGAAGTTTAAACAAATAATAAAGGCAATTTTACTGTGGTGAATAAAAGTAATACACTTATACACAATACACAAACCTATCCAACAAAAAAGTGCAAACCAAGCACACTTAGAAGACCGTTCTAGTGAAGGATTTCTTGTCCAATAACGCAATCTCAGCTCTGCTGCAGAGCCGCAGGCTGGTCCCAGGACTGGATTCCCCTGCAGTCAGCTAGAGCGCTGACGTCAGGGAAAGGGGAGGGAGGGGGGAACTTTAAATACGATTATCTCTCAAACCATAACGGTTTGAGAGATTGCACTGGGGACATTTTGTTTATTTTTTTAATGGCTACAAGATGCAGTATTTTTTTTTAATAGCTACAATAGGAAGTTATTAATATTCTTCCACTTATATTACTATGTACAGAAAATGCTGAAATCTTTCCATTGTGCTTTTGTTCAAGAGATAACCTGTTCAACCAGTTCTGCATATCATGTCTCAATGGTAAAATGCTTTCTCCAAAAAAAATAAATAAATAAATAAAAATAAATAAAATTCTGGGGCAGACTGCACCATAGCGGTCAAATGAAAATTTCCATTGACTTAAATGAGGCTTTTAACCACTTAATGACTGCAGTAGGATTCAGGTGTCCTCGAGCAGCATACAGCCGCACACGGACCACCAAATTCCATGTCATGTCACTTGTCCTTAAGTGCAGAACCTCCATGACGGTCCTAGCATGTCATGGGTCCTTAAAGGGATAATAATACTTTAATTTTACTAATCCTAATCTTGTAGAATTTAAAAAATGCCCCCAATCGCATCTTTCAAACATTTATGGTTTGAGAAAATTCGATTTCAAAATCCAACTGGTGATGGGACATACCTCATTGTATTAAAGTGGATCTATCACCACTTTACAAGTTTTGATCATTATGTAGAATACTTAGAGAATAATTATAAAACATTATTAAAAAAATAAAAAACCTTAATTGCGAGAAAATTACAGTTTAAAGTATGCCCAGCAGCCTACTTCCGGCTAAACTGCTCTTGCCTCAATTTGCCACACTGCCTCTGCTCCCGCCACTCTGCCCAGGATCCTCCGATGATGGAGGCGTTCTGTTAGTAAGCTGGTGCAATCTCATTGGCTAGATATTGATCTCTGCCAATGAGATTGCTCTAGCTTGATAACAGAATGCCTCCGTCATCGAAGGATGCTGGGTAGAGTGACGGGAGCAGAGGCAGAGCGGCAAGAGCAGTTTACCCAGAAATAGGCTGCTGGGCATATTTTAAACTTTAATTTTCTCGCAAATAATGTTTTTTCTTTAAATAACGTTTTATAATTATTCACAAAGTATTCTGCATAATGATAAAATTTGTAAAGTGGTGATAGATCCACTTTAATATTTTTAATGTCTACAATATTAACCTTTGTTAAAAAGATTACTATTCATTTAACACTACTATTACAGCTGGTGTAAGGAAAAAGAAGAGTTTTGCACTTATTTCCTATTCTCTTTTGTTCATATATGACTTGATACTGGGTACAGACTAATGGCATGCTCCAAATGCTTGTGCACTCCCATGTTGTACACATCTTAGCGCAACTGAACCAAAGTGGACATTTTTAAATACGCAATTAGCTTTGTACAAATGTGTTAAGCAGAGCACAAAAACAGCTAATTTTATAAGCCAAATTGTATTCCCCATAGTATTTAGCCATTTATTAATATAAAGAAATAACACCTATTAATAATCCACCACTTATATTACTCCTAGTTGAACAGCCCGTTACACGGGCCACAGTGCCTCTGGCAGCCGGTCGCGGGGCAGTCACGCGCAGTAGAGACTGCCCGCGCCACTGCTCCTTCGCAGCGCCCAGCTCTGTATCTGTGCATGACTGCCGCACGCGCAGCAGTGTCTACTGCGCATGTCCAGCATTACACACAACTTAGCGAATTATTATATAGGATGTCCAGAAAATGCTGAAATCTTTCCATTGTGCTTTTGTTCAAGAGATAATATGTTCAACCAGTTCTGCATATCATGTCCATGAAGGCTAATATGACATGATGGCAATTTTTTCAAACTAAAGTGAGGGCATGAGAGTACTTGGCCCTTTATGGACCAGAGGGATGCGCAACACATTGTGGAGTAATGCATTGCACATCCCTCTGGTTCTTTAAAGGGCAAGCCATTGGGGAGGGTTTGTGTCCTTGTGGTCCTGCTAGCAACTGTCATGTCTGTCTCCATGGATATGACATTGAGGACTGATTGTAGATGTTAAAGGGATAGTAATGTTTCCCAATAAAAGCAGCTCCAAATAATCTTCATAGTATTTGGGCCATGGAGAGTTGTAGTTCAAGAGTAATTGAATGATAAAGTATCCCCCTCCTGCCCCTTTTACTGGTGTAACACTGCTCACCTCAGAGCAGCAAGACTGCCCGGATGGATCACAGAGAGGGACAATCTTCAGTGAGCATAAGGTAAAAACCTGAAAATACTGTTAAGGGGGGCAGTTTTCCTTATGCTGACAGTAAGAAGACTGTCCCTTGCTTTGACTTGTTCGGTCAAGTGACAAGATTACATATCTGAGGGGAGGTGGTTTACACTAGGTGAAAGGGGCGGAAGGGGATACTTTATCATTCAATTACTCTTGAAAAACAACTCTGACTATTGAAATAACACTCTCCATGGTCCAGATACTATGAAGATTAATTGGAGTTGCTTTTTTGTGAAACATTACTATCCCTTTAACTCTTGAACAAAGGCACAAAGCCAAAATTCAAACGAGCCATAAGGAATTTCTGGCCATAAAAAGGTATGTGAGGGGTTATTATTAGAAGGTGTCACTTGTAATTTAAAAAACATGGCTGTATAAATGAACTTTTCTTCAGTTAACCTTTGATCTGTATTATGTTGCTGTTATATCAGTAAAATAAAATATATTCATTCTATGCAGGGCTTCCTTCCTTGAAGCTGCTGTCGTAATTGAAATTATAGGTTATTTATTTCTATAGCAACCTGTTTTTATGAGATTCTTCATACATGATATTGGTGAGTTGTTTTTCTTATCAATGTATAAAAAGAAAGTAAAAGTAAATATTGTAATTATAAGGAAGAGTATCTTTTTCTGAATCAGTTTTCGTGAACATAGCACTTTCCGAGAAGCAGGAACTGAACAATTAATTCCCCTCCTTTCACATAACTGTTCTTGCACAGAACCTTCCTTGTTAATTTGCCTCTTTGATTTTGATTTCTTATTGAGAAAAGAGACTGCACCATGTTTAATTTGGAAAACTTGCTACACAACTTCAATATCTTGCTTTGCAAATTTTCTGAATATTTATCCCTCAAAGGTGTAAATATACATGGGAGTCATGTCTACATTAGCTAGCCTATCTATCTTATCTATCTATCATCCTATATTTCAGTGCCTTATTTCCTATAGACATTCTCCACTTAGAACTAACGGACAATTGAAATTGAATTTCTACTATTTGATACTCTGCACAGAATAATGTAACTGTTAAAATGGTAACAAAGAACAGTCATAACCCCTTTGAGTGACAGAGGGGTAGTCAATGCACTGCAGAGCAATGTGTTGCATACCCCTCTATCACTCAAATGTTTAAAAGGACACATGAAGCTGTAATTTACACAGAATAAAGTTTGTTCACTTGGATGACTTCAGCATAGTGATGTAATCATTGTGCCAGTTGCATGGGGAATAGAACAAATTGCTCTCTATATGGCTATTCATTTGAGACAACTATGCCTTGCATGATGCAGCCAAAACATAGCATACTGCAACTTCCCAACATTCATAGCAGGTCTAAGGGAAGTTGCAGCATTGGCAATCTGCACAGGCATGTAAGGATATCCTGCGCAACCCACTCACATGGCTATTGAATTGTTGCAATGCTGAAGGCTCTAGGCAGTGGTTGGCCCAAATGAGCATCAACCAGTTAAGAAAGGCTGACATCAACATGGACCCACAATTGGTTTAAGTCTTTACATTGTCTACTACCCTAATCAGAACACAGGTAAGTATAAGAGTTGTCAATCATAAATCTTGAGTGACAACCCCTTTTTTGCATTAATATACTATTTTGTGTAACATAGCTTTCTAAATGTTTTCAAGGGCTGTGTGCAAGATTGCAAATAAGGAGATCCACTTTTGAGCACAGGTGGGTAAATCTATGTGAATGAACCATTGATTTACATATACCCTTGTCCAAGAATATTCTTATATCATGTCCTGTATAAAGCATTTGAGTACAGGTTTGTACAATCTTGATATAAGCAAGACAAATTCACTACCATTAACAGATAATTTGCTGGAAGCAGGTATTAGAATAGAGCTATAAAATGCAGCCCTGATCCCTTCACAGTATTGAAATAACGGTCTCCATGGCCCAAATACTATAAAGATTAATTGGAGCTGCTTTTATTATGAAACATTACTATCCCTTTAACCCCTTAAGGACCCTTGACGTACCAGGACCGTCACGGTCCTTGAAATACTCAAGGACTGATGACGGTCATGGTACGTCACATACTTTTTACTTACAGCGCTCTACCAGGAGCGCTGTAAGTAAAAATAGGGCCTGAAATTGACCGCTCCAAGATCGGAGCGATCTCTATCAGGCCCCATAATGACGCGCCGATACATGTGACAGGTCACGTGTACCGGCGTGTCCAAGTGCACCTATGCGGTCATTATGGGACGGAAATGTCCCATGACCACCAGTCCTTAAGGGGTTAATCTTTTCTTTTTTAAAGTAGTTTATGGTTGATTTTGAGGTATAGTTTTGCATCATCTCTCTGTAGTATTTCATTTCAGCTTAAATTCCTTCTCTGACTGTGGGACATTAGCTTCCAGGATTTGTTGATACTTAGTAGGATCCATTCTTCATTCTACCTGCACAATATTTCCTTGCCATTGGCTGCCACACAACCCCAATGCATAAAAGATCCACCCCCTTGATTATCAGTTGGTAAGATGTTCTGTTCTTCAACTGCTTCTTCTTTTTTCCCCTTCAAACATACATTTGGTGATTATAGGTAGAGTTTAGTTTTAATGTCATCACAGCACTTGGTTCCAAAACACCTCTGGCTTATCTAAGTGTTGTGTTGTATACTTCAGACATTGACTTTTGTTATAAGATCACAGTTAAGGTTTAATTCAGATGACTCTTCCATGTAGAAAACCAACAAAACATGTAATTTGGCCAGCAGTGCCCAGACATTTGCATAAAAAGTGTGTGTGTAATAAATATAATAAAGATAATTACTTTTTAAATGCATTATTGTAGTCCTTGATACCTGATGCGACCATCCTTCCTTTTGCTTATAAATATACATATGGCAACAATTTGCAGGACTGCATTGGCAACATATGTAGAACAATAATGGGAAAACTTGTGTAATAAAGAAAGTGTTTGTAAATCTGTCACAAAGGGACATAAGGATATACAAATGGTTTATCTACATTTTTGTACTAATTCTATTCATTTGACATTTTCTAGAAGATGAATAGAAATTGACATGGTCCAAAAAAAGAATTGTGTCGCAAAGTTAGCTAGTTGTGCTAAAATGAAGTTGGTTTTAGTAGTAAATCTTAAAGGGATAGTAATGTTTCATAATAAAAGCAACTCTAATTAATCATCATAGTATTTGGACTTTGGAGAGTGTTATTTCAATTCTGTCAGAGTTGTAGTTCCAGAGTATTTCAATGACAAAGTGTCCCCCTCCCACCCCTTTTACTGATGTAACACTGCTCAGCCAGAGCAGAAGGGAGGTGCCCAGGTAGATTGCAGAGAGGGACAATCTTCAATTAAGATAAGGGAAAAACTTGTCAAGGGGGGCAGGGCTTTCATTGTTCTCATAGGAAGAAGATTGTCTCCTGCTGTTATCTGTCTGGTCTATGGACTGGATTCCACATCTGAGAAGAGATGGCTTACACTAGGTAAAAGAGGCGGGAGGAGAAACTTTGCTTTTGAATATCTCTCAAACCATAAAGGTTTGAGAGATAAGGCTTATATCGTTCTTCATGTTTTTTTAATGCCTATAAAATAAAATAAAGATAAAATTAAGTATTACTATCCCTTTAACACCAGGTATAAACCATTCTAAATGGAAACATATAGTAATAGCATATAAGCCATATATGTGAAAATATTCTCATTAGTGAATTTTCACAGATATATACTTATAATCTGATTTTAGCCTCTTGAATACTGGAGAGAGCTTGCTTTTGGAGATCTCTCTAGCATTCAAAAGCATAAATGCTCCATTTAAATGAATGTGGATGTTTGTCACTAATAGTGCAGCTTGTTTGCCCCAACGTATATGTAGTTTTTCATTATACGTAAGGCTTATGTTCTTAGCATGCTACATTAAAGGGACAGTAATGTTTCACAAAAACAGCAGCTCCAATTAATCTTCATAGTAGTTGGGCCATGGAGAGGAGTGTTATTTCAGTACCTTCAGTTGTACTTCAAGAGTAATTGAATGATGAAGTATCCCCCTCCCGCTCCTTTTACCTAGTGTAAGCCACCTCCCCTCAGATGTGGAATCTGGTCCACAGGCCATACAGCTCACAGCAAGGGACAATCTTCATACTGTGAGCATAAGGAAAACCCTACCCCCTTGACAGGTTTTTCCTTATGCGTACTGACGATTGTCCCTCTCTGCAATCCATCCAGACAGTCTTGCTGCTCTGAGGTGAGCAATGTTACATCAGTAAAATGGGCAGGAGGGGGATAATTTTATCATTCAATTACTCTTGAACAACTCTGACAGTACTGAAATAACACTCTCCATAACCCAAATACTATGAAGATTAATTGGAGCTGCTTTTACTGTGAAACATTACTATCCCTTTAAAGGTGCAGATACCTTTTCTTGTGAAAAATATGGATTTTTGGGCTTTTCCTGTTGAGTAAAACAGGGTCCTCCCACTGGTGATAGATGCATACTTTAATAGCTAATACAGTTTAAACTTTTGTTTGCTTTTTTTTGTGTGTGTGTTTAACAGTGCCCTCTAGTTGTCTGATTCCAGTTTAGTTCTTCTGTTGCATTCTTTACATGAGTCACTGAAAAAAACCTCTCCATAGAATGGAATAGTTCTGACAGCATGACTCCGCAGTTTCTATCAGGAAATAATCTCATTGTAATTCACTTCCTGATTATTTAAACTGATAATACATTTGAATAGAACAACTGACAGCCGTGGGAGTACCCTTGTTTTACTCAGAAGGAAAAACCATATATCATATACGTTTTTAATTTAAAAAATGTACTGCTCCTTTAAAGGAGAACTGCTCCCTACAGTATACCTGTGGTCATATAGAGGCATATGCACTAAAGTGGATCTATCACATATAGAAAAGTAATGCTCATTAGTTAGAGCATTTAGCGAGAAAGTTAAACTTTAGTAATTTTTGAAAAAAACCCGTTATCTGCGCAAAAATTCAAGTTTAAAAGGTGCCCAGCAGCCTACTTACGCTTTCTGCTGCTGCAAGCTGCTTGCCGCACAGATGCTGCTCCCGCCCCACTACCCAGCATCCTCCGATGACAGAGGATGTCTGGCTCTAAACTGGAGCGATCTCATTGGCTAGATATGGATCTCTGCCAATGAGATCGCTCCAGCTTAGAGAAAAAAGCCTCCGTCTTCGGGGGATACTGGGTAGTGGGATGGGAGCAGAGGCAGTGCTGCAAACAGGAAGGCTGCTGGGCACGTTTTAAACTTGAATTTTTGCGCGGATAACGTTTTTTGTTTTTTTTTAAATGAGTAACATATTAAACTTTTTTGCTAAATGCTCTGTCTAATGAGCATTACTTATCTATATGTGATAGATCCACTTAAGCTGAAGTGGAGTAATTTTAAAGTAGACCAACTGCTTCATAGGGGACAAATAAAACTTTCTGAAATTCCCATAAATATGCGTGGAATTTTTAACCGTTTGAGTGCCACTCAAAGGGTTAACTCCATGAATGCAAGAGAGAGAGTGAGCTACAATCTGTTGTGAAGTCATTTGTTGACATTCAAAGGGTTACATTTCTGGAGTAAACTAACTGCACCATCTAGATAAATAAACATTCCCAAAATACTAATAGCTTAACCCTTTGAGTGTCAGAAGTATCCAGTGCATTGCAATGCCATGCCTTGACTGCCCCACTAGAACGTAAAGGGTTAAATGTGACTTTTAACCCCTTGTAGGCCTAAAAGGTCCTCCAGCACTTTCCAATACATTAGATACCTTTTGTAGCAATCAAGGGGTTAAAAGTTCCTTTTAAAAGGATAGTAACAATATATAGTAAAATGTATATTCTAAGGTTTATCCTCCTTGAGTACAACAAATGTACTCCCACTGCTGAGATGTGTTTAATTCAAAAGTTACTACAGATGAAAATTGAATTCTTTAGTTGCAGTATTACAGGGATCTTAAATTGTACAGTGGAGCTGTTGCTACACCATCCTATGGAAGTTTCTGGTTAATTGACCAGAAGTTTCCATAGGATGACATAACAACAGCGCCACCGTAATATTTCAGGCCATTGAGATACTGCACCTAAAAAAATCAACTTTTAGCTGTTATAACTTTTTAATAAAACACTTCTCTCAGTGAGAGTACATTTGTTGTACTCAGGAGGATAAACCTTAGAATATACATTTTACTATATATTACGTGTTACTATCCCTTTAAATAACTGGACATTTTTATTTGTCCTCTGCGGTACACTTGGTTTGCCCCAGAATAACTCCTGTCCCTCTTAATACACCAGCCCCACAGAATCTGAATTGATAATTAAAATAGAATATATAAATTAAAATGAATTCAAATCATAAAATATATAAACTAGCGATCTCTAGAGAGGGACCAATTGTAAGTTTTAAATGAAAAGATGAAGTTTGGTAGATTAGTATTTCAGAGTTAAATCCAAAACGAACTGGAGAAACACTAATCTATTTAAGGTTTGTAAACGGATGCTGATATAATTTATGATTCACCGATAAAAAGGGCAGGGCCAAGTGAGTAAAGCATGAAAAAGAGAAGAAATGTGTCTCAAACATTTCAGTGGAATCTGACCTTGATAACATAGAATTTGACAACAGATAAGGGGCTCGATACTGTTAGCCCTGCTATCTTTAAAACAGGCGGTTATGGTTTTGACATCACATTTTTCTATTCTATAAATCGTTCTGTCTACACCAAAAACCACGCAAAAATATCCAACAAATGAGAACATTTCACCCATTGAACATTAACTAAAAATAGTCACCTTTGCTATCATATTCCATGTGGTGGCTTCACTGCATGTTTAGAACTTGCTTTTCATGGAGCAGAATGGCAGGCGCAGAACGGTTGAAACCATTGGTTGGTGTTGGAAGACTGATTTCCAACACATACTTGTGGTTGAAACAAACAAAAAGATTAACCCCTTAAGGACTGGCTGCGCACGCACACAACAGTCACTTAAAGGGATAGTAACACTTCGTTTTAACTTTATTTTATTTTGTAGGCATTAAAAAAACATGAAGAATGATATAAGTCTTATCTCTCAAACCTTTATGGTTTATGAGATATTCACAAGCAAAGTTCCCCTCCCCGCCCCTTTTACCTAGTGTAAGCCATCTCTTCTCAGATGTGAATCTGGTTGTATGACCAGACAGATAACAGCAGGGGACAATTTTCTTTGTATGAAAACAATGAAAGCCCTTCCCCCCTTGACAAGTTTTTCAGCTTTTTCCATTATCTTAATTGAAGATTGTCCCTCTCTGCAGTCTACCTGGGCACCTCCCTTCTGATCTGGTTGAACAGGGGGGGGATACTTTGTTTGTGAATATCTCTTAAACCATAAAGGTTTCAGAGATAAGACTTATATCATTCTTCATGTTTTTTTAATGCCTACAAAATAAAATAAAGTTAAAATGAAGTATTACTATCCCTTTAAGGACCACAGAGCATTGCAGCCGCACAGGGAGCCAGGAATTCCATGACGGTCCAGGACCATCATGGGTCCTTAAGGGTATAACAAGCTATGACGGTCCAGGACCGTCATGGGTCCTTAAGGTGATAACCCTATGAGTGCCAGTGCAGTATGCAAAGCATTATACAGTGTCAATCCACAAACCGTTTCAGACATGTCCAGACAATTAAAAACTTACCAGTAATACTGATGGCCAGCGGGGTTGTGGCCAACTTCTTCTTTTCATCAGTCTTCTCTTCTTCCTCTGATCTTCTTTCTTTTCTGAAAATGAAAAAAAAAAAATTCATTAGTGTTTTGTATTTTGAAATAAATAAAATATTCGCCAAAAGATGCTGCTGTTAATCCTTTGAGCTCCGGAGGGGTAGTCCTCCGGCGCTCAAAGGGTTACTATTTGTGGCATCTTGTATGTAGTAAAGATGTTAATGTGCCATGTTTTTCATTTTCCAAACTCCTTCTGTGTCAATGTTTTAGAAGTTTCCAATTTGTTACCCCCTTGCCTCCGTTGTCTCCATTGGCGGCGGAAGGCATGTGGACTGGCATGGATTTCCCCTTCTGCCCTCTCGGGCCATTGCCTGAGTCAGTCTGCTAGAATTTTTAACTGAGACTGGTTCGGTTCAAAATAGATTAGCAGTCTCCTATCAGCTTCTAGCATGGGGGATAACGAACCCCTCTAGAAGCTGATTGGCTGGAAGGTGCGTAAGCACTTTCCAGCCAATAGGAGACTGCCAGACTGTCTTGGTTCAAAATTCCGGCAGACTGACTCAAGCAATGGCCCAAGAGGACAGAAGGGGAAATCTATGCGGGTCCACATGCCTTCTGCCGCCGGCGGAGGCAAGGGAGTAACAAATTGGAAACTTCTAAAACATATTGACACTCAAAGGATTAACAGTAGCATCTTTGGGGGGATATTTTATGTATTTCAAAATACAAAGCACTAATGGATTTTTTTTTTTTTCATTTTCAGAGAAGAAAGAGGATCGGGGAAGAAAAGAAGACAGACAGAAGAGAAGGAAGAAGGAAAGATTAATGAAGAAGCCGGATAGCGGATGACAGGTAAGTGTCACATTTTTCGGACTAGTTTTAGTGCACTCTCGTTGTTTGGCACTGTAAAACAAAGACAGTTTGTGTTTTTTTTAATTTATGTACCCACAATTTGCATTATTTAGCGTGAGTTGTGGGAACAAAAAAACATAACGAGAATTTGGCCAAACTTGAGTTTGGACAAGAATGCTCTTTTTGCCATGTACCTCTCCAGCAATAGAATAGCTGGATACATTGGTGATTTTTTTTTTGTGACAGTGTTTTTGCTATTACCACCGGTACAACCGGTGGTAATAGTATTGAGCACAAGCGGTGCTTGCCACCCCTAAACTGTCCTTTTCAGATTTGCTTTAATGCATTGCAAGCTGGAAGGTAGAGTTTGGCTCTGTAGAAGTGCCAGTAGGAGTGATGTAAAAATAAGATTCCACTCTATATGTCCTATAGTCTATATACCCTATCCCTAAATAATGCCAACTCTCATCTCTGTTAAAGTATTTATCATCTTAAAGTGCTATACCAGTTAATCTTTAATCCTTTTTTTTTGTTTTGTTTTTTTTATGCAGTGTTGAATAGCCTGAAATTTTACCTTTTAAAAATAAGTCGGTGATTTCAGTTAAGGACAGGCTGCCGTATAGCTCTGTACTACAGCCTGTCAATCTTTGCCTCTTCTGCTCCCCAGTAGTGCCCCATTCTCACCTCCTACTCTGACGGAGGCTTCCTCCATGTGAGCTGGAGCTCTCTCATTGGCAAGAGAGCACTCCAGCTCACATGGAGGAATCCTCGGTCATCTGAGAAGGTGGGAGCAAGGCACTACTGGGGAGGGGAAGAGGCAAAGTTTGACAGTCTGCAGTACAGAGCTGTTGTGCAGCCTGTCCTTAAAGTGATAGTAATGTTTCACAAAACAGCAGCTCCAATTAATCTTCATAGCAATTGAGCCATAGAGAGTGTTATTTCAATACTGTGAGAGTTGTAGTTCAAGAGTAATTGAACGATAAAGTTTCCCCCTCCTGTCCCTTTTACCTAGTGTAAGCCCCCACTCCTCAGATGTGGAATCCAGTCCATAGACCAGACAGCTCACATCAAGGGTCACAATTCTTACTGTGAGAACAATGAAAACCCTGCCCCCCTTTACAGGTTTTTCAGCTTTTTCCCTTATCTTAATTGAAGATTGCCCCTCTCTACCTGGACACTCCCTGCTGTTCTGAGGTGAGAAGTGTTATATCAGTACAAGGGATGGGAGGGGATACTTTATCATTCAATTACTCTTGAACTACAACTCTGACAGAATTGAAATAACACTCTCCAAGGACCAAATACTATGATGATTAATTAGAGCTGTTTTTGTTATGAAACATTACTATCCCTTTAACCCCTAAAGTGCCAGCTACTTACGCCGTACGAGTGGACACAGCTGTACCTGCTGTGCCACGCTCGTACGGCGTAAGAGTGAAATGCGGTCACTGCATGAGCCGGTATAACCAGCATGCAGTGGCCGCATTAAAAAAAAAAAAAACCCTGGCACTCATGGGGAGGCATGAGGATCACTCCTCATGCCTCCCCAGTTATTGATCTCCCAGCCGATCGGGCTGGGAGATCAATAAACACAAAGGAGAAACAGAGTTTCTCCTTCCCCCTCTCTCCTACCCGAACTTCCGGGTAGGAGTGGGCGGGACCGGGGGAATCCTCCAAACGTCATCGGTGACATGGTCACCGATGACGTTAGGGAAGTTTCCCCGGTCCTGTTCACTCCTACCGGTGGTAGGAGTGAAGGGCAGGAGAGCTCTTGCTCTCCTGCGGTCGCATCATTGATCTCCCAGCCTATCGGCTGGGAGATCAATGACTGGGGGGACACCAGGAGGGGTCCTGATGTCCCGCACGAGGTCTGAAAAGTATAAAAAAAAAAAAATTAAAAAAAAATAAATAAAATTAAAGTAACCCTGTGAGTGCCACAGGGTCCCAGCACATTGCTTTGCAATGTGCTGGAGACCCCTGTTGCACTCACAGGGTCAATTCTTTGGGGGGGATTTTTTTTTTTTTTAAAGACCTCATTGGGGGGATCAGGGGGGATCCTGATGCCCCTCAATGAGGTCTATAATTGGGAAAAAAAAAAAAAAAAATTTAACCCTGTGTGTGCCACAGGTGGGGGTCCAATGCACCACCCCCCTCCTGTGGCACACACAGGGCTTTTATCATTATTTTGTTACCAGAGATTGTTGGGGGGCCATCAGGATTGCTCCTGATGGCCCCCCAACAAGCTCTGATTACAAAGTAATGATAAAAAAAAAAATTAACCCTTTGAGTGCCACAAGGGTCCAATGCATTGCTTTGCAATGCGCTGGAGACCCCGGTGGCACTCACAGGGACACTTTTTTTGATAACCTTTTTTTTTTTTTTTTTTTTTTGGTAAGACCTCATTGGGGGGATCAGGGGGGTTTTTATACCCCTCAATTAGGTCTATAATAAAAAAAAGTAAATAAAAAAAAATTAACCCTGTGTGTGCCACGGGGGGGCAATGCAGCCCCCCTTCTGCGGCACACACAGGGCTTTTATCATTACTTTGTTATCAGAGATTGTTGGGGGGGTCATCAGGATTGGTCCTGATGGCCCCCCAACAAGCTCTGATTACCAAGTAATGATAGAAAAAAAAAATTACCCTCTGAGTGCCACAAGGATCCAATGCATTGCTTTGCAATGTGCTGGAGACCCTTGTGGCACTCACAGGGTCACTCCGTTTGTGGACATATATATTTTTTTTTACTAAGACCTCATTGGGGAGGGATCAGGGGGTCCTGATGCCCCTCAATGAGGTATATAATAAAAAAAAAATAAATGAAATAAATTTAACCCTGTGTGTGCCACTGGGATAGGGGTTCAATGCAGACCCCCTTCCTGTGGCACACACACAGGACTTTTTATCATTACTTTGTGATCAGAGCTTGTTTGGTGGCCATCTGAATACAAAGTATCGATAAAAAAATTAACCCTTTGTGTGCTACAGGGGCCCAATGCATTGCTTTGCAATCCACTGGACACCCCTGTGGCACCCAAAGGATTATTTTTTTTTCCCCTTTTATTTTTTATTTAGACCTCATTGTATGGGTTCTGATGCCCCCAACGAGGTCTACACAAAAATATTGGGGGAAAGCCCCAAAAAATGCACGTGCCACAGGGGGGGTCCAACGCAGTGCTTTGCAATACGTTGGACCCCCTGTAACACACACACACACACACTTTTTTTTTTATTATTATTCTGTTTTTAGACCTGGATGGGGGACACCAGGAAT
This sequence comes from Rhinophrynus dorsalis, assembly GCA_037306005.1. NCBI lineage: Eukaryota > Metazoa > Chordata > Amphibia > Anura > Rhinophrynidae > Rhinophrynus > Rhinophrynus dorsalis. The sequence goes on from CM074725.1 coordinate 75,499,006, forward strand.
TTTCCTGACACCGCCTCCCCAACGAGGTATGAATACAAAATAATAATTAAAAAAAAAAATCTCTTTGTGTGCAATAGAGGGTCCAACGCATTGCTTTGCAGTGCATTGGGCACCCTTGTGGCATGCACAAAAAATGCCTCCGATTCCCCCCCACACACACACACACACGTACCGTATTCCCCTGCCTGGTTCCACAACCAACTGGCAGTCCCATTCCCCAGCCTGACCCCCAGCCTGTTTCCACTGCCTATTGGTAGACTCAAAGTACCAGTATGCACTAGATTCAGGCTGGGAATCAAACTTTGTATTAGGGGGACATACAGTGCACACTGGTAGTCACAGATCTCCCATACACACTCTCAGACACTGCCCCACCATCTCCACCATCCTTGCTCCTCTGCTCATACCCACACACACTGCCTAATCCCTCACCCTCCCACACTGTTACACTGGTAGTCACAGGTCCGCGCGTACACTGGCTGACGCCCTAGCTTCTTTCATCTGTTAGCCATAAAATCACACATACACTGTTTGCTTTCCCATTCCTATTTCACTGGTAGCTACGCTCCTGTCACTCAAATTGGTATGTCAACCCACAGCAGTTGAGTACCATTTTTCTTAGGCTGGCAAGAAGTCCTCCTAGGAAATGCCACGCCATTGAACCATTTTAGTATGTTTGAAGTGACTGAAGTGTAAAAGAAATGTTTGTTTGTTTTCCTGTAGCACCACATTCTGGAAATAGTTGTGCCAACTAACTTAGGGGTAAAAAGGCAAGTGACCCCTCATTAGATGCGGCATGTTGTCTTCTTTCCAAAATGGTATAGTTTATCTACCTTTTCTTCACTTATGAAGGTGTTATAGCCATTTTCATAGAGGCAAGTCAGGTTTGAGAAAATGTTAGAAACATCAGTTCGTAGTAGGTGTAGTTTTCTACTTCTAGCACTCCCTAAGATAGTTCAGCTCATACCAATGGGGTGTCGTTTGACTCCTAAGAGCTTTAGCTAACGAATGCAGTTGAAAATTCCATGGTTTTCACAGAGCTCCATACATTTGAAGGGGCAGAAATGTAAGAAAATGCCTTTTTTTTTCATTAGCGCCACCTCCTGGAAGCATTTGTGCATGCCAGCCTTTGGGTATGAAGGCAAGTGACCCCTTATTAGATGCGTCAGGTTGTTTTCTTTCCAAAATGGCATTGTTTTCTACCTTTCCTGCATATCTATTATGGTTATAACCATTTTAGTGCAAGCAGATAATTTCAAAAACAAAAGTGTCAGGTTTACGTACGTGTTCCTAGCACCCACATATTGTATGTTAAGCCACACAAATGGGCTACCATTTTTCTCATGTTGGTAGCAGGTACTGAATACAGCAGGAAATGTTATGGTTTTCAAAGATTTTAGTATCTTTGAAGTGGTGGAAATGTAAAAAAAACATGTATTTATTCCCATAGCGCCACCTTTTGGAAATATTTGTGCACTTCAGCCCAGGGGTAGAAAGGGAAGTGACCCCTCATTTGATGCGGGAGAATGTATACTTTCCAAAATGGTATACCTTTTATACCTTTCCTTCATGTCTCTAACAGTTATGAACATTTTAGTACAAGCAGCCATTTTCGAAGAAGCAAACAGGTAGGTGTAGTTATGCTTTTCTGGCACCCCTAAGGTATGTCGATTCATTCCAATGGGGTGTCATTTTTCTCCTAAGAGCACTAGTTAATGAATACAGTTGGAAATTCCATGGTTTTCACAGATTTCCATACAGATGAAGGGGCAGAAATGTAAGAAAATGCCATTTTTTTCCTATAGTGCCACCTTCTGGAAGCATTTGGGCACAACAGGCTTGGGGTAAGAAGGCAATTCACCCCTCATTAGATGCGGCAGGTTGTCTTCTTTCAAAAATGGTATGGTTTGTGTAGCCTTTCTTCACTTCTCTAGTTGTTATAACCATTTTTGTATAGACAAGTAATGTTTGAGAAAATGTTAGAAAAATTAGTGGTTGCAATAGGTGTAGTTTGGTACTTGTAGCGCCCACTAAGGTAGGGGAACTCATACCAATGAGGTGTCATTTTTCTCCTAAGAGCACTAGCTAATGAATACAGTTGGAAATTCCATGGTTTTCACAGATTTCCATACAGATGAAGGGGCAGAAATGTAAGAAAATGCCATTTTTTTCCTATAGTGCCACTTTCTGGAAGCATTTGGGCACAACAGGCTTGGGGTAAGAAGGCAATTCCCCCCTCATTAGATGCGGCAGGTTGTCTTCTTTCCAAAATGGTATGGTTTGTGTAGCCTTTCTTTACTTCTGTAGTTGTTATAACCATTTTTGTATAGACAAGTAATGTTTGAGAAAATGTTAGAAAATTTAGAGGTTGTAGTAGGTGTCTTTTTGCACTTCTAGCATCCCCTGTGATAGGTGAACCCAAACCAATGGGGTGTAATTTTTTTCCCAAGAGCACTAGCTAATGAATACAGTTGTAAATTCCATGGTTTTCACAGATTTCAGTACAGTTGAAGGGGCAGAAATGTAAGAAAATGCCATTTTTTTCCTATAGTGCCAACTTCTGGAAGCATTTGGGTACCACAGGCTTGGGGCAAGAATGCAAGTTACCCCTCATTAGATGCGGCAGGTTGTCTACTTTTCAGAAATATATAGTTTTATATAGTTATTCCACTGTTTTAGGGTAGTTTTACCACAAAAACCCTAGAATGTGCATTTTAGTTTTAAAGTTGAAAATGTCATTTTGCGCTGCTGGTGATTAGGGCTCTACGCTAGCCTTGGACTTAGGTAAAACTATACAAATTTGGTATTTTTTTACTCGGGGGACTCTGGGCTTTTTCAAATAATTGAAACTTTTTCAATCAAGGTAAATGTTTTTGATACATAGTATGTGATTTTAGCAAAAATAGTAAATTTTCACTTTTTTTTGTCATTATGACATCATAGCTTTTTGCACGATGTAAAATTCTCTTCATGTAAGGTATCACGAGAAAGCTCAATTCATTCTGAAAAAAACAATATATAGTTTTCCATATTTAACTAAAAATCCCCAGAGGAAATCAAGCCTAAACGGAAGGATAGCAAAAATGTTGAAAAAGTGTCTGGCCTGCAGGGTTCAGAAAATTGCCCGAGCCTCTGGCACTGAAGGGGTTAACTGATGTCACTGGCTTATTTTAAACGGTCAAATCTTGGGCTATATTGCATTACATAAAAAAAGAAACCAATTTAAAGATTAACTGAGATAGCACTTGAAGATTATCAATACTTTAACAGAGGTGAGAATTCCCCTTTAAGGACAAGGAAACCAAGGATACGGTAGTGGGGCCATGTATGAGTGTTTTGGGATGTTCCTTTCCACTGTGCCTTGTTTAACTTATAGTCTTATACAAGGTAAAAGGGAAATTGCGTAACAGGAGCGGACTGAACAGTCGGGCACTCGGTCGCAGCCTGGGGGCCAGAGACTTAAGATAGGCCTGCCACTGTGGAGAGGCTTACCACGCAGTCTGAGCTTTTTTTCATTCAGTCTCAAAGAAAGACTCTATGAAGTGAAGGCTAGGCAGTACTGTGCATGCTTAAAGGGGAATCACCCCTATACAACTTTGGCTAAAAAGTAAGTTTATATAGCGACTAGCTGGCATACTAGTGTAATTTTTTTAAAACAATTTGTGGTTTTGCCAAAATTAAACATTTAAAGCGATCCTCTGCCTTCGTTCCGGACAGGCTGCGGGTACAGCTCTGCATTGCAGTGTGTCACTCTTCCTCTGCTCCCCTCCATGTAGCATCTGGATCCAGCCTCACTTGTAAGCTGGAGCACTCTCATTGGCTTTGGTATATCCCCATGGTTTCTGTGTTCCACATTGGGCGAAAGAGAAAAGGGGATTTTTTGAATACTTTACAAATATATTCTTTTTCTCTTATCCATGTGGAACACAAGACTTCCCTCACAGAGAAAAATTAGTTGTTCCAATTCTGGACAGGCCTTTGTTATTTGTTAAAATTGAGCATGTCTGGTGGGGGTAAAGTAGAGGGAGTCTCTGTTCCCAGAGAGCCTTGTAAGTCATGTGCACTGCCCTCCTGGCTGGAGAATACTTTACCCGATGGTTCATGTGTTCCACATGGACTAAGAAAAGGATTTATTGTAAGTACTAAAAATCCCATTTTCTTCTGATTCTTTCCCACTCACACAAAAACCTGAGATCATCCAGTGGTTAATTGCACCTTCTGTCTGTGTTTACACATTATTTAATCTGCTCCTGGACTGTAAGGTATGTGCCTGTGCACAATATTCACCCTAGCTCCAAACCAAGGAGGCATAACTAGACCTAACTAGGCCCTGGGAAAATTCTGAGACTGCCCCCACACACACCCACACTGACATAGTCTGGAGCAAGTTTGAATACCATGTGCCAACAAAGTCCTTATTTCAAGTCCAAGAGCAAGAATGAATCATGCTTTGCAATTCACTAGATGCGTATCTGATATTCAAAGGATTAAAGAAAGAAAGGCAAAAGGCTCACATTTTACATGATGGCTGGAAGCAGCTGTGTGTGTGATTACAGAGGCAATGAGCTAAGAATATAAGGGGCTGCAGGACAGTGCAGAGCTAATGGACCCTCTTGGATGCTTGTCACCAACACATCTATATTCCCTGCTAACCCTGTAGTTTTGCTGCTGTCCTTGAAAAAGTTGTCTCAACCACAGCCAAACGAGCATAGAGAAAATTAAAATGAATGCACCACTGGAAAAACATGATCACAATGAAGCAAAAAAAACAAATTTATTCAAAAAGAGACAAAATATAAACATGTTATGAGCCACTCTATATTATAACCATTTACGGAGAGTAACTAGTCATCAAAAAGATATGCAGACAGAGACAGTAAGAAAAGATAGTGCACCTCAACCAGGACGGAACTGGTCATGCAAGATAGACACTGAGAAGTGGAGCAGTTCTGGAGCATACTAGTTGCACTGTAGGGGGTAAATACAAATCCCCTTAATTTTAAATTGGGCTTTTTAGCCAGTTAGCAGCTCTAGTTGTCTTTAAAGGTATAGTAATATTTCAAAATTATTATCCCTTATATTGAAGCCCTTTAAAAACTGAATTAAATGCCATCAGAGGCACGTCTCAAACCTTTATGGTTTGCGAGATAGCCACTTTTAAACTTCGCTCCCCCTGCCTCTCCCCTGATGTCAGCGTTCTTGCAGCAACAGGGAAATCCGGTCCCAGGACCGGCGGAGGCTCTTTAGCACAGCCGAGATCTCGTTATGGAAAACAAGATTCTTCACTAAAATTGTCTTCTACGTGTGCTTGGTTACCAAGCACATGTAGAAGACCGTTTTAGTGAAGGATCGTTTCTTCTATAACGAGATCTGGCTCTGCTGAAGAGCCTCCGCTTGATTCAAAGAAGGGATTTCCCTGCTGCAGCAAGAACGATGACGTCAGGCGAGAGGCAGGGGGGAGTGAAGTTTAAAATCGGCTATCTCTCAAACCATAAAGGTTTGAGAGATGCCGCTGGTGGCATTTAATTCAGTTTTTAAAGGGATAGTAATGTCAGCAAAAAAGTATTGACTATATGGTATATACAATTAAAAGACAGTACTTGCACTTATTCGTATCTGTCAAACCATTATGGTTTGAGAGATATAGAAAAATAAATTTCTCTGATCCCTCCCCTTTCTGCTTGACGAGCTGTAAAGCTGTCAGAAGCAGATTCTGGTCCCTTGACCAGATGTGGCTCTTCAGCAGCGCTGATATAACGATATCTAAAGAAAAATACTTAATTTGGAAAGGTCTACAAAGTGTGCCTGGCTTGCAAGCACACTTTGTAGACAGTTCCAATTAAGTATTTAATTCTAAATAGCGTTATTTCAGCTCTGCCGAAGAGCCTCTGTCTGGTCAAATGACTGAAATCTGCAGCTGTCAGCTAGATGGCAGACTTGAGTAAAGCAGCCAGGAAAAGGTAACTTTTGTATCTTTCAAAGGGCTTCAATATAAGGGATAGTAATTTTGAAGTATTACTATCCCTTTAACACATTGTTTTGCAAAGAATTAGAGATCTCTCTAGTATTTAAGGGTATAAAATCCAATTTCATTAAATAGGGAATGTTTATTCTTCCCTTATGATGCAGTTAGTTTACTACAAAATTGATCCAGTTCTTCTTAGTACATCAGTCTCATTCTATGAAATCCCAGGTTGAGGGCAATATGGGAAATACATGCATATGACTGTAGGTATTATATTTATCAGCCATTCACTGTCATGACTTTTTAACCTTAGTGCTTTATTTATAAAGTGCAGATTGCCATTTCACAAGCAAATTGTAAGGCCTGGGGTTAGGGTTGCCACCCAGCTGGTATTTTACCGGCAGGCTGGTAAAAAATTGGCTCCTGTCCAATGTTAAGTCTATGGAGGGAATGCCATGGCCGGTATTTTTTTTTTTAAAAAAGGTGGCAACCCTACCTGGGGTACTGCCATGAGACAAGATCAGTTTGTGACCAGATTCAGTTTTGAGACAGATTTGTCTTTGGGCCTTATGCATAAAGGCTAAAAGGAAAAGTTTTGGAGCAATTCAACTGTACAATAGGGGAGAAATACAACTTCTTAAAGCGCCCATTGATTTAAAAGGGGATTTTAACCCCTTGATTCCTAGAGAGGACTCCAAATCATTACATCCCAATGTGTTGATGAGCTCTGTAGCATTCAAGGGGTTAAAATTCCAATTTAAAACAATGCAAATTTTTATTTCTTCCCTAGGGTGCAGTTGGTTTGTGCCAGAGTTGCTCCATTTTTTTTTCTTAGATGAGCAAAACTGATGCAAAGAGAAACATAGTGATATGTATGGAATGATTATCACCAAATTGGAGTTTTGGCCTTAATTCCTAAAGATATGTTTAACGCAAAGCCAACATAGCTCATCACCCAAAAGGGGACTCGTTGATAGAGAAAGACCTGGGAATCCTTGTAAACTACAAACTTGGAAACAGTGACTAGTTTCAAATAGCAGTAGCAAAAACAAAAGAAAATCCTGTCTTGCATAAAAAGGGGTATTGAAGCAAGAAAGGATAACATCATTTTGCCACTGTACAAATCATTGGTAAGACCTCACCTTGAGTATGCAGTACAGTTTTGGGCACCCGTTCTTAAAAAGGATATACTAGAACTAGAGAGGGTAGAGAGAAGAGCAACAAAATTAATTAAGGAAATATAGGACTTAATGTATGAGGAATGACTAGACAAACTTGGTTTATTTACTCTACAGAACAAGATCTTATCACATTAACAAGTATATAAGAGGTCAATACAGGGATCTCTGTGGTGAGCTATTCATTCCAAGGCCTGATCAAATGACCAGGGGACACCCCTTGAGATTAGAGGAATGGAGGTTTAGATTTCAGCAGAGGAAGGATTTTTTTTTTTACAGTAAGATCTGTTAAATTATGGAATTCCTTGCCCAAGGATGTGGTTATGGTAGAGACAATGGATACATTTAAGAGAAGATTAGATACATTTCTATCAAAAGGGAACATACAGGGTTATACTGTATTTTAGTAGGCAAATCAGGAAGGTCTGATAAATTACTAACTTATTTGGTAGTAGGAAAGCTATACAATTCTCATGTCACTGGGGTATGAGGCAAAGGTTGAACTTGATGGACTTGTGTCTTTTTTCAACCTACGGTAATTTACTATGTAACAATATCTATTGTCAAGCATGGTGGTTGCAATATTATGCTACGGGGCTGTTTCTTTGAAGTGGGGTTTGGAACTTTGGTCAGGATAGTGTTACCTACCCACAGCTTGTCTCGTTCATTTCCTCGGATAGCTGGCGCCCTGTATGCCTTCCACCTCCTCACTCGATCCTTCTGGCTACTTTCGGGTTGCGGCATCACGTGAAACCGCTGGTCTTGTGTGGTCTCGCATGCTCTCCTCCTGCTGGCCGGCTATTTAAGATTCAGGTATGCCTCTCTGGGGCACGTTAGTATAGCATCTCCAGAGAGCTTCAGTCTTGTGTATCGTTGCTATCTTTGTGTATGACCCTGCTTGAACCGATTCCTGCCTCCAGCCTACCGATTTTGTACTGCGCCCTGTGATCTCCTGTGTATGACTCTGCCTGACCCTGACTTCTCTCCACTTGCTGGTTTTGTGCTGCACATCTTCCTGTGCTTAATCCTGCTTGGTCAGTCCTCTCTGCTCCTGTTGCTTCTGAGCTGCATGCGTAGACCCTCTGTGACACTGTTTGTCCTCTGTTTCAGAGCTACTACCTGTGCTACCAGCTCCTGCTACAGTGGACCAAGACTCCTTCTCTGGAAAGGTCTGACCTCCTCTCTCCATTTGCTTCCAGCACACTTGGTTAAAGTAAGTGCGCTAGTACTGTTCCTGTTGGAGCTTTGTTTTCTCCCTGGGGATAGGGGCTGTATAGTTCTCCTATAGGGGGTTATCCTGGGGACCCTTCAAGTCAACTGAAGGTAGGGCTGCCACCTTTTCCTCAAAAAAATACCAGCCATAGTTGTGGATCGGTGAAGGCAGAGCCACAAAAGGGAGGAGCCACAAAAGGGGTAGAACCACTCAATGTTGCATGACCCTACAAAATTGAGCTTCAGGCTCCTCGTTACAGGTACTGGATGCCAGGAGCTCAGTTCTCATAAAGCAATGTGGATATCCTGAAGCACACTTGTATCTGGTCTGTTAAGAGGACCAGAGGGATGTTGATGGTTTTACACACTATATGGTACATTAACCCTTTGAATGCCAGGGGGTACGCAACAAATTGCAAAACTATATGTTGTGTAGCCCTCTGGCACTCAAAGGGTTAAAGGTCCATGTATACTGGACAATGACATCTAAAGAATATCTGTGCAAACTGAACAATTACATCACTTGGATCTCTGTGCATGTCAAACAAGGAGGATGATATAATAAGAAAGTGGAGCAATTCTGAAGCAAACCAGCTGCACCACAGGTAACTTTGTTTGCTCCTGAACTGATCCACTTTTAATCAGTACATCGGTTTCAAGACTGTCCATGTTATATCAAAAGAACCTCTTTGTACCCAGAACAGTAACATCACATGGATCTTTACTGATACTGGACAATGACCTCAAAATAATCTTTTTCCATATATCACAGTGACGTGACATGGATCTCTGTGCATACCAGAAAATGTTTGGTATCACAAGCATCACTATACATACAGTTCTATGCAAATGTGACCATCAAAAAAGATCTTCATATCCTGGACAGAAGGACAATAAGATCTGCTCACTGTCATGCTTGTGATAGCAAAACACACTGTACATAACAGTTTCTGTGACATGGTAAGAAACTGTGGCCTTTATGTATTAAAGCAAAAAAGTTCTATTCTGAGACCATAAAGGCCACTGCCACTGTGAGATATGAGACGTGGTGGGCAACCTAGGGCCCTCCAGCAGTTAGGACTACAACTCTGATCACCGCCAGAACCGGCTCCAGTGCACTTATTACCGGTTGTGCCGGTAAAATACCGGCCGGGTGGCAACCCTAACTGAAGGGGACCAATCTAGCTTCATGGCTAGCACCTGTACACGGCTAGTCAGCAGCACAGCTCCCAATAGGTGACCACTATACCCCAGCTCCGACCTCTAGCACCACTCCCCAGCTCCTTGCACTCTTATCTCTTGTTAGAGGAGTCTCACCTTCCCTACCTCTGTTTGTTGCCAGGCTTAGCGGCGGCTTCCTGTTATCATCCCTGACAGAGGGAAATTAATAGCTCTAAATGTCAAGATATTTTGGCAAAAATCCTGCTGCTCTCTGCAAGAAAGTTGGAGTTGAAGAAGAATGTTACCTTTCAACGTGAGCACAATGTAAAGCACACTGCCAAATTTGAAAAATGAAGATGGATGTCCTGGAATGACCCAGGAAGAGCCTGGACATCAATCATACAGAAAGTCTGTGGACTAACTAAAAGAGGGCTGTGCACAGGAGATCCCCCCTCACAAATTGACCAAGCTTGAACTCTTATGCAAAGAAGAATGGGATAAAAATGCAAACTGCAGGTATAATAACTAGGTTGATAGAGATCTATACAGACAGACTTACTGCTGTAATCAAAACAAAAGGTGCTTCCATTAAATATTAGTTAAAGAATGGATTGCCAGTTTTTTATTTTTTAATTATTTTTCGAAGACACTATACATTTGTTTTTCACTTAAATACTGTTGGTTACAAGATCATATTAAAGGTGAAAAGGTAAGATGTTTAGTCTTGATATTAGCCTTTACATCAAGAAAAGCTACAATTTCAATGAGTGTGTGTAGACGATATCCACTGTACATTATACACTATTTTCAGACAGGCAAAACATCACTCCATACTTTTAACAGCTCTGTTGTGTACTTTATCCTCATTAAGTCCAACAGCTCATTGCAGTCATTAACATCACCATCTCTTCTTTCAAGTCCAGCCACCACCCAGTCACATTCATTCTTAGTGAATAAGCAGCATCAGAGGTCAACATCCATAACCCTAGCAATGAGTGCTTGTGGTGCTGTTCAAAGTGCAGCACCACTGACACCTGCTGCTATTATGATTGTAACATCTAGTCTATGTAGTAGCAGTTGTAGTAGCTCCTGAGGAACTCATCAGCCTATGAAATACCTTGTATAGAAATTCATCACTAACAATCCAAAATCTAAACAATTTGCTGCTGTCTGTTTTTTCTTGGAAAAAAAACATGAGCATGGGGAATGCAGGATTACATGTAGGCACAACCTCAGTGAGATCCCATCTGAAGCACAGCCAGAGGTCTGATTGGGAGACAAACCAGCAGCACATCAGAGGTGTGACAGTTATCAGCAGTAGAAGCACCCCTTAAATTGCACAGGACTAAGGGGATCATAATAGAAATGTTGTAAATGTCTCAGGGAAAATGACATCTCCATCAGTAATAACACCAATATGCCCTGCTGCAGCTATTGTGCAAATTCAAAGAATGGAAAAGGATGAGTTAGTTAGAAGTCACAAGAGTTCCCACATCCATTGCAAAACCTGCCACTACAACCAATAGTCATGTTGTTAAAACAATTAAGCTGCATAGTTATTCTTCTATTCTACCAGCCCACCATTACTAAGGTCTCAGAAAAGAGAAACAATACACAAAATTAATCCAAAGTGCACTTGAGGAATGGCAAGCTTCCCAGACTGCTGGCAGTTGACATTACACTCTATTTTGTTGAAAACAGATGTTTTAAAAACTAGTGTCATATGTATCCCACCAGAGTATTCCAAGCCAAAGTTACTTCTGATGACTGTGACAGAGTTGTACAAACAAGTGGTTCGTGTCATGGACAAAAGGAGCGGAAACATCAAATAGCAAGGTATGTTGACAATGTGAAACTGTCCCCCGAGATGGTCACTGTGGTCCTTCTCTGTGCCCAACCTCAGCCTACAAACACATTTTCACAGCTTATGTTTCCATAGGCTTAAGCCTACTAACAATTTTTGCAGTGCTTATGTTGAAGTAGGATTCAGCCTGTTAACCATGCTTATAATCTTTGCAAGGGCATAGCCACATGCCCTATCATATTCACCAGCTTAAAATGGATGTCCCTACCAAGCTGCTAACAGTTTTTAAAGGAGTTGCCATAGGACTACTCTGCCTCCTAACAATTTTTCAAGGCTTATGTTGCTGCAGGCCTGAGCCTGTTATCAAGATTAAAAGGCGTATGTTGCCTTAAGACTTTGCCTGGTAACAAGGCTTACAATACACTAGAAATCCCCCTGCTAACAATATATTGCATTCTTTGTAAAAGCGTGACATACAGTCTGCTAACAACTTTACTTTCAGCTGTGGATTTCCTTACATCAGCTCTCAAAACAGTTGTATTGCAGTGGGAATTCTTGCTGCCAAAGAAAGCATAGGTGAAAACTGGCAAAGGTGTTGCAAGGATTTTATTGGCAGAAAAAATGTGAACATTTATTTTCTATGTGGTGGAATTCCCATGAAAAAGCAATTAATTGTGTTTTTTCAGATGAAAAATCCTGCATCATATAAGAAGTAGGACTTTTCTCCCATCCTTGTGAATAGTTCTCTGAAAGCCCTTCCAAGATAAGACCTACCAGTGGCATAACAATAGGGGTCACACCTGCAACAGGGCCCGTCACTCCAGGTGCTTGGCCACCCCCTGTGACCCCCCCCCCCCGTCTGGTTCCCGCAACAAGCTACGAGCTGAGGTCCCTCTTTGGCACTCTGTTAATGCAGAGCTCTGGGAGATGACATCATCTCCCAACACTCTTCATTACTGAGGCGAGGACCATGTGGGAGCTCCAGCTGTACAGAGATCTGTGCAGAAGGGGGCACAGACCTCTCCTGCCACGCTGCTGGACCACCAGGGAGGTAGGAGATGGACACTGGAGGGTCAATAGGGGCAATGTGAAGGTGTAGATTGGGGGCAATGGGGGGGCAATGTGGAGATTGGGGGCAATGTAGATGTGGCCAATGGGGGGGGGGCATGGCAATTTTTGCACCAGGGCCCAGTGGCTTCTAGTTATGTCTTTGAGACCTACATTGATTATAAAAAAGTTACACCTATATTGTTCAGGCCATTTTTACTGTGGGATATGTAACACTTATATATTTAGTTTTAATGCATCTGTGAGATCTGATAAAAGTGACTAAATATGTATTTTTAGATTTCCAGTATGTCTTGTGTGGGAACTGGGTAACACTACTCACAATTTGATTAAATGACTGAAGTGTAAAGAACTCATTATTTCCATGTGGCTGCCTGCTCTTATTTTTATCTTTCTTTGGGTGGGAGATAGATGTATAGTAATTTGTAATTATGAAAGTGTCAAATCAAAGTTCAGAATTACAGAGACAAATGCATAAATCTAAATGTGGAACAATTCTGTGGTAAAACAATGTTAACACCTTTTTTACCCACACTTTGTGTTACCTCTTGCGCTGGTGTTCACCTGCTGACTCAATCAGGAGATTGCTGTCTTCTGAGATGTTGTGTGGATAGGCTGGAATAAATGTACCACTAAATAATAATGCAGCGTAGCCTGTAAATAACTAATATCCCGACCAAGACCAATCCAAATACAGTTAGGCACTTAGGATAAAAACAAATCTGCAATTTGTACTGAACAACAATAATAATACATAAAACAAGTGAAATTCACAATCAATTTCAGCAATTCATAACACAACACCCCCAACCACATTTTAAAGTGATAATTCTCTCAAATAACACTGGACAATGGATTCCTTACTCAGGGACAGTCCCGATATCCTCACCTAGAGATCAAAGTACCCTTTGGGGTGCACTGGTTCTGTTGGGGCTCATTTAAAGAATTATTCAAAATTGATGGCGTTTCAGCAGGTCTCTAATCTCTCCACATCGTCTTTATAGTCTGGCCAGACACCTAGCAGCTGAAGCTCTCCTCAGTTTTAGTTTTGTCAGGGAAGGTGTTCTTCTCCTAATTAAGAACACCTCCTAACCATCTACTGCCTCAATCCTGCTGTATGCAGAAACCTTTCCATAATGCTATTCTAGTGTTCTAAACTATGCTGTTTCCTACAGCAGAGCAACACTGTCAGATGCAAATGTATCTAACTATCTCTGCAATCAACATTAACATATTTTACTTCTTTCATTGCTTTCTGTAGATTAAAATCGGTCACCACAGCTTATTTAGGGAATTATATCACGTTTTCTTTACTACCATTTGAGCATTTTGTAAGATACGTGCTGATGATGCATCCTCATCTAGTGCTTACCGATTTCGCTCTCTGACCTTGTCCTTTGGCCTTCAACAGTGGACTGTTGCCAGCACTCACAGGGAAGGTCATTGCTAGATCTAGTTCTCACCAGAAACTGTTCAGTCTCTGACTTCATAATTTCCCCATTTCCATTCTCTGATCATCATCTTATCTCCTTCACAGTCTCTCACCCACCTTCCCCTGCCCTCCCTAAATCACCCTCCCTTACCAGGAACCTACACTCGGACAAACTACCAGACCTGGCATCAGCTGTGCAAACTTCCCTCTCTTCATTGGACCTGCATGCTCTCCTCCAGTGTCGACACGTCCGCCCCAGACCCTGGCTAAATTCAATATCTCGCATGCTACGCACCTGTTGTCAAGCTGCAGAACGTCTCTGGTGAAAGTCTCATTCTGTTGCCTACTTCCACCATTACAAATTAAGGTTATCCTGTTTTAATACAGCTCTCACCCAGACTAAACAGAATTACTTCTCTAACCTCATCACTACCCACAAATCTAATCCACATGACCACTTTAAAATCTTTGATTCTCTTCTCAAACCCCCAAACTTAAACTGCTTCTTCTTCTCCAACACTCCACAGGACTGTGCAGAGTTTTTCAAAAATAAGGTGCAGTGTATCCAGCAAACCATACCCTCTACATCCTCTTCTCCTATGCCCCTGATTCCTAGCCCACCCTTGGCATCTATGACACACCTCTAGAATGGATTTCCTCCTATCTCTCTAAACGTACTTTCAGTGTTTCTTTTGCTAACGCTTTCTCATCTCCCCACGACCTCTCAGTAGTTGTACCTCAGGGATCAGTCCTGGGACCACTTCTCTTTTCTCTCTATACCATCTCACTTCATCTCATCTCTTGGATTGAATTACCATCTGTATACAGATGGCACACTAATCTATCTCTCTGTCCCTGACCTCACTTCAGCTGTGCAGTCTCGAGTCACTCAGTGTCTCTCAGCCATTTCATCATGGATGGCCCACCACCATCTTAAACTTAATATGGCTAAGACAGAGCTGGTTGTGTTCCCTCCTAAAATCCATCCACCAACCCCCTTCTCCATCACAACAGACAACTCTACCATACACTCAGTATCCAAAGCACACTATCTTGGGGTCATACTTGATTCTAAATTAACTTTCTTCCCCCATATCCAAGCTGTCACTAGAACATGTTGCTTCTTCCTAAAAAATATTTCCAAAATACTTCCTTTCCTCTGCATGTCAACTGCAAAAACTCTATCTCAGGCACTCATTCTCTCCAGACTTGACTACTGCAACATTCTACTCTCTGGTCCTCCTGCTTCTCATCTCTCTCCACTTCAATCTGTTATCAATGCAGCCGCAAGAATCACTGCATTTATTCCCAGTATACCTTCCCTCTCATCTCCTCCTAAAATCCCTCAATTGGCTACCTATAAAGTATTGTATTTTCTCCTGTAAGTCTCTCTGTTCTTTAGCACCCTCTTACATTTGTTAAATATTACATTGATATTAAATTTTTAGGCTCTCTTGCCCAGCCGGATCGGCCTTCCTAGATTTAGCAGCTCAGGGCTCTGCCAAGCCTGGTAAGAAGGCTTATGTGACCTGCAAAAGCTATGATACCACAGCCACCCCTGCCCCAGTGTCCCCATGTGCACCCAAGTACCTTTCCTAAACACATACAAGTCTCCCTTAACCCCTCCAGTGTCAAGCAGCTTGCCACACATTGGCGTACCATGCATTAACTGCTTGGGAACTGAGAAATTGAATAGCAAGGAATTACACAAACATTACTCTGCCAGCTCCACTAGCCTAACCAGGCCCACCACTAATCCACCCATAGCTAGATTTGCTGAAAACATAATGCAATCATTGCATTCCATCTGGCACAGCAATGGATGTGTTAAACTTGGTAAACTAAAAACATTAATTAAATATAAGGCCCAGATAGCTTTAACTAATATTTGGGCTGATAACATTGTTCCCCCTATTTCTCCATCCTGAGCAGATGGAGAGTGCTAAAAAAATAAAACACAATTTATTGTTAAAAAGTGGACACTTTCATTCCCTCCTTTAACAAGTTCTGATTAACCTGGAAGTGAGGTTACTCCAGGACAAGTTCTGTGCCTGTCTAATCCCACCTCCTAGTCAATCAGAGCATAGGAGAAATATGTAACTGTACTTAACTATATAAAAGCCAGTCCCCTTTTTTTTTTTTTTTTCTCACTGCAGCCTGTCGGTAGCCCAGAAGCACTTTTTTAAAGTTTTAATGATGTCGTTGTGGTGGCAGAGTTTTAGGGCTTTATTCCATTAATTCCTTTAGGTTACTAATGTAGAGGACCGGTTAACCGTTTCAGGTTTCTGTTTAATTAACACCTTAAGGACCCATGACGGTCCTGGACCGTCATGGAATTCCGGGCTCCCCGTGCGGCTGCACACCATTTGGGGAGTCCAGAATTGTATTCTTAAGGACAATGGACCATTTTTTTTTAAGTGACCACCTAGTGTGCGCTCGGACTGTCCTTAAGGGGTTAATATTGCAGCATCAGACCAAATATAATTTTTAATACATTTCTATGCTGAAAAATATGTGATCACTGGACCCCTTTTTTCTTTTTCAATCATTAGCCTCTCCATTGCCAGTGTAACCGTAACAGCAGAGGAGTCAATCTTGTATGTAGATGGAGAGTTGGGGGGGTGTTTTTTGTTTTGTTTGCTTCTGTTTTCCCACCACTAATCATGATTAACTGTTGCAATCTGGCAGCAAAAGAGTTAACCATTAGTCTGGCTGGGGTGATTGGGAATGATATGGAGGTGTCAGGGAGGTTTTTTTTTTTTACTTGCACATAGTGATCAACCCCTCCTCATTTACTACAGAAGCAGGCAGTGGGGACATGGGCAGGGTGCATAGGCACATGGGGGAATCAGGCTACGATAGGTGGGGTGTTGCACTCTTCCCACCTAGTTTACTATACCTCTTCCACCCCACTGAAAACGGCCATGGGAAAAGCAGCCCAATCTATTCTGTTGGGTATAGTGGGTCGGTGCTGCAAGTAAGCAAGCCATTGGAAGAGGGGGTTGGGGGAAGGGACATGGTTTTCTCCCACAAGAATTGTTAATTTTGCTTTTTCCAAAATGGTGCATTTCAAACAACATATTCCCATTTTTTATCACACCTATTGTGGTTCAGAGGGATAAACAATATAATGTATTGCTCACTACTCTGGCACTAAATGGGTTATCTGCGTAAACCTACTTAGCTTTAGATGTTTCCTTGTAGACATTCCTGTAGGGTTCACATTAATTGTCCAGGATTATCTGTGAATGGGCTGAGACAGAAAAACAACCTTTCTGAATACAAGAGCAGTGGCACTAATCACAATCAATTAACTGACATATCTTATCTCACAATTTAAGCATCACAATCAACATAAACAAATTTAGGATTATATTTTAGGGAAGTAACACATGAATAATATGTTTTACATATGCTAGCTGTAAGTACACTATATTTAAATTCATATCAATCTATTTTATTTTTGGTGTTAGTTTTTCTTTAAGGGTACCTTGAGGACTGGCTGGGGCACCTCTGGGTTAGAGCCTATTTAAGTATCTACATCAGGGATAGGCAATGTGTAGTCCTTTATTATAACATAGTTGATAAAGCTAAAAAAAGATATGCGTCTATCAAGTCCAGCCCATGCCAAATCACCCTGTGATCCAGAGCAAGGCAAAAAAAACCCATTGAAGCCATTTCCAATTAAGCCTCAAGTGGGTAAAAATTTCCTTCTGAACTCCAAATGGCAGTCGGATAGTTCCCTGGATCAACAACCTATCTGCATTGAAGCCATCTGTTAATTCTCAATGTTGTTGTGTGCTAGTTAGGTATCCATTGCTTTTTTGAAAGCAGTTACAGTACCTGCAAGCAGAACATCCAAAGGCAAAGAATTCCACAGCTTTACCGCCCTTACTGGGTAAAATCCCTGCCTTTGCTTAAATCAGACTACAACTGTCATAATTTCCTGCTAGGGGCTCGATTCTATTAGCCCCAGTACTTTAAAAAACAGCGGTAGTGTTTCTGACAGCACAGTTTACAATGCCATAAACTGTGCTGTCAACAACAAAAACCACACAAAAATGTCCAACGGGGGGTGAAATTTGCATCCATTGGACATCACTTAAAAATAGTCAACTTTGCTATCCTATTCCATGTGGTGGCTTCACTGCATGTTTAGGATCATACTTTTCATGGAGCAAATCCAGCTCCATGAAAAGGCAGGCGCAGAGTCCCAAACATGTGGCGAAAGCCACAGGTATGTGTTAGAAAACTGGTTACCAACACATACTTGTGGCTGAAACAAAGAAAAAGATTAACCCAATGAGTGCAAGTGGGGTATGCAACGCATTATAAAGTGTTGCATACATCACTGGCACTCATAGGGTTAATCCAGATACAGTTCACGTATGTCCCAACAAATAAAAACTTACCAGTAATCCTGATGTCCACAGAGATCGTGGCTTGACTTCTTCCCTTCTGTCTTCTTTTCTTCAGTCTTCTTCTTTCTTGCTATAAAAAAAAATCCAGTAGTGCTCATTGAATGTAAAAAAAAAATAAGCCCCCAAAGATGCGACCGTTAAGCCTTTGAGTGTCGGAGGGGTTCAAGGGGTTAATATAAGTGGCATCTTAAAGTTCACATTAAAAAAAAAAAAATGAAATGTTTTTAACATTTTTCATTAAGAGTATATTTTGTAATTCCTTACCCCCCTTTGCCTCCGCCATCATCTCTGCAGGCAGCGGAAGACATTTTGAGCTGCACAGGACCACCCCTCTATGCCACCTCTCAGGCCGTTGCCTGAGTCAGACTTTCGGGATTTTGAACAAGATTGACTCTTATCAGCTTCTAGCTGGGGGGGGAGGGATGACAAACCCCTCTAAAAGCTGATTGGCTGGGAGGTGTGTAAGCCCTAGCCAATTGGAGACTGCCAATTTATTTTGAACAAAGACTTGCATATAAAAGCCAGTCTTGGTTCAAAATCCCATCAGTCTGACTCGGGCAACGGCCCAAGAGGTGTCATGGGGGGGGCTCTGTGCAGCTCAAAATGCCTTCCACCACCAGCAGAGACGGCTGGGGGTAAGGAACTACCATGTATACTCTCAATGAAAAATTTTAAAAACATTTCAGTTTTTTATTTAATGCGGACTTTAAGATGCCACCTATGTTAACCCTTTGAACGCAGGAGGGCTACCCCTATGGCACTCAAAGGGTTAATGGTCACATCTTTGGGGGCTTATTTTTAAAAATTCAATGGGCACTAATGGATTTTTTTTTTTTTACTGCAAGAAAGAAGACTAACGAAAAGAAGACAGAAGAAAAGATTAATGAAGAAGCCGGACAGTGTATGACAGGAACGTGTTACATTTCTGACTAGTTTTAGCTCACTTTCATTGTTTGACACTGTCAAACAAAGAGAATTTGCCTTTTTTTCCTTTGATGTTCCCGCAATTCGCTTTGGATTATTAGATCCCTTGTTTTTCCTCTGTGTATATTTTTTCTTGACTTTATCCCCTGCTCTTCTTGAGGCAGTGATAGGAACAGGGGAGTGGCATATAAGACCCAGAGTTTATGCATGGTGTATGCTGGGAGAGCTTCTGTAAATATAGCAGTGTCAGTATCAAACTTCCTCTGAGGCCTCCACAATATTTACAGAAAGAGTCCCAGCATCAATCACGCATAACCTCTGGGTGATACCAGCTCTCTGCTCCTAAGGTTCAATGCGAGCAAGGGACAAAGTCAAGAACAAAATAAATAGGGGAAGAAGTACTGCCAATGTGCTACTGGTTAAGCATTGAATCTGGGGGAAGCCTGTATCCCCCCCCCCACACACACATTCCTAGTCCTATGAAAGCATCTGATCTTGAGCCACTCTCCTTGGGATTCCCTTAACCTTGTTTTTGGATTAGTTTGGGAATTTTTTCAGCACTCCAGAAGAATTCCAAAGAAAAAAAATCCAAACTCACTATTCACATTCTGACTCTTGGTCAGAATGTGATTACAGAACTGACCAGCTGTAAATATCTGCTGAATCAGAAAATACCCATTCAACAAATATTTCAGGCTGGAATGGAATCTTGCCTTAGAGACAAACTATATAATGGGCTTTCTTAAGGAGTCAGTGTCACTTGTATTTTTTCTTTAATATAATTATAATAGATATAAGACATATGCTAAATTCAAATTTATTTGAATTTAGTTTTTTCAACACCAAACACACTGGACTAAATAGGACTTGAGATTCTTCTCATAATACCAAAACTTTATATAGTATTTCCTTCTATTTATTTTGTCTTCATTCATGTTTATGCATCCTCCTCATTTGATTTTTCCTTTCCTTTTTCTTCACATTTATTTCTATGTACTGTGGATCTCTCTCTCCTTGCCTGCTACCCCCTGCTTTCCACTTGCTATGAACTTGATATGATTTGTAGCTTATAGATTGTGTTTTCCTTAGCTAGACATTTACTGCATATGTTTCATTTTTTTTATCACAGTATGCTTTTGACTTGATAAACAGATCATGTTGCTTTGGAAAGCTTGTCCTTATAATTACATTGTAGTTCAATAAAAAAAAATATTGTATACTGCAATACTCATTTGGTATTTACACCAGTGGACTAACCCAACTATCCTAAATTGTGTGTGTGTTTGTATATATATATATATATATATATATATATATATATATAATCTTTAAAAGAGTCATATAAACTGCCACCATAAATCAGGAGCAGGTGAGTAGTGCATTGAGATTTCTCTGGCCTTCCTTCAAAATATGGTAATCTAGAACACGGCTGTCCAAGTTCAATCCTCAAGGGCCACCACCAGGCCAGGATTTAAAGATTTCCCTGATTAAGCACAGGTAAGTCCGTCACAATGATTGATCCACTGATTAATTCACCTGTGCTTATTCAGGGAAATCCTTACATCCTGGCCTGTTGGTGGCCCTTGAGGACTGAATTTGAACAGCCCTGATCTAGACAGTTGCCTTCTATGCCTAATGGCAAATCTGGCATTGATAAGGACAATGCAAATGCTATCATGTTGAGTACTTTCGCTTAAGTGCAGTTATTGCAAAAGATGCTGGTTTGACCATGTCTACTGAAAAAAATCTGAAACACGGAGACCTAATTTTCTATTTTCTCTAATAAGTGCAGGTTTTTATAAGAAGCTGCATTTACTATCAAAGTTGTTTCTAGTTCCTGAAAATGGTTTCTGATCCCACTGCGAGACAGTGGTTTCTCAGTGACGATTTCACAGAAACTGCACCACATTACAAAAGTTGTAAAATCATTTATAAAGATAAAATGTGGTGAATTGGGCTTTGATGTGGCCTGGCTCAGCTCCCTTGAATTCACAAGAATCCCTTTGTTTTCCTGCTAACACAAGGCACCAGGCATTTGGCTATAATCCATTTTATGTATAATTCATACAATTTTAGAATTATATGTGCATTGTCAGTCTGTCAACCACATGTTGCTGAGTTTTATTTAGAGTTTCAAGTTTTTTTGAAATGCCAAAAATGAAACTTATCTGCTTTCAACATGAATCAGAAGCTGAAGGAAACTAGCCTAATTTGAGTATAATCAGGAACTAATATCAATTGGTTTATTAGGGGAGGGTGAGTGGAGCAACTGCCCAGGGGAATCCTTTAAAGGAGATCTATCACCCCTATACCAGTTGCTCTTAAAGGGATAGTAATGTTTCATAATAAAAGCAGCTCTAATTAATAGTGTTGAGCGAGCGTGCTCGGCCGATGCTCGGATCGGCTCGAGCATCGCTCTGCTCGGCACATGGCGGTACTCGTACGAGTACCGCCATGTGCTCGCCCGACATGTTCGGGTGAAGAGGATCTGTGCCGGAAGAGGCACAGATCCGAAGACGCTCCGCTGGACCACCAGGGAATGGAGGTACGGGGGCATTGCGGAGATGAAGGGGGCATTGCGGAGATGAAGGGGGACATTGTGGAAGAGGGGCATAGACTCTATGCCCCTCTTCCACAATGTCCCCCTTCATCTCCGCTATGCCCGTCTTCCACAATGTGCCCCTTCATCTCCGCTATGCCCCTCTTCCACAATGTCCCCCTTCATCTCCTATGCCATAGAGGAGATGAAGGGGGACATTGTGGAAGAGGGGCATAGCGGAGATGAAGGGGGACATTGTGGAAGAGGGGCATAGACTCTATGCCCCTCTTCCACAATGTCCCCCTTCATCTCCGCTATGCCCCTCTTCCACAATGTCCCCCTTCATCTCCGCTATGGCATAGGAGATGAAGGGGGACATTGTGGAAGAGGGGCATAGCGGAGATGAAGGGGGACATTGACCAGGCACCCTCCGCTCATCAGAGCAGGGGGTGCCTGGTTTAATGCTCGAGTGCTCCCATTCATTTGAATGGGGCTCGGGTGCTCGGCCGAGCACTCGAGCATCAGGGGGTGCTCGGTCAGAGCACCCGAGCACCCGAGCATCGGGGTGCTCGCTCATCCCTACTAATTAATCATCATAGTATTTGGACTTTGGAGCGTGTTATTTCAGTTCTGTCAGAGTTGTAGTTCAAGAGTAATTCAATGACAAAGTATCCCCCTCCCGCCCCTTTTACTGATGTAACACTGCTCAGCCGGAGCAGAAGGGAGGTGCCCAGGTAGACTGCTGAGAGGGACAATCTTCAATTAAGATAAGGGAAAGACCTGAAAAACTTGTCAAGGGGGCAGGGCCTTCATTGTTCTCATGGGAAGAAGATTGACCCCTTCTGTTATCTGTCTGGTCTTACAACCAGATTCCACATCTGAGAAGAGGTAGCTTACACTAGGTAAAAGGGGAAACTTTGCTTGTCAATATCTCTCAAACCATAAAGGTTTGAGAAATAAGACTTATATCGTTCTTCATGTTTTTTTAATGCCTACAAAATAAAATAAAGATAAAACGAAGTATTACTATCCCTTTAATCACTAGGTTATATAGCGATTATTCAGAGCATTTCA
This sequence comes from Rhinophrynus dorsalis, assembly GCA_037306005.1. Taxonomy (NCBI): domain Eukaryota; kingdom Metazoa; phylum Chordata; class Amphibia; order Anura; family Rhinophrynidae; genus Rhinophrynus; species Rhinophrynus dorsalis. The sequence goes on from CM074725.1 coordinate 75,521,784, forward strand.
TTACTTTCATTTTTAAAAAAAGCTATTTGTGAGAAATATTAAGAATAAACATTACCCTGACCCCCATTTCCGGTCAGACTGCGGTTACGTGCTATGTGCCACTGTCTGCCGCTCTGCCTCTGCTCCCCTCCCTCCATCCAGCCTCCTTCGATGATGGAGGCTGTCTGTAAGCTGCAGTGGTCTCATTGGCTAGATACATTTTCCGGTAGGTTGCTGCTGAAATAAAGTTCTGCCCACTGTAGGTAGTGTGTTCATAGTTCATAGTTCTAAAATGTAACCCTGTGAATGTCAGAGAGGTGTCCAACACATTGGAGGAGATGCACCTAGGTTCAATGCTGTGGCGATATGTGTGTGTAGGGAGCACTTCACCTTGTGAGATGTAGACATATATCACCATAAGCACTAAGAATTAGGTATGCAAGGGTAGGGGAAGGGAGGAAAAGTTACTCATTAACATAAAAGGGTTGTCAAACTGCTGGCAGTGTGTAAGGGATGCCCTCCCTTACACATCACCAACAGTGGACAACCCTGAAATCTGAGCGCATCCTCTCTACTTCCCCATTTGCTCAGTGCGAGAAGCAGTGAAGATCTTCTCAGCACCACAAACAGCATCAATCCCTTAACCCTCTGAGTGCCATAGGGATGTGTACAGTATACCAACCAGTACACAATAATCCTCTCAGCACTATGTCATTTTTTTAATTAATTTTTATAGTGCACACACATTACTCTTAAAAATGGAATTTAACCCCTTGGTTGGTAGAGATGTCTTCTAGAAGCCAAGGGGTTAAAAATGTAAGGAAGTAATGCAAACTGCTTCCCCCCTCTACTACATGCATGAAGTAGAGACCATCTAGATTTTATGGGGGGGGCTGCCACTGACTGATCACGGTGGCTCAACCCGGAGCTCACAACCAGCTTGGCTCCACTCTCTCCATGCTGGCTGTGTGTCACATGCATTGAGGAACCAGTAAAATGCTAGCACTTTCCCACCCCTCCTTCGCATGTTCACCACTCTCCACCCCTCCTCCACCGGTACACCACTCTGCCTCTCCTCCTCTGTTCCTTTCACTGACCTCGTTATCCTTGTCTCCCACTGCAGGGACAACTTTGCCATCCTGAGCACTCATCGAACTTTAGTGCATCTCCCCCATCGTTTCGTAATGGGTTGGGCATCCTTCTGACACTCATAGGGTTAATACTATGCTAAAGATATTAAATTCTGGAACAAAACAACTACACCATAACACTGAAAAATAAACTACATAAACTATCATTGATTTAAATTGGACTCTTGATTTAGCATTCAAGTGGTAAAGGCCCAGTTGAAATAAATGGGAATTTGTATTGCCCCCTCTGATACAATTGGTTTGCTAAAAAGTTCTTTACCTAAAATGCAGTATTTTTGTTGAACTGACTTGCAAACTATAGTGACAATTTTTTTTCACTTGGCATCCAAATACTGATTTAAATGAATAATAATGTTTCACAAATAAAAGCAGCTCCAATTAATCTTCATAGTATTTGGGCCATGGAGAGTGTTATTTCAATACTGTCAGAGTTGTTTTTCAAGAGTAATTGAATGATAAAGTATCCCCCTCCCACCCCTTTTACTGATGTAACACTGCTCACCTCAGATCAGAAAGACTGTCCGGATGGATAGCAGAGAGGGACAATCTTCAGTGAGCATAAGAAAAACCTGTCAAGGGGAGCAGAGTTTTCCTATGTTCACAGTAAGAAGATTGTCCCTTGCTGTGAGCTGTCTGGTCCCAGGACCAGATTCCACATTTGAGAGGAGGTGGCTGACACTAGGTAAAAGGGGCAGGAGGTGGATACGTTATCATTCAGTTTCTCTTGAGCTACAACTCTCTATGGCTCAAATACTATGAGGATTAAATGGAGTGCTGTTTTTGTGAAACATTACTATCCCTTTAAATGTTTTTCTTTATTTCCCAAAGGCATAGTATAAAAGGGGCATGAGGGTGCCTGTGTTGTTGGGGTGTGGGGAAAGAATCAGTTGAACAGGGGATGATTTTTTGGAGGGGGTTGTTTACTGGGATTGGGGGGCAGTTAATAAAAAATAAATCCTAAATAAAATAGAAACCATAAGACATGGTATAAAGGGGTCTGAGGAGGGTGCATATATTGGTGAATGAATGAATCATTTGAACAGGGAATTTGTTTTGGAGGGGTTTCTTGACTGCTATTGGGGGGACAGTTAATTAAAAAAAAGATATTTGTATGTAAAGAGACAGGAACCCCCTGACATAAGCTGCCACTGGGGTGGACTGATACTTGATAGAGTATTTTGTAGAGGATGATTTGTTTGATTTGTTGTTAGGGACCTTTGTAGGACTTAGACTTATTAGAGGTCCAAGCCCTGAAGAAACATTGATTTGTAGGACTTAGGCTTGTTAGAAACAAACCCCCCAAAATTGTTTATTCTTTTGTAGGACTATGTTTTTTTTTTTTTTTTTTTAAACACAAGCCCTTAGGAAAAAAAATGCCCTAGTGGACTAAGGTCAGGTAGGCCAGTGGCCACTGTCAAATGTCCTCCTGAGTCCTGAGTTGCAACTGCTGTTCGTACTGCTGCTGAGTTGTTTAAACAGCAGGATGATTAGGCAGCTGAAAGGGAATGGGATCAACAATAGCAGTAACATGGAAGATGGATGCTGAAGTTTCCACTTGCCATGACTGTCTCCAGTGATGCGCCTGAGGCAGTAGCAGCAGAATAAGTAGCCCCCAGAATATGTGGAGAAAAGAAGTTGTCCATTAAATCTTCTCCACCTGCCCCGCCTCCAAAATCATCATGGGTGTGTTATTAGAATATATTTTTTTCCCTTGAGAGCAGGAACAGCGGGTCTCATTAGCAACTGCAATGTGCACAGTGTGTGTGTGTATGGTAATTAACATCTGGGGGCACAACTGTATCCAAACACCATGACACCCGAAACCAAGTACTTCCACTGTCACTGTACCCCTTTTCCAGACCCACTAAGGACACATGACAACTTGCTGACCGTTTAATAGTAATGATGAACCCTCCCTGCCTCCATCTTAGCATATTCTACAGGATGGAATCTCCTCAGATGCCGCTTGATGCATTGATTGTGATTCTCCTCCACCACACTGGCATGTGTGGTCAGTGCATCACACAGTGCTCAATGGGTAGAGACAAACTGCCACATCCTAACATCAACAGAGTGGCTGTCATTTGGCGGGGGAGGTAATGAACGTGGTAGATTGGCAGAAGATTTAGTTACCCAAGAAGTTGATGGCGAGCTAGTGTTTCACTCGTCATGGAACTTCCAGTCTCTGCCTGGGTTGTTCTATTCCTCCTCCTCTTTGATCTCCGCCTCCCCTCTTGTTGTCTTTCTGGTGAGTCTGGGACAGCAAAAGCAGTGCTTGATTTCTGTGGTGGGTGTTTGTCTTTAACATGCTTCACGTAAATGTCATGGTGTCTGTGTTTCATGTGTGATATAAGGGAGCTTGTGCCAAGGTATGTTCACTTCTTTCCTCTTTTCACTGACTTGTCACAAATTGTGCACAGTGCCGTTGCTGATACCTGCACTGTGCCTGCTCGAACAGTAAAATAGTCCCACACCCATGATGACTTCAGGGGGAAGGGAACAGCTGGAGAAGAATGGCCTCTTTCTTCTTGTCCTCCACATTCCCCTTCATTGTCTGTGGCAGCGGATAAAGTTGCTGCTACTGCCTCAGAATCAGCACTGCAACTAGGATCAGGAGTATTGCTATTGCTGGCAAGTGGAACCTGTCCTAGTCCCTCATCACTTGTTGACCCCATTCCCACTGTGTCCACGGTGGTCTGTGGCACATTAACCTGCTCCTCAGCATCCTGCTGCCCTTGCAACTCAGCATCAGAAGGAATTAGAGCAGTTGTAAATTCCTCTAATTCCCAAATCTCACTGCTAGTGGTGGTGGTGGTAATGCCCATCCTCATTTCTGATTCCCATTCCTTCTCAGTTTCTGCTAAAAAGGCCATCAATGTCTCTTCCACCCCAGCTTCTACAGCATCATCATAACCACCACCACCACTAGTCCCTACATGCTGTTGTTGCTGCTGCTCTATTCCAGACATCTCACTGCTGCTTGGAGAAGGTGACGACCAATGTGACAGAGGGTCCCCTAATATCACACTTGCCATTTCCTTTTGACCTGAATAAGAATGCAGACTAGCACTAGCAGCAGGCACAGGCAGCTGATCTGTGCCCCTGCTGGTGATGATGGTATTAATTCTGAGCCTGCTCTCCCCCAATACCAGTTCTGGCCTCTTAAGGATCATGTTCAACTTGGACATTGTAGTGAAGGGAAGGGGACTCCCAGAGACAGAGGAATGGTGTGGGCTCCCTTGACCGCTAGTCTGGACGCTCTCAAATGTTTCCCCTACCACTCTGGCTGCTTCGCCATTACTGCTACTACTACTAACACCAACCACATCAAGTTCAGCCACAGAGTCTTCCTCCTCAGTCTCACAGTCACTAGTAATATGAGGATATTGTTGATTACACCCTCCTTCAATCCTAACGCTAACAAGCTGCTGGGCCTTAGTAGCAGTAGTACTGGCAGGACTGCTTGGGAAAGGCAAGTGTGATTTAGGGTCCCATGCTGTCACACTTGGCATCATTTTCTCCCCCCCCCACCGAGTACTACAAGAAACACTAGCAGCTTGCAAAGTATTGGTGGCAGCAGGATCTGCACTGGCAGCAGGTGCAACACTAGTGTCTGCAGGTACAGCAATGGTGGCACTGGCAGCAGGGGCAGCATGTCTGGCAGCAGGTACAACACTAGTGGCTGCAGGTACAGCAATGGTTGCACTGGCAGCAGGGGGAGCACGTTTGGCAGCAGGTACAACACTAGTGGCTGCAGGTACAGCAATGGTGGCACTGGCAGCAGGGACAGCACATCTGGCAGCAGGTACAACACTAGTGGCTGCAGGAGGAACAGAAATGGTGGCACTGGCAGCAGGGGCAGCACGTCTTGCAGCAGACACGGGCAGCTGACCTGTCCTGCTCTCACTAGTACTACTGTTTTCTCCCTCCCTTCCCATTCCCTTTTCTCCCTCCCTTCCCATTAAATTCCCCAAGATCCCTTGGGGTGATTTAGGGGGACTGGACAGCATTGGTTCAGTAGTGGTCCCTTCCTCCTCCTCCTCAGTCTCAGTGGACACATAATAAGGGTCCTTCCAGTTCCTCTTTTTGGTTCTCATAGTGATAGGGGTCACTATGAGCCTCTCCTGCCTCAATTTTTGCAAAATATCTATATCTATATTTTTGCAAAATATCTAATATATATTTTTGCAGAACAGCACAGCACATCTATCTCGCTCTGTAGCTGCTCCTATTGTGTCTGCCTTTAGCAAAAATGTCACTTTTTTATAGCGGAAGTGCAAAAACAATGTAAATCAATGGGCGAAAACTTTCTAACCATTGAAAAAATGGCGGAAGATTTTGGCCAATGGGCGAAAGATGTGAAAATTTTAACCGCTAGTTTTAAAGCAGATTTTCCCATGAAAAAGCAGATAACAATGTGGTTTTCTCAAAACATCTCATGGGAACAAGGCGACAACTTTCGGCCATCCCTACCTACAGGCTGTAAAACTACAACAATAAGGCCTCTTAGAAGGGGAAGTTGGAAAGCATGGTTAGTACCAAATATATATGTATTTGCTACCCTTAGGCAAGTAATCCTGTCATCCCCACTTCTACGGTGACCCCACACCAATGGTCAAATTAATATGTAAAATGGACATTATAACAATATTTGAACCAATAAATAAACCAACCATCATAAACCACAAGTGGATTTCTGGTGCAGGAGTATAACCAGTGCATTTGGCCAATCCACAACTCAGCAAAAAGGGAGTGGCCAGCAAGGCTGTGCCATCCATAGGCAGTTGCCTGTTCTGCTTATGGGCAAACTAAGAACTCCTAATAATAAGCACCACTTACTTTACTAGGGATATAAAATCTCAATGAGCCTTATGTAATTTACTTTTGTGCTTTTGTTTAAAAGGTAACATCTTCAGTCAATCGTGCATTTCTTATCCATGGAGGCAGAAATGACTGTTACAGTGACTTTTTTTGTTTTACACTGGCAGAATGCATTAACCTATTTAACCCTTTAATACTCTGAGTGCCAGAGAGGTACCATTTCACCTCTCTTCCACTCAAAGTATTAAGGAGATGGGGGAATATCAGTGTATTGCATACCCTCTGGTCCTTAACCCCTTAAGGACCAGCGGTCCCGGGGTGTCTGGTCCTTTAAGGACCAGATAGGCGAGTTCGACGTGCCGTCCCAAGTGACTGATCACGTGGGGCGGCACGTCGAACGAAGGACTGAGAGAGATCGCTCCCGTCTTGGAAAGATCAATTTCAGTCCCCGTTATTTCTCACCTCCCTTCTGCAGGAGCGCGGTGAGTAAAAGTACGTGACATACCAGGACCGTCACTGGTCCTTAAATGCCGGACCAGCGTGACGGTCCGGGTACGGCACAGGACGTGAAGGGGTTAAAGGGTTAAGATTACCATGTATATTAGGTGGAATTTGTGTCATGAGGCCCTACTAGCATCTGTCCTGTTGAACTCCATGGACTTGACCTTCAGGACTGACTGAAGGCTTCCTCTTTCCATAAAATGAGTACCATTAAAGTAATAATACCCCAGGAAAGAGGTATCTAGTGCATTGCAGCGCACATTCAGCTTAACTCTAAGGGGTAATATGTCAATGTGTGCCTGGAGATGTGTGGTGAGCACATCACCTTGGCAATATAGACAAAAATCCCCTTATACACTAAGCATTAGGGATGCTATGGGAGGGGGAAGGAATTCCATCATTAGCAATAGGAATGCTCTCCCTTGCACATCGCCAGCAGTCCCACTGATGCCTGAGTGCATGCTCTCTGCTCCCCCACTTTCTGATGGGGGAGCTGAGAGGATCCCTTCCAACTTCAGCACCACAAACAGCATCCTTTCCAAACCCTTTCAGTGTCATAGGGATATGCATCGCATACCCATCTGGAAGTGAAATGTTAAGAATGTATGGCTGGGTTACAAATATGTTATGATTAATTTAATTCTAAATATATTTTAGTGTTCTGTAAAACTTTACATAGACATTGCTACAATATTATTTTCCAATACAATGACAAAATAATGGTGACTGAACAGGGAAAATACCATTCTGATTAAAAGTGTAACCCATGTACAACCAATGTACCAAGTGTGCCATGAAGCAACAAGTGTGCCAAGTGTCCTTCTCCAAAGCGGATGAGAGTGGATGTGACTTCTCTAAGTTGAACCTTTGGCATCTGCTCACCTGTGCTGACGAGGTGAGTGTGTTTGACGAGGTGAGTGGATGTTAACACATGCCAACAGTGACGTTTGGTAAAGTCACATCTGCTCTCATCTGCTCACAGTTGGCATTGTGTAGAACCAGATCTATTTTAGAGAGCACAACAAAACCCAAAATAATTTTTATGGCAATCGTTCCACTTCCTGTACCCAAAACGTGTGTCATGTGAATTCACATTTGCCACACATTTTATATCATATTTTTAGTAAAATCTTGCTACACTTAGATACTTTTCATATTTGTCTGTGTTTATCTCCTTTGCACTTGTTCTAATTTAGCTTCTGTGTCTGGGTGGTGCGAAAGGTCATACACTTCTGGCAGCATGGAAATTTCCACAGACTTTTATACTAATCAAGAACTGGGGAGCTGTCCTACATTTATCATTTCAAAATTTGCTTTTATAACTGAACACTTGTTGTTCAGTGCAGTAAATAAAGATGGAAATGATGCAACAAATGCTCAGTCATGAAAACGAATGTTGAAATGATAATTGTAAGACAGTTCGCCAGTTCATGATTAGTATAAAATTCCGTGGAAATATACATGCTGCCAGAAATCTGTGACCTTTTGTACCACGCAGAGATAGAAGCCAAACTAGAACACATGCACTGGAGATAAACACAGACAAGTATGAACAGTATCTAAGTGTCGCAAGATTTATTAAAATATTATATAAAATGTGTCACATGACCTACATCTTAGGTACAGGAAGTGTCAAGATTGCCATAAAAACGAGAGGAGATATAACTTTGCCCAGCTGCACTGCTGACATCTGCTAATATCCACTCACCTCGTCAGACAAACTGCAGTGTCAGGGAAAGTGGGCAGATGTGAGTGGATGCAAGCTGTGCAGCTTAGTAGGGGTGGGCGAAAAGTGTGAAAAATTTCCTGTGAAAAATTTTGCGAAAACGTGCCGATTTTTCACTTTTCCCGCAAAAAAATTTCACCTTTCCACCTATGCAAAAATTTCCTTCCTTTTCACCTATTTTAACAAATTTTCTGCCTATTTTAACATATTTTTCATCTATATTTCCTATAGGTACTACATTTCCCACTGTAATATTACTTCTTCTGAGGGCTGAAGTTTAGAAATAAGTGGCTGAAAGTCAAAGTTGTGAGTCCTACAGCAACACGTGGCTTGAAGAATTGGGTAGCATGCAGAATGCATTTGTCCTTTGCTTGAAACACTAACTTCCTGCTTAAGTGACACTGGCACATATTCAGGATGATATCAAGTAATAAAAAAAAATAAAGTACAATCTACAATGTGGCAGATATGTATTGTAAGCAAAGATAGAAAACCCACAGTGCTAAACCACCATGATTAATACATTTAATGTGAAGGATGGCCTACCTGCTACTCATCTTTCATCTATGCAATCTGTTTTAAACTCAGCCTCATGAATCACCACACTCTCCCCAAAAACTGAAACTGCTCACTTAGTTCTCAGACATCTGTCATGGCTCCCTATTCAGTAACGCATTAATTACAAAGTCCTTCTTCTTACCTTTAATGCTGTCTACACTGCTACCCCTCCTTACATTTCTTCTCTCATCTCCTCTTATGTTCCTGGCCACCTCCTTCACTCAGCACACAACGCACTTCTTGTCACATCATGCACACCCTCTGCTCCCTCCCATCTCAAACCTTTCTTGCTTTCTGCTCCATACCTATGGAACTCCATACCCCTTTCCCTACGTCTTGAAAAATCCCCCTCTGTCTTTAAGTCTACCCTGATATCTTATCTTCTGGAGCAATAGGACCATGCACTGCCTTTGGCCAAACTCAGCATTTGTAATCTCAGCACTTGACAACCTCTTACCCCATTGTCTGTCTCCTTTTAGCCATTTAGACTGTAAGCTCCTTGGGGCAGGGACCTCTCTCCTATTGTTTCTGTGAATGTGGCACTTATTTCATCACCTCCTATTTACTGTAACATGTCTATTGTAGTACGCAGCGTACATACAATGAATCTAGTGATTAAGGTATGGAACGCTGCAAGGAAAGAGGGGGCTTGTCCCCAAACCCCCAAACTTAGGAAAAACCTAGAAGAAACACAAAAGCAAAAAGTAACCTGTGTTGATCCATACTAATAATATAAATTGTAAATCCCGTAATAAGCCTTTGTCATAATTGTGCTGTGTACATATTCAGGATGATATCAAGTAATAAAAAAAAAAAAAAAGTACAACCTACAATGTGGCAGATATGTATTGTAGTGGTGGTGGTGGGGGACTGGCATGGTGTGATTTGTGTATGTATTTTTACCATTGTCATACTCTATCCTCCTTCTCAGATTATTAACACATATTACTTATCGGTCATAGCAGTGGTCCCAAGTGGGGTAGATGGTGGCACCTTTCTTCACATCCGTCCTCCACCTCCTCATCTGTGCTGCTGCTAATATATTTGTCCTGGCTTTGTCCGTCATGTGTGGTTTCTGCTACTACTACAACTACTGGAGCTGGATGTTTATGTAATTCTACTGCCACTACTACTAGGTGTCAAAGGTGCATCACTTATAGCAGCAGCAGAGGTAGTTGTCATATCTAACACACCCTGTGCTGGGTACTCAAAACAGGTGTGTGTGGCTGAGTGGGACTTGGACTTTGAAGAGGCAATGATGACTGATAGGGTGACTGATAGGGTGACTGTGTGCTTTTTGACATCTGTACTTGTCCAGGGTCAGACTTTCCAATGGCTTTCTCAAACAGTTTATAGACAGGCTCAGTGCTCCTTAAAAGTGGCAGAAGATACAGCCTTTGACTTTCTGCTAACCTTATAGCCCTGTCATCATCCTCACTCTCAACTTCATCTGTATCTGAACAAGAGAAGGAAGCTTGAGGGATATTTTCTAGATCTGCATCATCATCAGTCATCATTAGGTCATCTTCAGCAGCATCAGCATCACCTGACAGTTCTTGCCCACTACTACCCTTATATTCCTCTAAGCTTTTGGAGGTCTCAGACAATTTATTTTTCTTTTACTATAACAAAATTTACTACTACTTTGAGGACAGGTGTTTTGGTGTCTCACTGTCTGATGCAGCAGGCGGTTCAGCTGCTACACATTCCTCTATTATGCTTTTGCCAGCATCATCAACACTTGAATGTGACTTGTCGTCTTCAGTGTTCTTCTTATATGGTTCTATATTTCTACTGGCACTTGTGGTGCTGGACCTAGTTTTGCTGGGAGCTTGACAAACTGCATCCTCCCTTGGAGTAAAGGGATCATCATCATTGATTGCACACACTGAAAAGTGAAAAAATGTCACTTTTTTGCTGGAAATTTTTTTGCCAATCGTAAAGTGCCATTATTCACTGATTTCAGTTTGCGGTGAAAATATTCGCCCATCCCTATAGCTTAGTAAAGTCACATCCACTCTCATACTTGGCAATGGGAGAAAAGCAATGTGATGAAGATGTGTCTAGGACATATGGGGTTGAATATCTGTGTAGTCAAAACTTTGCTGCATGGTACTACACGAGCAAGTATGGGTTAACTTCTAGTCAAAATGGTATTTGAATTAAATTAATCATAACAGTGTGGGGTATGTATGAATAAACAATCACGTCTGTACACTGCGCCTGTCTAGTGTCTATGTACAAACATATACATCATAATATACCTGTCTCTGCATAATCTACCTACTCACCAAGCTGATTGGTGATGTACTCTTAATTATGGATGGACAAAGGATACATGATACCCACTCCTTAATAACAGAATAGTGTTTTAGTAGGAGCCTTCCTCGTCCCCACCCCTGCTGCTTTGATTGCCTCTGGTAACGAGGAAGCCACCGCTTTAGTTGTGCAATGTTCCCCTGTGCGGTGCTGACAGGCACAGAGAGGCCATGTAGTTAATGTTAAAGCTGCTGGTCCGTATCGGTCTCATGATTCCTCCTTACCTGCACGTTCAATACAATGCATTAGTCCAGTTAATTCAGTGATGTGTGCTGGAGCTGAAAGGGCTAATATTAGAATGCATCATCTGGGGCTGAGGCAAGGGTGAGTCAAAGCAGCGACAGAGAATTGGGGAAGGATGCAGAATCAGACTGGTAAAATCATGGATGCAGCAGATAGAGAGGGGATCAAACCAGTAAATTAGGCAAAATATTTAGTTGCAGAGGTTGTTGAATGCAGCCTTTAGCGAGTGACATGAGAATGTTTCTCTTCTCTGATGTAGCCCCTTTGATTCAATCGACATTTTCAATGTGCCTTTTTGCTGATTGCTCTTTAGATGGCGACATTTCAATAGGATACTCTCAGGGACAGGTAGTAGGAGTGTATAGGCATTTCTTGATGTGCTGTTTTTTGCTCCTTGTTTCACACCATATACTAACAAGGCACAGAGGAAATTAGCTATAACTTTTTGTAATTCTCTTATACAGGTTATATGGGTGACGTTACTTTTTAGGCTTGCACTCATGGAGTTGTATGTACTAAAGGCATCTGTACATAAGCACAAGTACAGGCAGAAAAGTTTCAAACTTATAAGTTAGAGCAGCAGATTTTTAAATTTCCATCAGGGATGCTGATGTACTACAAGGAACTGGAACAATTTGGGACAAAAAATGCACTAAAGGGAATAAACAATTCCCCAAATTCCCCTTGACATAAATGGATCTTTTAACCTTTACATGAAAGGAGGTCTTCAACACGTGAAGCAATGTGTTGAAAGCTGAAGTAGCATGTAAGGGCTTAAAACTATGGTGCACTCCAATTTGTTCCAGAATTGGTCTAGATCTTCTCTATACTTCAGCTTCATTGGGGGGAATGTACACATTTTGCCCAGGAGTTCTTTTGGTGATAACCTCTAAATCCGGCAAGTGTTGTGGTATACATTTAAGCGTGAGATCACTTTAGAGCAGACTTTTAATTGTTTAATGCAATCAAGCCCTGAAGCCTCCCAGATATGTGGAAATGGCCTCCCTGCTACCCATCTTTCACCTATGCAAACTGTTCACATAATTCTTAGACATCTGTCATGGCTCCCTATTCAGCAAAGCATCACTTACACAGTCCTTCTTCTCACCTTTAATGCTCTCCACACTGCTACCCCTCATTATATCTCTTTCCTCATCTCCTCTTATGTTCCTGGCCGGATCCTTCGCTCTGCACACAATGCCCTTCTTGTTGCACCATCCACACCTTCTGCCCTCTCCCATCTCAAACCTTTGTCGATTTCCGCTCCATACCTATGGATCTCCATACCCCTCTCCCTACATCTTGAACAATCCCCCTCTGTTTTTAAGTCTACCCTGAAGTCTTTCTTCTGGAGCACTAGGACCATACACTGCCTTTGGCCAAACTCAGCACGCATAATCTCAGCACTTGACACCCTAATACCCGATTATCTGTCTCCTATTACCCATTTAGACTGTAAGCTCCTTGGGACAGGGACCTCTCTCTGATTGTTTCTATAAATGTGACACTGATTTTATCCCCTCTTATTTATTGTAACATACGTCTATTGTAAGGTGGTGCGTACACTATGTGGCACCATATAAATAAAGATGTACATACATACATACATACAAGTTATAATAATTTCCTCTGATCCTTGTTAATACTTCACATTAAACAAGCTAAGTGGAAAGAAAAGCCCCAAAATGGCCAAAAGCTGTCTCACTACTCATCTCCTTGGCTAATTTGCATTAAGGAGAACATTTTACTTGTAATTGGTTTTAAGTGTAGAGCTAGAAAATCAATTCCACCTCCTGCTTTAGAGCGGAATGTTGTTTGTTCACCCCCTATTATATTTAGGTGTAGACTAAGGGCGAGATGATCAAAAAGCAGTGGTAACTGAAATTGTCTGTAATGATAATAAAAAGTCCTTATGTCATGGTCCATTGTCCATCATGTCTCAGACATGGTATTGTCAATTTTTTTCATCCAACTCTGCCATCTGCATCAACAGGAAAAAAGCAGTCATAATAGTGAGAGTGGTGCGTGAGCATACCCCCCAACATTTCAAATTGCCAAAGAGGGACACTTTTGTTTTAGGTGGTGTTGTTGGGGGAGTGACTGGTGGGCGGGGCATTACCGATAATTTTTAGGTCATTTCATGACCTTCTGATACCTCGTGGTGTAACTGAATAAATGATTTAGAGCAAGAACAAAGCATTTTATTTACACAGACTAATTTATAAACACATATACTGAAGTTTAAACAAACATTAATGTGAGTTTTATTGCTGTGGAGCAGTGTGATACATTTATATATACCAAGCACAGACTGATCTCCTAAAAAGAGGGACATCAGGGTGGGAAAGAGGGACAGAGGGATTTGGGTCTCAAAGAGGGACTGTCCCTCCTAAAGAGGGACACTTGGGAGGTATGCGTGAGTGTAAGGTATTAACTGAAAAAATATTCTTTTAGCCGTCACTTTTTTGTCTGATTAATGTAGTTTTTTTCGGGAAAAGTAAAAATGGTCTAAACTTGGAGTAAACAAATTCAAGTACTATTAGCCAAAAAGCTGGAGAAACAGTAGTATGGTGTTAACTGGTAAATACAACTTTATTTCTTTAAAAATGTTAATGTAAAGACAAAATTAAAGATATTGCATCCCAAAACATTTGTGTGACAGTGAAGTGAGCAAAGTGAACTTAACCCTTTTAGTGCCAGAGGGGTATGCAATAGGGTGACCACATTTCCCTTCTGCCATTCCGGGACGTGGTCACCCTAGTTGCCCCATCATACCTTAAGTCCCTGGTCCCTGAAGCTCCCGCGCGCTGTGCTCAGTAATGCAGAGCGCTGGGAGATGATGTCATCTCCCAGCGCTCTGTATTACTAGAGCGCTTGCCTCCAGGTAAGCTGCATTGCCGCCCTGGATGTCAGCCTGCAAGCGGTGTGTCATATCATGGACGCCGCGAGGGCGGCTTGCCTTCATTCCGGGACACTTCATTGTCCCGGTTGAAGGGGACCCGGGACGCGGGACATAGCCCTAAAATAAGGGACAGTCCCGGACGTTCCGGGACCCGTGGTCACCCTAGTATGCAATGCATTGCAAAGCAATGCGTTGCATACCCCTCTGGCACTCAAAGGGTTAAAGGGCTAAAACTAAGTGACTGGTACATGTACCAAGTAGTACTTCAAATCATTTTAAAGTTGGTGTCTGGCACATTTAAAAGTTAGGTTTTCAGGTGTTTGTCATTTACCATTGTTTCCACACATAACCAGAACTCAATACAAAAATCCCTCTTCTCTGCTCATAATGCAGATTTACAGTAATCACTGGTGCAAAGTAATCCTTTCCACTGCAGATTCCTGAGCTTGGAGTAGGAGGCTATACAGTTGCTTTAGTAACTACTCCCTCTGCAGCTTGTTGTGGGAGGGAATAGGACAAGCCCTTAAGTCACAGTTAGTTTCACTTCCTAGAAAAGCTGACTCATTTATCTTTTAAAATGGAAACCAGTGGACCAGATTTCTTAAGTGCACCAGACTAGTCAAACCTGTAACAACAAGTGCATTCTTTTTCTGTATGACAGACACTTTTTGTATACTTTAACCACATGTCCATTGAAGAGCTGCACCGAAATCTGCAACCCTGGAGTCTGTATGTTTTATAAGTGTCCCTGGTTTAAAGGGATATGTGTTCACCATCTATTCACACATATGCATCACTGGTATAATTAACCCTATGAATGTCATTGGATTATCCAATGCATTGCTTTGCAATGAGTTTGGCATATCTCTGGCAGTCAAAGGATCATAACCCTTCTTTGATAAACCACATTTCCTATTTCTGTAACCCTTTGAGTGTAGGGAAGCCATGCACATATTTGCTGTACTGGGATGCCAAAGGATTAGTAAAATATTTTACTGGCAAATCTAATGCATTAAATTAGTTATTTTTCTAATTTATTTTAAGCTTTTGTACACCTGCTATGTATTATTGGAGACGTAGATGGTATGTATTGTAACATATACTGTGAATGAACAAACATGCTTTAATGGCAAACTATAAATTCCATTTCATACTGATGCCAGTTTGCATTGCGTCATGTTTTTTATGGCTGTGCTCAGGGTAGTGAATTTTTTCAAGTCTCCAGCTGTAGGGGTCTACAGCTCTCCTCATTCATCCCTGACATGTCCAACCAGCTGTTGACTGGTTAGGATGATGGGATATGTAGTCCCGACAGCCTGAGATCCAACAGTTGGCTATCCCTGCATTGTTTCCAATACATTGTAAAGAAATGTGTACATTACTGGCATCCAAAGGGTTAACATCCAGAGCTATTTCACTTTCATATTCATGAACATGCCCCAATATTTTTTTTTTACTTCCATAATCCACATCCACAATTAATCTCTTCATATTTTTATCTTATATTCTGTAAACAATGATGGTTGTTTGCAAGGAGAGTTGAAGGACATCACATCATGATTTGGCAGAGCTAATTTATGCCACTGTTGGACCTTCAACAAAGAGTAGTCACTTTACTAAGCCTTTTCACACCCCAATGCAAAGCATGCTTTCACACGTTTGTTGCAGTTTAGGGTCAAATAACAATTTGTGTTGCTGTTCTATAAACAACACACAAAAGTACTCCTGTCATGATAGTGGCTGGGAGGTAACTATGTATGTACTTTGGTGATTATCAGGGGACAGTAGATCAAGGCTGGAAGCAGTGTATGCCGTTTTGTGATTACAAGTGGACAGATGATCAAGGTTAGGGGAGCAGCGTATGTTGTTCTCTGAACACCAGTGGATAGTGGATCAAGGCTGTGGAAGAAATGTATGTGATTCTGTTATTACCAGTGGAACAAGACTAGCGTGCCATATAGTTTGTAATATTGTATATAATGGCAGATGATCACAAGATCTCCTGGCATTAATCCCTTCA
This sequence comes from Rhinophrynus dorsalis, assembly GCA_037306005.1. NCBI lineage: Eukaryota > Metazoa > Chordata > Amphibia > Anura > Rhinophrynidae > Rhinophrynus > Rhinophrynus dorsalis. Next base: position 75,538,004 of record CM074725.1, read on the forward strand.
TGTTGCCTTTTGTTGGAAAGTGGAAACCCTCCCCTTTCCAACAGGGGTTCCCCTTTCCAACAAGGGTTCCCCAAGTGCAGATTATGTAAAGTGACATTTACTATACACTTATTCTCATCTTAACTTATTTCACAACCTTTATGTCCATGGCAATGAGCTCCCTGGATCTCTCTTTCCAGAGGGAAGCTCCATTCATAAGGATACATAGATGCTTCTGGCTTCCCTAGTAACATTCATACGAATACATGGCAAGTCTCAGTGAGAGGACAACACAGTGTATGAGTTCATGCAATTCTCCAGATCCACTGATAAGAAGTGACACATGGGATTTGGCTCAGAGAGAATCGAGTCATGTGTCAATCCAGAGTGGAGTCCCCCAAATATCAAGAATGATGTCTGAGGGACCCTACTGATAAAATCTATACAGGACAGAGCACTTAGTACTCTGTCTGATGCATGTAATAAACTGGAGGGATAGTGATCTCTCTGCTCAGTCTTTTCTTCGGTCATTATTACATTGTACCATTATCCCTGTTTTCACTGTGAGCACTGTGGAAAGAGATCCAGAGGGCTAACTGTCAGGGACATAAAAGCTGTGAATAAGATTAAATAAAAAAAGTATATACATTTTACATTATAGATTCTGTACTTGCAGAATACATTATGTTAAAAAGTAAGTTTACTGTTTATCCCAAACTGCTAAGGACATAACATCTTCAGCAGTAAGAGGCATCTGGGGAGGCTGGAGGCACATTTTAAACTTGCCGGGTGCACCAGTGAGGGATCTTTTCAGCTCTACTGTTGGATCTGGTGGAGCTTAGTGATGAAGGCATGCTCTATGACAACACACTTGACCTTTAAATTGTAGAGATAACAAGGAAATGTGCAGGTTAGTGAAAGGAGACAGGGGAGCTCATATCCCAATCCCGGGAAACAAGAACACAACTGCTCATTGATAAATCATACATTTGAAATATGCCAGGAAACGGAGGTATTTTCTTGGAAGTTTTCAGTTTTCCAGGTACTTAATGTAATCATACCTTCTCTTTAATGCAGGATGCGTATGTTGACCTGCAGAGTGACATTTCCATGTGTACTTCATTAAACAGGAGGTCTGATTATATTACCTTTAGAAAATAGAGGGGGGAAGTATGAATCAACTGTGTAGCTCATTTTATATGCTTATACATTGACTTAAAAATCATGTTTCTGCACTTTTGGATGGGTACTAGCATATATGATCACTTTAAAGCATACCAGCATATACACTCCATTATCATTAACTGGACTGAAAGTAATGTCTCAAATGCCACCCCAATAGCATGTTCAGAAAAATTGACTTGATAAGTGGGGAGAAACTAGGCGTAGAAGAGCAAAACATGAAGAAAAGACCATACACTTCCCCACTTCTCCCCCTTTTGTGTAAGAGGAGATTTTTTCTAGTGTAGATGGTATAGTAAATAGGTATTAAAGCTGATAGTCTGCACTTTATCTTGGTCATTGTTTCTTATCAAATTCAATGTGGCTGTGTATAGAGCCAAAACAACAAAACTTGTATCACATGTCTGTTGGGTGTGTGCACATCTCTGTTACATGTGTGTGTATATGTGTGTATCTCCAGTCTTGTGTGTGTATGCATGCCCTTTGCATGTTTTTGATGCTCACTGTGTATGTGTGTGTAACTGTGTGTTGTATATTTCTGTGTTTACCAGTGTGTCTGCATTTCAGACAAGTATGCCCAACGGTCATAACATGACGGGCAATGCCAACCCACATTGCTAGTTTCTTTATAATTGGAACAAAGTCAGCAAGCACCACAAACACAGTAATCTCCAGCCTCAGAAGAGAAAACATCTCATTCATTTACATGTGTGTGGGCTGCAGGGACTGCAAACATGATCAATCCTTCTTTACACCTCCTCATGTCTAGATGTAACAGATATAAGCTCCAAAAAAATCCTCCTACAGGTTCAATGCACAAGGAAATACATTCTGGATACATTTTTATTCATATGTAATACATTTTTTCTTATATTGCAATGCTAATGTACACCATTCTGTATAAACCAATTTTCAGACACTAGACTCGTAGAGCTTATATTCAAATGCTGGTGCTCTGCACACTGACAAAGGGAACTACCCAAATTCACAGTGAGCTAAGAAAGTGACCAGACAAGGTTTCCTGTAGGTGAAAGTAAAAGCAGATACAACTTAATATAATAGGTTTATTCACTAAAGTGCCTCTGTATGTGACACAAGGAGCAAGCAAAATTATTTACTTTAAATCTCTTTTTCTCGCTAATTACATTCCTAGTAGTGATGAGCGAGCATGCTCGGCCGAAGCTCGGTTCGGCTCGAGCATCGCTTTGCTCGGCACATGGCGGTACTTGTACGAGTACCGCATGTGCTCGCCCGCCATGTTCGGGTCTCCTCCCCGCACGTTTCGCGGCTGCTGCGCAGCCAATAAACGTGCGGGGAGGCTCTGACATCAGTGTAATGCCAGCAGCCATGCTGGCATTACACTGATTGGCTGGCCAGAACCCGTGATCGGGTGCTGTATAGCACCTGACCAGCGAGTTCGGCTCAGTCTTAGCCAGGGAGAGATGAGGATAGGAAGGGAAAGTCAGTGTAGGGAGAAGAAAAGCGAGTTTGAACAAAAAAAAGACCCAAAAGTCCTTTTTAGGACTACTGTGTGTGGGGGCAGCAGATATATTTTGTTTTGGGGGGCAGAGTTTAAAAAAAAAAGTCACATATTCCGTTCACTGTGCCTAGCCGCAGATTAGCAGCACATTCTGTTTAGTGTGCAAAGTTTCAGATTAGCAGCACATTCTGTTTAGTGTGCAAAGTTGGAGATTAGCAGCACATTCTTTTTAGTGTGCAAAGTTGCAGATTAGCAGCACATTCTGTTTAGTGTGCAAAGTTGCAGATTAGCAGCACATTCTGTTCAGTGTGCAAAGTTGCAGATTAGCAGCACATTCTTTTTAGTGTGCAAAGTTAAGGATTATCCTAGCCTCGGTGAAGAGATAATCTGAATTTTAATAATGACAGGAGGCGAATATTGCTTTAACTTTCTTTACTTCACCTCCATAGCAGCAACATAGAACAATGTAACCAATCAGAAGAAAGCAAAAACTATAAATAGATGTGTAGAACTGTCCCACTTCCTCTTTCTTGAAGCGAACATACAGGAACCAAAGGGAAACAGGAAAACTTGATATGAAGAAACGAAGACGGATTAGATCCTACACGAAGATGTAGACCCAGTAAACTTGAAGGTATGTAAATGAGGAATGAAGCCAGTTACGCTGAAAAACAGTAAAACAAGCAGAGTCGTGATATTAAAATAGAAAAGTAACTCAATAAAATACATGCATAATTGAATTCACAATAAAACAGTGAAGAAAAAGAGGCATTATACATTATGAAGTGTCAAGGCACTAAATATAAACATAATACAGGAAAAAGTAAGATAGAGAAGGGGTGGGAATGTCGAAATGAAGGCAGGGAGGGAAATATTCGCCTCCTGTCATTATTAAAATTCAGATTATCTCTTCACCGAGGCTAGGATAATCCTTAATTTTAAAACATGACAGGAGGCTCATATTGCGTTTTTAACGCTCTGAAAGAAGAAAAGAACCTGGATGAGAAGATGGACGAAAATAGAAGGTCCGAAACGTAGACTCCCGAGACCAGTCTGCAGAGTGCAGAATGTCTGCCAAAGAAGCGCCCGAAGAGAAAGCTGCAGAAGCGGCTGCTCCACGAACTGAATGAGCTCCAAAAGAAACATCAACTCCGGCCAAAGACAAAAGCCATTTGACCCAGCGAGCAAGGGTACAAGAAGAAACAGGTTTATGTGGACTAACATACGAAATTAACAGTTGTCTCGCATCTGGAGGACGGATAGACGTCGTCCTGTCCAGGTAACAACGAAGGGAAGCCGCGACACACAACTTGGGATCCGCAGGAAAAAAGGGGTAGGAAATAGAACGAGAATTAGATTTTGTCCGACGAGAAATAGAAAAAACAACTCCATCAGGAGAAAAAACAATACAGTCATAATCAAAAGATCTGACATCAGAGACACGCCGGAACGAGAGCAGACAAAGGAGAAAAGTTAGTTTGGCCGAAAGTTGACGCAGAGAGAGGAGCTCATTCTCCGGCCAAGACCGAAGAAAAAGAAGAACTACCGAGACATCCCAGAGAGAAGAGTATCGAGGACCAGGAGGACGAGAAAGACGGATACCCCGCAGCAAGCGACACACTTGAGGATCTTTGCCCACAGGAAGACCGAGAACAGGAACATGAGCCGCTGAAATAGCCGACCTGTAAACATTAATGGTTCTATAAGATTTTCCTAAATCGTATAGGTAAGATAGGAAATTGATTATGCAATGGACAGGGGCTGTAAAGGGATCGAAACCCCGTCGAAAACACCAGCTAGACCAGACACTCCAAGAAGATGAGTAACATCGTCGTGTGCCTGGAGCCCAGGAGTCCCAGAGGAGGCGACGAGCTGTAAGCGATAGGCCTGAGACATCCCAGGATCCCCGGAAAGAGACCAAGCCACAAGATGTAAACGGTCCAGAAGGACGAGAGGATGAAGCTCTCCTTTCGGATTCATAAGAAGTTCCGGGAAGGAGGGAATTGAGAGATGGTCCCGGTGTGAAAGACTCAGAACTTCGGGAAACCAGGGTTGACTCGGCCAGAAGGGAGCTATCAACAAGATCGTTGACCTCTGAAGCCGGAGGTAATGAAGTACCCTGGTGATCATGGCGAATGGAGGGAAAGCATATGCTCCTGACTGGGGCCAAAGTTGGAGGAAGGCATCGACTGCCATGGAGTTGGGATCCGGAAGCCAGCTGAAGAAATCTGGGAGTTGGTGATTGAGACGGGAGGCAAAAAGGTCCAGAGTAAGAGGACCCCTGTGACTCATTAATTGAAGAAAAACTGACCAATTCAATTGCCAGTCGCTGGTGTCTCGCCAGTGACGGGAAAACCAATCCGCCTCTAGATTTACATCTCCGGGCAAATGTTCGGCTTGTAATAAGATGTTCCTCTGAAGGCAAAACCGGTAGATGTCTTTGGTCACGTCCGCTAAAACCTTCGAACGGGCCCCTCCCAGATGATTGATGTATTGGACCGCGGAAACGTTGTCCATGCGCAGAAGAATACAGCAATCTGTCATATCCTTGGCAAAACTCCGAATGGCAAAAGAGCCTGCTATCAACTCCAGGGCATTGATATGGAAACCATCCTCTGCTCGAGACCAGACCCCTCCGGTGGAGATGCCCTCGCAAGACGCCCCCCAACCCCAAAGGCTGGCATCGGAATTGATAATCAAATCTGGAGTTGTGCCAAAAATGGCACGACCGTTCCAGGCTTGCATGTGTAGTAACCACCAATTGAGTTCCGCGCGAACCTCGGGAGAAAGGGGAACCAACTGGTCGTATGAGGGATCCTTTCGAAGGAAATGAGCCTTGAGACGCTGCATTGCTCTGTAATGTAAGGGGCCTGGAAAAATGGCTTGGATAGAAGAGGACAGAAGGCCCACAATCCGTGCCAGAAGGCGCAACGGGACTGTCGAAGAACGGAGAACCTTCCTCAATTCTTTCCGAATAGCTTTGATTTTGGAAGGAGGTAAATGAAGACTGCAAGAGACTGAATCGATTTCGAATCCCAGAAAGATGATTCTCTGGGTCGGAAGAAAATTGACTTGTCTCTGTTGATTAAGAAGCCAAGGCGTTCCAGTGTGTGAATAGCGAAGGAAGTTTGAACAGATAACAGATCTTTGTCTGCGTTGAAAAACAAAATGTCGTCTAAGTAGACGATACAACGAATCCCCGATGATCGAAACAGGGTTAACACTGGTTTTAGGAGTTTCGTAAAACACCAGGGGGCTGAGCTGAGTCCGAATGGAAGGCAAGTGAATTGCCAAGGTTCGCCGGACCAAAGAAAGCGAAGGAATTGACGGCTCGCCGGGTGAACTGAAACTGAGAGGTAAGCGTCTTTTAAGTCCAGCCGAGTGAACCAATCGTTTCTTTGCAGGAGGTCTCTGAGAAGATGGATGCCCTCCATTTTGAAATGTCGATACCTGACAAAAGAATTGAGGGTCTTCAAGTTGATTATTGGTCTGAATTCTCCGGACTTTTTTGCAACAAGGAAGATGTTGCTGAGAAAACCTCCCTTGTCGGAAGCCCTTTCTATAGCCCCTTTGTCCCGAAGAGTAGCGAGTTCTTGAAAGAGGAGATGACGCTGAGCGTCTGATAGAAAGTGGGGGGTAGGTCGGATGGTCTGAAAGGGAGGAGACACGAACTCGATCAGGAAACCTTGGACCGTCTGAAGGATCCACTAATCTGATGAGATAGTCATCCAGTTCTGAAAGAAAAAAGGGAGTCTTCCAGCAACGGGTAGGGGGAAAGAAGGGTTTAAAACAATTTGACTCACCTGAAAGGAATCTGGAGCACCCTCTGGCACGAAATCCCCTGACTCCAGAAGAACCTCGTGGGTGTTGAAATTGAGGTTTGGTCTCAGAGTGGGGAAAAAAGGTTTGGGAGTAAGGCCTTGGACCTGATGGCCAGAAACGGCTGGAGACACGGCCTCGCTGTCTACCAGCCCTTGCAAAAACACCTCTCTGAGAGGAAGGTCTGAAAACTTTCTTTAAAGATAATTGGGTCTTATTCAATGAAGAAAAAAATGTTGACATGTTTTTGCAGTTGTTTGAGGAAAGGTTCCCCAAAGAGCATGCCCTTGGCCGAGGGTCCCAATTCTTTGTCACTGAGGTCTGCTAATTTGGGGTCAATCCGGAGGAGAGCGGCCTTCCGGCGTTCGTTAGAGATTGCCACATTAGCGTTGCCAACAAGGCAAATACAACGCTGTATCCATTCCCTCACAGAATGAGCATCTAAAGATTTATTTTGCGAAAGGGCCGAATCAGCCAAATACAGGATTTGCGTCATAGGACCAGTAATGTCCAGCAATTTGTCTTGAGCTAACTTAAGGCCACGTTCAAGACCTTTGCGAGGATCCCGACCTGATTTAGCCATAAAGGTAATCATGGTAGGGTCAAATTCAGGGGTGAGAGCAACTTTGTCAGGAATGAGAGGTCTAGGACATTCATTTCTTAAACGAGATCTAACCTCTTTCTCCAAAGGGCGTCTAAGCCAAAAGTGTAAGTACTGAGAAAGGTGGGGAGGCGGCACCCATTCAGTAGAACGCGGATGACGAATGCCTCGTGGGTCAAACATGGGGTTCCCGGAGGAGTCAAGAATTTTAATATCTTCCTGGGAATCCATTTGAGACTTAGAAAGTGATTCTGAGACAAGGGGCTCACCCAAAAAATGCTCATCTTTAGAAATGGGGGCATTAAAACCCATGTCATCATCAGAAAAGTCTGATAAATTCGCTTGCCATGCGTCAACCTCCGTTAAATCAGGAGGGCAATCAAAGTCCTCATCTTCTGAGGATAGTCTAGAAGCCCCACAAGCCTCAGGGGCAGAGGTCAACCTTCCTTTCTTGGCAGGGGTTTTCCCTTTACTAGGGTTAGCATTTGAATGTGAGCCTTTCCAATGTCGTTTAGAGGTGTGTGAATCCTCAGGACCAGACATATCAGAATCTGGAGAGTCCTCAGCCACTTGGGGGGAAGAAACAACAGGCTGAGCAGAAGCTGACAAAAGGGGAAAAGCCCCAGCTAAAGCCTTTTCTAAAGATGCTGCCACGGCAGTGTTAATTAAATTCAGAAGCTCTTCAGAGCCACAGGATTTTTGAGTATCATCCATGGCAATCAAGATAATAATTCTATATCACAATATAAGCAAAGGGGCAATAGCCAAAGGCAAGATAAAAAATATATAATTAGTTCTAAAGGTACAGTCCCAAAGAAACAGCCAAAAGTATATGGTGGAGAAAGAAAGAGGGGCTCACCCTCTAGTCAAAAGATTAGATAGAAAGAAGTATGAGAGGGTCTCACCCTCAAGGCAAAAAAATAAATTTGGCAGAAGTATAAGTGTAAAAGGGGCTCACCCTCTGAGGAAAAAGACACAATAATATAAATGTTGAAGTCTGTTATTATAGAGGGGCTCACCCTCAAGTAGGAGAATGGATAAGCGATAGAGGGGCTCACCCTCGTGGCAATCGTGCAGCAGACCTAAGGACGTTATAAGGCAAATGGCCGAAGACGCTGAAAAAGAAAAAACGGCCGACAGAAAATGTCATCCGAAATCTCGCGAGACGCGAGATGATGTGAAATGTCGCACTCCGAGCAAGGGGAGTGCGCCAAGAGGCCAAGGAGAAGCGAGGAGGAAGAAAAACAAATTTAAGAGAGGAGGATGAAGAAGTACAGTAAGTGGGGAAGCATTACCCCAAACGACAACGAGCAATTAATAATGTAGGAAAAACGGAACAAGTCCCAGAAACACAGTAGCCTTTAAAGAGATTTAGAAAGACAAGACATTATGACAGAAAAAAGGGTGTAAAAACAATTCTAAATAGCACAGCCGTGCAATAAAACAATTTAAGGTAAATAATAACAGATTTAAACTGAAGAAAATATAACAATCAGATATATATGAAACAAATACTCTGACCTTGCAGTGGAGGTGAGCAGCAAGAAAGAGGAAGTGGGACAGTTCTACACATCTATTTATAGTTTTTGCTTTCTTCTGATTGGTTACATTGTTCTATGTTGCTGCTATGGAGGTGAAGTAAAGAAAGTTAAAGCAATATGAGCCTCCTGTCATGTTTTAAAATTGCAGATTATCAGCACATTCAGTTTAGTGTGTAAAGTGTAAAAATTAAAAGTCACTTATTCCGTTCACTGATCCTAGCCGCAGATAAGCAGCACATTCTGTTTAGTGTGCAAAGTTGCAGATTATCAGCACATTCAGTTTAGTGTGTAAAGTGTAAAAGTTAAAAGTCACTTATTCCGTTCACTGATCCTAGCCGCAGATAAGCAGCATATTCTGTTTAGTGTGCAAAGTTGCAGATTATCAGCACATTCAGTTTAGTGTGCAAAGTGTAAAAACTAAAAGTCACATATTCCATTCACTGTGCCTAGCCGCAGATAAGCAGCATATTCTGTTTAGTGTGCAAAGTTGCAGATTATCAGCACATTCAGTTTAGTGTGCAAAGTGTAAAAACTAAAAGTCACATATTCCATTCACTGTGCCTAGCCGCAGATAAGCAGCATATTCTGTTTAGTGTGCAAAGTTGCAGATTATCAGCACATTCTGTTTAGTGCGCAAAGTGTTAAAAATAAAAGTCATATATTCTGTTCACTGTGCCTAGCCGCAGATAAGCAGCACATTCTGTTTAGTGTGCAATGCTGCAGATTTGCAGCACATATTCCGTGTAATATGAAGAAGGCGGGTAAAAAGGGACGGGAAAGTGGACGTGATCCTGATAGTTCAGGGCGCGGGTCAGGACGCGTAGAAACTGTGCCTGGTGCCAGAGCACAAGAAAGAAAGACATCCACCATACCTAGCTTCATGTCTCAGTTTACAGGGCGTCGCAGGACATCACTCTCGAGGTCAGACCACTGCGAACAGGTGGTCGGCTGGATTTCAGCTGATACTGCTTCCAGTCGGTTAAGCACCACCCTGTCTTCCACCAAGTCCACTCTCAGTAGCCAAGAGTCTGGTCAACATAATCCTCACCCTGATCATCCTTCCTCCCACCATAGAGGGTCTGGTCAAAGAAGTGATCCCACACTGGGATATAGTGAGGAGCTCGTCTCATCACCAATCCTTAATTTGAACCTCTCTCCAAGCACGCTTGCAGAGGAACATGAAATCTTGTGCCCTGATTCACAACCTCTAGAGGGTACCCAATCACAAGAAGATGACAGAGGGGAACGGCATTTAAGGTCAAAGGAAGTGGATGATGATGATGATGAGACACAGTTGCCATCAAATCAACCACTTTTACTGTCTCAAGACCTTGATGAGGAGGATGATATACAGTTGTCAATGACTGAGTATGTGGTGGGATCAAGAAATGAGGAGGATGATCAGAGTGAGGAAGTGGAGGAGGACTTGGTGGACGATGAGGTGATTGACCCCACCTGGGAAGGTGGAGAGCCGAGCGATGACAGCAGTCCTGAAGGTGAGCCATCTGCAGCACCGCAACAGGCTGGAAGAGGCAGTGGTGTGGCTACAGAAAGAAGGCGGACCACACCAAACCGGCCCGCAAATGTTCCACGGAGCACCCCCTTGCGTAAATCTCCCTTGCCAAGGGGTAGGTGTTCCGCGGTATGGCGTTTTTTTAAGGAAAGTGCGGACGACAAAAGAATTGTAGTTTGCAACCTGTGCCACACCAGAATGAGCCGAGGCATGAACACTAGAAACCTCACCACCACCAGCATGATCCGACACATGGCATCCAAGCACCGTAATAAGTGGGAGGAACGCCCGGATCGCCAATATGTGTCTGCAGGCCACACCACTGCCTCCTCTTCCCCTGTTTTCGGTGCCGGCCAATCGCCTGTCGAAGGCGCAGGCCCGCATACCTCCCGCCCTGCACCTGTACCATCTGAAGCACCATCAGCGACCACATCCACTTCCCTGTCCCAGCGCAGCGTCCAAATGTCATTACCCCAGGCATTTGAGCGCAAGCGAAAATACCCAGCCACCCACCCACAGGCCATAGCACTAACCTCACACCTTTCCAAATTACTGGCCATCGAAATGCTGCCATTTAGGCTTGTGGAGACTGAGTCCTTCCGCAGCCTGATGGCAGCAGCTGTCCCTCGGTACGCAGTCCCCAGCCGCCACTACTTTTCCCGGTGTGCCGTCCCCGCCTTACACCACCATGTGTCCCGTAACATCACCCGTGCCCTGACCAACGCAGTTACTGGGAAGGTCCACTTAACGACTGACACATGGACAAGTGCTTGTGGCCAGGGACGCTACATTTCCCTGACGGCACACTGGGTGAATGTCGTGGAGGCTGGGAGCGACTCGGACCCTGGGATGGCACAGGTGCTACCCACGCCGAGGATTGCGGGCCCTACCTCCATCAGGGTTTCCGCCAGCAGCTACGTTATTGGCTCCTCCTCCTCCGTTTCCACCTCCGAATTCTCTGCGCGCAGCACCACTCACCCATCAGCCGGTAGCTGGAAGCAGTGTAGCACTGCAGTGGGGAAGCATCAACAGGCCGTGCTGAAGCTGATCTGCCTTGGGGACAAACAGCACACGGCCTCAGAGCTGTTGCAGGGGATTAGTCACCAGACCGAGCAATGGCTCTCGCCACTCAACCTGCAACCAGGCATGGTTGTGTGTGATAATGGGCGTAACTTGGTGGCGGCTTTGGAGCTCGGCAAGCTCACACACGTACCATGCCTAGCGCATGTATTTAATTTAGTGGTTCAGCGATTTCTAAAAACCTACCCCAATGTGCATGATCTCTTGACCAAGGTGCGCCGCGTGTGTGCACATTTCCGTAAGTCATCAACAGCTTCAGCCGGCATGTTGAAGCTGCAGCAGCGCTTACAATTGCCAGCTCACCGGCTGCTGTGTGACGTGAGCACGCGCTGGAACTCCACCTTCCACATGTTGGCCCGGCTTTGTGAGCAGCAGAGGGCAGTAGTGGAGTACCAGCTGTTACACGGTCGTCGCCTCTCCGTTCAACTTCCTGTAATCAGAAGTGAGGAGTGGGAATGGATGTCAGACCTCTGTGAGGTTTTACGCAATTTTGAGGAATCGACACAGATGGTGAGCGGCGATAACGCTATTATCAGTGTAACCATCCCACTTCTGTGTCTACTGAAACGCTCGCTGCTCACAATTAAAACCGACGCTTTGCATGTGGAAGAGGTGGAAATGCGGGAGGAAGATCTTACACAAGGTGATAGCCAGAGCACCCTCACTTCGTCTTCTCAGCGACAATTGGAGGAGGAGGAGGAGGAGGAGGAGGAGGAGGAAGACACGGTTGCCTCCGCTACAGAGGGTAGCCATGGAACTTTAGTTCCATCTCTTCAGCGTGGGTGGGCAGAAGAGGAGGAAGAGGATGAGGAGATTGAGAGTCATCCTCCTGGTGAGGACAGCAAAATCTTGCCTGTTGGTACTCTGGCACACATGGCTGACTTTATGTTAGGCTGCCTTTCCCGTGACCCACGCGTTATACGCATTTTAGACAACACGGATTACTGGGTGTTCACCCTTCTGGACCCCCGCTACAAAGAGAATTTCTCATCTCTCATTCCTCCGGTGGAGAGGACAAGCAAAATGGTGCAATACCAGAAGGTTCTTGTCGAAAAATTGCTCCAAAATTTTCCATCTGACAACGATGGCGGCAGAGTACGTGCTACCTTGGCCAACCGAGAAAGGGAGAAAAGGGGAGCACACAGCAGTTCCGACAAAGGCAGGGCAACACTCTCCAAGGCGTGGGACACCTTCATGACACCCCGCCAGCACCCTCACCCTGATGCACAGCCTAGTGTCACAAGGAGGGAAAAGTTTTGGAAGATGGTGAAGGAGTACGTAGCAGACCGTGTCAGCGTCCTCAATGATCCCTCTGTGCCTTACAACTACTGGGTGTCCAAGCTGGACACGTGGTATGAACTGGCACTCTACGCCTTGGAGGTGCTGGCCTGCCCTGCCGCCAGCGTTCTGTCTGAGCGGGTATTTAGTGCTGCTGGTGGCATCATAACAGATAAGCGTATCCGCCTTTCCACCGAAAATGCTGATAGGTTGACACTTATAAAAATGAACAAGGCCTGGATTTCCCCTGACTTCTCCACTCCACTGGAGGAAAGCCCCGGGGGAACATAAAGTCACTTTATATATGTTATTTACAATGATGGGAATACTCTGTATTCCCATTCACCCCTTCCACCCAAAAAACGGGTATATGGTTGACTCTCTTCCATATGCCCAGTGATATAATTTTTATATAGGGCCAGCTCACAAGCGGGCCCAGTGATATAATTTTTATATAGGGCCAGCTCACCAGCGGGTCCTGTGATATAATTTTTATATAGGGCCAGCTCACCAGCGGGCGCAGTTTGACAATTTTTGTATAGGTCAGCTCACCAGCGGGCCTTCTCATATAATGTTTTATTGGGTCAGCTCTCTAGCGGGCCCTCTCATATAATGTTTTATAGCGTCAGCTCACTAGCGGGCCTTCGCATATAATGTTTAGGATGGTCAGCTCCGCAGCAGACCCTCACCCATAATGTTTTAGATGGTCGTCTCAGCGCACGTTTCCCTCTTAATCATGGCCCCAGTTCAGAAAAATCGAGGAAATTTTTGGGAGAATTTGCCTTTGCGCACGTTTCCCTCTTAATCATGGCCTCAGTTCAGAAAAATCTATGAAATTTTTGGGAGAATTTGCCTCTGCGCACGTTTCCCTCTTAATCATGGCCTCAGTTCAGAAAAATCGAGGAAATTTTTGGGAGAATTTGCCTCTGCGCACGTTTCCCTCTTAATCATGGCCCCAGTTCCGAAAAATCGATGAAATTTTTTGCAGAATTTGCAGATGATATACAAGTAAATATACAGCAAATACTGTTTGGTAACAATTTTTCGCCTAAAGTCGTTTTTATCTTCCTTTTTGTGTGTTTTACGGTCAGTCTGTAAAAATGGCGTACTACGGGCGAAAGATCGTTCCCAGCAGCTACGTTGGAGTCCAAGATGCATCCAGACATCCTCCCTATGCTGTCCCTGAATCATTTCTGTGGTGTTTCCATAATTTTCTGCCCTTTTCCTATGGACCAGGCACCCTCCCCTCATCAGAGCAGGGGGTGCCTGGTGTAATGCTCGAGTCCTCCCATTGACTTCAATGGGGCTCGGGTGCTCGGCCGAGCACTCGAGCCTCCGGGGGCGCTCGGTCAGAGCACCCGAACACCCGAGCATTGGGGTGCTCGATCATCACTAGTAAGTATATTATTGTTACAGGTGAGGGGCGGGGTAATGGGCTGTAGGCTAATGTTAGGATGGAAGAGAGGTTATTTTTTATTTTAATTATGTGTTTTGTAACTTGAATGCATTGCCAGGGGGGCTTTAAGCCCCATATCAATCAATCTGCTGGTCATTAGTGTAGGGATGCCTAGTCACGCATGCATTTGTGTGATTTTACTAGTTTTCTGTTGTATGTTGGTGATTTTTATGACTCTTTAGTGACGCAACGCCTATGTTTGGTAGGAGCTAAATCGCTGGCAGAAAAAGCAGTCCTTAAAGGCAAAGTAATACTTCGTTTTATCTTTATTTTATTTTGCAGGCATTAAAAAACATGAAGAAAGATATAAGTCTTATCTCTCAAACCTTTATGGTTTGAGAGATATTCACAAGCAAAGTTTCCCCTCCTGCCCCTTTCACCTAGTGTAAGCCATCTCTTCTTAGATGTGGAATCCAGTCCATAGACCAGATAGATAACAGCAGTGGACAATCTTCTTCCTATGAGAACAATGAAAGCCCTGCCCCCCTTGACAAGTTTTTCAGGTTTTTCCCTTATCTTAATTGAAGATTGTCCCTCTCTGCAGTCTACCTGGGCACCTCCCTTCTGATCTGGCTGAACAGTGTTACATCAGTAAAAGGGGTGGAAGGGGGATACTTTGTCATTGAATTACTCTTGCACTACAACTCTGACAGAATTGAAATAACACTCTCCAAAGTCCAAATACTATGATGATTAATTAGAGCTGCTTTTATTATGAAACATTACTATCCCTTTAAATGCCTGTTAATAGACACTGCATGCAATAGAATGGGATATGGATGTGCTGTTCTATTGATGTCAGTGGGTGCTAATGTTGCACCCACTGTGCATTTTTAACTGGAGGTAGATTGTCACAGCACAGGTTATAGAATACTAAACTGTAACTTAAAACTAACACAGTTAGTTTTATTTCACAAATGGGCAGTATAAAATCTAGCCCTGGATGTTGATCCAGGGAGATATCTGACTGCCTTTTGGAGAGCAGGTGGATACTTTATGAATTGATTATACAGCTACTAATAAGGATATTTAGTGGACAATTACAAAAATCAATAACGTGATAGTTTCCCTTTAGATAAGATAAATAACACAACTTATTGTTGTTACAGCTTTTAAAAGGGTAGATAACTAGATATGGCCTGAACTACATGGGTAAATTAACCTACTCAATTCATGTTTGCCAAAAGGGATGTGCAACAATTGCAGCTCCTGCAAGGAACCTTGATATTGGTGCAGTGAGTCAGAGTGGCATATGACAGGAGCATAGGTGATGTCAACATTATGCAATTGACTGATCTCCTATATTGCAAGAAAGTATCATTTAACACATTATAAATCTTTTGTATGACCTCTCCTTGAATATGCAGTATACCTTTGGGCATAAACCGGAAAAATTTAGAGGTTGATAACAAAATTAATAAATGAATAGAAAGCTTTTGTTATGAGGAAAGGTTTTTCAAGCTTGGCTTGTTTAATCTGAGAAAAGAGAATCCTGTGAAACAATATGGTTATTGTTTACAAATATGCAAGAGCAAGAAAAATATGGAATTCACTATCAAGACAGAACATCATGAGAGATACTGTAAAAAATATTAGATTAAGGGTTGTATTCCTTGACTGTACAGCAGGCCTATGATGATCCAGGTTGAAAGCTGCCTTTTGGAATAAGAAAGACGTTATATTGAAAGGGGGTGTTGAACCATGAGAACAGTGGTGTGAGCTATGAGAAGTGGGATTGTGAGCCATGGGGTGGGGGTGGTGATCCATGAGAAGGTTGAGAGTGCCATGAGAATGGGGCGAGCCATGAGAATGGGGCGAGCCATGAGAATGGGGTGAGCCACGAGAACATACCTGGGAACTTTCAGTTGAGGGCTACCCGGAGGGTAGTCCTCTGTTCAGCAGGGGGTAACGAAAATGACGCTAATCGCGTAAAAAGGGGCGGGGCTTAACTCGTGTTGGGGGGGATTTAACCCTTTGAGTGCCAGAGTGGTACGGAATGCATTACAAAGCAATGCATTCCGTACCACTCTGGCACTCAGAGGGTTAAATGTGTCACACAAAAGGCTGGGGACGGAGGCACAACGGGAGAAAAAGCAGATGTGGCAGAGTTTCAATAGAAACTCTCCACATCCAGAGGAATCTGCCTCTGCCCCGGAGACCCGGTAAATCTCTGTCAGAACCGGAGTCTCCGGGGCAAATCCGGAGAGTTCCCAGGTATGCACGAGAATGGGGTTAGCCATGAAAAAGGGGGTGATCCATGAGAAGGAGGAGGAGTAATCCACGGGGGGAGGGCAAGCCATGAGAATGGAGGATGAGCCATGAAAGCCAAGAGTAGAGGGGAGTGAGAGAGATGAGGTAGGAAACTCCCACTTCATTTGGCTCTTCACCCAGTGCTGCTGTGTGTATGAGCCAGGCAGAGTGTGTATGTGACAATGTCTGCTGGAAAATACTGTTAGTGTTCCGGTGGAGAGACTGGAATTAACAGTATTTAGTGACACACCATCGCACTCTCTGCCCGACCCACACACAGCAGCACCAAGTGGAAAGCTGAAAGGAGCAGGACAGCTTGCAAACAGCAGGGGGTCACTGTTACAACTGGATGGAGGGAAGACTGGCCATGCTAGGAGAATAGGACTTAAGGTGATCACAGAATAGATCATTTGCTGGAGTAAGGACATGGGGAGCATGTGAGGGATACTTCACAGTAGGTACTGGAGAATGGAGATGAGGTGATGGACACTTTGCAATGAGTGCTGGAGACTGGGAAGAAGGTGAGGGACACTTTTATGCAGGTTTTGGAGACTTTCGTGGAAGACAGGAGAGTTGAGAGACTGGTTGCATAAGCTTTTGAGTGCCAGAGTGGTGCCCAATGCATCGCTCCATAATGTGCTGGACACCCCTCTGGCACTCAAAGTGATATGTAAGTACACTAGGAAGATGTGAGGGAGGTGGTGGTATAGATGTGGGGTAAAAGCACTGAGAGGGCAGTGGGCAGGACACAGAGGTGAGGGTGGTCTTGCAGTAATTTGGCAGGGGGCCTCTCCCTCTGACCAGATCAGGATGCACTGCCTCTCTTCCCAAATCACACACCCCGCTCCCCCAGTCATATCTTGATGGATATAGGGAAAGGGGCTGCATCCTGCAGGGGGTAGCAGGGAGGAATTTACATAGCTCCTCCCCTATACCATCCCGGGGTATGTCTGGCTGTGATGCTGGATCATATATAAATATAATAGATACCACCAAAATAAGTACAATTTTCATAATAGTTTGCAAAGGTTCATAACCATTCATAAATGTTCACCATGTTACAAATGTGTTATGATACCTCTGGCAAGAGCACAAATAACACTCCATAATGCAGGGAAGCAACTGTTTGGAACTCCAGCTGTTGGAGATTTAAACTTCCACTATCCCCAGCAGGCTGTTTTGGAAGAAAAATGATTTGTACACCCCCAACAGCAAGATGCCCAGCAATTAACTAAGCATTTCACATTGTATTAATTTAGCAATTTAGCAAAACAGAAGGATGACAATTTAGACAAATTTTATAGAGGTAGTAAGCAGGCCTCTGAGAACAGCCAATGGTAACTGGATAGCAGGGGAAAATCTTGTATTCCAGAAGGTACCACTAAACTATAATGATCCCTCCCTCCGAACATGTGCTGCAAATTAAGCCAGTGTGCTCAGGGTATGCCTGCGTTCCTGGTCCTCTTTATGTTTCTGTAGCTTTTGCACTTCCCAGTACCTTGGTTCCAGGAATGAAGACATCACTGAAGCTTTTTGAAACTCAGAGAAGCAAAACAGAATAGAGGAAAAACCCTCTAAGTGTAGGTTTTTGTAAACTAGAATTGCTTATACTCACATTGGATAGAGGTATGCGCCACATCTAAGTTTCATTGCAGTACCTGGATATCCCCAGTTTTGGCACCACACCTGTCTCTCATCACCCTTCTCTCCGGATGTCCCACAGTTTTATGATGTCACTGCCAACCTCTTCCCTACAACTGCTTAGTTCCCTTTTTATTGCTATTTATTAATGTAAGTTCTTTTATATTTATTTATGATCACTGAGTGATATCATTAGCCCAGCCTCTGGACCTTTCCGATGTAAACCTCTACTAAAACTGTGCTATTAGCCTATATAACCCAAAGCAGAGTGGGATCAGAGCAGCAGTAAAGGAGAAATGGGCAGTGACACCATAACACTATGGGACATCTGGAGAGAAGTATGATGGGAGATCATTGTAGTGCCAGGACTGGGGACAATCTAATTGCTGCAATAAAACCTAGCCATTTCTAAGCACTTCAAGCTTATGGAAATTTTGTGGAATTACTACATTTAGAAGAAACCCAGAATAGAGCATGTTGGATGGATGGATGGATGGATGGATGTCGTTTTTGCTGTATGTTCTATCTCCATATTACTAAAGTGGAGGAAGAATTAACCCACATTTGGACTTTTTCAGAACTATGCAATGAGTTACCAGAGGTAATAATAGTTAATGGGAGTGGCACTTACAGCAATTAATAATCTTGGATGGAGAGAATGAATACTTTTAATGACTAACCTGAATACTTTATTTAGGTGACCCGATTATTGCTGTTTTGTCTACCCATATAGGTGAGAGATGCATTCAACATAGATAAATAATGGAAGAACTGGCATCAAGTATGTTTAACAAAACCAAAATGTAACTGTTTATTAATGAGACTTTTTACATGGGATCTAGAA
This sequence comes from Rhinophrynus dorsalis, assembly GCA_037306005.1. Lineage (NCBI taxonomy): Eukaryota > Metazoa > Chordata > Amphibia > Anura > Rhinophrynidae > Rhinophrynus > Rhinophrynus dorsalis. The sequence goes on from CM074725.1 coordinate 75,556,668, forward strand.
TAAAATGCTTTAGACACATGAAAACACATGAAAAATACAGAAATGAATGACAAAACTGGAAATGTACTGAATTTTCTGGGATTTCCAGAGGGAAGCACCCTTTAGCCAATTTCTTCCATGGTGCACCAGGAATGAATGAGTGTGTGTGAGACTTTGTATGTATGTGTAAAAGAGATTATACGTTCTGCATGTGTCAATTTTACTTTGTAACATCATTGCAAGAAAATCAGAACTATCACTTGGAAATCGAAAATGTGAGAATGAAAGTAAGTTTTTGCAGTTATTTTGTCTGCACGGGAATTTCCTCAGAAAGCAGCAATGTAACCCTCTCTCTGTGGAGATCCCAAAATGATTAAATTGAATCATACACATATCCCTAATAAACTCTCAAGTAAGATAAACAATGAGAAATATCAGTAGAAATGCACAGGAATTGGGGGGCATTGTCTCACTGGGGAGTTTTCTCATCTGCATATCCTCTGATCTGAACCTATTACCGGAAGCATGATCCCTTAAAGGGATAGTAATGTTTCATAATAAAAGCAGCTCTAATTAATCATCATAGTATTTGGACTTTGGAGAGTGTTATTTCAGTTCTGTCAGAGGTGTAGTTCCAGAGTAATTCAATTACAAAGTATCCCCCTCTCGTCCGTTTTACTGATGTAACACTGTTCAGCCAGATCAGAAGGTAGGTGCCCAGGTAGACTGTAGAGAGGGACAATCTTCAATTAAGATAAGGGAAAACCTGAAAAACTTGTCAAGGGGGCAGGCCTTCATTGTTCTCATAGGAAGAAGATTGTCCCCTTCTGTTATCTGTCTGGTCTTACAACCAGAGTCCACATCTGAGAAGAGATGGCTTACACTAGGTAAAAGAGGCAACTTTGCTTGTGAATATCTCTCAAACCATAAAGGTTTGAGAGATAAGACTTATATCGTTCTTCATATTTTTTTAATGCCTACAAAATAAAATTAAGATAAAATGAAGTATTACTATCCCTTTAACGTTTTTAGTAACTTTATCTTGCATGCCAAAAGATTTAACAGATCTCATAATGGGGTAAGGGAATTGTTTTTACCCAAAGGGCTCTCGAGGATCCAGCTTGATTTTTCCTGAGGTTACAAGGCAGGAAAGGGGAGCAAACCACCAGTTGCACTGATCTAGGTAGCACTAAATTAAAATCACATTAACAAGAATATCAGTACTGACACTTGATGAGACTGATTGTGAGTACAACCATCAATAATCCAACAGGGTTACAGAACCGCCCCAATACGGTGAATCAGATCTCCCACAGTAAATCAAAAAATGAAAACAAAATGTGTATGAAGTCAACATTCAATATATAAAAAAAAACTATATTTATTTATTTATTAAAAAATGCCAAGTCATCACTACAATTCGTGCCTATGACACATTTCGAAGTCAGCAGCTTCTTTGTTAAAACTGCTTAGGCATATTTAAAAGCATACAGAATGTGAGATTAGTCTAATATGTATGTGGAAATTTCTCCTCTGTAATGGCACTAGAGAGTTAAAACGTGAAGCTTCTGGGTGGTGACTAGCTGTAGAACAGGCCATTGTGCTGTTTTTCATTCCCAGAAGCCTCTCACATTCTGTGTATTTATTTTAAATACTCTTAGGGGGTCTCCCTAAGAGTGAAGGGTAATCCAAACATGGACTCCTTGCTCTCAGAGCCTAGGTAATCCAGCTACACTCTCCTGAAGAGGCCCAGCTAGGCCGAAAAGGACATCGGGGGTTAGCTGGTGTTTCCGTGCAGGGGGACTTGCCCCTCATTTTGGAACTGGACCACCCTTTTGGGCGGGATTAGTCTAATATGTATGTTGAAATTTTTCCTCTGTAATGGCACTAGAGAGCTAAAACGTGATGCTTCTTGGTGGTGACTATCCGTAGAACAGGCCATTGTGCTGTTGTTCATTCCCAGAAACCTCTCACATTCCATTTATTTTAAATACTCTTAGGGGGTCTCCCTAAGAGTGAAGGATAATCCAGACGTGGACCCCTTGCTCTCAGAGCCTAGGGAATCCAGCTACACGCTCCTGAAGAGGCCCAACTAGGCCAAAAAGGACATCGGGAGTTAGCTGGTGTTTCCGTGCAGGGGGGACTTGCCCGTCATTTTGGAACTGGACTGCCCTTTTGGGCGGGATTAGTCTAATATGTATGTGGAAATTTCTCCTCTGTAATGGCACTGGAGAGTTAAAACGTGATGCTTCTGGGTGGTGACTAGCCATAGAACAGGCCATTGTGCTGTTGTTCATTCCCAGAAGCCTCTCATATTCTGTGTATGCATATTTAAAAGCAAAAGTCTTATACATCTGCAAAAAAGTTATACAATATATGTAAAGAATAGTGATGACCATTTTCCTGAGGTTGGCTGTTTGACAAGTGCTAGACATGTGCGAATTCATTCGGAGACATTCGGATTTCGTCAAAAATGGGGTCATTCGGAGACATTCGGCCAATCCGAAACTCAAGGGTCATTCGGAAAAAATGATCCGACTCCGAACAGCCCAGGTACGAAATTCGTCGAAACTTTCGGAAGTTTCGGCAATCGACACATTTCCAAAAGTTTTGACTACTTTTGACCAGGACTTTTTTGTACTTCCTGTGCGCGCTCAATTACTTTCCCTCCATAATTTTCCCTCCATGTCTCTAGTCCAATTCCATTCTCCATTTCATGCACTACTTCCCTCTTTTGTCTGTATTCGAATAGCCTTCTTCGTTTCATGATGGGGGTTGGACTAATGACACAGTCACACAGACAGACAGCCTGCATTTCCTCATTGCGTTGTTGGAGCTCAGAGAGAGAAGAGATTAGAGAGTGTACAGTTGTTGTGTAGGCAGGCAGGTAGCATTAGGCTAGGCATAGGTAGGCAGCCAGCATTAGTTCCAGTTATTGCCACTGCAAGAGCAAGTAATATTTGTTCCTGTGCAAAATATAAAAAAATATTAGGTATTTGTTCGAATACAGGGCCGGCCCTTACATAGGTCCCAGTGGGTCCATGGACCCAGGCGGCACTTTGACAGGGGCGGCAATTTGCCGTCCCATAGCATGTTTATTTTGTGCTCTTCCGCCATTTCTGTGTTGCAGGGTGTCCCATCAGTGTGACTGTCAGCAGCCGGGCAGCCCTATGCTCACTCAGTGGCGATGCCTGCTGGCTGCTTCAGTGACGTGAATTATGTGATAGTGAAACATTATGCCTATTTTGTATTGTTTATTGCCGACCTAAAGTCAAGACTTGAGTAAATAGGTCTACCGTCCCAGATTTGCTAGAGAGGTTTTACAAATACAGGAGGGTGCCCCCTGTACAAAATGAGTCTAAACATTTGGGATCCCTAGTATGAGTGCACAACAGTGCATGATGTGTCCTGAACAGGATTGCTGTGAGGTGTCTCCACCCAGAAGGTGCTGGCCGGGCTGAGCTTCAACATTGCGACAAGTGACCAACTAAGAGCACCGTGCCGTGCAGCCATAGCATCACCCCCTCCTACTCTCTGGGTCCCGCTGACTGGCAATAACAGGTGAGTCACTAAGAGATCTGAAGCCTTTCTGGAAGTCCTTTCACTTGGAAAGGGGCTAGGTATTACTTGGGGGAGTTGCCTCGTAAATAATTTCTAGGTGGGAGATAAATGTGCATCACTTATGTGTTTCCTAACAGTAGTTAGAATACAACTCCCATCATCCCCTGATTATGACATTGGGAAATGCCCAGCAATTACCGTAGAGCCCTGTATTGCACACTCACGGAAAACGGTGATATTGCTATACTAAGACAATGCTGTGGACCCCTCTTCAGTATAGATGTCAAGCATTTTTTTTATTTCTCTCCTGTGTTGCAGTTTGTTCACAACAGAATGTCTCAATTTTTCTTTTTAACCCTTTGAATGCCAGAGTGGTACGCAATGCATTGCTTTGCAATGCATTGCGTACCACTCTGACACTCAAAGGGTTAACACATTACATCTATCACATTACAATCATTGATGTTTATTCTTGATGTAGTATGAAACTCTACAATGTATATACACATAGAGTTATCTGATATGAGGGGAAATCAGGATAGGAAAACAAGAGAGAGGAATTTGGGTACTAAAGAGGGACAGTAGGGTAGGAGGCTGGTACCAGAAAATGAAACCTTAATCTTTACCCATGTACTAACATAGAATGTGACATGTAGTTTGTCCATGTTCGAGTCGACCACTTATGTTGAGTAGGATGTGACAGGCATGGGTTTTCGATGTCGAGCATATGCTAAATTGCATGACAGGCATGAGGTTTCGATGTTCGAACATATGCTAGATTGAAGGACAGGCATGGGGTTTCGATGTTCGAACATGCTAAATTGAATGACAGGCATGGGTTCTCGATGTTCGACGTTTGCATTGTGACTGGCATCCCATGCTAGAGTAGAGGTGACATGCACAGACTTTCAATGTACGACAATGTCCATTTTTGGGATGGATCTTTTTCTGAATGCACACCCTGTCTGCAAATAATGATAGCAGTGTGCACGGAGGCGCACTGCTATAATTTAACCCATGTTAAATTTGGCCGAATAATTCGGAATGGATCAGAATTTCGTCCGAATCGAATAGGCCCGGTCCGAAATTAGGATCATCCGAATTAGAAAAAAAAAATTCGTCCGAATTCGAATTTTACCGAAAATTTTGCCAGTGCACAAGTCTAACAAGTGCCAGTTTCAATATACTCTATGTAGCCAGGACTTAATTTTGTGTGGTGGCTGATAATATAAATATATGTGCACTATGCATACATAGGTTTTAATTCTTAACTTTCACACCTTTAAGCATTCAACAAAATAAGTGGAGGGAGAGGCCTGCATTCAAATTAGATGGGCCACATCCAGTTCATAGTCACCTGTCGCTCTATGCCACTATGTTCACCTTAGAGTGACTAACAAGAGAGAAAGGGTCAAGAATGGGGCTAGAACACAATACAGATGGTTAAGATTACAATGAGTAATGGGGGGCCTATGTGGAAAATACGAGGAGGTATGATGGAAATGAGTGTGGATGTACAGAAAAGGCTGGGCTTTATGATTCCTGCAGTTTTGTATTATTTACACCCATGTATCATGTGGACACATGTATAAATATATGAGAACTACTAAAAATGTAGTGTGCAACTATATTTTAGATGTGTAGGTTGGGTTGACATTTTTGCCTTGGTTTTATTTTTTTATATTCTTTGGATCATCATGTAAGGAATACATTCAATACAATGAACGCTGTAAAGCTTGGAACCACTGTTTAAATTCTTACAAAGCAGAGCTGCCACTCTTTCTTCTAGGTACATCAAGAACAGAACAGGGATTGTCTGCTTTTTTCTCAAGTGGAGAGGTTTGTTGATCTGCTACTCCCATCATTGTCAGCTGGACAGGTGGTGCCTGAGGAAGATGGGCGTTGTAGGCTAAGAAGAATTGAAAGGCCTGGATGATGGGAGCTGCAGTCAAACAACAGCTTCAACAGCATTGCTCAGATAGATTTCATCTGATTTTTAGGCCACTAAAAAATTTGCCTCCTCCAGTCCTTCTCTTCTGACAGTGAAATGTTTGAAATGACATTGTTCCACAGAAACTTGAATAACAACTATTACACGGAAAGGAAACATTTTTAACAAACTATAAACAGCTTCCTCTCTGAGGTACTTTAATATCTGGAATTCCATTGTTTAGATTAAATGACTCATTGTTATAATTTGTTTACATGATATCTTCTTGCGTAACTTTAAGTGAATTTCACTGTTTATTTTCAGTGTCAGTATTGTCTCTACATAATCTCATGTACCCCAGGTTTAACAGAAACACTTAAGAGAATCTAACAGCTAGAAATGAAAAGGAGGTATATGTTTTCAAATATTGTTTCCAGTCAGTTTCTGCAAACCCTCTTTGCGTGGGGTAGAAGTGATAAACAGGGGTGAGCAACGTGTGATCCTCATGCTATTTCTGCCCTACAGCTACCATCATCCTCAACAGGCCATTCAAAGCTAAAGATGATGGAAGTTTTATTTGAAACAGAGGTAGCGCAAATATGGCAGTTATATGTCAGATGGAAGTTTTGGTCCAACAGCAATTGGGGGGGGGCCTCAGGTTTCTCATTCCTGTTGTAAGGTTTGGTCATAGAGGGGGGCTTTACCTTAGGAATAAATGACTCTTAATTGGTTAAAGTGGACTTATCACCCTAAGACTGGAAGAACTGAAATCTGCCTATATGATGTATGACAATTTTCTGTAAATAGATAGTTTTTAAGAAATTAACCTTAAAATGTAGTAGATAATTTTGTGCCTGTATGTTAATAACTTCAATTGGAGGTCAGTCTTATAAATTACATATTGTGGATAAATGCATTACTTTTTTTTCTAGTACTTGGATAGTAAAGTAATGGTATGTGGTAATAAAAAAGATGATGGGTTCTTCCTAGTGGTGGTGCCATGGGGCTGGCAGTGGAGGAAGATGATGTTCTGCTTATGAGTTCTAGCAGTAGTATTAGTGTTGCATCAGAGGATGCAGCAGCACCAGCAGCAACACCACAATAAGGCATCTCAAATGGTGACAGCTGGCAGCCCAATCCCTCTACAGGTTTCCCTCCGTGAAATCATGAGGATGGGATTATTTTTCTTTGGGGCAGAGACTGTTCAATAATCAAAAATTGACTTTGTGCACAATTTGTGACACAGTTGTAAAGAGGGGTGGTGAGGAGGGGTCATGTCCAGGCACATCTTGCCTGATAAAACATGTCAAGCACAATCTCCTCAAAGTGAACCTCAGACACGAACCATCCCACTCCCTAGCCAAGCCAAATAAATTGTGTGCAGCAGACGTGACTGAGCCCTTTGTCCATTTGCAACATTGGAAAAAACACAGGTAAACATCTGGGCTAACTCACAGCAAGGCAACACTATTGACCAGCAGGCAATTGCAAGAACTCCCACTCACAGGCGGCAGGCAAGTTCAGCCTGTACCTATGAGCAGGCAAGTGGCATCAACAGTAGCAGCAGCAGGAAGGAGTAATGTCAGAGCCACTACTACCTGCAGACAGTCCCTCTATAGATGTGAGACTCTGGCAGTTTATATTCAATGTCAGTGGAGACAGAGAATAAATATTATGACAGTACTTGTCCTTCCTGGTGGCTTGCACTAGCCTGGCAACTATGCAAATCCCTCCTTGTCATCAGTGCTGCTGTCAGTTGCACACATGCTATATGCTTCTGTGACTTGCATGTTTCTTTCTACTTCTACTCCATGATACTTGGATGGATTAGATGCTGGTTCATTTTCAAAAAAAGTCTACTCCAACTGCTGCTGGAAAGCCTTGTACTACTCTCATTAACAATATTTAAAAAGGGATCAAAGTCCCAGCCAGGAAATTACAGACCTGTAAGCTTGACATCTGTGGTAGGGAAGCTGTTTGAAAGGTTGCTAAGGGAATATATTCAAGAATTCTGCTGGAACAGGAATATCATTAGCAATAGCCAACATGGCTTTGTGAAAGATAGGTCTTGTCAAACGAACTTGATCGCATTTTATGAAAAAGTAAGTAATAATATAGATGAGGGAGTGGCGGTTGACGTGATCTATTTAGACTTTGCCAAGGCATTTGATACAGTTCCGCACAAGAGGTTACTGTACAAATTGAATGAAATAGGATTAGGGGAAAATGTTTGTGTGTGGATTGGAAATTGGCTGAAAGATAGAATGCAAAGAGTGGTAGTAAATGGCAAGTTCTCCAGTTGGATAAACGTGATAAGTGGAGTGCCTTAGGGATCTGTCCTGGGTCCTCTTCTTTTTAATTTGTTTATTAATGACCTCCCAGAGGGCATAGGAAGCCATGTATCAGTGTTTGCCGATGACACAAAATTAAGTAAGGTAATAAAGTCTGAACTGGATGTGTCTTCATTACAAGAGGATTTGGACAAATTGAGTAACTGGGCAGGCAAATGGCAAATGAGATTCAATATAGACAAGTGTAAAGTTATGCATTTTGGGTATAATAATAAAAATGCAACATATAGTTTAAATGGTGTTTCTCTGGGGAAATCTACTAATGAAAAGGATTTGGGAGTAATGGTAGACAATAGATTTAACAGTAGCATGCAGTGCAAAGGCCAATAAGATATTGGCATGTATTAAAAGGGGTATTGACTCAAGGGAGGAAGATATAATTATGCCTCTTTACAGGTCCATGGTAAGACCCCACCTAGAATATGCTGTTCAATTCTGGGCGCCCTTTCTGAAGAAGGACATTATGGAACTAGAGAAAGTGAAGTGCAGAGGAGGGCTACAAAACTAGTAAGGGGAATGGAAAGTTTTAGTTATGAAGAGAGGCTAGAAAAGTTAAACTTGTACACACTAGAGAAACGGCTTCTTAGAGGGGATATGATAACACTATATAAATATGTTCAAGGCCCATATAAAGGGCTTTCAAAAGACCTGTTCATTAACAGAACAGTACACAGGACAAGGGGCCACCCGCTTAGACTTCAGGAAAGGAGATTTAATCTACAACAGCGGAAGGGTTTCTTTACAGTAAGGACAATAAAGGTATGGAATGCACTTCCGGAGGAGGTGGTGCTATCAAATACATTAGATGCCTTTAAAAAGGGCCTGGATACTTATTTAAAAGAGCATAATATAGAGGGCTATGTACGTTAGTATTGGGATTAATATTTAGTTAGGGCTTGTTGATCCAGGGAGAAGTCTGATTGCCATTTGGAGTCAGATGCCTTCTTTTGGGTCAGCGATGGTAAACAGGAATAGGAAAAGGGTTGAACTGGATGGACGCAAGTCTTTTTTCAACCTAAATTACTATGTAACTATGTAACTATATGTAACAATATAACAAGCAGCCCTGAAAACCTTCTCTAATTGTATGATTGCTGGTGGGCAACTAAGTGTTTTGAAGCAATCCACACAAGTGCTGCCCACACCAACTGTTTTATTTGCCAGTACTCCAATGGGTCATCATTTCTACATACAACATAGCTATCTTGCAGGTATGCTATAACCATCTCACATGTAGGGAGGCCACTCCTATGAGCCCATATTCAGGGAGAAAGTCCTACAGAGAAGTGCCAGTTAGGTATACGCAAAGGTTTACACTTCTAAGGCAAAACAGGAGAAAAAATGGCACTTCCCGCTTAGCAGGAAATTTCCAGCAAAAAGTACAAGTTTTTACATGTTTTTTGACTAGCTCATTGCATTGAAATGAATTGGAAGACTGAATTTCTACTGAGCACTTTGCAAGGTTCCCTTATTTTTCCTGTAGGCAGCCTATAAAAGGGGTGGCACATTCCCACAGCATGCCATTCTGTGTTTGTGAGAGGAAGAGAGAGCAGCTAATTTTTGAGCTAGAGAAGACAGTGGAAATGAAACCGAGTCTTGTAGACAGGACATTTATTCTCTGTATTAGGGGAGTCTGGGGGGCAGGAAAGGAGAAAAGGAGGTTGACTCCAAATACCCCAACATTCCTTCTGACTGATTTGATTTGAAAGAAGCAGGCAGCTGTGGTCCAAAGTCCTTGCTGATCTGCTGTTATTATCTCTGTGCTGGGGGTGTGAGTGAGACGGGAGCAAAGGAGGTTGACCCCCAAATACCCCAACAGTCTGTCTGAGTGATTTGATTTAAAAGACACAGGCAGCAGCGGCCCTAGTTCCTCCCTGATCTTACTGTTACTATATCTGTGTTAGATGTGTTTGGGGGTGTGAGAAGGGAGCAAAAGAATTTGACCCCAAATGCCTCAACATTCTGTCTGATCAATTTGATTTGAAAGAGACAGGCAGCAGCTGTCCAAATACCTTGATGATCTTGATGTTATTATCTCTGTGTTAGATGTGTCTGGAGGTTGAGTGCGAAGGGAGAAAAGGAGATTGACCCCAAATACCCCAACATTCTCTCTGACCAATTTGATTTGAAAGACACAGGCAGCTGAGGTCCACATTCCTTGCTCATCTTGCTGTTATTATCTCTGTGTTATATGTGTCTGGGGGTGTGAGTGAGAAGGGAGCAAAGGAGGTTGACTCCAAATACTCTAACATTCTGTCTAACCGATTTGGTTTGAAAGACAAAGGAAGCAGGTATCACGGTGCCTGTGATTGCTGCAATTCAGTGTCTGTCATCTGTGGGGGACTTCCATTGGCTGTCTGCCTTCAGCCCGCCTCACATTGCCTTTTTAAACTCAGTCTGGGCACCCTTTGGTTGCCCTTTCGTGGTGTCTTTGACAGCATCCACTTCCTCCTTTCTACTGTAGCTGATTGGGCCTGTTGCTGAGTTCCTGAGTTCCTGAGTCGACCTGCTCCTGAGTTCCTGCCTGCTTGTCAGTTCCAGTGCGATTCTGGTTGTTCTCTTCAGTAGCTGCAGTTCCGGTTGCCAGTCTGCTTAGCCACGCTTGATCCAGTTGATCCTCTCTGCCTGGTTCCTGTTGTTTCCTGCTTCCAGTTACTGCATCTGAGGCGACATTGTTCCTCTTTCGCTCCGGCGATATTTCAGCCTGTTGGTTCCAGCGTGCGGACGCTGGTTTGCTTCATTAAGTCTGGCGGCTTACATTCAGCCTGTTGGTTCCAGCGTGCGGACGCTGGTTTGCTTCACTAAGCCGGGCGGCTTACATTCAGCCCGTTGGTTCCAGCGTGCGGGCGCTGGTTTGCTTCACTAAGCCTGGCGGCTCATGTTACAGTCTGTTGGTCCCAGCGTGCGGACGCTGGTTTACTCCATTAGCCTTGCAGCTCACATTACAGTCTGTTGGTTCCAGCATGTGGATGCTGGTTTACTTCATTAGCCTTGCGGCTTACACTACAGTTTGTTGGTCCCAGCGTGTGGACCCTGGCTTGCTCCATTAGCCTTGCGGCTCACATTACAGTCTGTTGGTCCCAGCGTGCGGACGCTGGTTTACTCCATTAGCCTTGCGGCTCACATTACTGTCTGTTGGTTCCAGCGTGTGGACGCTGGTTTACTCCATTAGCCTTGCGGCTCACATACAGCCTGTTGGTCCCAGCATGCGGACGCTGGTTTGCTCCATTAGCCTTGCGGCTCACATTACAGTCTGCTGGTCCCAGCGTGCGGATGCTGGTTTGCTCCTTTAGCCTTGCGGCTCACAGTACAGTCTCTTGGTCCCAGCGTGCGGACGCTGGTTTACTCCATTAGCCTTGCGGCTCACATTACAGTGTGTTGGTCCCAGCGTGCGGATGCTGGTTTGCTCCTTTAGCCTTGCGGCTCACATTATAGTATGTTGGTCCCAGTGTGCGGACGCTGGTTTGCTCCTCTAGCCTTGTGAATCTCATCCTGCCTGTATGTTCCTAACGTAGGGCTCTGGTTTACTCCCTGACTTGCAGTCAGGTACTTGGTGGTTCCGAGTGTGCTGTCCATTCCTAACAGCATTGATTCCTACAGTTTATGTGCACGAGAGTTTCTGTTTATAGTCAGACCGCTTGACCTGGGTACCTCTATTTTCCATCTTACTGTTATTGTCATCTGATAGTCATTAGGTCACTGTGGTTGTCACCTTCCCTTGGGCTGCCTTGCCCGGTATTGGTAAGGCCGGTAGAACCTTTCACGTTGCCACCTCTAGGTTGCCTTACCCGGTATTGGCAGGGCCGGTAGAGCCTACTCCCTGGTAATCCGTCAGGCTGCCCAGCCCGGTATATTGGCTGGGCCGGTAGAGCCTTTTTGTTCCAGACTCGCCTGGGTTGCTATGCCCGGTATTATTGGCAAGGCCGGTAGAACCTATATCTATTGTCATTATCTTCTATGTATTGTTTGTATGTGTATGAATACCCTATGGGATTGCCTTTAACTTTTCAATAAAGTTATGTTTTTACCTAAACCTTATGTCTGAGAGTCTTAACAAACCGTGACAGTACGAAAGGGCCATGACCTCAGACAATAAGAGTGACGGTAATACACAGAATATCCATTGGAGGATGGATATGCATGAGCAACGTTTGGATCAATTGGCGGTTGCAATCCAAACTATCCTTGAACGCACTGTATTTGCTGACAAGTCTGGTTCTAGCCCGGTGGTCTCGACAAGTTAGACACCAAAAAATGATACAAGGCCCTCAGGGGCCGCAGTCAAAGGGTTAACGGCTTCTGCACCCTTGCCGCTAAAGTATGACGGTGACCCTCATCTCTGCAGAGGGTTCATCAACCAACTTGAAATATTTATGGAATTGACGGCACACGCATTTCCCAATGACCGTAGTAAGGTTGGGTTCATGATATCCCTGCTGACTGGTAGAGCATTGGCTTGGGCTAACCCATTGTGGGAAAATGCTAAACCTTGCACTAAGAGTTTCAGTGCATTTGTGCAATCCTTTCGGAGAGTGTTTGAGCCTCCTTGTAGAACCACCTCTGCTGCTAAACGTCTTATGGAGATACAACAGGGCAGGCGCACGGTGGGCGACTATGCCATTGAATTCCGCACCTTGGCAGCAGAGGTAGGGTGGAATAACGAGGCTTTGTTGGCAGCCTTTGCCCAAGGCCTGAGTGACCAAATTAAAGATGAAATTGCAGCAAAAGATGTGCCTACTGACCTAGATGATTATACTGAGTATGTTATTCTAATTGACTCCAGAATACGTGAGAGATTAACCGCCAGAGATCGTAGAATACGGTCTAAAAATAATGGGTCTAGTAGCATATTTTGCCCACCCATCCCTCCCTTGGCATCTAAACCTAGTGAACCAGTACGGGAACCAGGTGAACCTATGCAAGTAGGTTTCACTAGGCTAACCAAGGAGGAAAGACTATATCGCAGGAAGCAAGGGTTGTGTCTGTACTGCGGTAAAAATGGGCATTTGCTAAGATCCTGTCCGGTACGTCCGGGAAACGAACACACCTAGGGTACCTTGGGGGACAGGCCCTAGGTGGTGTCCAATCGTCCTCAGTGTTGGGCACACTAAAACCCACCATACAGGTGGTACTATCTTGGGCACAACGCTCAGTGGAGGTTTTGGCCCTGGTTGATTCTGGTGCAGCTGGGTATTTTATGGATAATACCTTTGCTGAATTACATGGGGTACCACACATTGAAAGAGAAACCTCTCTTGCTATTGAAGCAATTGATGGCAGACCTTTGGAACCCGCTCAAGTTACGTTTGAAACTATGCCGTTATCCATGACTATTGGGGCTCTCCATAAAGAAGAGCAGCAGTTTCAACTTATTAACTCTCCTCACCATGCCATAATATTGGGTTTTCCTTGGTTACAGTTGCATAATCCACAATTTGATTGGCAAAAATGCTAAATCTCTGCTTGGTCTCAGTTCTGTATGGATAAGTGCGTCACCCATCCAGTTAAGGTCGTGTGCACCTCCCCTTCACTACCTGACGTATACCAGCAGTTTAGCGATGTTTTCAGTAAGGGAGAGGCTGGCGCCTTACCTCAGCACAGACCATATGATTGTTGCATCGAGTTAATTCCTGGAGCGGTGCCCCCTAGGGGACGCACATACCCATTGTCTTGTGAGGAAAACCAAGCTATGGAAGAATACATTTCTGATGCCCTTACTATAGGGATCATAAGGAAATCTACCTCTCCGTCTAGGGCTGGGTTCTTTTTTGTTAAGAAAAAAAATGGCGAACTGAGACCATGCATTGATTATCGTGGGTTAAATAAGCTTATGGCAAAGAACGCTTATCCGATACCACTCATCACTGAGCTTTTTGACAGACTCAAGGGTTCCTCGATTTTCACCAAATTCGACCTACGGGCGGCATACAATTTGGTACGTATCAGAGCCGGTGATGAGTGGAAAACTGCCTTTAACACGAGATCTGGGCATTATGAATATCTAGTCATGCCATTTGGTCTGTGTAATGCACCCGCAGTATTTCAAGATCTGATCAATGACGTTCTTAGAGATATGTTACAGTCATGTGTCGTAGTCTACCTTGACGATATACTTATTCACTCCAAAGACTAGTCGCAACACATCAAGGATGTGTCTGAAGTATTGCTACGATTAAGTAAAAATAAATTATTCTGTAAATTGGAGAAATGTGAGTTTCATAGAACCAGTGTACCTTTCCTGCGGTTCATAATTGGCAAAGAAGGCATTGCCATGGACAAGGAAAAGTTAACAGCAGTCTTACAATGGCCTAAGCCTAAGAGTCTGAAAGCTATCCAGCGATTTCGGGGCTTCACCAATTATTATAGGAAGTTTATTAAGAACTTCTCTTCCATTGTTAAACCCCTGTCGGACCTCACGCATAAGGACGCTAATCCATCTCTCTGGCCAGCTGCAGCGGAGGAGGCCTTTGAAAAACTGAAAGTAGCTTTTGCTAATGCTCCTGTGTTATCCTACCCCAACCCATTACTCCCGTTCACCTTAGAGGTTGACGCTTCAGATATTGGGGTTGGGGCAGTGCTTTCTCAACGGCACATCAAAGGTGGAACACTCAGACCCTGTGGGTTCTTTTCTAAAAAGTTGACCGGAGCTCAAAGCCATTATGAGATAGGGGACAGAGAATTATTGGCCATTATCCTCGCTCTTAAGGAATGGCGTCACTTACTTAAAGGCACTAAAAATCCTGTTTTAATCCTGATGGATCATAAAAATCTGACTTATCTCTCTGAGGCAAAGAGATTGTCCTCTCGCTAGGCCAGATGGGTATTATTCCTGTCCCGATTCAATTTCATTGTATCATATTTGCCGAGATCTAAGAATGTTAGGGCTGACGCTCTGTCAAGACAATTTGAGGCTGAAACTGACAGAGAGGAAGCACCAGCACCTATCATTCAACCTGATCGAATATTGGCTACCATACGTACCAGTATCACTTCACCACTAGGGGAAGAAATTCTGGCCTCCCAGGCCTCCGCTCCCCATGAAACCCCGGTGGGCAAATGTTTTGTCGCTGAACCATTCCGTACTCGATTACATGAAACTTACCATTCCTCTAAGGCTGCGGGACATATTGGTAGAGACCAATTGTTATGGTCCCTCTCTCAGTTATTCTGGTGGCCTTCTATGAGATCAGATTGTGCCGATTTTACTAATGTCCACCTGTGCCCATGCTAAAACCCCTAGACATCTCCCGGTGGGCTTGCTTCAGTCGGTACTTAATGGTGAATGCCCCTGGTCTCATGTTTCCATTGATTTTATGGGAGAATTGCCCATGTCTAGAGGGTATTCCTTCATATTGATGGTGGTAGACAGGTTTTCTAAAATGACTCACTTCGTGCCCCTCCGTGGCCTTCCCTCGGCTAAAGAATTGGCAATGGTGTTTGCTAAAGAGGTGTTTCGGTTGCATGGAATACCCAGGATACTGGTGTCCAACAGGAGGAGCCAGTTTGTGTCCAGGTTCTGGAGGGCATTTTGCAAACAGATGGGCATACAGCTAT
Source organism: Rhinophrynus dorsalis (assembly GCA_037306005.1). NCBI lineage: Eukaryota > Metazoa > Chordata > Amphibia > Anura > Rhinophrynidae > Rhinophrynus > Rhinophrynus dorsalis. Next base: position 75,572,043 of record CM074725.1, read on the forward strand.
CCTTCTCCTCTGCGTATCACCCCCAGACTAATGGGGCCGCTGAACGTGCCAATCAAGGTTTGGAACAATTTCTGAGCTGTTTCGTGACTGACCATCATGACAATTGGGCCGACTTTTTGCCTTGGGCAGAGTTCGCCAGGAACTGTGCAGTCAACTCTTTATCCGGGAGCTCTCTGTTTCTGATCAATTATGGGTTCCAACCCTGTCTGCTCCCGGATTCCTTTCAGACACAACAGATTCCAGCTCTGGATGAGCATATTGAGCAACTCCGTTCCACAAGGGCACAAGTTCAGAGGGCACTGGGTCAGTCATTTCAGCGCCATCAGCGCTATGCTAATCGCAGAAGGCTTCCAGCGTTTTCCTTCCAGGTTGGGGACAGAGTATGGCTTTCTTCCAAGAATCTTAAGCTCCAAGTCCCATCTAATAAGTTGGCACCTCGGTTTATTGGTCCTTACAGAATTATTTGCAAAATTAATCCTGTTTCCTATGCTTTGAACATACCTGCATCCATGCGCATTCATAATGTTTTCCATGTGTCTCTCCTTAAGCCTCTCGTATGCAACCATTACATTACTACACCTGTGGTGCCAGGGCCTGTTGACGTTGAGGGTCAGGAGGAATACGAGGTACAGAGTATCATTGACTCCCGAAGGCTTAGAGGAAGGGTACAGTATTTGGTGCATTGGAAAGGTTATGGTCCTGAAGATCGATCTTGGGTGGATAGTAAGGACCTTCATTCACCCAGGTTATTGCAGATTTTTCATGCCAAATACCCTCAGAAACCCAGACCCTATTCTAGGAGAGGGGGTCTTTGAAAGGGGGGTACTATCACGGTGCCCGTGATTGCTGCAATTCAGTGTCTGTCATCTGTAGGGTGCTCCCATTGGCTGTCTGCCTTCAGCCCGTCTCACATTGCCTTTTTAAACTCAGTCTGGGCACCCTTTGGTTGCCCTTTCGTAGTGTCTTTGACAGCATCCACTTCCTCCTTTCTACTGTAGGTGATTGGGCCTGTTGCTGAGTTCCTGAGTCGGCCTGCTCCTGAGTTCCTGCCTGCTTGTCAGTTCCAGTCCGGTTCCGGTTGTTCTCTTCAGTAGCTGATGTTCCGGTTGCCAGTCTGCTTAGCCACGCTTGATCCAGTTGATCCTCTCTGCCTGATTCCTGTTGTTTCCTGCTTCCAGTTACTGCATCTGAGGCGACATTGTTCCTCTTTCACTCCGGCGATATTTCAGCCTGTTGGTTCCAGCATGCGGACGCTAGTTTGCTTCACTAAGTCTGGCGGCTTACATTCAGCCTGTTGGTTCCAGCGTGCGGACGCTGGTTTGCTTCACTAAGCCAGGCGGCTTACATTCAGCCTGTTGGTTCCAGCGTGCGGGCGCTGGTTTGCTTCACTAAGCCTGGCGGCTCATGTTACAGTCTGTTGGTCCCAGCGTGCGGACGCTGGTTTACTCCATTAGCCTTGCGGCTCACATTACAGTCTGTTGGTTCCAGCGTGTGGACGCTGGTTTACTTCATTAGCCTTGCGGCTCACATTATAGTATGTTGGTCCCAGTGTGCGGACGCTGGTTTGCTCCTCTAGCCTTGTGAATCTCATCCTGCATGTATGTTCCTAACGTAGGGCTCTGGTTTACTCCCTGACTTGCAGTCAGGTACTTGGTGGTTCCGAGTGTGCTGTCCATTCCTAACAGCATTGATTCCTACAGTTTATGTGCACGAGAGTTTCTGTTTATAGTCAGACCGCTTGACCTGGGTACCTCTATTTTCCATCTTACTGTTATTGTCATCTGATAGTCATTAGGTCACTGTGGTTGTCACCTTCCCTTGGGCTGCCTTGCCCGGTATTGGTAAGGCCGGTAGAACCTTTCACGTTGCCACCTCTAGGTTGCCTTACCCGGTATTGGCAGGGCCGGTAGAGCCTACTCCCTGGTAATCCGTCAGGCTGCCCAGCCCGGTATATTGGCTGGGCCGGTAGAGCCTTTTTGTTCCAGACTCGCCTGGGTTGCTATGCCCGGTATTATTGGCAAGGCCGGTAGAACCTATATCTATTGTCATTATCTTCTATGTATTGTTTGTATGTGTATGAATACCCTATGGGATTGCCTTTAACTTTTCAATAAAGTTATGTTTTTACCTAAACCTTATGTCTGAGAGTCTTAACAAACCGTGACAGTACGAAAGGGCCATGACCTCAGACAATAAGAGTGACGGTAATACACAGAATATCCATTGGAGGATGGATATGCATGAGCAACGTTTGGATCAATTGGCGGTTGCAATCCAAACTATCCTTGAACGCACTGTATTTGCTGACAAGTCTGGTTCTAGCCCGGTGGTCTCGACAAGTTAGACACCAAAAAATGATACAAGGCCCTCAGGGGCCGCAGTCAAAGGGTTAACGGCTTCTGCACCCTTGCCGCTAAAGTATGACGGTGACCCTCATCTCTGCAGAGGGTTCATCAACCAACTTGAAATATTTATGGAATTGACGGCACACGCATTTCCCAATGACCGTAGTAAAGTTGGGTTCATGATATCCCTGCTGACTGGTAGAGCATTGGCTTGGGCTAACCCATTGTGGGAAAATGCTAAACCTTGCACTAAGAGTTTCAGTGCATTTGTGCAATCCTTTCGGAGAGTGTTTGAGCCTCCTTGTAGAACCACCTCTGCTGCTAAACGTCTTATGGAGATACAACAGGGCAGGCGCACGGTGGGCGACTATGCCATTGAATTCCGCACCTTGGCAGCAGAGGTAGGGTGGAATAACGAGGCTTTGTTGGCAGCCTTTGCCCAAGGCCTGAGTGACCAAATTAAAGATGAAATTGCAGCAAAAGATGTGCCTACTGACCTAGATGATTATACTGAGTATGTTATTCTAATTGACTCCAGAATACGTGAGAGATTAACCGCCAGAGATCGTAGAATACGGTCTAAAAATAATGGGTCTAGTAGCATATTTTGCCCACCCATCCCTCCCTTGGCATCTAAACCTAGTGAACCAGTACGGGAACCAGGTGAACCTATGCAAGTAGGTTTCACTAGGCTAACCAAGGAGGAAAGACTATATCGCAGGAAGCAAGGGTTGTGTCTGTACTGCGGTAAAAATGGGCATTTGCTAAGATCCTGTCCGGTACGTCCGGGAAACGAACACACCTAGGGTACCTTGGGGGACAGGCCCTAGGTGGTGTCCAATCGTCCTCAGTGTTGGGCACACTAAAACCCACCATACAGGTGGTACTATCTTGGGCACAACGCTCAGTGGAGGTTTTGGCCCTGGTTGATTCTGGTGCAGCTGGGTATTTTATGGATAATACCTTTGCTGAATTACATGGGGTACCACACATTGAAAGAGAAACCTCTCTTGCTATTGAAGCAATTGATGGCAGACCTTTGGAACCCGCTCAAGTTACGTTTGAAACTATGCCGTTATCCATGACTATTGGGGCTCTCCATAAAGAAGAGCAGCAGTTTCAACTTATTAACTCTCCTCACCATGCCATAATATTGGGTTTTCCTTGGTTACAGTTGCATAATCCACAATTTGATTGGCAAAAATGCTAAATCTCTGCTTGGTCTCAGTTCTGTATGGATAAGTGCGTCACCCATCCAGTTAAGGTCGTGTGCACCTCCCCTTCACTACCTGACGTATACCAGCAGTTTAGCGATGTTTTCAGTAAGGGAGAGGCTGGCGCCTTACCTCAGCACAGACCATATGATTGTTGCATCGAGTTAATTCCTGGAGCGGTGCCCCCTAGGGGACGCACATACCCATTGTCTTGTGAGGAAAACCAAGCTATGGAAGAATACATTTCTGATGCCCTTACTATAGGGATCATAAGGAAATCTACCTCTCCGTCTAGGGCTGGGTTCTTTTTTGTTAAGAAAAAAAATGGCGAACTGAGACCATGCATTGATTATCGTGGGTTAAATAAGCTTATGGCAAAGAACGCTTATCCGATACCACTCATCACTGAGCTTTTTGACAGACTCAAGGGTTCCTCGATTTTCACCAAATTCGACCTACGGGCGGCATACAATTTGGTACGTATCAGAGCCGGTGATGAGTGGAAAACTGCCTTTAACACGAGATCTGGGCATTATGAATATCTAGTCATGCCATTTGGTCTGTGTAATGCACCCGCAGTATTTCAAGATCTGATCAATGACGTTCTTAGAGATATGTTACAGTCATGTGTCGTAGTCTACCTTGACGATATACTTATTCACTCCAAAGACTAGTCGCAACACATCAAGGATGTGTCTGAAGTATTGCTACGATTAAGTAAAAATAAATTATTCTGTAAATTGGAGAAATGTGAGTTTCATAGAACCAGTGTACCTTTCCTGCGGTTCATAATTGGCAAAGAAGGCATTGCCATGGACAAGGAAAAGTTAACAGCAGTCTTACAATGGCCTAAGCCTAAGAGTCTGAAAGCTATCCAGCGATTTCGGGGCTTCACCAATTATTATAGGAAGTTTATTAAGAACTTCTCTTCCATTGTTAAACCCCTGTCGGACCTCACGCATAAGGACGCTAATCCATCTCTCTGGCCAGCTGCAGCGGAGGAGGCCTTTGAAAAACTGAAAGTAGCTTTTGCTAATGCTCCTGTGTTATCCTACCCCAACCCATTACTCCCGTTCACCTTAGAGGTTGACGCTTCAGATATTGGGGTTGGGGCAGTGCTTTCTCAACGGCACATCAAAGGTGGAACACTCAGACCCTGTGGGTTCTTTTCTAAAAAGTTGACCGGAGCTCAAAGCCATTATGAGATAGGGGACAGAGAATTATTGGCCATTATCCTCGCTCTTAAGGAATGGCGTCACTTACTTAAAGGCACTAAAAATCCTGTTTTAATCCTGATGGATCATAAAAATCTGACTTATCTCTCTGAGGCAAAGAGATTGTCCTCTCGCTAGGCCAGATGGGTATTATTCCTGTCCCGATTCAATTTCATTGTATCATATTTGCCGAGATCTAAGAATGTTAGGGCTGACGCTCTGTCAAGACAATTTGAGGCTGAAACTGACAGAGAGGAAGCACCAGCACCTATCATTCAACCTGATCGAATATTGGCTACCATACGTACCAGTATCACTTCACCACTAGGGGAAGAAATTCTGGCCTCCCAGGCCTCCGCTCCCCATGAAACCCCGGTGGGCAAATGTTTTGTCGCTGAACCATTCCGTACTCGATTACATGAAACTTACCATTCCTCTAAGGCTGCGGGACATATTGGTAGAGACCAATTGTTATGGTCCCTCTCTCAGTTATTCTGGTGGCCTTCTATGAGATCAGATTGTGCCGATTTTACTAATGTCCACCTGTGCCCATGCTAAAACCCCTAGACATCTCCCGGTGGGCTTGCTTCAGTCGGTACTTAATGGTGAATGCCCCTGGTCTCATGTTTCCATTGATTTTATGGGAGAATTGCCCATGTCTAGAGGGTATTCCTTCATATTGATGGTGGTAGACAGGTTTTCTAAAATGACTCACTTCGTGCCCCTCCGTGGCCTTCCCTCGGCTAAAGAATTGGCAATGGTGTTTGCTAAAGAGGTGTTTCGGTTGCATGGAATACCCAGGATACTGGTGTCCAACAGGAGGAGCCAGTTTGTGTCCAGGTTCTGGAGGGCATTTTGCAAACAGATGGGCATACAGCTATCCTTCTCCTCTGCGTATCACCCCCAGACTAATGGGGCCGCTGAACGTGCCAATCAAGGTTTGGAACAATTTCTGAGCTGTTTCGTGACTGACCATCATGACAATTGGGCCGACTTTTTGCCTTGGGCAGAGTTCGCCAGGAACTGTGCAGTCAACTCTTTATCCGGGAGCTCTCTGTTTCTGATCAATTATGGGTTCCAACCCTGTCTGCTCCCGGATTCCTTTCAGACACAACAGATTCCAGCTCTGGATGAGCATATTGAGCAACTCCGTTCCACAAGGGCACAAGTTCAGAGGGCACTGGGTCAGTCATTTCAGCGCCATCAGCGCTATGCTAATCGCAGAAGGCTTCCAGCGTTTTCCTTCCAGGTTGGGGACAGAGTATGGCTTTCTTCCAAGAATCTTAAGCTCCAAGTCCCATCTAATAAGTTGGCACCTCGGTTTATTGGTCCTTACAGAATTATTTGCAAAATTAATCCTGTTTCCTATGCTTTGAACATACCTGCATCCATGCGCATTCATAATGTTTTCCATGTGTCTCTCCTTAAGCCTCTCGTATGCAACCATTACATTACTACACCTGTGGTGCCAGGGCCTGTTGACGTTGAGGGTCAGGAGGAATACGAGGTACAGAGTATCATTGACTCCCGAAGGCTTAGAGGAAGGGTACAGTATTTGGTGCATTGGAAAGGTTATGGTCCTGAAGATCGATCTTGGGTGGATAGTAAGGACCTTCATTCACCCAGGTTATTGCAGATTTTTCATGCCAAATACCCTCAGAAACCCAGACCCTATTCTAGGAGAGGGGGTCTTTGAAAGGGGGGTACTATCACGGTGCCCGTGATTGCTGCAATTCAGTGTCTGTCATCTGTAGGGTGCTCCCATTGGCTGTCTGCCTTCAGCCCGCCTCACATTGCCTTTTTAAACTCAGTCTGGGCACCCTTTGGTTGCCCTTTCGTAGTGTCTTTGACAGCATCCACTTCCTCCTTTCTACTGTAGGTGATTGGGCCTGTTGCTGAGTTCCTGAGTCGGCCTGCTCCTGAGTTCCTGCCTGCTTGTCAGTTCCAGTCCGGTTCCGGTTGTTCTCTTCAGTAGCTGATGTTCCGGTTGCCAGTCTGCTTAGCCACGCTTGATCCAGTTGATCCTCTCTGCCTGATTCCTGTTGTTTCCTGCTTCCAGTTACTGCATCTGAGGCGACATTGTTCCTCTTTCACTCCGGCGATATTTCAGCCTGTTGGTTCCAGCATGCGGACGCTGGTTTGCTTCACTAAGTCTGGCGGCTTACATTCAGCCTGTTGGTTCCAGCGTGCGGACGCTGGTTTGCTTCACTAAGCCAGGCGGCTTACATTCAGCCTGTTGGTTCCAGCGTGCGGGCGCTGGTTTGCTTCACTAAGCCTGGCGGCTCATGTTACAGTCTGTTGGTCCCAGCGTGCGGACGCTGGTTTACTCCATTAGCCTTGCGGCTCACATTACAGTCTGTTGGTTCCAGCGTGTGGACGCTGGTTTACTTCATTAGCCTTGCGGCTCACATTATAGTATGTTGGTCCCAGTGTGCGGACGCTGGTTTGCTCCTCTAGCCTTGTGAATCTCATCCTGCCTGTATGTTCCTAACGTAGGGCTCTGGTTTACTCCCTGACTTGCAGTCAGGTACTTGGTGGTTCCGAGTGTGCTGTCCATTCCTAACAGCATTGATTCCTACAGTTTATGTGCACGAGAGTTTCTGTTTATAGTCAGACCGCTTGACCTGGGTACCTCTATTTTCCATCTTACTGTTATTGTCATCTGATAGTCATTAGGTCACTGTGGTTGTCACCTTCCCTTGGGCTGCCTTGCCCGGTATTGGTAAGGCCGGTAGAACCTTTCACGTTGCCACCTCTAGGTTGCCTTACCCGGTATTGGCAGGGCCGGTAGAGCCTACTCCCTGGTAATCCGTCAGGCTGCCCAGCCCGGTATATTGGCTGGGCCGGTAGAGCCTTTTTGTTCCAGACTCGCCTGGGTTGCTATGCCCGGTATTATTGGCAAGGCCGGTAGAACCTATATCTATTGTCATTATCTTCTATGTATTGTTTGTATGTGTATGAATACCCTATGGGATTGCCTTTAACTTTTCAATAAAGTTATGTTTTTACCTAAACCTTATGTCTGAGAGTCTTAACAAACCGTGACAGTACGAAAGGGCCATGACCTCAGACAATAAGAGTGACGGTAATACACAGAATATCCATTGGAGGATGGATATGCATGAGCAACGTTTGGATCAATTGGCGGTTGCAATCCAAACTATCCTTGAACGCACTGTATTTGCTGACAAGTCTGGTTCTAGCCCGGTGGTCTCGACAAGTTAGACACCAAAAAATGATACAAGGCCCTCAGGGGCCGCAGTCAAAGGGTTAACGGCTTCTGCACCCTTGCCGCTAAAGTATGACGGTGACCCTCATCTCTGCAGAGGGTTCATCAACCAACTTGAAATATTTATGGAATTGACGGCACACGCATTTCCCAATGACCGTAGTAAGGTTGGGTTCATGATATCCCTGCTGACTGGTAGAGCATTGGCTTGGGCTAACCCATTGTGGGAAAATGCTAAACCTTGCACTAAGAGTTTCAGTGCATTTGTGCAATCCTTTCGGAGAGTGTTTGAGCCTCCTTGTAGAACCACCTCTGCTGCTAAACGTCTTATGGAGATACAACAGGGCAGGCGCACGGTGGGCGACTATGCCATTGAATTCCGCACCTTGGCAGCAGAGGTAGGGTGGAATAACGAGGCTTTGTTGGCAGCCTTTGCCCAAGGCCTGAGTGACCAAATTAAAGATGAAATTGCAGCAAAAGATGTGCCTACTGACCTAGATGATTATACTGAGTATGTTATTCTAATTGACTCCAGAATACGTGAGAGATTAACCGCCAGAGATCGTAGAATACGGTCTAAAAATAATGGGTCTAGTAGCATATTTTGCCCACCCATCCCTCCCTTGGCATCTAAACCTAGTGAACCAGTACGGGAACCAGGTGAACCTATGCAAGTAGGTTTCACTAGGCTAACCAAGGAGGAAAGACTATATCGCAGGAAGCAAGGGTTGTGTCTGTACTGCGGTAAAAATGGGCATTTGCTAAGATCCTGTCCGGTACGTCCGGGAAACGAACACACCTAGGGTACCTTGGGGGACAGGCCCTAGGTGGTGTCCAATCGTCCTCAGTGTTGGGCACACTAAAACCCACCATACAGGTGGTACTATCTTGGGCACAACGCTCAGTGGAGGTTTTGGCCCTGGTTGATTCTGGTGCAGCTGGGTATTTTATGGATAATACCTTTGCTGAATTACATGGGGTACCACACATTGAAAGAGAAACCTCTCTTGCTATTGAAGCAATTGATGGCAGACCTTTGGAACCCGCTCAAGTTACGTTTGAAACTATGCCGTTATCCATGACTATTGGGGCTCTCCATAAAGAAGAGCAGCAGTTTCAACTTATTAACTCTCCTCACCATGCCATAATATTGGGTTTTCCTTGGTTACAGTTGCATAATCCACAATTTGATTGGCAAAAATGCTAAATCTCTGCTTGGTCTCAGTTCTGTATGGATAAGTGCGTCACCCATCCAGTTAAGGTCGTGTGCACCTCCCCTTCACTACCTGACGTATACCAGCAGTTTAGCGATGTTTTCAGTAAGGGAGAGGCTGGCGCCTTACCTCAGCACAGACCATATGATTGTTGCATCGAGTTAATTCCTGGAGCGGTGCCCCCTAGGGGACGCACATACCCATTGTCTTGTGAGGAAAACCAAGCTATGGAAGAATACATTTCTGATGCCCTTACTATAGGGATCATAAGGAAATCTACCTCTCCGTCTAGGGCTGGGTTCTTTTTTGTTAAGAAAAAAAATGGCGAACTGAGACCATGCATTGATTATCGTGGGTTAAATAAGCTTATGGCAAAGAACGCTTATCCGATACCACTCATCACTGAGCTTTTTGACAGACTCAAGGGTTCCTCGATTTTCACCAAATTCGACCTACGGGCGGCATACAATTTGGTACGTATCAGAGCCGGTGATGAGTGGAAAACTGCCTTTAACACGAGATCTGGGCATTATGAATATCTAGTCATGCCATTTGGTCTGTGTAATGCACCCGCAGTATTTCAAGATCTGATCAATGACGTTCTTAGAGATATGTTACAGTCATGTGTCGTAGTCTACCTTGACGATATACTTATTCACTCCAAAGACTAGTCGCAACACATCAAGGATGTGTCTGAAGTATTGCTACGATTAAGTAAAAATAAATTATTCTGTAAATTGGAGAAATGTGAGTTTCATAGAACCAGTGTACCTTTCCTGCGGTTCATAATTGGCAAAGAAGGCATTGCCATGGACAAGGAAAAGTTAACAGCAGTCTTACAATGGCCTAAGCCTAAGAGTCTGAAAGCTATCCAGCGATTTCGGGGCTTCACCAATTATTATAGGAAGTTTATTAAGAACTTCTCTTCCATTGTTAAACCCCTGTCGGACCTCACGCATAAGGACGCTAATCCATCTCTCTGGCCAGCTGCAGCGGAGGAGGCCTTTGAAAAACTGAAAGTAGCTTTTGCTAATGCTCCTGTGTTATCCTACCCCAACCCATTACTCCCGTTCACCTTAGAGGTTGACGCTTCAGATATTGGGGTTGGGGCAGTGCTTTCTCAACGGCACATCAAAGGTGGAACACTCAGACCCTGTGGGTTCTTTTCTAAAAAGTTGACCGGAGCTCAAAGCCATTATGAGATAGGGGACAGAGAATTATTGGCCATTATCCTCGCTCTTAAGGAATGGCGTCACTTACTTAAAGGCACTAAAAATCCTGTTTTAATCCTGATGGATCATAAAAATCTGACTTATCTCTCTGAGGCAAAGAGATTGTCCTCTCGCTAGGCCAGATGGGTATTATTCCTGTCCCGATTCAATTTCATTGTATCATATTTGCCGAGATCTAAGAATGTTAGGGCTGACGCTCTGTCAAGACAATTTGAGGCTGAAACTGACAGAGAGGAAGCACCAGCACCTATCATTCAACCTGATCGAATATTGGCTACCATACGTACCAGTATCACTTCACCACTAGGGGAAGAAATTCTGGCCTCCCAGGCCTCCGCTCCCCATGAAACCCCGGTGGGCAAATGTTTTGTCGCTGAACCATTCCGTACTCGATTACATGAAACTTACCATTCCTCTAAGGCTGCGGGACATATTGGTAGAGACCAATTGTTATGGTCCCTCTCTCAGTTATTCTGGTGGCCTTCTATGAGATCAGATTGTGCCGATTTTACTAATGTCCACCTGTGCCCATGCTAAAACCCCTAGACATCTCCCGGTGGGCTTGCTTCAGTCGGTACTTAATGGTGAATGCCCCTGGTCTCATGTTTCCATTGATTTTATGGGAGAATTGCCCATGTCTAGAGGGTATTCCTTCATATTGATGGTGGTAGACAGGTTTTCTAAAATGACTCACTTCGTGCCCCTCCGTGGCCTTCCCTCGGCTAAAGAATTGGCAATGGTGTTTGCTAAAGAGGTGTTTCGGTTGCATGGAATACCCAGGATACTGGTGTCCAACAGGAGGAGCCAGTTTGTGTCCAGGTTCTGGAGGGCATTTTGCAAACAGATGGGCATACAGCTATCCTTCTCCTCTGCGTATCACCCCCAGACTAATGGGGCCGCTGAACGTGCCAATCAAGGTTTGGAACAATTTCTGAGCTGTTTCGTGACTGACCATCATGACAATTGGGCCGACTTTTTGCCTTGGGCAGAGTTCGCCAGGAACTGTGCAGTCAACTCTTTATCCGGGAGCTCTCTGTTTCTGATCAATTATGGGTTCCAACCCTGTCTGCTCCCGGATTCCTTTCAGACACAACAGATTCCAGCTCTGGATGAGCATATTGAGCAACTCCGTTCCACAAGGGCACAAGTTCAGAGGGCACTGGGTCAGTCATTTCAGCGCCATCAGCGCTATGCTAATCGCAGAAGGCTTCCAGCGTTTTCCTTCCAGGTTGGGGACAGAGTATGGCTTTCTTCCAAGAATCTTAAGCTCCAAGTCCCATCTAATAAGTTGGCACCTCGGTTTATTGGTCCTTACAGAATTATTTGCAAAATTAATCCTGTTTCCTATGCTTTGAACATACCTGCATCCATGCGCATTCATAATGTTTTCCATGTGTCTCTCCTTAAGCCTCTCGTATGCAACCATTACATTACTACACCTGTGGTGCCAGGGCCTGTTGACGTTGAGGGTCAGGAGGAATACGAGGTACAGAGTATCATTGACTCCCGAAGGCTTAGAGGAAGGGTACAGTATTTGGTGCATTGGAAAGGTTATGGTCCTGAAGATCGATCTTGGGTGGATAGTAAGGACCTTCATTCACCCAGGTTATTGCAGATTTTTCATGCCAAATACCCTCAGAAACCCAGACCCTATTCTAGGAGAGGGGGTCTTTGAAAGGGGGGTACTATCACGGTGCCCGTGATTGCTGCAATTCAGTGTCTGTCATCTGTAGGGTGCTCCCATTGGCTGTCTGCCTTCAGCCCGCCTCACATTGCCTTTTTAAACTCAGTCTGGGCACCCTTTGGTTGCCCTTTCGTAGTGTCTTTGACAGCATCCACTTCCTCCTTTCTACTGTAGGTGATTGGGCCTGTTGCTGAGTTCCTGAGTCGGCCTGCTCCTGAGTTCCTGCCTGCTTGTCAGTTCCAGTCCGGTTCCGGTTGTTCTCTTCAGTAGCTGATGTTCCGGTTGCCAGTCTGCTTAGCCACGCTTGATCCAGTTGATCCTCTCTGCCTGATTCCTGTTGTTTCCTGCTTCCAGTTACTGCATCTGAGGCGACATTGTTCCTCTTTCACTCCGGCGATATTTCAGCCTGTTGGTTCCAGCATGCGGACGCTGGTTTGCTTCACTAAGTCTGGCGGCTTACATTCAGCCTGTTGGTTCCAGCGTGCGGACGCTGGTTTGCTTCACTAAGCCAGGCGGCTTACATTCAGCCTGTTGGTTCCAGCGTGCGGGCGCTGGTTTGCTTCACTAAGCCTGGCGGCTCATGTTACAGTCTGTTGGTCCCAGCGTGCGGACGCTGGTTTACTCCATTAGCCTTGCGGCTCACATTACAGTCTGTTGGTTCCAGCGTGTGGACGCTGGTTTACTTCATTAGCCTTGGGGCTCACATTACAGTTTGTTGGTCCCAGCGTGCGGACGCTGGCTTGCTCTATTAGCCTTGCGGCTCACATTACAGTCTGTTGGTCCCAGCGTGTGGACGCTGGTTTACTCCATTAGCCTTGTGGCTCACATTACTGTCTGTTGGTTCCAGCGTGCGGATGCTGGTTTACTCCATTAGCCTTGCGGCTCACATACAGTCTGTTGGTCCCAGCGTGCGGATGCTGGTTTGCTCCATTAGCCTTGCGGCTCACATTACAGTCTGCTGGTCCCAGCGTGCGGACGCTGGTTTGCTCCTTTAGCCTTGCGGCTCACAGTACAGTCTCTTGGTCCCAGCGTGCGGACGCTGGTTTACTCCATTAGCCTTGCGGCTCACATTACAGTCTGTTGGTCCCAGCGTGCGGATGCTGGTTTGCTCCTTTAGCCTTGCGGCTCACATTATAGTATGTTGGTCCCAGCGTGCGGATGCTGGTTTGCTCCTCTAGCCTTGTGAATCTCATCCTGCCTGTATGTTCCTAACGTAGGGCGCTGGTTTACTCCCTGACTTGCAGTCAGGAACTTGGTGGTTTCGAGTGCGCTGTCCAGTCCTAACAGCATTAATTCCTACAGTTTATGGGCACGAGAGTTTCTGTTTATAGTGAGACCGCTTGACCTGGGTACCTCTATTTTCCATCTTACTGTCATTGTCATCTGACAGTCATTAGGTCACGGTGGTTGTCACCTTCCCTTGGGCTGCCTTGCCCGGTATTGGTAAGGCCGGTAGAACCTTTCACGTTGCCACCTCTAGGTTGCCTTGCCCGGTATATTGGTAAGGCAGGTAGAACCGTTTACGTTGCCATCTTACGGTTGCCTTACCTGGTATTGGCACGGCCGGTAGAGCCTACTCCCTGGTAATCCGTCAGGCTGCCCAGCCTGGTATATTGGCTGGGTGGTAGAGCCTTTTTGTTCCAGACTCGCCTGGGTTGCTTTGCCCGGTATTATTGGCAAGGCTGGTAGAACCTATATCTATTGTCATTATCTTCTATGTATTGTTTGTATGTGTATGAATACCCTATGGGATTGCCTTTAACTTTTCAATAAAGTTATGTTTTTACCTAAACCTTACGTCTGAGAGTCTTAACAAACCATGACAGCAGGGGTCCAAATTCCTTGCTGATCTTGTTGCCATTATCTCAGTGTTAGACGTATTATCTCTCTGCTGGGGAAAGAAGTTGTGGATTTTTTTTTTAGTTATATTTTTTTTTATTTGGACAATGATAACATAGGGTGGATAACAGTTTTTTAAAATAAATATATATAGGTGACAGACAGCTGACTGGGACCCAAACCTGAGCTGTGTGACTGAGGCAGACTTGATAGCAGACAAGATTGAGTATTTTGTTGAGGGCTAAGGTAAGACATCACACTCCATCAGTTATGTTGTGTACTTTAGAGTAAAAACACACACACAGCAGTTGAGTAATGTCCAGCAAATGTACAAAGAGCAGGGGCAGTGGGAAAGGAGGAGCAGTGCAGGCATGCGGGAGTAAAGTGGTAGTTCAAAAATTAACTGCAGCCATGGTTGCTGCAGTTTATGCAATAAATGATGATGATCCCTTTCCTCCCAGGGTGAATGCAGTTTGTCAAGGTGCCACCAAAAGTTCTACCACCAGCACCAGCAATATAAAAAAAGTATGAAGAGTACTGATGATGGCATAATGGAGGAAGGTGTAGCAACTGAACCAACTGCTGCATCTGACAGTTAGACAAACACCTGCCTCAAACTAGAAGAGAACTTTGTAAAAGTAAAGTAAAAGAATTTGAGATTTCTGAAATCTTATAAGACTATAAAGACAGTAGGCAAAAAGTGGTGGGTGATACTGAAGATGACCTAATGATAACTGATGATAATGATTAGTGATGAGCGAGCACCCCAATGCTCGGGTGTTCGGGTGCTCTGACCGAGCACCCCCTGAGGCTCGAGTGCTCGGCCGAGCACCCGAGCCCCATTGAAGTCAATGGGAGGACTCGAGCATTACACCAGGCACCCCCTGCTCTGATGAGGGGAGGGTGCCTGGTCCATAGGAAAAGGGCAGAAAAAGATGGAAACACTACAGAAATGGTTCAGGGACAGCATAGGGAGGATGTCTGGATGCACCTTGGACTCCAACATCGCTGCTGGGAACGATCTTTCGCCCGTAGTACGCCATTTTTACAGACTGACCATAAAACACACAAAAAGGAAAATAAAAACGACTTTAGGCGAAAAATTGTTACCAAACAATATTTGCTGTATATTTACTTGTATATCATCTGCAAATTCTCCCAAAAATTTCCTTGATTTTCAGAACTGAGGCCATGATTAAGAGGGAAACGTGCGCAGAGGCAAATTCTCCCAAAAATTTCCTTGATTTTCAGAACTGAGGCCATGATTAAGAGGGAAACGTGCGCAGAGGCAAATTCTCCCAAAAATTTCCTTGATTTTCAGAACTGAGGCCATGATTAAGAGGGAAACGTGCGCAGAGGCAAATTCTCCCAAAAATTTCCTTGATTTTCAGAACTGAGGCCATGATTAAGATGGAAACGTGCGCTGAGCTGACCATCTAAAACATTATGGGTGAGGGTCTGCTGCAGAGCTGACCATCCTAAACATTATATGCGAAGGCCCGCTAGTGAGCTGACGCTATAAAACATTATATGAGAGGGCCCGCTAGAGAGCTGACCCAATAAAACATTATATGAGAAGGCCCGCTGGTGAGCTGACCTATATAAAAATTGTCAAACAGGGCCCGCTGGTGAGCTGACCCTATATAAAAATTATATCACAGGGCCCGCTGGTGAGCTGGCCCTATATAAAAATTATATCCCAGGGCATATGGAAGAGGAGGAGGAGGATGAGAAGATTAAGAGTCAACCATATACCCGTTTTTTGGGTGGAAGGGGTGAATGGGAATACAGAGTATTCCCATAATTGTAAATAACATATATAAAGTGAGTTTATGTTCCCCCGGGGCTTTCCTCCAGTGGAGTGGAGAAGTCAGGGGAAATCCAGGCCTTGTTCATTTTTATAAGTGTCAACCTATCAGCATTGTCGGTGGAAAGGCGGATACGCTTATCTGTTATGATGCCACCAGCAGCACTAAATACACGCTCAGACAGAACGCTGGCGGCAGGGCAGGCCAGCACCTCCAAGGCGTAGAGTGCCAGTTCATACCACGTGTCCAGCTTGGACACCCAGTAGTTGTAAGGCACAGAGGGATCATTGAGGACGCTGACACGGTCTGCTACGTACTCCTTCACCATCTTCCAAAACTTTTCCCTCCTTGTGACACTAGGCTGCGCATCAGGGTGAGGGTGCTGGCGGGGTGTCATGAAGGTGTCCCACGCCTTGGAGAGTGTTGCCCTGCCTTTCTCAGAACTGCTATGTGCTCCCCTTTTCTCCCCTTCTCGGTTGGCCAAGGTAGCACGTACTCTGCCGCCAGCGTTGTCAGATGGAAAATTTTGGAGCAATTTTTCGACAAGAACCTTCTGGTATTGCAACATTTTGCTTGTCCTCTCCACCGGAGGAATGAGAGATGAGAAATTCTCTTTGTAGCGGGGGTCCAGAAGGGTGAACACCCAGTAATCCGTGTTGTCTAAAATGCGTACAACGCGTGGGTCACGGGAAAGGCAGCCTAACATAAAGTCAGCCATGTGTGCCAGAGTACCAACAGTCAAGATTTCGCTGTCCTCACCAGGAGGATGACTCTCAATATCCTCATCCTCTTCCTCCTCTTCTGCCCACCCACGCTGAAGAGATGGAACTAAAGTTCCATGGCTACCCTCTGTAGCGGAGGCAACCGTGTCTTCCTCCTCCTCCTCCTCCTCCTCCTCCGCCTCCTCCAATTGTCGCTGAGAAGACGAAGTGAGGGTGCTCTGGCTATCACCTTGTGTAAGCTCTTCCTCCCCCATTTCCACCTCTTCCACATGCAAAGCGTCGGTTTTAATTGTGAGCAGCGAGCGTTTCAGTAGACACAGAAGTGGGATGGTTACACTGATAATAGCGTTATCGCCGCTCACCACCTGTGTCGATTCCTCAAAATTGCGTAAAACCTCGCAGAGGTCTGACATCCATTCCCACTCCTCACTTCTGATTACAGGAAGTTGAACGGAGAGGCGACGACCGTGTAACAGCTGGTACTCCACTACTGCCCTCTGCTGCTCACAAAGCCGGGCCAACATGTGGAAGGTGGAGTTCCAGCGCGTGCTCACGTCACACAGCAGCCGGTGAGCTGGCAATTGTAAGCGCTGCTGCAGCTTCAACAGGCCGGCTGAAGCTGTTGATGACTTACGGAAATGTGCACACACGCGGCGCACCTTGGTCAAGAGATCATGCACATTGGGGTAGGTTTTTAGAAATCGCTGAACCACTAAATTAAATACATGCGCTAGGCATGGTACGTGTGTGAGCTTGCCGAGCTCCAAAGCCGCCACCAAGTTACGCCCATTATCACACACAACCATGCCTGCTTGCAGGTTGAGTGGCGAGAGCCACTGCTCGGTCTGGTGACTAATCCCCTGCAACAGCTCTGAGGCCGTGTGCTGTTTGTCCCCAAGGCAGATCAGCTTCAGCACGGCCTGTTGACGCTTCCCCACTGCAGTGCTACACTGCTTCCAGCTACTGGCTGATGGGGGAGTGGCGCTGTGTGTAGAGAATTCGGAGGTGGAAACGGAGGAGGAGGAGCCAATAACGTAGGTGCTGGTGGAAACCCTGATGGAGGTAGGGCCCGCAATCCTCGGCGTGGGTAGCACCCGTGCCATCCCAGGGTCCGAGTCGCTCCCAGCCTCCACGACATTCACCCAGTGTGCCGTCAGGGAAATGTAGCGTCCCTGGCCACAAGCACTTGTCCATGTGTCAGTCGTTAAGTGGACCTTCCCAGTAACTGCGTTGGTCAGGGCACGGGTGATGTTACGGGACACATGGTGGTGTAATGCGGGGATGGCACACCGGGAAAAGTAGTGGCGGCTGGGGACCGCGTACCGAGGGACAGCTGCTGCCATCAGGCTGCGGAAGGACTCAGTGTCCACAAGCCTAAATGGCAGCATTTCGATGGCCAGTAATTTGGAAAGGTGTGAGGTTAGTGCTATGGCCTGTGGGTGGGTGGCTGGGTACTTTCTCTTGCGCTCAAATGCCTGGGGTAACGACATTTGGACGCTGTGCTGGGACAGGGAAGTGGATGTGGTCGCTGATGGTGCTTCAGATGCTACAGGTGCAGGGCGGGAGGTATGCGGGCCTGCGCCTTCGACAGGCGATTGGCCGGCACCGAAAACAGGGGAAGAGGAGGCAGTGGTATGGCCTGCAGACACAGATGGGCGATCCAGGCGTTCCTCCCACTTACTACGGTGCTTGGATGCCATGTGTCGGATCATGCTGGTGGTGGTGAGGTTTCTAGTGTTCATGCCTCGGCTCATTCTGGTGTGGCACAGGTTGCAAACTACAATTCTTTTGTCGTCCGCACTTTCCTTAAAAAAACGCCATACCGCGGAACACCTACCCCTTGGCAAGTTAGATTTACGCAAGGGGGTGCTCCGTGGAACATTTGCGGGCCGGTTTGGTGCGGTCCGCCTTCTTTCTGTAGCCACACCACTGCCTCTTCCAGCCTGTTGCGGTGCTGCAGATGGCTCACCCTCAGGACTGCTGTCATCGCTCGGCTCTACACCTTCCCAGGTGGGGTCAGTCACCTCATCGTCCACCAAGTCCTCCTCCACTTCCTCACTCTGATCATCCTCCTCAAGTCTTGATCCCACCACATACTCAGTCATTGACAACTGTATAACATTCTCCTCAACAAGGTCTTGAGACGGAAATAGTGGTTGATTTAATGGCAACTGTGTCTCATCATCATCATCATCATCCACTACTTCCTTTGACCTTAAATGCCGTTCACATCTGTCATCTTCTTGTGATTGGGTAGCCTCTAGAGGTTGTGAATCAGGGCACAAAATGTCATGTTCCTCTGCAAGCGTGCTTGGAGAGAGGGTCAAATGAAGGATTGGTGATGAGACGAGCTCCTCACTATATCCCAGTGTGGGATCACTTCTTTGACCAGACCGTGTATGGTGGGAGGAAGGATGATCAGGGTGAGGATTATGTTGACCAGACTCTTGGCTACTGAGAGTGGACTTGGTGGAAGACAGGGTGGTGCTTAACCGACTGGAAGCAGTATCAGCTGACATCCAACCGACCACCTGTTCGCAGTGGTCGGACCTCGAGAGTGATGTCCTGCGACGCCCTGTAAAATTACACATGAAGCTAGGTATGGTGGATGTCTTTCTTTCTTGTGCTCTGGCACCAGGCACAGTTTCTCCGCGTCCTGACCCGCGCCCTGAACTTTCAGGATCACGTCCACTTCCCCGTCCCTTTTTACCCGCCTTCTTCATCTTACACAGAATATGTGACTTTAATATTTGAGTTTGAAAACTTAACAGTATTTCTTATTATTCTGCAACTCTGCAGAGTACACAGAATAGGCTGCTAAACGGCGGTGAAACACACTGAATGGAATATGTGACTTTGATATTTTAGTTTGAAAACTTTACAGTATTTCTTATTATTCTGCAACTCTGCACAGTACACAGAATAGGCTGCTAAACGGCGGTGAAACACACTGAATGGAATATGTGACTTTGATATTTTAGTTTGAAAACTTAACAGTATTTCTTATTATTCTGCAACTCTGCACAGTACACAGAATAGGCTGCTAAACGGCGGTGAAACACACTGAATGGAATATGTGACTTTAATATTTGAGTTTGAAAACTTAACAGTATTTCTTATTATTCTGCAACTGTACAGAGTACACAGAATAGGCTGCTAAACGGCGGTGAAACACACTGAATGGAATATGTGACTTTAATATTTGAGTTTGAAAACTTAACAGTATTTCTTATTATTCTGCAACTGTACAGAGTACACAGAATAGGCTGCTAAACGGCGGTGAAACACACTGAATGGAATATGTGACTTTAATATTTGAGTTTGAAAACTTAACAGTATTTCTTATTATTCTGCAACTCTGCACAGTACACAGAATAGGCTGCTAAACGGCGGTGAAACACACTGAATGGAATATGTGACTTTGATATTTTAGTTTGAAAACTTAACAGTATTTCTTATTATTCTGCAACTCTGCACAGTACACAGAATAGGCTGCTAAACGGCGGTGAAACACACTGAATGGAATATGTGACTTTGATATTTTAGTTTGAAAACTTAACAGTATTTCTTATTATTCTGCAACTCTGCACAGTACACAGAATAGGCTGCTAAACGGCGGTGAAACACACTGAATGGAATATGTGACTTTAATATTTGAGTTTGAAAACTTAACAGTATTTCTTATTATTCTGCAACTGTACAGAGTACACAGAATAGGCTGCTAAACGGCGGTGAAACACACTGAATGGAATATGTGACTTTAATATTTGAGTTTGAAAACTTAACAGTATTTCTTATTATTCTGCAACTGTACAGAGTACACAGAATAGGCTGCTAAACGGCGGTGAAACACACTGAATGGAATATGTGACTTTAATATTTGAGTTTGAAAACTTAACAGTATTTCTTA
The DNA here is from genome assembly GCA_037306005.1 of Rhinophrynus dorsalis. NCBI lineage: Eukaryota > Metazoa > Chordata > Amphibia > Anura > Rhinophrynidae > Rhinophrynus > Rhinophrynus dorsalis. Next base: position 75,592,454 of record CM074725.1, read on the forward strand.
TTATTCTGCAACTCTGCACAGTACACAGAATAGGCTGCTAAACGGCGGTGAAACACACTGAATGGAATACGTGACTTTGATATTTTAGTTTGAAAACTTAACAGTATTTCTTATTATTCTGCAACTCTGCACAGTACACAGAATAGGCTGCTAAACGGCGGTGAAACACACTGAATGGAATATGTGACTTTGATATTTTAGTTTGAAAACTTAACAGTATTTCTTCCTATTCTGCAACTGTGCACAGTACACAGAATAGGCTGCTAAACTGCGGCGAAGCACACTGAATGGAATATGTGACTTTGATATTTTAGTTTGAAGACTTAACAGTATTTCTTCCTATTCTGCAACTCTGCACAGTACACAGAATGTGCTGCTAAACTGCGGCGACGCACACTGAATGGAATATGTGACTTTGATATTTTAGTTTGAAGACTTAACAGTATTTCTTCCTATTCTGCAACTCTGCACAGTACACAGAATGTGCTGCTAAACTGCGGCGACGCACACTGAATGGAATATGTGACTTTGATATTTTAGTTTGAAGACTTAACAGTATTTCTTCCTATTCTGCAACTCTGCACAGTACACAGAATGTGCTGCTAAACTGCGGCGACGCACACTGAATGGAATATGTGACTTTGATATTTTAGTTTGAAGACTTAACAGAATGTGCTCTAATCTGCAACTTTGCACACTAAACAGAATGTGCTCTAATCTGCAACTTTGCACACTAAACAGAATGTGCTCTAATCTGCAACTTTGCACACTAAACAGAATGTGCTCTAATCTGCAACTGTGCACACTAAACAGAATGTGCTCTAATCTGCAACTTTTCACACTAAACAGAATATTTTTTTTTTTTTTTTTTTTTTCTTTTTTTCCCCCCACACAAAATAACCTGCTGCCCCCCCACACACAGTAGTCCTAAAAAGGACTTTTGGTTCTTTTTTTTCACAATTTTTTTTTTTTCCTCCCTACACTGCCTTTCCCTTCCTATCCTCAGCTCTCCCTGGCTCAGACTGAGCCGAACTCGATGGTCAGGTGCTATACAGCACCCGACCACGGGTTCTGGCCAGCCAATCAGTGTAATGCCAGCAGCCAACATGGCTGCTGGCATTACACTGATGTCAGAGCCTCCCTGCACGTTTATTGGCTGCGCAGCAGCCGCAAAACGTGCGGGGAGGAGACCCGAACATGGCGGGCGAGCACATGCGGTACTCGTACGAGTACCGCCATGTGCCGAGCAGAGCGATGCTCGAGCCGATCCGAGCATCGGCCGAGGATGCTCGCTCAACACTAATAATGATGTAGATAAAGAGTATATCCCTCCAGCATCCTCCTATTCTTCAGATACAGATGACTTTGAGAGTGAGAAAGATGATGAAATGGCCAGAAAGTTTACTAACAAAGAAGAATCAGCTATACCAAACTGACCCAAGTCTTATGGACTGGACTTTTTTGGTTACTGAAAGAAGACCAGTTCTGCACTGAATAGCCATACTAAACTGTGAAGTTAGTCATAAAATACAACTTTTATTGGTATTGCTATAATAAAATGGTAAACAACCAGATAAGTAAGTTCCCTATTATTGGAAAACTTCCTATTCAAATTAAAATGTGGATCAATGTCCACAAAATGGGTATATAGGGGGTGAAAACCAGAACATCTGTGAGAAAAGTGGTGTGTGAAATAATCAGTTAGTATATATATATTTATATATATATATATATATATATATATACTATTTCACTAAATTCTCTTCCAAATCTGAATAAAAACTAGGAACATTATTCAGATGTACAAAGGAGTATAGCTCAGATCTGTTCTTGTGGTATTTTATTTTCAAAAGATACTTCACAAGACTCATATGTAGTAATGAGGAGCTTATTTTGTATATTCTATGTAATAGCACCATGTATTTGATGGGATCACATGAATGGTTTATTAGTATACCATCCTACTGAGACTTTGTTCTTTTTATGCACTTAATTATCGTATTCGCCCTTCTTTTCAGGATGCAGTGCTATAGAATGGTGACAGTACGGTAAACAGTGATTTGTATCGCTTAGAAGATAAACTCATCAGGAGATAATTAGTGTTTGATGTTTCGTATTTTCAACTTGTGAAAGGCTTTACATTGATAACTTCTTGTACTCTTTTGTGTAGCGAGTGACCAACAGAAGTACATCAATAAATGTAAAATTTTTGGTTCTTATATATTTAATAATTTTGTATGTAATACACCTATATACTCTATTACTGTAGCCGTAACGTCCTTTTGGCCAGTCTGCTAGTGATATTTCTGCTTGTTTTGCTATATGTCAAATGACTTTGTTCTCTCCCCGAAAGTAATACTGTAACTATTTCCCATTTTGTGTGGATACTTCTTGTTACAATACTTGGGAGATATATAAGGGGATACACAATCTGTAACTATGTATACATTAACCCTTGTTTTTGCTGTCAGTTCCAGATCTAGAAGACTGGTAGCGTTCAGTAATGCACCTCCGGTTCTGATTGAGATCAGCCGCACCTAATTACCACGACTGGGCCGTGAACGCTACCAGTCTTCTAGATCTGGAACCGACGGCAACACAAGGGTTAATGTAAACATAGTTACATATTGTGTATCCCCTTATATGTCTCCCAAGTATTGTAACTAGAAGTATCCACACTTACATACGAAACATCAAACACTAATTAGCTCCTGATGAGTTTATCTTCTGAGCGATACAAATCACTGTTTACCTTACTGTCAACGTTCTATAGCACTGCATCCTGAAAAGAAGGGTGAATACGATAATTAAGAGCATAAAACGAACAAAGTCTCAGTAAGTCTCAGTAGAATGGTTTACTAATAAACCATTCATGTGATCCCATGAAATACATGGTACTATTACATAGGAGAATATACAAAATAAGCTCCTCATTACTACATATGAGTCTTGTGAAGTACCTTTTGAAAATAAAAGACCAAAAGAACAGATCTGAGCTATACTCCTTTGTACATCTGAATAATGTTCCTAGTTTTTATTCAGTTTTGGATGGGAATTTAGTGGAATAGTATATATATATATATATATATATATATATATATATATATATATATATACACTGATTATTTCACACACTCTAGTTTTCTCACGGATGTTCTGGTTTTCACTCCCTATATACACATTTTGTAGACATTGATCCACATTTTAATTTGACTAGGAAGTTTTCTAATAATAGGGAACGTATCTGGTTGGTTACCATTTTGTTATATCAATACCAATAAAAGTTATATTTTATGACTGACTTCACAGTTTAGTAGGACTATTCAGTGCAGAACTGGTCTTCTTTCAGTAACCAAAAAAGTCCAGTCCATAAGACTTGGGTCAGTTTGGTATAGCTGATTCATCTTTGTTAGTTTTCAATTGTTTAAGACTTGCTGCACGATTTACATATTTTCTGACACCAATAATAGAGTGATCAGTCATTGCCAGAAAGTTAGCTGAAAGGCAAAGGCTAAATCTTCCACCACTGGAAAAGGAGCACTGTGCCTATCTATAAACTGTTTGAGAAAACCATTGGAAACTCTGAACCTGGACATGCATAGATGCCCAAAAATACAAAGTCATACTTTCAGTCATCATCAGCATCATCACTGCTTCCAAGTCCAGTCCCCACTCAGACACACACACACACTTGTGTTGAGTAACCAGCAGCAACAACACAGGTCATTAACATCCACAACCTTAGATATGATGAGTAAATGGTATGTTCTCTGACCCTTTCTCTATTCATAACAAGGCATGACTGTCCTTTGATTTTAATTTTAGCACTTGAACCTTTACTGAGCACTATACAGTACCACTCGTCGTTCTGGGCATACCATCCGGGAAATCAGTCTTTTTTTTGTTGCAAATCTAAATGTCTCCTTCCCTCCACTCATGCAAGTACTAGAGAAATACTTTTCTATCTCCTCAGAGAAGATTAGTTATTCTAGATCTGAAATTCTGAATACACCTTCTGTTGGCCCTCATCATTGCTTCAGTGTCTAGGGATAAATCTTTTGCCCACATTAGAGACTTTGCCCAAGCTCAATCTTAACCCTCTGCTGCAGACCCTGCAAAGAGAACTCAGTTTATGGTGTACTACATAGACCAGGTCAGGTCAGGTCAAATGAATCTGGTCAAATGACAATTCTTCTGAAAGCATTATATATCTTTAATGCACTTCCCCTCCACATTCTGACTCTCCTTCGTGTGCGATTAAATTCTCTTCTTACTTTTCTTCACTTGGGAATACCATACCCCTAGATTAAGCCACTATATACTCACTAAACCGCTTGATAGAGGCGGGGTAGGGCTCCCAGACTTTCATTTAAATTACAAGTCAGCTGTGATTGCAACATTTTTGGACTTCTGCCCTCCTACCCCCAATTGCTTTAGATGATTGCTTGGATTCGATCGATCCTCTGCAACTTCTATGGTTAAAACCAAATGATATTCCAGCCTCCTGCCTGCAAAATGTGGTACTGGGACATCTATTAAAATATGGGTATTGGTAAAAAAATATTCGCAATATCTCCTGACCCCTTTCTTTTTACCTAATTTTTAGGAAACCCTTCCTTCCCACATGTATTCTTAGAGTGGAGAAAGGGGAACATGGTCACCTGGTCTTGGCTGATACCACACTCGGTGTTCCACTCCTTGGAATCCCTCTCAGCCATCATGGGAGGCCCCAAGGTGTACTGGTGGTTGTGTTTACAAGTAAGACACTGGGCTTCACAGGAAATTAAATGTGGCTATAAGCCTAGAGAGTTAACCCACTTTGAGAAATATTTACACTCGCCCTCCCCAACATTAAGCCACTCTCCTTCTGCTGCCCTTTACATGTGTTCTAATTCTTAGGATGTTGTTGCTGGTGTTGAACGTTCAATCATTTTTCTGACTTCCCTATGCATTCTATTTGTTTTTGAGCTCATACTTTTTTTCTCCCTCCTCCTCCACAATACAATGTTCAGCTTGACCTATACCAATTTCTTTATAAGATGTAATATAGTCCAGATCTACAGAGAAATGCTGTTTTGACACATATTAGGACATTTAATGCTTAAAACGGGGGTCTAGCAATGTAGCAAAAATGTATTCCTTATTGCTTTTCACAGACACTATTCTAGGATCCTGTTCAAAGAATGCTAACATATAAGATGTCAGCTGGTTCATCTCTGTGTTGTCATTTTGAACAGAATCGTCGGTCATGCTCTTTGTATTTTTTTTCTGCAATAAATAAATAAGTGGAAGTATTTCACTTATCACTGCACCAGTATGACTAACCCACAAGGTGGCCTCCTCAAAAGGTTTTAGGAGCTCACAGTGGTCTGACGTAAGCTGCCACTGACCAGGTGACAAAGAAGCCCCATCTCCATACCCTTCCAGTTAAGCATTGTATATTCATTGATGGATTTGTTCTGTTCATACCGATGTTCTAACTTAGTAGGGATCTCCATTTTCAGCTGACAATGGTGCAGGTGGTTATGCTCTTGTATGGAAATGTTAAGCATTATAGGACCACCTACAATGATCACAGATTTTGAGAGTATTATTCAGCATTTCAGATACTGACAATAAGCTAGTGACTATCATGTTGAGGGCATGGGCAAAGCAGGGTATTTGCACCTATCTGCCATTCTTTGGGCAGCTATGATGTTGGTGCCATTGTCAGCAGACACAACGCCAGCTTTCAAGCAGGGGGTTGCAAACTATTTGGCTATCACTTGCAGCAGTTTCTTTAACACATTTACAGCTTTGAGGGAGTGATTCTCAAAGCTCTACATACATAAATTTGCATGCCTGTGATATTGGCTACTCTGCAGCTGGATTTTGCTACTACTGACAGAGGCTGTGGTGGTGGTGACCTGCTGGTGCAGCCACTTCACAGTCATGTAGTTTGTACTCTGCCCACTTGTTCACGTATCTGTGGTCAGGTGAGCTTTCTTGACATAAGATGTTTAAAGACCTTTGTCCACATTAGCTTGTATAATTCTGGTACAGCCATCCTAAAAACAAATGTGGTTTATCAAATGTGAGCGAGGTGCATCACATGGCATCAGTTCATCACTCTTCTCAACAAACAAATATTACAGCATGTCAACTGATAGCATTTAGGCTAGTTTTCCATTCCACAGGTGCACAGGGATTATTTTTTGGCAATTTCTGTCTTCTTTTAATGAACTCAGTAAATGTGGGTTGGATGTACATATTATTATTATTATTATTATTCTTTATTTATATAGCGCCAACTAATTCCGCAGCGCTGTACAATTGGGGAATAGACATACAGAGGTATTAAATAGTACAATCAGATGTGTAGAACAGGAGGATCAGAGGGCCCTGCTCGTGAGAGCTTACAGTCTAGAGGAAGAATAATAATTCTCTAACTACATGATGACTAGTGGTGTTGGAAGTGCTGATGGTGGTGTAGGTGGCAGCAGGCACTCTATGACTCTTACTGACTCCTCCTACTACTTTGCACTTGCATAAAACCAGAACTATGAGGCATAGGTGTTATTATTACAGCAGATAATGTTGCCTCACTTCCTGACAACTCTCCAACACTACTAACTGTAACAGTTGTCCCTCAATCCATTCCACTTTTAGGAATGTTTCTACTGCTGCTAGTTATGGTCCCACTGACATGTCACAGATGTTCCTTCAAATAAGACCAGTGGTTGAAATTAGGTGGGATCCCAATGAGGAGGAAACTAGACAGGATCCTGCTACACAGACAACAGATTGCAACATGTTTATGTTTTGGATCATGAGTGAAGTTTCTCTAGACTGGAGACTTCATAGACTGAGACTGAGAGATTGCTACTACAACAACAGGGGCTTGATGCTACACTGGTGATAGCAGTAGGCTCTACATTTTCAGCATCAGCAGAACCACTCTTTGACCTGTGGTGCTGCTTAGTCAATAATTCAGATGAATAGTATGGGTGTTTGTGGCTTGCACTTCCAAGTGGTGACGCTGACGATGCTGATGGAGATTGTATTTTTTTGGCTTCTTGGCCAGATTTTCCACAGGATCTTTCAAACAGTTTATAAACAGACTTACTGCTCCTTTCCAGTGGTAGAAGATTAAGACATTTCCTTTCAGCTTCAGCAGTAATAATTAGTCATCATCAGCATCATCTGATTCTTCACCACCGTTTCAGATTCCTCATCCCCACCACATTCATATTCTTGTAGCTTTTCCTTGAAAACTCTATTTTCACTTTATAGAAGCTTTAACTCTACATTACAGTGCCAGTGAATTGATACCATCACTGTCTAATGCAACACTTGGTCCCATTGCTAAATCCTCCTCCTCTGGCAACAACCCTAGAATGACACTACTCATCATCATCTTTAGACTTTGTAGTAGTACTACTGGTACTATTACCTGTAGTGGAAAGTGTCATATCACTTTTACTAATGACCTCCTTCTCATCAGGAGCAGGTTCATTGTCATTACTTGCTGCAATAGCTGTCAAAGTGATGGCTGCATTAAATTTTTCTTGCACCACTTTACTACCAGCAACATGTCTAAGTACTCCTACCTCTCTTTTCCTTTTACCACCACAATCGGCATGTTGTGGACATGGCAATAGTTCTGTTGGTTGTTGTTAATGTACAACACAAGGCTGTCAGTGTATGTGGAATAGTGTTTTGTCACTCTGATAATGCTTTTTAATCTATGTCACTATTACAGTCAGTCTATGTCCCAGTTACTGTTGGTCATCAAAGTTCACATCTGGCATGTCTCTATTAGTCAAAGGTTTTTTTTTGTAAATTCTATATATTTTTTTTAATTGTCCCTATCTGTTGCAGTCATTATATACAACTCTCACACACACATACCCACACTTCCTATACAACCCACTCCTCTTCTCCTCTACTAGATAGTGTCACAATTCTCTTTCTCTCCCAGGAACTACTGCACTGGTGTTTTTACAGTACTGTACAGGATAGACATGGGTTAGCTTAATAAATCACAAACTCTACAGCTTGTAGTAAAATAGTAAAGTGTACAGCAATCACTGGTATACCAGTGAAGCACCACACCTCAGTATATCCTTCCTTGCCCCTAGTTTTTGCAGATGTGTTGGATTGTGGATGTGTATGGATGGAATACACCGCATGTCAGTCAGGTACCCTTCTTTATATGTCTTGATTGTCACATCATGTCTGGTATCTTTCAGTGCCGAGTCACTCAGTTTCAGGATGGCTGGCTGTTTGTCACTCACTTTGAACCCTTATTTTGGGAGGGGATTAAATATCCTTTCTTCTTACCCACAGACTAGAAAACAACTGGAAGTGTCTATCTCCAACAATACTCCTCTCTAACACTTCCACAAACAGCTCACTTTATTTGGCTAAAGTCATTAAGAATCACAATCTCCTGCTTTCTCTCTTACTCCCAGTCCTAAACACACTCAGTCTCAGACTGACTGGCTGCTTGTTGTCACTGTAACACTTTCTGGGGGTGATTACTCAACTTTCTTCTTGCCCACACCCAGAAAACAACTGGCAGTATCTATCCCCAACATGCCTTTAACACTGCCACAAAAAGCTCACTTTATTTATTTATTTGGCTAGAAATCACAGCATGCTGCTTTCTCTCTCACTCCCAAGCACAGACTTACAAACTGCAGGATGCTGACACCCTTTTATACTAGCACCGTGGGAATACTCACAGTGTTGGAGGGAAATGTAACTCTACGATTGATGTAATATATATGTGAGAAAAAGAGGGAAATTGGCACTTTATGCAGAAAGTTTCCCACTCAAAAAAGTGCAGTTTTTCTCCTGTTTTGCTTTTCAGCAGGAAGATTTCCTATCCATAATCTTCAGTGGTGTAGCTAGACATTAGAGGGTCACTGTGCAAACATTTATGGGCCTAACACAAAAATGTTATTCTAGAGGCATTACTAAGAGGAGGACTTGTCTAAGTAGATGTTCTTCATAAATTTTCTGGTATTTCTATTTACAAATGTTGTGCATTCAGTGGCGTAACTAGAAGCCACCGGGCCCTGTTGCAGAAATTACCATGGGCTCGGCCTCCCCCTCGACCACATTGCCTCTACATTGCACCCCTTCCCCCGAAATCTTCATATTGCTAGAAGCCACCGGGCCCTGGTGCAGAAATTGCCATGGGCTCACCCCCCCCGACCACATTGCCTCTACATTGTACACCTTCCCCCCAAATCTTCACATTACCCCATTTCCTACCTCCATCTCCTACCCACTCCCGTGAGGTTCTCAGTAATGCAGAGCACTGGGAGATGGTGTCATCTCCCAGCGCTCTGCATTACTAGAGCTCCGGGAGATCAGCTGAGTTGCTGCGGGCTGTGGGCTTGTGGCGATGGGGTCTCAGCGGGTGGCCGAGCGACCCCTATTGCTACTCCATTGTGTGCATTATATCTGCAGTTTCCTGTATATAGTAACCTGCCTCAAGAGCCTATCTCATTACAACTAACATCAGGCTTCAACAGAAACTAAAACAACTAGCAACAGACTAAAACTGAGTGGTGCCAACACTTTACAATGCAATGCCCCTCTGCCACTCTAATGGTTAAAAAATAAAATAAAAATAGACATAACTGTTGTATAAACGTACCTAGAAAGTTCTTCTATTAAAGCAAGATACCCTCTAATGGCTGCCTCAACATGGTACACTTAACAGAAGTGTGTGATGTTTGCAATAATTGGTGTAAACTGGAGGTTCTCAGATAAACATTCCTTTAAGTTTTCTACTTGCCAAGAGGTGAGCCAACTGTTTTGGTAGGTTCAGTTTTTGTCCAAACTTTCTAAAGTCTGTAAGCATATTGTTTTTATTGGTTGTCTGGTAAGTGTTTCAACACTTTAGACTTTACCTAGGATCACTGTAGAAGTGATCCCATGATATCAGAAACAATGAAGATAGAAGCTTCTTGTAATATGTGTGTCAATTTTATAATAGCTCTAGTTTGGAACTGTTTATTTAGTCACAGCCCACTGAAACTTGCTATAAATCAGTTCAGCGCTTGGTTTGTCTTGTCATCAGCATTTAGCAATATTGACAATAAGTGGCTAAAACTTAACATTTATTTAGTATATAATTTAAAAAACTTAGATTGATTAAAAACTCTTTGGAATGTACAGCGATAAAGCATTCTCCTCAACAACCTTAAAAACAGTTTTGTTTTTATAACACCCATACCTCTGCTCAGTTTCCTTTTAAAATTTCGCACACAAAAGAGTGTGCGACTACATGGTGTCATGATTAAAAGGGAGACATGAGAATCTCGCACTGCAGGAAAGCACAAGATTCTCAAGTCGCAGCATGAAACGTTGCAGTGTTGCTCAATGTTGGTGGTAGGCTATTGATCTATGCTGAGTGCTGTTTTGCGTGCAACATTTTTAAAGTGAATCCCATCTGCTCTGCTGTCTAAAGGAATAAGATTAATCAGTACAGATATACTTATAATACTGGTTTCTGTGTAAGATTATGTACTATTATTTTGTGAAGACACTTCTAAAGTGGAAAAGAAAGTACAGACCCAAAAGCTCAGTCAAAGGTCTGAGCACTGAGAATAGCTTTTGGCTTTGTCAGTAATACCTCCCTAAATCACTTAAGATTGTGAGAGTCAATCCAGGTTGGATCATAGAAAGAAGGGGAAAACATTTCCTAAAGTCAGTTGCAAATATGAATTGTTAAATTATTCCAGCAAGGTACAGGTGTCTAAATTAACACTTTCTCAATTGCCCTACATGTTTCTCTGCAGAGAGCTCGCACCTTCCTCACGGGCTACCGTGTTATGGAGTGCTCCGGCTAGAGCAAGATTAACACTCTACAGGGCCTTAGGAAAGGTACCAATTTGGGGATCCCCAATTTGCCACCCCTGCAAGATTTCACACCATCGCCCAATAAATGCCCCCTTGTCACCCTACTCCGATATCACATCTATTCATACATGTCATACAACCCCAATAATGACAAACCAGCCTACCTTTGTACCTGCTTCCAGGCCACCCCTCTATGTTCATTTTATAATTGGCATTAATTTTGTGAAGTAAGGAATGTATCAATCAATAATTTTATGCAGTTCAACATAATTTAAATGTATTGACATTTTGAATAGTTTTGCCTTGCGGTGTGTTTTTTTTTCTCATGTAGCAATAACTTGAGTGATAATATGGCAATCTGATTATTAACTTTTAATTATTCTTAATATTTTACCTAATTATTTTTGAGATACCACAGAGCTTACAATTGAAATGGTGCTACACTACTGATACATCAGTGCTTACAATCAAAATGAATAGTGATACTACCGAACTTACAGTTTAAATGGGGCTATATAAGTGATGCCATTTAACTCTAAGACTTTTCTGATTATTGAGTCCCTAGGGGTTTAGGGGCTAAAATACATCTCAAAGAAGCCAGTGGAATCATCAATGGGCACAAAATTGGGAGAAACGGGTACACAAGCTGATACTTCACATGGCAGGATCCTGAGATCATAGGAGCAGAGTAATGAAAGGAGGAAGTGATGAGCTGGAGGAGATGCCAAGGGAAATCAGCATCTAATACCCACCAGCTAACAAGAAGGCCAGGGCACCACACACACCCTGGTCATGGCACAGTAGCTGAGAAAGATTTAGGGGGCTGCTGCTTTCAAATATATATCCTGCAAGCTGCTACATTCACCTGGTGACAAGGAGAAAGATCCTTGAAAAGCTTCAGGGAGCAGAATCAAGCGAAAGAGAACCATGGAGCATCAGCATGCATGTATTCAATTGCAGAGTGTCTAGATGGAATGTTCCAGTTTTAAGCAACATGCCAACCACTCCTCATCATGTGAAGAGTGGAGCAGGACTGCATTTGATAACTGTCCATTTCCACACCTGCATGCCCTATGTCTCATGGGTACTACAGCACTGTCCTCAGGTGAGCCCACCAACTCACTGAGGCCTGTGTAATACTACTATAGTCATATATGTGTGTTTAATGTCACATGATTATTGTCATTGACAAAATGTCTACAAGGGGATCAAGCTGGACTAGAAACTCTTATATCCCCTGTTTCTCCTGTTCATGAGCCCTCCAGCGCTACCACTGCTTATACAACAGGGCTCCTTGCATTTTGGCACCACTTGGGTGGTTGCTTAGCAAGCAGCCCATTTTATTTTACTTTGCACCCACCATTTGCTGGCTAATGTGCCATCCCAATGCAGCTGTCCTTTCTTTAACAATAAGACTTCACTTATCAACTTTCCTTCTCGTGCTCCTGCCTGCCCTTGCTCCTCACTGGTCAGAAAGTGACACAGCACCAATGGGATGGAGCAACGCAACCGGATGACTATCTGTGGGTGACTGATGTTGTACCCAATAAAACACCTCAAAATAGATATCAGCCAGTGTTTCATGGACAGTGTCATCATGGGCCACACAACACCAGCTTGAAGTAATTTCCCTGTTAAATTAAATCCTTCAGGTAGGAATTGAGTGAGCCAAGGTGAATCTTAATGAAATACGAGGGCTGGGACTGCCGATTCACATCCCCACCAGGTGCCCCTTATACATATCCAAATTAGTGGTGTAATTACAGGAGCTGCTACAGTGTCTGAGCCCCTAAAATCACATCAGTTGTCTCCCCGGTTTGTCTTGGCAGGGCCCACAATTTCACTAGGCTCTAGGCAGGAGCCCATGGTGTCTTTCCCATGATCTAGCTCTGGCTTTGGCCTCCTAATGTTTAGACCTAAGTGCTGGATGGTACCATGTAATGTGAGAATACTGTACCTACTATAAATCATACTGGTCTATTTGCAGGGGCTCCTCTTTAAGAACATCTCATAATGTTCTGCAGGATTCTGAATTGTTCTAGGTTCTGAATGGTCAGTTGCTGGTCGGAGCGGTTTGCAACACAGCTGCAACCAGAAGTACAACTGTCTTTATAAAATAATAGTAAATACACTTATACAGCAATCAATATTTTCCATATATCTGTACTTATCATTCTTCTCCCTTTAGAAAATAGAACAGAAGGATGGGTGTACTAAAGCTCACAACACTAAAATGTTTTAATAAGATTGTTGGGGAGACTGATTTATATCAAACTATTTAAGTTTTTAAAAACTTACTAAATTAAAGTTATGTTTTAACTTTTTATTGTCATTTTTGTTAAATGATCATAAGCTAGTTTTAGAGGGCTGGGACAAAATAATTGCTCCACTCTAGAGACAGCACTCTTCTTTTTTGTGTATATTATTATATACTTCATAAATCTGCAGGATATGTATTTTTTGAGTTTAAACATCAAACAGTACCATCATATTTTCTTACATTTGTATAAGAGGGCTATGTGTAGCTAGCCAGTAGTGTGGACCATAACACACACATATACGCACAGATACATACATAGGCAAGTACACACACAAACACACATGCACAAATAAACAAACACAAGTTTGTACATTTTTGTTACTGCCCCACTAACAGCTTAAAGGGATAGTAATACTTCGTTTTAACTTTATTTTATTTTGTAGGCATTAAAAAAACATGAAGAATGATATAAGTCTTATCTCTCAAACCTTTATGGTTTATGAGATATTCACAAGCAAAGTTCCCCTCCCCGCCCCTTTTTCCTAGTGTAAGCCATCTCTTCTCAGATGTGGATCAGGTTGTATGACAGTACAGATAACAGAAGGAGACAATTTTCTTTGTATGAAAACAATGAAAGCCCTTCCCCCCTTGACAAGTTTTTCAGCTTTTTCCATTATCTTAATTGAAGATTGTCCCTCTCGGCAGTCTACCTGGGCATCTCCCTTCTGATCTGGTTGAACAGGGGGGGGATACTTTGTTTGTGAATATCTCTTAAAACATAAAGGTGTCAGAGATAAGACTTATATCATTCTTCATGTTTTTTTAATGCCTACAAAATAAAATAAAGTTAAAATGAAGTATTACTATCCCTTTAACTCAGATGTAAAATATAGATCTGGACAGAAAACAGTCTGCTTATTTTATTTTATGTAGATATGTAGTTGAGTATGAAAAACATGCTCTCCAACAGTAACGATGCTTTAAATATAAAATAGTGTAAACTGAAAGTAAACTTGTTAAACCAAGAGATACAACCTGAACCTGAGGTGCTGTGTGATGGCATTGGCAGGTAATCTCTGACATCTTCCTGCCTGTGCTGGGTTATGACTCACACCTCCTGCCTAATGGAACAAAGGGGGGGGGGACACAGCCTCATGGGGGGTGCAGGTGTAAGTTGGGGAACAGTGGTGGGGTTAGTGTCTACAAGTAAGTATTTTGTTGTTGTAAAATAGTAACTGTGAGGTATGATAAGGCCAGGCTTACTGACACCAAATGGCTAATATCTCTGTTGTAATGCCGTCCTTCCCATTAAGAATATCCTTACAAGGCATGTGTTCCATACAACATTTGGAATGACTGAATGAATATGTTTATTTTTATATAGCACCTCAAGCTTACACAACGCTTTAAAATGTAAGGGTTTGGACAACACAGGGTGACTGAGCAGCACTTAGGAAAATGAAACACTAGAAATGGGGCTCCTACGCGAAAGCTTACAATTTAAAGTAGTAAAGGGAGAGAACATAAGTGTTAAGTGTGGAATACAGTTCTCTATTTCTGGTCAGCATAGGGAAACATAAATAAGTACATTATAAGAGCCATGAATGTATGAAGTCCGTGCTTTCTAGCTTGCTGAAACCTTGTTGAAGAGGTGTAATTTTAAACAAGACTTGAAGACCTCAAGAGAAGTGCATTGGTGCAGGCTGGCAACTAGAGGGAGAGCTGTAGACACAAAAGGAGCTTTGAGAAGAATGTCATTGGCTGATCATAGGTGGTGGGAAGGGGTACACCTCACTGTCACTGAAAGGGTAAAGGCTTCGTTTCAATCAAGGGGGAATTGGGGAATTTTTATTTGCCCCATGGTGTGGTTGCTTTGCAATGCGTTGCGTACCCCTCTGGCACTCAAACGGTTAATTTCTCCACTTAATCTTGCTGAATTAGGCCCATAATAACAATATGAGATCTCACTGTCTTTGCCTTTCCTTACAATTCACATTTCCACTCCACCTTTTAACAGAAGTGACAACAGTGAGGTTTTGCTTGCTGGGCTATGAAATACAGGGGAAAAAGATAGCTGATGATCAGAGTATCATGAAGGAGGAAATTATTGGGCTCTGAATTTACCAGTTCACTTAAAGTAAAAAAAAAAAAAGGATAATGATTTAAGTACATATGCATAATGGAGACTTTTGGTTGTGTAGCTTAGCTTCAAATTTACTTTCACATGGATTGATGAAGTACAAAAGAAATAGTTTAAACAATGTAATTAAAGGGGATTTTTAACTGCGTAACAACTTTGGCTAAATCATTTCGTTATATAATATAAACAATGAAAAGCGTAAACATTTTTTTTAAAAAAAACTTTAGTTTGGAGGAATTAAGAGAATAAATGCAGCTCTGTACCCACTTCCGGGCAGACTGTGTTTAACGGATCTGTACCACAGTCTGACGCTTCTATCCAGCCTCCTCCGCTAACGAGGCTATCTGTCTGTAAGCTGGAGTGCTCTCATTGGCAGAGATCTATTTCTGGCCAATGAGAGCACTCCAGCTTACAGACAAACAGCCTCAGTGATCGGAGGAGGCTGGATAGAAGAATCAGACTGAGGTACAGATCCGTTAAACACAGTCTGCCCGGAAGTGGGTACGGAGCTGCATTTATTCTCTTAATTCCTCCAAACTAGCATTTTTTTATAAAAATGTTTACACTTTTCATTGTTTATATTATATAATGAAATGATTTAGGCAAAGTTGTTCAGGGCTTAAACATCCCCTTTAAGTATTTGCATTCTAATATTATTAAAGCATTTCACAGAAATGGCTGATAGGCATGCAAATCACACACGACTAAACAAACCCTGTGTAACATTAAAAGGGTGATAGAACAAAAAAAAAAGACTGATTCTGCACAAAAACAATTAAAAAAAAATTAAGCATGTTAAAACAGAAAATAACCACATATACTAAAATTGGTAGATCTAGTGACGCACACTTGATTCATTGAACCAAATACGCTACAAAAACCGTGGAAATTCAAAGAGAGAAAAACGTTCATGGAATGACCCCACCCCCCTGAGATTTGTGTTTTCAGAGAGCTTTCAGTCAAGGACTGTGAAAGCAGAGATATTTATACAATGTTGCAGTCTTTCTGCAGCACAGTGTGCTCTATATGTTATAGAGGCAGGTTTTTCTACATAGTTTCAGTTTAGTTTTTGCATGGTACATTTTTTACATTGTTACACTGTGCTTCTAAAGTCCCTCACTGAAAGCTCTCTGAAAACAAATTCAGATACCTTCCTTTCATTGATATTAAAGTGCAAAAACTTTAATGAAATGTAGGCAGTTTGAGTTTACATATTATGCAGTTGCGTAATCTTAATAACATTACTTGGAACGTTTGAGTGACAAATCGTCAGTGGAGGAGTGGATATTATTATCAAGACCGGAGTGTTACCAGCTTGGGATGATTAGCCAGTGCCTGTTCATATATAGAAAGGCCGCTATACCTCTGGAACATGTGAGTAGAAATATTATATCAAGGTGCTTTCTGGTGAAGGTGATTCATCCATGTACTGCCGTTTTCTGCACTTTAACCCCTTAAGGACCGAAGCCAGTCAGTTTCGAGCAGTGGTGCTTGAAGCTGAATGGCTAGGGAGTGCATAAGCACATCCCAGCCAATGGCTGTGCGGGAACTGGAACAGAGCCTGCCCATATATAAAGGCAGTCTCTGTTCAAAATCCCTCAGTGTGGAACGGGCATCGGCCCATGAGGTCATGAAGAGGGGTCTGTGCTGCACATCAGTTTCTCTGCAGCCACACACAGTGGCCTATATGTAGGAAAAGATAGGTTTATTTTGTATAAATATCTGAATAATTATTTTAACCAAAGTGGCAACATTTTTAGCAGCTGGAGGCATGTTAAATGATGTTCACCTGCACACTAATACATGGTTTAACACTTTGAACCCCAGAGAGGTAAGCAATGCGTACCCCTCTGGCAATCAAGAGGTTAAACTATGTATAAGTGTGAGGGTTATTTGATGCAAATGTGTATTTATGCTTATTTTTATTTTTATAGCTACAAGACCAGAAGAAAAAAGATACAAGAGAGAAGACAGAAGAGAAGAAAGAAGATGGACAGTAGCTGACCAGAATGCTGAGGACTCCTTTGGACATAAGGATTAATGGTAAGTGTTATTTTGCAGAGGATGTTGGTTTGTTATTGTCGGGTTAACCCTATGAGTTCTGACGGGGTAATTATACCCCACTGACACTCATAGGGTTAATTCTACTAACACTAAACACTTTTTAGGTACTTAGGATGTATTGATATGGGCCTTTCAATAAGTGCGTCGTCTGACTAAAAATCCGATAAGGGACTTTAGTAAAAGAAAAAAAAAATCTGTCTTAAATTTCGTGCACTAAAGTCAGTCCCTTATCAGATCTTTAAAGAGATAGTAATACTTAAAATGTAAAAAAATATATGTTGTAGGGTTTATCCCGCTGAGTAAAACAAGAGTACTCCCACTGCTGAAAGATGTTTCATTCAAAAGTTATTCATTTTCAAAGCTGAATTTTTTAGGTGCAATATCACAGTGGCCTGAAATTGTACAGTGGCGCTGTTGCTACACATTCCTATGGACAGCTCTGGTCAGTTGACCATAAATCTCCATAGGATCGTTTAGCAACAGCGCCACTGTACAATTTCAGGCCACTGTGATACCGCACCTAAAAAATTCAGCTTTGAAAATTAATAACTTTTGAATGAAACACCTTTCAGCAGTGGGAGTACTCTTGTTTTACTCAGGGGGATAAACCCTACAACATATTTTTTTTTTACATTTTAAGTATTACTATCACTTTAAGGTTAACACAGTCTATTGAATGGCAACTTGTGGCATTTTTTTTATTTTCAATGGGCCAAAACTCATCAAACTTTAGCGGCCGGCAGGGGCTTTTTGCCCACATTTTTTCAAAGCACAGGTAATTAAATCGCTTGCCATGCTTGAAAAAATGCCGTCACCTTTTTTTTTTTTTTACGTCAGCTGCCTTTAAATCTAGACCATTGGGTGAAAAATTTAAAAGGACTAATTTCTTACTGCAACTTATCTAAATACATTGTGGAGTACTGCAAAAGTTATTCATTTGCTTTTACTACACAGACTAACATTACATAGTACAAAGGACAGAGTATGACTTTACTCTGTGATACTGATTCCATAAGAAGGAGAAATCCAACTGCAATTAAAGGGGGGCAAGTATAAATTCCCCAAAATGTCCATTCATTTAGATGGTATTTTTAACCACTTTAATTCCAGATATATAAAGCAACTTGATGGAGAGCTCTCTGGCATTCAAATAGTTAACCCTTTGAGTGCCAGAGGGGTACGCAAAGCATTGCTTTGCAATCCTTTGCATACCCCTTCGGCACTCAAAGGGTTAAAAGACCTATCTGAATTAACGTTTGATTTTTTTTATGTTTTTTTAACATATGGTGCCATTACATAGTCTTTTCCTAATCCTTTTTACAGTTGTTGTTCCAAAAGAAGGCAAAAAAACCCCCTCAATACAGCAATTTCAAATTCTTTCTTGATTCCAAATGGCGATCAGATTTCTCCTTGGATCAACAAGCACTAAATAAATATTAATCCCAATACTAACATTCATAGACCTCTATGTTCTGCTCTTTTAAAAAAGTATTCAGTCCCTTTCTAAAGGCATCTAATGTATTCTATAGCACCCCCTCCTCAGGCAGTGAATTCCATACCTTTATTGTCCTTACCTTAACCCCTTAGTGACAGCCGCGTTCGTACGCGGCTGTCACGTTAACGCCCGCCTAACATTTGTTTTTTTTTTTCTTTAATGAAGTCCGGAGTCTCCGAGCGGCGTGCAGCCGCACGGAGACGCGGACTTCCGTGACTTACCAGGTACGTCCTCTGTCACTAAGTGACAGTTTTTGCGGGACGTACCTGGTAAGTCACATGTCGTTAAGGGGTTAAAGAATCCATTCTGCTGTTGTAGACGAAATCTCCTTCCCTCACGTCTAAGCAAGTGACCCCTTGTCCTTTGTACTGTTCTGTTAATGAACAGGTCTTTGGAAAGCCCTTTGTATGGGCCCCCGAAAATATTTATATAATGTTGTCATATCCCCTCTACGATGCCGTTTCTCTAGTGGGCAGAAGTTTAACTTTTCTAGCCTTTCTTCATAACTAAAAATTTCCATATTAGTTTTGTAGCCCTCCTCAGTACTTTCTCTAGTTCCATAAGGTTCGTTTTTAGAAAAGGTGCTCAGAATTGAACTGCATATTCAAGGTGGGGTCTTACCATGGACCTGTAAAAAAGCAGAATAATATCTTCATTTCGTGAGTCAATACCCCTTTTAATACATGCCATGCCAATATCTTTTTGGCCTTTGCAGCTGCCAGCTGGCACTGCAAGCTACTGCTAAATCTATTGTCTACCATTACTCCCAAATCGTTTTCATTAGTAGATTTCCCCAAAGAAACACAATTTAAATTATATGTTGCATTTTTATTATTATACCCAAAATGCATAACTTTACACTTGTCTATACTGACACTTGGTTTGTCCCCAAATTGCTTCATTTCTTATTAAATCAAGTTCTATGAGGCTAATGTGCTAAGATGAATTGGGTAAAGCATGTTTCCATGTTAGCTATAGAGAATGCAGGAGACTAGTAGAGTGAAAATTATACTTTTATTGGCTAACCAACAAAGGTGTCATATTTACTCCATTAGACTTCTGCAACATGAATTGGATCAATTTTGGAAAAAGAAGACTGTAACATACAATTCAATAGAGGTCTCCATTGCATTAAATAAGGGGCTAAAGCTTCATTTGAATCAAAATGCATTTTTGTTTCCCCCTATGGTGGTTTTCCCTAAAATTTCTCCATTTCTTATTCATATATTTCAATATTTCTTATTCATTTATCTTAATTATGTATCAGTCTTCATGTGGTTAAGTTTCCTGCTTTGATAGTAGAGACATCTTCAAAATATTGAGAAGCAATATGTTGTAGATGTATTTAGATGTATTTGAGTGCCAGTAGTGTCCAACTCATTGCTTTGCAATGCATTGGATACCTGTCTGGCAAGCAAAGGGTCAAATAAGATATGATTGTGGATTTTTTCCCCATCCCAGCATCCAAAAGCTTATTTAATAATTTGCAGCTTTCTGATTGCGCTACATATCAATGGAGAAATGCAATGCAAATAAATAAATAAAAGTCTAACACACCTTTGGTGGAATGCCATGTTTGTGTCTAGCAGTAGTGTAAACTGTTTCATTTGTTCAATTCCCGTGAATAATAAAAACGTCTTCTGATATAATATTGCTCAATTTCTTAAGAACTGTCTTGTGGGTCATCTGATGTAAGACTTGTGTAGAATTCTATGAAGACATAGTATCAAACACTAATCCCAAACACATTCGTTTATTATTTGTTGCTTTTATATTTATAAACGAGGCTCATAATCCTAGCAAAAGGAAATGTATTGGGGCCACAAACCTGTTTTGTTTGAACTAAAAGTGTGAGTTAGTGGACATTGTAATTCAAGCTGATTTCTAGAACTATAAACTTGAGTGGTAGTGGGTTGGATAATCTTATGCAGTGTACATCTTGTCACATGACTGAACACTTGGAGCAGCTGATACAAGGGGCATTCTGCATTAGCAAGTGTGAGCATATAATCTTCTTGCAATCTAATATAATGGGTCTGGAAAGAAATATTGCAACACCGCATTTTATTGGAAACCTAGAAAGGATCGTGCAGCTCGCTGAACAGGTAGAATGTGGGGTTAGTGGTAAAGAGGGTGGAGCTGTTGATGATGAGAAGCAGGTAGGCAGTTGGGTAACAGTAAGGAGAGGAGAAACTGGGCAGACCAAGGGGTATGCCAGCTCTGAGCTGACTCAAGCTAACATACTTGCAAGATTGGGTGAAGATGTTGATGAGATATTGAATTGTCACTACTGGAGAGTCCTGATTCCTTTAGAAGCCAGTTTAGATGGGAGGCAGATTAGACAGAAGCCAAGGCACATGGTGGTAATAGGGGACTCTGTTCTTAGGAGGGTACATAGGATAATCCGAATGTTGTCTCCCAAGTGCTCAGGTTCAACATGTTGCGGACAGAGTAAAAGATTATTTGGACGGGCTGGAATGGATCTGGTTATCTTGGTACATTTTTGTACTAATGACAAAGTTGGAGGAAGATGGAGGCCCCTAAAATGATTTCAGGGATCTAGGGTGCAAGTTCAAGGCAAGGACCTCCATGGCAGTATTTTCTGAGATACTATCAGTGCCATGCTCCAGTGCAGGTAGGTAATGGGAGCTCAGGGAGCTTAATGTGTGGCTTAAAAGTATTGGTGTAGGAAGGAGGGTTTGGGGTATTTAGAACAATGGACTGACTTTACTCTTGGGTACAGTCTGAATGGTAGTGATGGATGGCACCTAAAAGTGGGGGAGGACTCTGAGATGAGTCTGGAAGCACATTAGGAAAGCAGACCCCCATCCCCTGGCTTTGTTGGTGACTGGGGGAGGGTAGCCCTCAGTGGGCTACCTGGCAAGCAAGGGAGGGGGAGGCTCTCCTCCAGGCATCAGGGAAGGAGGGGATTGGAAGATGTAAGGGAAGGGGGTGTAGAAGGGATAAAGGTGGCTGCAGGTCAGGAAAAATTCATAATAACTGCTCTGGCTGAGCAGTGTTACATCAGTAAAAGGGGCGGGAGGGGGATACTTTGTCATTGAATTACTCTTGAACTACAACTCTGACAGAATTGAAATAACACTCTCCAACATCCAAATACTATGATGATTAATTAGAGCTGCTTTTATTATGAAACATTACTATCTCTTTAATGTTCCTAACATTACCCTAAGGCTCCGTTAAGAAGAGAAGGATAATAACGCAACAAACATCTCTATTACCACAGGTAATTCTGCTAAACTCAAAAAAGTATCTAGCTAGTCCCTCGATTATTGCCCGTGTACGAAAGTTTAGCACTTGGATAAAAATGAAATGGGTACTCGTTGATTCTGAGTATACTTGTTATTAAAATATATTTTCAAGAGTTGTCCATCCTGCTGAAACAGTATCTCTAGTTGGATCTCGATTTATCCGGTTTATAGACACCAATGTGTTCTAGTCTTAAACAATTATATTTAAAAAGGCATTCTGGAACACTCTAATTAAAACACTGGCTAGTGTTTCACTGGAAGGCTTTTTCAAGGCAAAAAAGCTAACATTGTTGAGTGGCTTTTATATTGGAATCATCCAAAGACAGTTACCGAGATTCAAATGGACCAACCAAAACTGTTTATTGTCGGAACTTTTCACTTGAATAGAAAAAGCATTGCTTGTCATTTTGCAAGAAGTTATATGATCATTGATCTTATAGGGAGATTTTTCGCATTACTGCCCATATGAATTAACCGAATAGTCGTATCTTAGTTATCAGTCAGTTATGGTCAATGGAACATCTGTTCCTGTTTATTAAGATGAAACAATTTGCATAATACATCTAGTGAAAAAAAGGTTATTAATTAATATTAATAATGATGTTAATAATAATGGGAGTTTTAGATAGTTTAAATATTTTTTGTCACTTCCATATATAATGATGGAATTATGCGAATTAGTTCTATTCTATCGAATAATCAGTTTCACAAATTAGACTTCTAATTTTTCCTTTTTTCACTAGATGTGTTATGCAAATTTGTCTCATTTTTCCTTTCTTTTTTCTATTTTTTTCTTTCTTTTTTTCTCTTGTGTGTATAATCAAATAATAGGTAGGGGTGCACCGCGACATTGTGACCAAATACAATTACAATTTGTTTTGAGTGGTTAACTCTGTCAGTGCTCCAGCTCTATATTTTGCCTTGCGAATTATGTCACAAAATGAGCAGTTTTCATTACATTTTGCATTTGTTCTGAAATGAATGTATTTTGGCTCTGGCACAAGACCAGCTGCAGGATAGCCTGTACCATCAGAATGCAAAACAGTGCTTTGAGAGCCAACCCCACAAATGTGTAGATATATTAAAGAAGAAGTCCGAAAACACAGGACAATTCTCTTCTGCGCAAGAATACCAGCAGGCCAAAGATGTATATTTCAGCCTACTTAGAGCTCATCAGTGATATCAGTTTTGCATAATTCCCATAATCCCTCCAGTGTTTTATAGCACAGTCTTACAGAAATAAAACTAAATATATATCCAAACTGATTGAACATCTTGTATGAATTCTACTTTTTCACAGTATACCTCAAACTACTCTGTGGCATCTTCTTGAGGTACATTTGGGTTATATATCTTTATCATGAGCAATTTGGACTCCTTCACCTTAGTGTCCAGGTGAGACAGCAGAACTTCACATAATTCCAGATACATAGTGGTGAGACTGGGTTCTTACAAACTGTTGACAACTGCTCTAGCTTGTACCGAAAAGGCAATTTAAAAAAAAAAAGTAACCTATATAGGAAAGCTTGAGTCACTGACTATGGCTTTCCATAGTAAATTATATCAACAATGCCATTTGGCAATCACGGTAGAAATAAAAAATAAATAGTTTTTATAAAGACGTGAAAGAAGAAAAACCTTATTGTTTAGTGGGAAAAGCTTTATAACATTTTTTATCATTAAAAACTTTACTGTTCCTTTAATATCAATATTTACATATTATTTCCAGTTAAATGATCTTTACTTAACCATGTTTTGAACCTAAAAATTGGGGAGCACTTTGAAAAAATATAGCTACAGAGTGCAATCTCTCGCAGAGAGGAAATATGATAAAGCACAGCATACTGATTCTACCCAGATGACAGTCAAGCCACAAAGTGCCAGGCAATTCATCTCTGAAGTAGCAACAGCCAACCCCAGTCATATGCTTAACTTTCCTGAAACTCATGAGCAAGGCATATCTGATCTATCTAGGTACTCCTGAGCATGGGGTCCATATCAGTGTTTTCCTATTAGTCTTAAGGTGACTAAGTCCAAAGATAAACTGCATATGCAAAATAACAGTCAGAAATGCTCAAATAAGTAGAAATGGTGTTCTATCTAGGGTGCAATATATTTTAGCTCACAAGTACAGTACATAGAGAAGAAGTATGATGAAGCACATCATACTGAATCTACTCAGATAGCAGTCCAGGTAAGACTTGCCAGGCAATTTGTCTCTGAACAACAGTAGTAACCAACCCCAGATCTATGTTTAACTTTCTTGTGGCTTATCAATGCGGTGCAAATGATCTCTCTATGCAATCCTAAGCAAGGGGTCCACATCTGAATCCCCCTATTACAGTCCAGTGGTAATTAGCATATGCAAAATAATCATCAGAAATTCTCAAATAAATAGAACGGGGGGGGGGGGGGTGCAATATTTTATCTTACAAATGGCATACATAGAGAAGAAATATCCTGAAGCACATCATACTGATCCTGCCCAGATTATAGTCTAGACATAAAGTAAAAGAAATTCCTCTATGAAAATGAGAAACCACCAACCCCAGATGTATGTTTTGGCCTTCTGTGGTTGCATTTTGTTGCTGGACTGTCATCTGGGCAGAGACAGTATCATACATTTAAAGTCAGTTCTTCTGTGTGTGGTACTTGTGAGCTAAACGTGATTGCACCTTGTGTAGGAAGCTAGTCCAACAGCGCCTGTGAAATATCCTGGTAGGTTCTTTATCCCAGGTGATCATCTCTGACCAGTATTTTGCATATGTAAGTTGCTCTCAGGCTTGCTCACCCTAAGGGTAATGGTGGAACCCAAACGTGAACCCCTTTCTCACAGGGACCTAGAGAGAACAGCTACATCTTACTGGTGAGACATAAGAAGGTGTTAATATCCATCCTCTCTGTGTTGGACTGTTGGGGTTTATGGGAAGCCTGAGATGTCTCTGAATTCCCCTGTCATAAAACACATAAAACATGAGGGGTGCTTATACCTGCAATGGTGTATGTGGAGAAGAGTATGAGCCTTATGTAAAGGCTTGAGCACGGACATCTGAGAGTCTTCTTGCACTTTGATCATTTTTTTTTATCCTCGCCTTCTGGAGGGCACAGAAGAATTTTTATAAATTCAGCCAGGGGATGTTGCAACTATGACAGAAGCTATAGAAGGGAAGACTACTCCGACAAGGGTTATTATGGCTAGAATCTAGCTGGCAAAGCTAGCGGTTGAGGCTATTAAAACGCAGGCTAACTGTGGCAGAATGTGCTGCAGTCTAGGCCAGATAAAGGCAGTAGCTGTGAATCTAGATAGCAGTAGCTGTGAATCTAGATAGCCCCATTCAGTGAAGCCAAAGGTGACTCAGGATAAACCACCACATTTAGGCTATACCCTAATAAACCCAGCGAGAAGCAACAAGTAACTCCAGAAGAAGAAGAAATAAAATAAACTTAAACAGTTACCAAGAAGATAAGGCAGGAGACTACAAGGCTGCAGAAGGATGCAAACTACTGGACTGATAGCAGATGAAGAGGACTTCACAAGAACTGGTACCATAAACAGCAGGCATAGGCTTGGTCTAATAAAGATGAGGTCAGCAACAGGAGATCAGGAAGAGTGACAAAACAGCAGGCTGGAATTAGTTCTAGAACAAAGCAAATGTTGACAACAGGAAATCAGACAGTGACATAATTTGCAAGCTGAGGCAAGGTCTGTAACAGCAGACTGCAACAGGAAATCAAGCTGGGACAGAATGGCAGGCAATGTCTGGAAATGAAGCAATGGTCAGCAACTGGAGATCAAGACTGAATAAAGCACGGACAAGGAACTCTAGCAAAAACTCTTTGATGTGTTACTACATCTTAAATAGAAGTAAGTCTATCACTGGGAAAAAGGAAGTGACCACAGCATACGTACCACTGGCACAGGCTGATGCATGGTTTACTATCAAAATGTTAGCCACTATTGGGCAACAAAGAAAACGGTACATTAAACATGTCGCTGCAATGAAAAGGGCAATATCAGAATCTTGCCTGATTCAAAATGGTGAGATTCTGATTTTGCAGGCTTAAAGAGGTGCACATTTTAATAGTTAACACTGAACATTATAACCTACATGCTGCACACTCTGCTCTGCTCCGTGAATTGTTTTATCTTGCAGGTCTACACACAGAGTGTGAGCGAATGACACATCCAACACTGCTAGTGCTTACATCCATGTATGTTAAACCTTTGAGCACGAGAGTGGTTCCGGGGCAAACGTACCTCTCCTGCGTTCAAAGGGTTAACATACATGGATGTAAGCACTAGCAGAGGTCGGTTGTTTCATCTGCACCATGCTGTGTGTAAGACCTGCAAGATAAAATGTACGGAGCAGAGCAGAGTGTGCAGTGTGTAGGTTATAATGTTCAACTTTAACTATTAAAATGTACAACGTTTAAGCCCGAATATCAGAATCTCGCCTATTTGATTCAGGCGAGATTTTAATATCATCCTTTTCATTGTGGCAACATGTTAAATGCACCGTTTTCTTTGTCGCCCAATAGCAGGCGACGTTTCAAAAGGATACCCTGACACAGGAACTGAAGATGACACATATCACTTAGCATGTGCCAATCTAAACAACGAGCACAGGCACTTTTTATTTAGCACTTTTTTGTATTTTTCCTTTTGGTTTGGAAGTATTATTGATTTATCACTTTTTTGTTTTACACTTAAAATGCCTTAGTGGGTTACAGTCACGATTTGTCCTTTAATGGGAGAGGTGGATTAATGTGCCTTTTGGCCACTGAAGACTCTGAGGCTTGCTTCTCTGGAGGAGGCTGAAGTATTGGAGCCCTGCAGTAGAGACGTATGATGCTGAAGAGTTCCATTTGGTCCTCAGCACCTGCACCACATCACTGAACAGACACTGGTGGAAGTTAAAGACAGAAAGTCACACATCTCTGGCTTAAAATGTTGTTCTTAGGCACATGTAGCACTTAGCACTTGCAACTGTACATGAAGAGCACGGGCACGTGTTCTTTTAGCACATTTTGAAGTACTCTTTATTGACACAGTTTGGTCTCTTTTTTTATTTTACACTTAAAATGCCTTAGAGGGGTCAGTTTCATGATTTGGCCTTTGGTGGAAGAGGTGGGCTTTGCCAGCCACCTCTTCTTAAAGACTCTGAGGCTTCCCTTCCTGGAGGAGGCTGAACTATTGGGACTCTAGAGTAGAGAAGCAAGATGCCAAAGACTCCAGGGCCAAAGATCCAAACATTCTGTGGGCCTCTAGCCTGGCAGGGGAGGAATAAATCAAGGGGTCTCCCAAACCTTCAAGGTGTGGGGGCGCCTGAAAACGACGGTGCCTGACCTCATTTGGTCCTACGCACCTGCATTGGAGCACTACACAGACACAGGTGGAAGTCAAGCACAGAAAGTCATTCACAAAAGATTTTCTCACAAAAGAAAAAAAAAAAGTCCATCTGCGGTTGGTTGAATTTCTTCTTCAGAGAGGAACTGCCTGGCATTTAGTGACTGAACTTTCCTCTGAGCAGGTCCAGTATGATATTATTTAGGACACTTCTCTGTATATATCACTTGCATCCTGGGCAGAATAACGGTACTCTGGAGCCTGCTAAATACCCAGGTAGGTGTCAAAATCCCAGTTGAGCATCTCTGACCAGTAATTTGTGTACGCCTAAGAAGCCGACTATAACATACCTTCCTTCTCATAGACCAGTTTTGGAAGAAAAAAAGAGAAAATGGGACAACTGCTGGAAACATTCCAGGATGCATTTCTGCCTATGTAATCAGCCACACTACATTATACATCTGGTTCTGATTTTAAGATCTTCATTTAAATAATGAGGGAGCAAAACAGAGAGGCCAGATGGTGAGAGTTCATTTAAGGAAAAATAGGTTGGTTTACTCTTATTTGTACAAGCCAGCAATATTTTTGTGCTGTTTAAAGAACTTCTTACGAAAACAGGGAGCAAAAGCAGTATGAGCATGGTGCAAGGGCACTTAGCTCATGTTTATTGAAATAAAGCAGATAGCACAACAGTTTGAGTAATGTCTTCCTTCTTCAGTATGAAGAAGTTCAAACTATCCACATCAATATAAAATTTAGTCTTCATTTGTCCATAAAATGTGACACTTCTGAATGTTACTCAAAGATGAGACGCAGGATTTTACAAATTTTTGTAAGTTATACAATCATTTTTTAGCATTAATATTTTTGTCACACCATTGCAAAATATGCTAGCAATAAATAATAATAAAAATAGTGTCAGGTATGCCAATTTTTTAACAGAGTTTAATACTGTCGGCTATTTTATTGCTATCCATAGTGACAGTGGGGGATCTCTCATTATTTTGTTCCTGAAATGCAGACTGATCCTAAATGTTAAATGGAAGAAAATTATTATTATTATTATTATTTTTAATTATTTTGATTGGAAGATTTTCACATAAAATCATGAATTTTGGTGTTTTAAAGCTGAACTATCACCCCCTATATAAAGTCATTCCCCAATAATTAGGTATATAGGGATATGCTTCTTAACAGTGCTATTATTGGGAACAAGTACCAAGTTCTGAAGTAATCCTTCTTTTTCTGAGACTGACGGCCAGGCTTCTTGCTTTAGAGCTGTCTGCACGCCTGCGCTGTCAGTCCCTTCAAGTAACTTAAGGTACAATGCAATGCCTCCTAGAGGAGACCAGAGCGGACAGCGCAGGCGCAAATATGTCTCTAAGCCAAGATGACTGCTTGCATGCCTGCCGCCGGTCTCCTCAGAAGATGCATTATTTCAGAACTTGGTACTTGTGACCGATAATAGCACTGTCAAGAAACATATCGTTATATACGTAATTATTGGGGAATTAGTTTAAATAGGGTGATCGTTCTGCTTTAAAAAGGTTACTTTATAATTGTTACAGCTTACCTTGACTTCAGCATCACTTTCAGGCGCGAGGCTTCTAGCATGCTGCAGGCCTCTGTTTTATCTGTTTGCTTACTGTAGTCTCTGCCTACCAACTTCCTACTTCCTCCCTCTGAGCTGCTCCTCCTACTTCCTGTGGAGGGGTTTAAAGGGCAGACTGAGGCCTGACTCAGATGCCCTTGCGATGTTGTTCATAGCAGTTCTGTTACCTTGGGCTCCGTGTATGACCTGGCTAGTCTTCCATCCATTCTAGTGCTGACCTGTGGCTCTGTCTGACTATTCTTTTGCCTAACCCCTAAAAGTGGACATCCAATCTGGTGCAGACTTGTGGCTCTAGCTGACTACCTGAACTTTGGATGACCCGGCTTGTCTGACTACCCCCTCTGGTGCTGACTTGTGGCTCTGTCTGACTATTCTTTTGTCTTTTCCCCTGGTGATCAGACACCCAATCCAGTGCGGGACTGGGACTCTGGTAGACTTGCATAGCTGACTAAAGGCGTGAGACAGTTTTCACCTTACTTCTACTGACTGCAGGCGTGAGTCAGTATTCACTCCTACTGACTGCAGGCATGAGTCAGTTTTCACCCTTACTGGCTCCAGGTGTGAGTCAGTGATATTTCCTTTTGACTGCAGGCGGGGTCAGTTCCTCTGTCCAGTGGTTCCTGTGTTCCTGTTCGTCGGAACAAGTCTTGCTGTGCCAGTGTCTGCAGAAGCTACTAGTTCCAGTGTTCCTTCAGATCAAGAATTGTGTGTCAGTTCCTGCAGAGACTAACAGTGGCTTTGGCCTAGTCTCTAGTAGTGTGGTCCAGTGCAAGGCCGATTGATTGCTGTGATAGTGCTGAGTGCTAGTACCCTCTGCTTGTTCCTGCTATTGCTGTTACCTTTTGTACCTTTAATAAATTGCATTCAAATTAGCGTACTGATTCCTGATTGTTTCTGGGCAACTGCGACACTAATACAAGCCTAGCAGTGTATTGTCATTCGCTTTGTTGTATTTTCTTATAAACAGCAATTTTTGCTTACTCTTTGTAGGGAATATTTGCAAACTGATGGAATCTAATGAAACTGTAGGCTTTGCTGAAAAAATCTTCTATTATATGTGACTTGTTTATAGAAAAACACATATAATTGTGTTTTGACTGTATACTAACAAAAGTTCAAAAACATATTTGTGCAGGGATTGAAATGGCTTAGTGGCAAAGTTGTTAAAGAACAATAACACTATGAGTATAGTAGATGGGCTACAGTATTATAAAAAATGCAATTTTCAAGAGACAAGAAGCCTGCTACATGGCTACGTGGAAAGTCTTCCTGCTTCTCATCTCTCTCCACTTCAATCTGTTATCAATTCAGCCGCAAGAATCACCACATTTGCTCCCAGATACCTTCCCTCTCATCTCCTCCTGAAATCCCTCAATTGGCTACCTATAAAGTATTGTATTTCTTACAGGATTCTCCTACTCTCCTGTAAGTCTCTCTGTTCTTCAGCACCCTCTTACATTTCTACTCTTATCTCCCACTACACCCCTTCCTGTCCCCTACGGTCTTCTCAAGGGTTCTTCCTGTCCTCTTCCTACACAACGCGAGCCATCTCTTGACTACAAGCTTTCTCACTGGCTGCCCCTCGACTCTGGAATGTCCTCCCTATCACCATTCGCCAATCATTCTCACTCATCACTTTCAAGCATCTCCTCAAAACCCACCTGCTCAGGGAGGCATCTCAATAGCAATATCCTCCTCTTGCACACAGATAATCACACCAGAATCCTTCTGCACTTCTTTCACCACACCTTGTACCTGCACTTATAATCCTCCTCCTACCGTCTCTGTTTGTCATCATGAATTCTAATTAGATTGTAAGCTCCTTGGGGCAGGGTCCCTTTCCCAGTCTCTGATTCCCTTGCTGCACGTTCCCCCATAAATAATGCAATGATGGCACTTACGCTGAATGCTCTTAACCCAGTTCTGTAGTTTTGTATTATATTATTTAAAATTTTGTTAAAAGCTGTGTACATGAATGGCGCTATATAAATAAAGATACATACACACACACAGGACTTCCAGTCATAGGAGGATAAGCAGTTGTACTTACTATCAAGTATCAATACCAATATCAATTCAATTTCAGAACCTCTCTCTATATAGATGTGAGTATCTGCTCTATCTTGAATAGTATTCCTAGTGAAAGACACAAAGGAAGTCCTTAATATTTTGCAGGGTTTACAGATGGCTGTACTTGCAACCCTTGATGTGGTCAACCTTTACAATAAAATGTATGAGGATGGTTTTCATGGGTTCACTATAGAAATGTTGCTATTTGGCGACCATGAGAAAGGAGCTTTAAAAATGTTGCTTTAATGAAAATGGCAATATCAGAACATTGCCCGAATCAAAAGGGTGACATTCTGAGTTGCAAGCTTAACTATGTCACACAGTACCATGCTAAGTTTATCAGACCGAAACGGGCAGGGAACTGACCTGTTGACTGAAGCCATGGTTCAGCCACTCGGAACCAAAAAGGCAAAAGCCTTCTTCTAGTCTCTGACTTCCTTGCATTTCAACCTGTTGATTTTAGAATGCGTTATGGATGGAGCCCAACGCCACTGTCTATCTTCCTTATTTTCCCCACTGTTCTGTCCCACTTCTCTCGCACTGTTTCCTCCATCTCACCCAATATTTTTATCCACCATCTCTCACTGTTTCACTCACCTTTTCCGCTGTCTTTCCTGATCATCTCCACCAATATTTATCCTCTATGTACCTCAAATCTCCCCATGACTTCCACTGTCTTTCCTCCCATGTTCCCAGTGTTTGTCTTCTCTCCTACTGTATCACCTCCACACTCACAGTTCCACAGGCTCCAGTTATATGCACAATGTAATGGGAGTATTGGTTGCTCTGTCAAAGTTTCTTCCATCTTGATCTTTTTCCCATAAAGTATCAGTGTGTGGCTACTGTTAGACTAGAGTATGGACTTAACACATACTTCTTACACACACTACTGCTCCACATTACTTTCTCAGTCTATGCAAAATTCATGGCAGAATATCAATAGAGTGACTGTTGGATGACGGGAACTCTTCATTCATAATGGCCGCTTACAACCAGGATATGCTGCCTTGA
Organism: Rhinophrynus dorsalis; assembly: GCA_037306005.1. Classification (NCBI taxonomy): domain Eukaryota; kingdom Metazoa; phylum Chordata; class Amphibia; order Anura; family Rhinophrynidae; genus Rhinophrynus; species Rhinophrynus dorsalis. The sequence goes on from CM074725.1 coordinate 75,624,582, forward strand.
GTAATGCAAAAGCAGAGAATCATAGAAACACAGCCCAGTATCTGCTTTTCCCAATGCTTTCATACAATGATTGCCTATCTTCAAGTCATCTCCACTGCTTGGTTTCTGTGCCCAAAATGCATTATCTTGCACTTTGCAGAATTAAACTTTAGATCCCATACTCTTGTCTATTCATCCAATTTTTCCAAATCACTATGCGTTTGTCTTACTGATATTTGTGATGTCACCAGTGATGCCATTGAGGAGGTCATTTATGATCTCATGTCTGATGTCATCAGCAAAGAACACAGGGAAGTGAAATTAAATTCACAGAATGTAACGTATTTCATGCTGTTGTGCATTTGAGTAAGAACTTAACTGTGGCTTTAACAAAAGTTAATTGCCATTGAATCATATTACATGATTGAATATTAAATGCTAGTATAAACATTCAGGACACATGACATGTAGTTATCATATCTGGGAACTTCATCCTCTTGATTCCACAGAGAGGGCTCAGGCGCTGCGACCAGGGCTATGTAAATGACATAATTTCCATCATAAAAGGGGCTGGGCTTAATTAGATGGGAGTAGGTTATTATCATTGTTACATAAAGTGGGTGGGAGGAACAAGGCGGGGAGAAGAAGTGTGCGGGAAGTTGGAGTTAAAGGGTTAGATGAAGGAGAAGTGGGCATAGTTTTGCAGAAAACTCACCACCACCACCAGAGAATCAACTTCTGCCCTTGGAGACCCTGTAATTAACTCTAAAAAATGGAGACTCTGGAGCAGATCTAGAGAGTTTCTAGGTATGGTAGGTATTGCATTTACAGATATATAGCGGGATAAATATAAAGGCTCCTGGGGAGCTCAAAATAGCATTTATCAGTAGTGTTCAAATAGTTACATATGTGTGTAGTCATGAGAGCAGCAGGAAATATATCTTGACTACTTATGCAGGAACCTGTATATTATATATTCTGCCTGCATTTTAGGAGGTTTTGGCTCCTCCCCTCTTGGGTGGTAGCCCCTTGCATCAGGTGATAGCTGCAATTATGGAAGATATAAATACCTCCCTTATTCCCCTCAGGAGGTATCACAGTGCCCGTGATTTCCCTCCGAGAGTGCTGCTGCGAGGTGCGGGCGACATTGACCACAGTAGAGGTAAGGTGATATCACTGCTTTTTTATTGCACTGTGCTAAATACATGTACACTTAGATTTTAGGCATATTGTGACTTACTTAAATCTGAGTGCCTTGATGGGACAGGCAAGCATATCATGGTTTTGGTTGGAAATATGTAACTAAACTCCACTGTTTATTATCTATAATAAGTCACCGGTTATTTGTAAAGGTCAGATTCTGATGTGAAGAATTTCTTTGTGTTCATTTTGTATATGTAGCTAAGTTATAGTTCTTGTAGCTGCCCTGACTCCACACAATATAAATGTTTGGGGTCTTTGTCAAGGTTCCTTCAAGTCATCTATATCTTATCATATGTGACTGGCACCTATGCAAGTGACTGTATGGATAAATGAGTACCCAGATATATAGATATTGCATACACACATATCTCTCTCTCTCTTATATATATATATATATTTGATTAAAGATATGTAGTCATTCTGATAAGCAAATCAAGAGCCACTTATTTCTGTACTAGTTTAAAAGCCCGTGTACACGGGTCACAGTGCCACCCAGCAGCCGTGGCTGGTGCCCGGAGCCTCCCTGCTCACTGCCCGTGCTGCAGTCATGCACAGTACAGACTGCCCGAAAGCGCCGCGGCTGATACGGAGCGGAGCGTTCCGAATTTGGACTGTAGTCTCTACTGCGCATGACTGCAGTGAGCACAGTCTCTACTGTGCATGACTGCTTCTGACAAACATCCTAGCGAATTATTATAAAGGATTATGTCCTTTTAAATATAAGAAATGTAATAAATATGGTCCTACTTTTGCTCTGAGGTCACAGCAATAGCATAACCAGATGACTTGAGTTACAGGATCAGTAAAGTTTTTTTATGAAATTTCATATATTGTAGGGATTTCCCTGTTTAGTAAAAAAAAAGCACACTCCCACTTCTAAAAGATCCCTAATTCAAAAAGATGTTACAGCTCTGGGTGCATTTGATTAAAAGAAACTGCTGCCTGCAGTTCATACAGCAATTGTTTTTTTCTGTTACATATATATTACATTATGTAGGATAGTTGGGTTTTGGGCTACTTCTTTTAATACAATGTAATTGTAACAGCTCAACTGTATTGTGAAAGTTGGAACTTTTATAACTTTTGAATGAAGCATTTCCAGTGGAGGTACCCTTGCTTTATCTGGCTTCTACAGGAATACAAATCCCATATTATGATGATGGGAGCTGTAGTGTAGCAGCTGCAGGGCCTCATACTCCCCCCCCCACTACCCTAGAAAACTCTGTGCAGCCAAGTATATTTTAACAGGCTGAGTTCACTGCCCTTGTGTCTCTAAGGACCGGAAATAAATACAGCTGTACTTGCTTATAGAAGGTCTGCTCAGAGATGGAATATCCTTGAGTGATCCCCTTGCCTGGTTTATTTCTGTTTCAGATTCCCGGAACCCTCAGTATAACATTTTCATCGAAATGTACAGACAAACATTTGCAAATGACTTTCAGGATAATAAAAGTGGTCTTGTTCCAAGATTTTGTCTTTTTAGCTTTTTTGTGTGTAAAGAACTGATAAAACTGCCACAGACAATTGATTTAAACTTTCAAGATTTCCCTTGCTTACATTTTTTTACTGATTTCTCTTAGCTTTTTTTTTAAGCTAAGCTTAGCTGTTTGGGGCTGAGTGACTAGGAAGCAATGCTTTGGGGACTTTTATAGCATTCAAAGGTTTGTGGGACCTTTAAAATCAACCAAGATTATTTTTCACAGTACATCAACCTCCATATCTGCCAGTGGATGCAGCTGTAAGCTAGGAAACATCGTCACATTTGTAACTTGGTACCCAGCACCTGACTTCACTGGGTTTTCAAGGAGCATCTTTTTCTACTTTTTTCTTTTATCTTTTTCTATTGAGTTAGACTATTTAACCCCTTGTGTGCCAGAGAGGTAGCCAGCACATTGGACACAATGCAATGGATACCTCTCTGGCACTCAGTGGGTTAAACATAGATTATGGGTATTTCAAACAAAAGACTAAAGCGCGATAGCTCCAATGTGTGCTTATTAGGATCTAAAATAAAGTAACTTATAGTTTGTAGATTGTATTGGATTCAGCTGGAATAAAGTCTAACTCTTATAGACACAAAAATTATAGTAACCAAAATATATCCTAGCGAGTCCACAATCTACTATTATTATCTATATCTTATTCGGTTTAAACCATATACCACAAACACTTATATCAGCTGTTAATTATCAATACAGCTCATATGTAATCCTCCAAATTCCCACGAAGAGATACTCGTTTATCTTTTCTTCTTTCACTTACGAATACCGTTCTCCATCATCGTATATAGAAGAGATAAAAATTAATCCGTCACTAATGCAGTATGAATACAGTTTCTCAAAGCAATATCTTCACTTACTTTTAAATTCTTTATCGTGCACGTTCTCATCAACTAACTAGGGTGTTCCCTTTTCGGCGGTAGGTCATAGAGCTTCTCACCGGGTAAAATGATGAATAGTACTTTCTCACGATCCTCCAAGTTAGGGATATATGGACCAAATGTTACATTAAAATTTATGAGCAACAGATATAACAAAGTATCTACTCACTCAAAAGATGACATCTTCAAGCCGAATTCATTTATTGTTGCAAGTAGTATTTTCTTTGTTTGTCTTTTTCACTGTGGCTATTAAAGGTCAAATCGGGTTAGATTTTTCGTTGTATGTCAGTCTCCAATTGGCTTTATTAGAAACGCTTGATTTCAAAAGGATGTGACCACCTTCTTAGTTATTACTCAGCAGTCAAATTGTTCATCATAAATCAAGCATAATAATAAGGGAGCTTATAGATATATGTCCACAAAACACTACCAGCATTTGCCCACAGACGTGAAACCTTTACCGAAAATATATACACAGCGCTCGGCCAGTGCGCTGTGAATTGAGGCAAAGGAGTTATATCCCACACAAGGGCAGACGCTCGGAATTATAGACCACTATATCCTAGCCCCCTATTAGGCCCAACGCGTTTCGTGTATAATACACTTCCTCAGGGGCTATCAAGAAGTCATCCAAACTTTCACAATCTTATATAGCAAAACATATCCTTCTAATTATGTCGTCATATCCTATCAAGATATTAACCCTAAAAACATTCCTTTATTAAACACTCTCAAAGATTAAAATAGAGCAATAAAAGAAACAGAAAAATTAAACATAAATAAATTAAAAGATAATATAACCACATCTGGTATAAAATCGAAATATCTTAGATCTAAAATTCATACTTTAAATTATTCTCGTAAAAAACAGTTCAAATCTATACACACATTAAGACCCACCGGAGTTAATGTTTTCAATTTGTATATCCACTCAGTTTCTTTTTTTGAGACTACATTAACTATATTACCACCTCGCCAATGGATAGTTGCTTGATCAATTGCTACAAATTTTAAAACTGACGGATCTTTATTATGGAACTTCATAAAGTGTTCCGAGACACTATGAGTAGTTAACCCTTTCTTTATATTTCTTATATGCTCTGCTATTCTTATGTGGAGGCATCTAGTTGTACGTCCCACATATTGAAGTCCACACGGACATTCAAGTAAATAGACCACATTTTTACTCTTACACATCAATAATTGATCTATTTTAAAAATTAAACCAGTTTGATTTGATTTAAAATCATTTATAATTCTGGACTTATCTTTACACGTTCGGCAAGCTATACATTTCTTACATCTATAAAAGCCTTTCAAATTTTGTCTAAAAAATGGTGTTTTAGATTTCTTACTATCTATAAAACTAGGTACCAAATGCTCTCTCAAATTTTTTGTTCTCTTATATATTATTTTTGGTTCTTTTGGTAGGAACATCTTTAATTCTTTATCCTTTAATAAAATAGGCCAATATTTTTTAAAAATTTGTTCTATTTCCTTATGATCCTCACTATATCTTGTAACAAAAAGAGGACCCAAATTCTCTTTAGTCTCCCTTTTTTTCTCTACAGTTATATTATCTATTATTTGTACTCTGGCCTTTTTCAACAACTCCTTATTATAACCTTTATTAATAAATACATTTTCCAACTCTGAAATTTGTTTTTTACAAACCTCTTGATCCGAACAGTTTCTTTTAATCCGTTTAAACTCTCCTCTTGGTATATTTTGTACCCAAGGTTTATAGTGACAACTTTTAGGATTCACATAACTGTTCGAATCAGTTGGTTTTTTAAATGTACATGTTTTTACTTCATTATTTTCTATATATATTGTTAAATCTAAAAAGTTTATATTAGTCTTACTGTACGTATAGGTAAATTTTAAACCCATATTATTATTATTAATATTATTCAAAAATTGTATCAGGGTTATTTCAGTACCTTTCCATACACAAATACAATCATCAATGTACCTTTTCCAACTAACAATACCAGAATTGTACTCATTATTTTCCAATATATGGAGTTCCTCCCAGGAACCCATAAAAATGTTTGCGTAGCTAGGGGCAAACTTACTCCCCATTGCCGTACCAAGGAGTTGCAAATAAAAATTATCCTCCACCCAAAAATAGTTCTTTGTTAAAATAAAAGTTATACATTTCAACAAAAATTCAATCTGTCCTTCACACAACTCTCCCTGTTTCAACAAAAATTTCTTCACCGCTCTTATACCCAATTCATGACTTATAACAGTGTATAAAGATGTTACATCTAAGGTTACTAAGTAGCAGTCCTCTTGCCACTCAATTGTTTTTAACCAATTAATAGTGGAAGTTGTATCTTTAAGATAGGACGGAAGATTAACCACTAAACTTTGTAAAAAAATATCTACATAATGTGACAAATTTGTGGTTATAGAATTGATCCCTGATACTATAGGGCGACCTGGAGGATTTGTCAAGTCCTTATGTATTTTAGGAAGAACATATAGTACAGGGATCTTTGGATTTTTTATATTTAAATATTCATATTCCTGTTCCGTTAAAATTCCCTTTTCTTTTCCTTCTAATAAGAGGTCTTCTAGTTCTTTCACAAATTTCTTAGTAGGGTCTCCTTTTAATTTCTCATAAATAGGAGACCCTACTAAGAAATTTGTGAAAGAACTAGAAGACCTCTTATTAGAAGGAAAAGAAAAGGGAATTTTAACGGAACAGGAATATGAATATTTAAATATAAAAAATCCAAAGATCCCTGTACTATATGTTCTTCCTAAAATACATAAGGACTTGACAAATCCTCCAGGTCGCCCTATAGTATCAGGGATCAATTCTATAACCACAAATTTGTCACATTATGTAGATATTTTTTTACAAAGTTTAGTGGTTAATCTTCCGTCCTATCTTAAAGATACAACTTCCACTATTAATTGGTTAAAAACAATTGAGTGGCAAGAGGACTGCTACTTAGTAACCTTAGATGTAACATCTTTATACACTGTTATAAGTCATGAATTGGGTATAAGAGCGGTGAAGAAATTTTTGTTGAAACAGGGAGAGTTGTGTGAAGGACAGATTGAATTTTTGTTGAAATGTATAACTTTTATTTTAACAAAGAACTATTTTTGGGTGGAGGATAATTTTTATTTGCAACTCCTTGGTACGGCAATGGGGAGTAAGTTTGCCCCTAGCTACGCAAACATTTTTATGGGTTCCTGGGAGGAACTCCATATATTGGAAAATAATGAGTACAATTCTGGTATTGTTAGTTGGAAAAGGTACATTGATGATTGTATTTGTGTATGGAAAGGTACTGAAATAACCCTGATACAATTTTTGAATAATATTAATAATAATAATATGGGTTTAAAATTTACCTATACGTACAGTAAGACTAATATAAACTTTTTAGATTTAACAATATATATAGAAAATAATGAAGTAAAAACATGTACATTTAAAAAACCAACTGATTCGAACAGTTATGTGAATCCTAAAAGTTGTCACTATAAACCTTGGGTACAAAATATACCAAGAGGAGAGTTTAAACGGATTAAAAGAAACTGTTCGGATCAAGAGGTTTGTAAAAAACAAATTTCAGAGTTGGAAAATGTATTTATTAATAAAGGTTATAATAAGGAGTTGTTGAAAAAGGCCAGAGTACAAATAATAGATAATATAACTGTAGAGAAAAAAAGGGAGACTAAAGAGAATTTGGGTCCTCTTTTTGTTACAAGATATAGTGAGGATCATAAGGAAATAGAACAAATTTTTTAAAAATATTGGCCTATTTTATTAAAGGATAAAGAATTAAAGATGTTCCTACCAAAAGAACCAAAAATAATATATAAGAGAACAAAAAATTTGAGAGAGCATTTGGTACCTAGTTTTATAGATAGTAAGAAATCTAAAACACCATTTTTTAGACAAAATTTGAAAGGCTTTTATAGATGTAAGAAATGTATAGCTTGCCGAACGTGTAAAGATAAGTCCAGAATTATAAATGATTTTAAATCAAATCAAACTGGTTTAATTTTTAAAATAGATCAATTATTGATGTGTAAGAGTAAAAATGTGGTCTATTTACTTGAATGTCCGTGTGGACTTCAATATGTGGGACGTACAACTAGATGCCTCCACATAAGAATAGCAGAGCATATAAGAAATATAAAGAAAGGGTTAACTACTCATAGTGTCTCGGAACACTTTATGAAGTTCCATAATAAAGATCCGTCAGTTTTAAAATTTGTAGCAATTGATCAAGCAACTATCCATTGGCGAGGTGGTAATATAGTTAATGTAGTCTCAAAAAAAGAAACTGAGTGGATATACAAATTGAAAACATTAACTCCGGTGGGTCTTAATGTGTGTATAGATTTGAACTGTTTTTTACGAGAATAATTTAAAGTATGAATTTTAGATCTAAGATATTTCGATTTTATACCAGATGTGGTTATATTATCTTTTAATTTATTTATGTTTAATTTTTCTGTTTCTTTTATTGCTCTATTTTAATCTTTGAGAGTGTTTAATAAAGGAATGTTTTTAGGGTTAATATCTTGATAGGATATGACGACATAATTAGAAGGATATGTTTTGCTATATAAGATTGTGAAAGTTTGGATGACTTCTTGATAGCCCCTGAGGAAGTGTATTATACACGAAACGCGTTGGGCCTAATAGGGGGCTAGGATATAGTGGTCTATAATTCCGAGCGTCTGCCCTTGTGTGGGATATAACTCCTTTGCCTCAATTCACAGCGCACTGGCCGAGCGCTGTGTATATATTTTCGGTAAAGGTTTCACGTCTGTGGGCAAATGCTGGTAGTGTTTTGTGGACATATATCTATAAGCTCCCTTATTATTATGCTTGATTTATGATGAACAATTTGACTGCTGAGTAATAACTAAGAAGGTGGTCACATCCTTTTGAAATCAAGCGTTTCTAATAAAGCCAATTGGAGACTGACATACAACGAAAAATCTAACCCGATTTGACCTTTAATAGCCACAGTGAAAAAGACAAACAAAGAAAATACTACTTGCAACAATAAATGAATTCGGCTTGAAGATGTCATCTTTTGAGTGAGTAGATACTTTGTTATATCTGTTGCTCATAAATTTTAATGTAACATTTGGTCCATATATCCCTAACTTGGAGGATCGTGAGAAAGTACTATTCATCATTTTACCCGGTGAGAAGCTCTATGACCTACCGCCGAAAAGGGAACACCCTAGTTAGTTGATGAGAACGTGCACGATAAAGAATTTAAAAGTAAGTGAAGATATTGCTTTGAGAAACTGTATTCATACTGCATTAGTGACGGATTAATTTTTATCTCTTCTATATACGATGATGGAGAACGGTATTCGTAAGTGAAAGAAGAAAAGATAAACGAGTATCTCTTCGTGGGAATTTGGAGGATTACATATGAGCTGTATTGATAATTAACAGCTGATATAAGTGTTTGTGGTATATGGTTTAAACCGAATAAGATATAGATAATAATAGTAGATTGTGGACTCGCTAGGATATATTTTGGTTACTATAGATTATGGGTAATCATCTCTGAAGAAGTATGGACAAGTGCTGCATGAATTGTCTCCAATGAGAATGGAGTTGGGTAATATGTGCAATGTTTTTAATCTTTTGTAAAAGAATAAAACTGTTGTTTTTAAGAAAAGTAGCATCTAATGGGATTTACTTAACTCTGTATCTGGGAGTGTGCTTGTTTGCTTTCTACTCTATTTTCAAGTTATAGACAGGGCAGCCAAATACCTGTTGGAACAGGTGAAACCTTGATGTACAAGAATTAGAAGATATGGATGCCAACATTATGGTGAGCTGCCAGAAATATGTATATTCCCCTTCTTGTTGTCTACAAAAATTCCTTCTTGGAACACACACACCATAACATTTCATACAAAGATCCACACACAAACACACACATACTTGCCACATGTCCACCAGTAGACACAATACCACACATTCACTGTATGACACCCCAGCCTTATCACTCTGGTAGCACATACACACACACCTGCCATGTGTCCACTGGTAATCACATTACCACACATACATTGTATGACACCCCAGAGTCCGCCTGTCCCATTGGTAGTCACAGTAGTAAACATACACTGTCTGTCTCCTGAGCTTTGTTTCACTGGCTGTCACAGCAGCAGACATATGTTATCTGCTTTCCTAGTCTTATACCACTTTCCTCTGTCAACTGCCGCTCCCCACAGCCTCCATCCTGTACTCACACCACTCAGCCTCAGCTCCTCTGGCTACCACAGTCCATCAGCTGCTTGGCCTTCATCTTATGTTGTGAGTTCTCTGAGTGTGGTAAAATACACTACATTTATGCTAATGTTGCTCTCAGTTCAGCACAAAGCTTAAATACTATATGATACCACATTGAGAGAGGCTTTCACTTTTTTCAGAAACAAAAGCATAAATATTTTCTGAACTGTGTATCTATGGTTAACAACACAGGCAAATTTGAATGACATTTTCAGCTATGTAACCTTAAATTCAAGGTGCCTGGTCCACTTTAAAGCAGAGAGATATTTACGTTAACATTGATTGACTTGATCATGTATTTTAAGTAAGGTTATAAGATTTTACTATTCCTTTAACATCCCTAAACGTAGATTAATATGGTTAATATTAAAGAAGAATTTGTACTTTTTTATATGTTAACTGCTTTAAAGGGATAGTAGTACTTAAAATGTAAAAAAAAATGTTGTAGGGTTTATCCCCCTGAGTAAAACAAGAGTACTCCCACTGCTGAAAGGTGTTTCATTCAAAATTTATTCATTTTCAAAGTTGAATTTTTTTAGGTGCAATATCACAGTGGCCTGAAATTGTACAGTGGCGCTGTTGCTACACCATCCTATGGAAATTTATGGTTCCGGGACCAGAGCTGTCCATAGGATCGTGTAGCAACAGTGCCACTGTACAATTTCAGGCCACTGTGATATTGCGCCTAAAAAAATCAAATTTGAAAATTAATAACGTTTGAATGAATCACCTTTCAGCAGTGGGAGTACTCTTGTTTTACTCAGGGGGATAAACCCTACAACATATTTTTTTTACATTTTAAGTATTACTATCCCTTTATGAGATAGCAGCAAAGATGTAGGATTTAAAATACATGCCTCTAAGTCTGACCAGATATCAGTGCAGTATAAATGAAACCTGGACTAGGTGAGATTGTCCACAGATTATAAATAAATAAATACAATTAGCATTATAACCATACCTGGGAACTCTCAGGGTTTGACCCTGAGACTCAGAGTTTTGGCCCAAATCTCAGGGTGCAGAGCCAAAATCTCAGGGTGAGAGAGTTCAGTGCTCCCTGTTATATATTCTGCTCCAGTTAAATGCCACTTGTACCAGAAAGGCAGAGGGAGAAGTCCTGCTTGATTTGTGTGTGTTCATGCAGTGATATCTGTAAGTTGTTGTGTATTAATGGCTTCTTGAATGCCGATTGGGGAGACTCTCGATTACAGCGATTAGGGATATATCGAGGATAATCTATATTATAGGAAATTTAAAGGTTCATATTTACACATTCTCAGGGTCAGCTCATTTTGAATGTTCCCAGGTATGATTATAACCCTTTGGTGACAAGAGCTTTTTTTACACTGGAAGACAAGAAGATTGTATAGCCTGTTTAGTATACATTTGTTGAACTGTATTTGCCCTATAATTCCTTTTTTACACCCACACAAATTATATACTTTTTTAAGGAAAAGTAAAACTTTCTTTTGATGCCATATTTATATGTATAACTGATTATTTAGTTTGATAATATAAAAAATAGAAAAATAAAAAAACTACATTTTTTATAGGTTTTCTTGCATTTTTTTGACAGGTGCTGGATGCAAAGTATGAACATTTTCTCAAACCTCCAAGTGTCCCTTTTTAGGGGGGACTGTCCTGCTGAGACATAAATCTCTATGTCACTCTTTCATAACATGGTGTCCCTCATTTTAGAAGAACAGACTGTATGGTGTGTATAGAATAGTATCACATTGCTCCACAGCAATAAAAGTCCCATTAATGTTTGTTTAAACTTCAGTATGTAGATTAAATTAGTCTGTGCAAATAAAATACTTTGATCTTGCTCTAAATCATTTATTCAGCTACACAGAGAGGGGGGAGATACAGTGTATAATTCCTGTATTATTCTATGGAGCCTATGCACTAAGATTTCTCAAGTGCTTGGGCTCCATAGAATAACATATAAAATGATGAAGTGATATTACCTCCTTCTCGCACATAAACCCGTGGTGTCAGTAGTTCATGAAACAACATAAACATGCTGTACCCACCTGGGCTTAGATGCACTAAAGGTAGGCAAGGGTTCAGGATGGCGATGTTATGTTGTAAATGTTTTGAATGCACATTTCCAGTATGCATTAATATGTTTTCGTCATCATGCACTAAGCTCTTATAACTGCTTCTGATGTCGGAGATAACAGTCTCAACATCTCCATCCACAGGTTGCCAATGTTGCGGTCTGCCCCCCAGAAAAATAATACACATGTAAATTAACAAGACTGCCCCTTTCTTAAAACGAATATATGTGTGTATGTGTATATATATATATATAAATATATATATATATATATATATATATATATATATATATATATATATATATAAATGTACTCAGAAACAGCACACTTCTTGGATGAAAATAGTTGACCTCTTTATTGTGGCATCATAAAGAGCAAAAACGTTTGGAAGCTCTTTATGATGCTACAATAAAGAGTTCAACTATTTTCATCCAAGAAGTGTGCTATTTCTTGCTACAACCGGGGAACCCCAGGCTGAGTACATTTATATTACAATACCTATGGGACTTGCACCTTCATAATTATTTCATTAATGTTTGCATAGTGTGTGCCATTGCCTTGTACTGTGATTTTATTTATTTATATATTTTATATTTATTTAAATATATATATCTGTTATTGAACACAGAAAAGAACAGTTACATAAGTGAAATCCAAACATTAAAGATGAAAAAATATTAACCCTGTGAATGCCAATGCTATGCAATGTGTTCCATACCCCACTGGAATTCAAAGAGTTAATCTCTATGTTAATGTTTTGGATCTGTTCTTTTTTATCTGTTCTTTTCTGTATTCAATAAAATATATAGCGAGCTGTTTGCGGTGCTGAAATCCGAGCAGATCCTTTTTACCCACACACACACACGCACTGAGAAAGTGGGGTAGCAAAGAGGATGCGCTCAGACTTGAGGACTGTTGGACTGCTGGGGATGTGTAAAGGGGGCATCCCTAACACATTGTTGGCAGTTCGACAACCCTGCATGCTAATGAAGATATTCCCCCCACCTTAATTCTAAATTCTTAGTACATATGGTGGTGTGTCTCCATTGCCAGGGCGATGTGCTCGCCACTCATCATCACCTCTTAGTGCATCTCAGCCTAGTTTTGCTCCACAGCAACACAGTGTAAAAGAAAAGTGCCCTCTCTTTGTCAGTTTTAATTGTTGGGAGAAGTTTTCTCTGTCTCTGCCTCACCACTTCAATGAACAATGACAAAGGCAACAGTGAAAAAAGGCATTTGTTAATGCTAAGGCCCTGAAGCAGTCAGTTACAGCCTTCCTGTGACAATCACTGGGTGCTCTGAAGTGCAAAGGGATAGTAATGTTTCACAAAAACAGCAGCTCCATATGATCTTCATAGTAGTTGATCCATGAAGAGTGTTATTTCAATACTAACAGAGTTGTAGTTCAAGAGTAATTGAATGATAAAGTATCCTCTCCCGCCCCTTTTACCTAGTGTAAGCCACCTCCCCTCAGATCTGGAATCTGGTCCTGGGACCAGACAGCTCGCAGCAAGGGACAATCTTCTTATTGTGATCATAAGGAAAACCCTGCCCCACCTGACAGGTTTTTCAGGTTTTTCCTTATGCTCACTGAAGATTGTCCCTCTCTGTGATCCAAATGGACAGTCTTTCTGCTCTGAGGTGAGCAGTGTTACACTAGGTAAAAGGGGCAGGCTTGGGATATTTTATCATTCAATTACTCTTGAACTACAACTCTGACAGTACTGAAATAACACTCTCCATGGCCCAAATACTATGAAGATTAATCGGAGCTGCTTTTATCGTGAAACCTTACTATCCCTTTAAGGGGCTAAGGCTGCTGGATAAGAACACAATTCAAAGTATTTAAAGTGGACCTGTCACTTCAAGATAAGTGAAGTTAATATTAAATATAACTAAAAACTGCCTAAATATTTTATTCCCCATTTGCTTGTAATATAAATAGTTTTTGAGAAATGAACCTAGTACAACTGACAGGCAGATTTTAATTATTCTTTAAAACAAGCTAAACTTGGCCAGAGGGAAGCGCAACATATTGCTTTACAGGAGATAAAGAAAATAAACTAAAATTGCTGTATAGTGTTGTGGTTAAGATCTGCCAGTTTTAACTCCTAAAGGACCCATGATGGTCCTGGACCATCCTGGAATTGGGGGCTCCCCGCGCAGCTCCACGCCATTCAGGGAGTCTGGAATCGGAATCCGAAAAAAAAAAATGGTGCCTGGTCCTTAACTGACCTCACTGTGCGTGCGCGGCCTGTCCTTAAGGGGTTAATGAGTAAAAGATAACATAAAGATATGGATAAGGATCTATAAATAATATTTTATGAAAAAATATGTTATAGTGCTTTTTTGCTGAGTAAAATATGGATGCCCCCCTTGCTGGAATATTTTTCATTTAAAAGTTATTACTGCTCAAACATATTGCTTCTAATCAAACTTAACAACAGTGCCAACTGGTGTCCAAAAAGGCATTTTTATATAATGCTCTATATGGGAGAGCTTGAGTCATGGGCTATGGCTCTCCATAGTAAGACATATGGACAGCAATTTTTGATGACCCCAAAAACTGCAGTAAAAAAAAAAATGTACGCTTTAATTACATTTGGATGAAATATCTACCCACACTGGGAATATAATTGTTCTACTCAGCACAGCAGGATAATAATTACATTATTTTGGTAAGAAAAAAAAATTCTCCTTTAAAACACAAAAATTAACAATTCACGTAAATATCTAGGTGGCTTAAAACAACACTAATTTCACAGTACAAAGAAAATTAGCAATATAACCGTAATGAATAACTTTGATGAAGTTAGACATTTACATACCTCACATGCTACATAATGAACATATCAAGAAGGGAATAATAAAACTTCACTTTTATATGTGTATTTTAAAAGTAGAGATAAAAAATACACAATGGCATTTAAAGCATCACATTTATGTAGTAATGAACACAGAATGTTGAGCAAAATAGCTATGCTTAAATACCCACTTAAAGGGTTTGTAATGTTTCACAAAAACAGCAGTTCCAATTAATCTTCATAGTGGAGGGTGTTATTTGAATACTGCTAGAGTGTAGTTCAAGAATAATTGAATGATAAATTATCCCCCTCCAGCCCCTTTTACCTAGTGTAAGCCACTTCCCCTCAGATGTGGAATCTGGTCACTTGACTGGACAAGTCGCAGCAAGGAACAATCTTCTTACTGTGAGCATAAGGAAAACCATGGCCCCCTTGACAAGTTTTCCCCTTATGCTAACTGAAGATTGTCTCTCTCTACCATCCACCTGAACACCTCCTTGCTGCTCTGAGGTGGGCAGTGTTACATCAGTAAAAGGGGCAGGAGAGGGATACTTCATCATTCGATTACTCTTGAACTACAACTCTGACAGTACTGAAAGAACACTCTCCATGGCCCAAATACTATGAAGATTAATTGGAGCTGCTTTTATTGTGAAACATTACTATCCCTTTAAGGATTATCTGGTCTGTGTTATCCAGCTCCTGTGTTTTAGAAGTTCCAGTTGTAGTTTCATCAAGCCAAACAATGGCCATGAATATATCTGGAGGTTTTTTTTTAGCTTTTTTACATAAATGGTATTGCACCATTTCATTTGCTCACACACACCCCCTATATTCGTAGTTGTCATATATATAAAGCTTGGATGCCAAGCAAACTATGCACATGTCTGTGTTTTTTCTGCTTTTTAATTACATCCTGATTGTTCCAACTAGCTGTTGATCTGTCAGTTTCCTGCATATTATCAGTCTGTTCTTGTAAGAAAAAGAGTAAACAGCTGGATTTTTGATGCTCCCGTAACTTCTAATGTAGGCAGACAGTCATAGAGAGGGATCTGGGGTTGCCTTACAGGAGTATTAGTGGTAGCAAGCTGTTTTCTGGGTGTGGGTATGAAGGGAAAAATAAATAAAAAATGAAGCTTTTTGACTGATTAACCCCTTAAGGACCATTGACGTGGCAGGACCGTCATGCTGGTCCGGCACTTAAGGACCAGTGACGGTCCTGGCACGTCACGTACTTTTACTCACCGCGCTCCTGTAGGAGCGTGGTAAGTAATACCGGACACTGAAGTTGCTCGCTCCAAGACTGGAGCGATCTCTTCCAGTGCCCCGTTTGATGTGCCGCCCCACGTGATCAGTCACGTGGGACGGCACGTCAAAGGGACAGCACGCCCGGGACCGCTGGTCTTAAGGGGTTAATAACAGACATGCAGGTGATCCAAGTTCCCACTTGAGCTGGTTGAGCCTAAGATACTACTGAGAATGAGTGAGAGAGTAACAGATATTTCACATATATAAATGCATCATACGTTCAACACAAACATACATGTACGTGTGTGCACAATCCTACATGCAAAAGAACAGAAGGATCAAGCATTCAGCCAGGTGTAGTGGTGGTCGTGCATGCCTCCACCAGCTCCTGTGCTTTTCTCCTTATCCATTATTGAATGTTCTTGATTCTGATGCTAGCAGGTGTATGAGCTCCCACACTTACCACCAGGCCTGCCGCCACCATCACTAGTTTTGTTATAACAATAAAGTTGCGCAGTTCTTCTAGTGTTAAACAGCAAAGAACTGGAACAGGTCAAGTTCAACAGCCACAGGCAAAACAGCACCAAGCACAATGAGGCAGGGAAGACAGAAGTAGGTTTGTTCAATAACTGCAGATCAACAAAGGAATATAATGTTCAGTAACAACACTGGTTCAGAAATAGGAGTGGTGAAAGCTTTTGCCTCAACACTGAAATAGGAGAAAATGGCACTTTCTACCTAGCGAGAAAATTCCAGTAAAAAGTACAGTTTTCCTAATAGGAATACTATATTTCTCCCCTCACATGGTAGTTTTCTCTTCTTTTCCTGCAGCCATGAAAAAAGAGTTGTCGGGCTCTCATAGCATGCAATTCTGTGTTTGGGGAAAGCAGCAGTGAAGATAGGGAAATAAAGTGGAGTCGAAGCTTAGTTTAGGGAGTCTTTTAGGTAGTACATTTGTTCACTGTATTAGGGGAGTCTGGGGGCATTCTGGGGGAGACGAAGGGAGAAAGGAGGTTGACCCCAAATACCCACAATGTGGTGTGACTGACTGGTAAGACACAAGCAGCTGTGATCCAAGCTCCTGTCTGATCTTGCAGTTATTATCTCTCTGCTGGGGGAGTCTGGGAGGGGTGTGAGAAGGGAGAAAAGGAGGTTGACCCCAAATAGCTTAACATTCTGTCTGACTGACTTGATTTGAAAGACACAGGTAGCTGCATTCCAATTTTCATGCTGTTATTTTCTCTGTATTGGATGTGTCTGGGAGTGTGAGAAGAGCTCAAAGGAGGTTGACCCCAAATACCTCAACATTCTGTCTGACTGATTTGATTTGAAAGTCACAGGCAGCTGTGGTTCAATGTCTTTGATCATCTTGCTGTTATTATTTTTATGCTGGGGAAGTCTGGGGAAAGAAGTTGCTGATTATTTTTTTGTTATAATTTTTTTTGGACAGCGATAACATAACTGTAACTGATAACTGTAAAAAAAATAAACACAAACAAAGAAAATTAGGTAACAGACAGCTGACTGGGACCCTGACGTGAACTGTGTGGGTGAGGCAGACTTGATAGACAGCAGACAAACAGAATTGTGAGGAGCACCCATCGAGCACGAACAAGGTAAAGTGTCTTGTTCTAGGCATGGTAGCCTCTTAATGGTGCTACAACTCACGTTTTTCACTCCCATGTGCCATTGCAGAGAGGAAATCTCCATGTCCATATCAGACTGGTCCTGCCCACAGACAGTCCAGCTCCGAAATGTCAGGCAAATCCTCTCTGCACGAGAGAAACAGCATAACCACAGACGTATGTTTTGGCCTATATGGGCCTCATCAGTGCAGTGGCGCTGAATCCCTCTAGGCACACGGAAGCAAGGGCCCATGCCTGGGATGCCCTTATACTTAGGGAGACAAACAGAATTGTGAGGAGCACCCATCGAGCACGAACAAGGTAAAGTGTCTTGTTCTAGGCATGGTAGCCTCTCAATGGTGCTACAACTCACGTTTTTCACTCCCATGTGCCATTGCAGAGAGGAAATCTCCATGTCCATATCAGACTGGTCCTGCCCACAGACAGTCCAGCTCCGAAATGTCAGGCAAATCCTCTCTGCACGAGAGAAATAGCATAACCACAGACGTACGTTTCGGCCTATATGGGCCTCATCAGTGCGGTGGCGCTGAATCCCTCTAGGCACACGGAAGCAAGGGCCCATGCCTGGGATGCCCTTATACTTAGGGAGACAAACAGAATTGTGAGGAGCACCCATCGAGCACGAACAAGGTAAAGTGTCTTGTTCTAGGCATGGTAGCCTCTCAATGGTGCTACAACTCACGTTTTTCACTCCCATGTTCCATTGCAGAGAGAAAATCTCCATGTCCATATCAGACTGGTCCTGCCCACAGACAGTCCAGCTCCGAAATGTCAGGCAAATCCTCTCTGCACGAGAGAAACAGCATAACCACAGACGTATGTTTTGGCCTATATGGGCCTCATCAGTGCAGTGGCGCTGAATCCCTCTAGGCACACGGAAGCAAGGGCCCATGCCTGGGATGCCCTTATACTTAGGGAGACAAACAGAATTGTGAGGAGCACCCATCGAGCATGAACAAGGTAAAGTGTCTTGTTCTAGGCATGGTAGCCTTGATAGACAGCAGACAAGATTTAATATTTTGTTCAGGGCCAACACACAAAGTAGTTGAGTAATGTCCAGCAAATATGCAGGGGAAGGGGGAAAGGAGCAGTGTAGGGAGTAAAGTGGTAGTTCAAAAACTGGTTGGTTGCTGCAGCATGTGCAGTAAATGATGAAGGTCCCTCTTCTCCCGGGAAGGATGCAGTTTGTCAAGGTCCCACCAAAAGTTCCACCACCAGTGCCAGTACTATAAAAAGATAAGACAACAATGAGCCACATTTTAGTGTTGATGATAACATAATGGAGGAAGGTGTAGCCGTTGAACCAACTGCCACATCTGACATTGAGACAAACAAGCACCAAAACACCTGTCCTCAAAGTAGTAGCAAACTGTGTGAAAGTAAAAAGAAATTGTTTAATAACTTTAAAAGCTTACAGGGATATAAGGGTAGTGGGCAAGAAGTGGCAGGTGATGTTGAGTGTGACCTAATGATGACTGACGATAATGTTAATAATGTAGATCTAAAATATATCTCTCCAGCATCTTCCTCTTCATCAGATACTGGTGAGGTTGAGAGGAGTAGAAATGATGACATGGACAGAAAGTTAGCTGAAAGGCAAAGGTTCAGTCTTTCCCCACTGAAAAGGATCACTGTGCCTGGCTATAAACTATCTGAGAAAACCATTGGAAACTCTGACCCTGAACAAGCAAGATGCCTAAAAACGCACAGTCATCGTGTTAGGCAGCATTTTCACTGCTTCCAAGTCCAAGCCCCACTCAGCCACACACAAGTGTATTGAGTAACCAGCAGCAACAACAAAAGCACTCGTTATTAACATCCATGACCTTAGCTATGATGAGTGCCTCTGCTGCTGCTGGAAGTACTGTACTATTAACACCTAGTAGTAGTAGTAGTAGCAGCAGATTTGCATCAACATCTAGCCCCAGTAGTAGTAGCAGCCCCTCAGGAACCCCACAGTCCATGAAGTCCACAGTAGGAGGAAAGGAGGCTTACACCTAAGCAGCTCCTCAATGATAACCCACCTGAAGCACAACCACATGTCTGATTGAGAGACACACCATTAACAAGTCATGGGTGCCACAACTAGCAGCAGCAGAAGCACACCAAAAAGTCCCCAGGGCTCTGGGGCAGATAAGACAACTTGTGATGCTATTGATGTGTCAGAGAGTGTGCCACTGCCAGTAGTTAGTTAATTCCAAATAACACCTATGGCTCCCTCTGCAGAGGAGTATGATGGCTCTGGGTTTGCTGTTGGAGATGACAAGAGTTATAGAGTGCCTACACATATTGCCACTATCTCCACCACCTCCACAAGTGATGGTATTAAAGCAATAAAGTTACATACTATGTACTGCCATCCCACACTTACTAAGTCCTTAGAAAGAAGTAAAAGCTTGCACAAACATAATGCAAAGATATGCCTATGGAATAGTAAACTTGCGGAATTGTTGATGGTTGACATGCTGCCCTTTTCTTTAGTTGAAAACAGAGGCTTAAAAGAACTGATGTCATGTGTTGCACCCTGTTGGAATATCCCAAGCTGCAGTTATTTTTCAAGTATGGTTGTGCCAATGTTACATAAGTAGGAAGTTAGTGTTGTAGGCAAAGGACAAAGGCACTCAACCTGCTAACAATCGTTTCAAGGCATATGTTGTTGTAGGACTTACAACCTTGATTTTTGGCTATTTATTTATCCACTTCAGCCCTCAAAAGTAATATTGTGGTGGAAAAGCTTGCAGTCATAGGAAACATAGGTTGAAAAATGTATTGGCAGTGGAGGAAAAGTAAAAAACTTTCGCTAAAAAAGTGAAAAAAAAAATTTTTTTTTGCAAAAAAAGTAATGTGGGAATGTTTCTGGCTTTTTTCTCATCCGTGTTCAGCAACAGCAGATTTAAGTTGGGACAGCAAACATTACAGGGGTCGGGAACAGGGCTGGTTTAGCTACAGTAGATCAATGCAGGAAAAAGAAGCAAACAATATTGTGGTCATCAACAAAGCTGGAGAACAGGATCAAACAGCATACACTGAACAAGGCAAAACAGGAAGCAATGAACAAGCACTAATGCAGGGAAGAGACTGCTGTATAAAGGAGACCAGGTGATCACAGGAGCTGAACTGAACTCAGGTAATCTTTGGATTGGACTGACACACAGGCAGAAAAAGGCAAAGTTCTCACAGGAAATTCATTGGCTGTAGGGAAAAGGCAAAGTGTTTATTTTTTCTGTGGGTAGTAATTTCTATGGAAAAAGTGGCAAATAGTGAAAGTTCCTGAGAAAAAATTGATTATTTGCTCTTTTTCTAGTCAACCCTGGATATCATGACCATAGAGGTCGACATAACAGTTGCGAGCAGGATTTCTTGACCTCAAACTCTTCTATTTGCACATGGTAATCTTATACAGCCTCCTCTTGTCAGCCTGCTTCAGTTTTGAGGAAAAAATGTCTTCACAGACATGACATCCAAGATGAACTGCAGATGTTATTTCTGGAACCAAAGTACAAGGGCAAAAATCAATGTGGTCACTAGGACTTTGTGGCCACAGTATGGTAAGTGATTAATAAATAAGAGGTTTTACTTTCACACATAAGTATGAAATGTGCCCATATCTGCTCTTTTTGGAAAAGTAAACAAAGTGTACTTTGCAATTACAATAAAACAGAACAATACATGGAACCCATCCAGCAATAAAGAAACTATAATAAACACTCTTCCTATCAGCAATGTATTTTCTTGTAAATGATTTGAGCTTATTTAAAATTCAGTTTCTGTTTCCTTTTTAAAAACCTTTGTAGGCCAACTGGTATATTTATGTGCCCTACCCATATTACAAAAGTAAAAAGTCATGTACAGACAACACAGTCACATGTTAATGTTTGTTCAATAATGTTTTCTTTTAAAGACTAATTATTGTAATTATTACATTAACTCTATCTCTGCAAGTTGACCTACAAAACATGGAATGTTTTGATGATAAAATATTGTGTATGATAAAAAAGCAACTGTAATATAATTGCTTTGGGATTCATTTATACATATATTATATTTTTAGAGATTTCATAGTGCATAAGTACCATCGAATTACATAGGAATTGGAGAGTTTATCTCACTGGATAATTTCTCTCACCTTTATCTCCCCTGTGTGCATCCCCCGGAATATAGAGCATCTCTCTGAATTACATTACTAATATGCAGTATAAAATACTTAACGTTATTACTGTTAATGCAGTTGCTAACTGGCTGGTATTTCATTTGCTGACTGGAAAAGATAGTCTGTGAGTTGTTGATGTTAGTTAAATGAAAGCAAGCTAAAAACTATTACTGTGCACTTTGGCTCAGATTTATAAAAAGCATTTCCATGTATCTATTCAGGGACATTCTTGGAAAGAAGGAATGAGCTCATATTCTAGAAAGCCAGTCTGGACCCCACCAGACTTGAGGATCACAATCAGACTGGTCTGTGTTACAAAATTTCTCATGTCATTACTGCATTGACTATGGGAATAATCAGAAAACAAAATAAATGCAGGAGAAAGTTGAAAAGTGAGAGCCAAGGTACTAAGACTATAGCATGGTACTGTGAAAGAGAGTTGGGAACTGAGAAGGAGCACAACTGGTGATAGTGCCTATGTGAGTAAGATGACAAGGCGGAAGTAAATCTGTGCTGGTAATGCGTGTTGTTGAAAATGTTGCTCTGTTACAGAAAAGCAAATTATTTCCTTGCTGGGGATTTATATTATATAGGAGACATTGGCTCTAACAAAGATGTATACTGAATCATTGCACAATCAGTGAAATGGTTTTGTTTGGCAGAACTCGCTGACATATGTGGCACAGCCTGAATAATTAGTGTGGTGATTCTGAAACTGATTTAGTATCATCTATATTTCATGTTAGATATTTTTACTTAAAACCATATAATTTGTTGGGGGGATATGCACTGGTACATAGTAAAGGCACTTAAAAAAAAAAAACAACAACAAAATAAAAGAACAAAAAAAGAAACAAATGAAAAACATTATAGTACAGATACCTATTTTTCCAGAAATACGCCCTGTTTAAGACAAAGATTTACATAACATTCAGCTTTATTTATCAGTTTATGCAAATTAGAGAGTATTGGACAATACAGTTGGGTGCCAGATAATAACATTCCACACCCCTTCATGTTTAATTTAGTGACCTGGAAAAACAAAGTCCATAAGACACATCCCCACAGTCAAAAACAATATATCTAAGTTTATTTTAAATCCTTTGAGGGTTAAACATTTTTCTGGCACTTAAAGTTTTACAGCTAATGTAATGATAGTCTATAAAGAAAAAAAATAGAATAAAACTTTGTTATATGAGATGGTACTAGCTAAGAGTCTGATTTTTTTTTTCATAAATTTTCTCAGAAGTTCATGATTTGCCAGTTTTCAGAGAAAGTTGAAAATTCATAAAATATTCTCTTTTCCTCTTATACTATATAATAAAATGCTAGTGATGTTTGTCAGAAGCCTTCATGCACAGTAGAGACTGCGCATGACTGCATCGCTGTCACGGACTCAAAGAAGGGCAACAGCAATAACAATACAATATGGCAGATGTAATGAAGGCTAGCTGCTATGGAAGCACCGAGCTGAGCTCCAAAAGACAGGGTAAAGATAAGCTGCCTCAGGTCCGCACCAGAGGATCACATAGATCCGCACCTGTACCAACAATGTTCAGAGAAAGGCTACAAGCCACAGGTACGCACCTGGACAGACAAGGTACAAAGAAAGGCTACTACATGCAGGTCTGCACCTGAACAGCCAAGGATCCAGAAAAGGCTACTGTGCTACAGGCCCGCACCTGAACACAGCAGTAAATGGACAGGGACACGGAGACATCTGCCAGGACCACCAGGAGTACCCTACCAGTTATCCACTGGAGCCTTGGTATGCTGGGTGTGCAGTGGACAACCCCAGGTAGCATCAGGGTGGGTAGTCAGACAAACAGGAACCCCCACAGAGCAATACTGAAACAGCAGCAAGTTGTACCAAATAGGTATAGGACTAGCCAGGGTCATACACAGAGCGGGTAGTGGGACAGAGCCAAAGGTCAGTACCAGAGACGGATAGTCAGCCAGACCAAAGGTCATACACAGAGCAGTTAGACTACCAGAGCCGCAGGTCCACACCAGAAGGAATGTCAGCCAAGCCGGGGTCATACACAGAGCGGGTAGTCAGACAAACCAAAGGTTGGCACCAGAACAGGTAGTCAGACAAACCAAGATATGCACACAACACTAGCCGACTGCACTGGACACCACGAAAGGGCAAATTAGTTAGTGTCCAGGCAGTTTAAGTACTCTAAGCTCCTCCCCAGGAAGGTAGAGCACTGTCACTTTAAGAGCCACACACATCACTCAAGGAATCCCCCAGTGACGCGCACCTGACTCAGCCGGCCAGCAGAAGGAGCCAGAGCCATGCAGAAACCACACACACAGGAAGCCGCTATCACGGTGCCTGTGATCGCTGCCTTCTCCTGTCAGTTACCTGAATGGGCTCTCCATTGGCTGCCTGCCTTCAGCCCGCCAAGTATTGCCTATTTAGACTGGGCTTGGGCACCCTTTGGTTGCCCTTTTGTGGTGTCTCTATGTCGCCTGCACCTGCACTGTGTTCCTGAGCTTCCTGGGCCGTTACTACTCAATGCTATCCAGTGATCGCTTGAGTTCCTGCTAGACAGCTTCCTCAGTTCCTGCTGCCGTTCCTGCTCCAGTTGGCTGCCATTGCTAATCCTGTTTCCTGTCCTGTACTGGCCGTGTTCCTGCTGCCGTTGCTGCTTCGGTTGGCTGCCATTGCTGATCCTGTTTCCTGTCCTGTACCGGCTGTGTTCCTGCTTCTGGATTGCCTGCAGAGTGCCTCCTCCCTCCAGACGCTGTTGGAAACATTTTCATATCTCTCTGTTTGGTAACCCAGTACGCGGGTACTGGTTCGCTCCATGTATAACCGGTTGCTCGCTGCATCCTATACAGCACCGGTAGAGATTGTGTAATCCAGCACGCGGGTACTGGTTCGCTCTATGTGTAACCGGCTGCTTGCAGCGTTCCTCACAGCACCGGTAGAGATTGTGTACCCAGTACACGGGTACTGGTTCACTCCATGTGTAACCGGCTGCTTGCTGTGTTCCATACAGCACCGGTAGAGAACTGTATAACCTAGTACGTGGGTACTGGTTCGCTCCATATTTAACCGGTTGCTTGCTGCATTCCATACAGCACCGGTAGAGAACTGTATAACCCAGTATGCGGGTACTGGTTCTCTCCATGTTTAACCGGTTGCTTGCTGCATTCCATACAGCACCGGTAGAGAGTTGTGTCACCCAGTACGCGGGTACTGGTTTGCTCCATGTATAACCGGCTGCTTGCTGCGTTCCTTACAGCACCAGTAGAGATTGTGTAACCCAGTACGCGGGTACTGGTTCACTCCATGTATAACCGGCTGCTTGCTGTGTTCCATACAGCACCGGTAGAGAATTGTATAACCCAGTACGCGGGTACTGGTTCGCTCCATATTTAACCGGTTGCTTGCTGCATTCCATACAGCACCGGTAGAGAATTGTATAACCCAGTACGTGGGTACTGGTTCGCTCCATGTTTAACCGGTTGCTTGCTGCATTCCATACAGCACCGGTAGAGAATTGTATAACCCAGTACGCAGGTACTGGTTCGCTCCATGTTTAATCGGTTGCTTGCTGCATTCCATACAGCACTGGTAGAGAGTTGTGTCACCCAGTACGCGGGTACTGGTTCGCTCCATGTATAACCGGCTGCTTGCTGTGTTCCTTACAGCACCGGTAGAGATTGTGTAACCCAGCACGGGGGTACTGGTTTGCTCTATGTGTAACCGGCTGCTTGCAGCGTTCCTCACAGCACCGGTAGAGATTGTGTACCCAGTACGCGGGTACTGGTTCACTCCATGTATAACCGGCTGCTTGCTGTGTTCCATACAGCACCGGTAGAGAACTGTATAACCCAGTACGCGGGTACTGGTTCACTCTATATTTAACCGGTTGCTTGCTGCATTCCATACAGCACCGGTAGAGAATTGTATAACCCAGTACGTGGGTACTGGTTCGCTCCATGTTTAATCGGTTGCTTGCTGCATTCCATACAGCACCGGTAGAGAATTGTATAACCCAGTACGCAGGTACTGGTTCGCTCCATGTTTAACCGGTTGCTTGCTGCATTCCATACAGCACCGGTAGAGAGTTGTGTCACCCAGTACGCGGGTACTGGTTCGCTCCATGTATAACCGGCTGCTTGCTGCGTTCCTTACAGCACCGGTAGAGATTGTGTAACCCAGTACGCGGGTACTGGTTTGCTCCATGTATAACCGGCTGCTTGCTGCGTTCCTTACAGCACCGGTAGAGATTGTGTAACTCAGTACGTGGGTACTGGTTCGCGCCACGTATAACCGGTGGCTTGCCGCATTCTGTACAGCACCGGTAGAGATATTGTAACCCAGTACGCGGGTACTGGTTCGCTCCTTGTATAACCGGTTGCTTGCTGCATCCCATATAGCACCGGTGGTTCTTGTCTGTTCAGTACGCAGGTACTGGTTCGCTCCATTATTTACCGGGTGCTCACTTACACCTGATAGCCCTGGCAAGGCCTCTGTCTGTCCAGCATAGGCGACTGGTTTGTTCCACCTATATGCCAGTCGCTGAGGCCATCTCTGTCTTGCACCAGTACTTGCAGTCTCTAGGCTGCCTTGCCCGGTATATTGGTAAGGCCGGTAGAACCTATTCCATCTCGTACCAGTTTAAGGTTGCCTTACCCGGTATTGGCAAGGCCGGTACAGCCTCCTTCCTCCTTGCACCAGTTTCAAGGCTGCCTTGCCCGGTATATTGGCAAGGCCGGTAGAGCCTCCTTCCTCGTTGCACCAATCTCTTTAGGATGCCTTGCCCGGTATATTGGCAAGGCCGGTAGAGCCTCCCTCATCTCTGAACAAGCCTTCCAGGCTGCCTTGCCCAGTATATTGGTAAGGCCGGTAAAACCTATTCCATCTCATGCCAGTCTAAGGTTGCCTTACCCGGTATTGGCAAAGCCGGTAGAGCCTGTCTCTCATTCTTGGTACCACTACTCACTATTGCTATGTACTGGGTTAATGTTGTTATATGTTTATGCATAACCCGCGAGGGTTCTCTTTAAACTTTTCAATAAAGTTGTGTGTTTATCTTAACTCTGTGTCTGAGAGTCAAAACAAACCGTGACAGCCGTATCCAGAATGCCACGGGGACTGGCTGCCGAATGGGGCACACTAGCAGCCGGTTCCCTAGAAGGTAATCATGAATGCTTATAATCGCGTGGAAAAGTGAGGCGGCATATGTACTTAGAGCAGGACCAGAGTAGTAAGACATCACCTGGACCTTGGCCCGTGTACACGGGCTTTTACACTAGTAGTAACATAGTTGATGAGGCTGAAGACAGACATGTGTTCATCAAGTCCAGCCCATACCAAATCGCCCCTGTTAATCCAGAGGAAGGAAAAAAAAAACATTTGAATCCGTTTCCATTTAAGGGTAAAAAACATTTCTTCCTGATTCCAAATGGCAGTCAGATAGTTCCCTGGATCAACAACCTATCTGCTTTGAAGCCATTGTATTTCTCTCAAGAATTTTTTCCTCTGTCACCTATCCTTTATATAGTCACGATAATTCCTGCTCCACTACATAAAAATACAGAACTACATTTAATTCTGTGAGATGTAGTTGATGTGGAAGAATCCAGTAGCAGCAGCAGCAGTCCTAGTAGTAGCTGTGGTCAGCATCAGAGCCCACCAGATGGTGCTATATCCACCCCAACCACATCCCCTTGTAACTGAGACAATCAGGAGTCCAGCAATGTAGCAAGAATATGGTCCTCATTGCTTTTAATGGATACCTGGATTTGGAAGCCGTAATGCCTCTGATGACTGAGATAACTGTATTTTTAAGCATGTTTACTTCTACATTTTCCAGATGATCTCTCAAAAAAGATAATAAACATGCATGTAGCTCCTTTCTAGTGGTGGAAAGCTGAGCCTCTTTTGGCTAATTTTTGGGCCAAATCATCATCGCTCTCAATCTCTATGTTTTTTGTATCTGAAGAAGAAGAAGGGGAAATCATTTTTATTCAGAATAAAACATTACAGAGAAATGGAAAGAGCATCAAGTTAACATATGAACAAAATAGGTAAGGATACATTTATCAGTGTAAGGTCATGGATCTGTCTATAACCAACATATACATATATATATATATATATATATAACCATAAATCACAATAATCCAGTTGAATAGACAAACCAACCCTGTTATGTTTCTTAACCTTGGTTTGTGAAGAATAAGGAAAGTAAACTCATCGGAATTAAATTTTAATTACCTAGAGAGACAGAAAAGGTTAGAGCAAGGGTAAGGAGGAAAAGGAGATGAGGAAAAGTAACCATACTGTCAGGAGCTGCACTCCTAAGTACACGGAGGGGACAAGCCTATATATAATGATAGTATAAAGCAGGGCATGCAAGCCCAATGCAATGAAGATTCTATTCTGTCAAAGAGCTGCCGTAAGTATTGTGTAATAGTAGGCAAAGCAGAAAGTTCAGTTAAAGACTAACTCATTTGGCAGCAGGAAAGCTTATATAATTCTTGTTTCTCTGTGTTATGAGGCAAAGGTTGAATTTGATGGATGTGTCATTTTTCAACCTAATTTACTATGTTTACTAGGTTACTATGTAATTAAGCCATGGTTGCCATATATGAGTGAAGGTGTTAAGAGTATTTGAAACTAGGCAATGCGTTTTCTCTAAGGCAGCTACTGGCTGGTTAATTGTACCAATCTTTTAATACGGACATTAATAACGTTTCCAGTGCTATGGGATAAGGCATTTTGCTGTGTCTGTCAGAAACTATTGTATCTGATGGCTCTGCAATCCATAGAATACTAATTATTTCTTTAGTTGTTAGGTTCCAATATGGAGTGATTAACTGACAGTCCTACCTTAAATGAATAGTTCCTTCTTCTAAAATGCAGAGCCAACATAATGAGGAACAACTGAGATACATCTTGGCTAATCTGTGAGGCACATATTACAATCTAGTCAATAATTCAAAATTGGTTTCTTTGTTTTTAACATTTTTTGGGATTCTGTGACCAAGCACTTAAAAATATAAAGCCATTTAGTCTCAGGCCATGATATTGATAAATCATGTTTCCAGTAAGTCAAAAAGCAAAATTTGGTGATTGAAGAAATATTGATCAGTATTTTAGCAATATTTGAAATCACCTTGTTAGAGAGGATACCTAGTTCAACAACACTCAAATGGTGTAAGATGCCACAGGGAATATCTTTTAGTAGTAAGGTCTAAAAGAAAATGAGAAACTTGTCTATATTGTCAAAATTGGTTTCGTGGGAGATAATAGTTGTGACTTTTGAAGGAGGTTAGACCTGTGTCAAGGATACATTTATCCAATGTGTGGATACAGAGTTGTTTTCATTGAGCAAAGGGACTTCTTAGTAGATGCCCTAGAGGGAAATCAGGATGTTCATAGATGTAGAAGAGAGGAGAAGAGTAAGATGCGCATTTGGCAATGCTATTAACAGAGTCTCATACTTGTAGTAATAAGTGTTTCAGAATAGGGTGGGGTGTTATTAAGACGGAATAGGAGCAAGGTTTTTCTTCAGAGCACATTATAGGTGTCACTCATTGGAATACATAGTTGAAGTGAAAATACCCATACTTTCCGCTGGTGTTTGGAGCATTCTAATAAAGTGGCTATGGTGGATGTATAGTAATGTTTCTTAATATCTGGTAGCCATAAGCCTCTTTTATTAGTAGGGAGGTATAAACAGGAAGTGACAAACCTGTTTTTTTAAAAGCCCATTCAAAAGAATTAGTTAAAGACTGCAGCTTAAAGAGTTATCTGGGAGGGAATGGAAGTGGGATGTGATAAAGAGGTAGAGGTACAAGGAGAAGAAAAAGAGTGCAAACACTAAGAGTAATCCATTGCAATTCCAATAAATAAATGCCCCGCTTGATATCTAGTGCACTCACCAGATATTTTCTTTGTAAAGTTGCCCAAAGTGTCGCTCGTACACCCACAGCTCCCAAGGGGCCAATATTTGTCTTAAATGTTCTGGAGAGCTTGAGTCTTAAATTATGACCTTCCATAGTCAGTGATAACAACAGTGCCACAATAGAAAACTGCCGTCTAATTAAAAAAAATAAAAAAAACGTTGAAGCTTTAATAAGTCTCTGGAGTTCCAGAGAGATCAGTGTCAGGTAGAGATAGGTGAAAGTTTTTTCCTCAAAAGCAAAACATTTCACTTCCCATAAAAAGTGTTCTTTTTCTACTTTTTCTGTTTTTTCCATTGCAATGAAATCAATGAAAGTAATATCATTCCTCTCCATGTGAAAAGTATCTTCCATGTATTCCCAACATGCTAACTCACCAGTATAAAAAGGTGTATCAGTTTACTGTGTGTGTTTAGTCTGTGTTTGGGAAAGAGAGATAAGGATGCTGAAATTTTGACTGTAGCTCATGTAGGTAGACATACAAAGAAAGGGACCTGGAATTGGCTTTTGCTATGCAGACGCTCCTAAACCGCACTGCTCACCTTGGTTAGGTGCCTCGTCAACATGTGGCTTCTCCAGACTCAGCACCAGTGGTATCCTCTAATCCTGAGGCCAGTACTAATCAAGGATTGTCGGGTACTGCTTCCCTTCCTCAATGCTATGAGGGGGAGCCTACTCTCTGCAGAGGGTTCTTGAACCAGGTGGGCATATTTCTGGAAATGGTACCACATGCCTTTCTAAATGATCGAAGCAAGGTCGGTTTTGTAATCTCACTGTTGTCCAGTAGGGCACTGGCGTTGGACAATCCCTTGTGGGAGACAGGTAGACTGATTGTTGCCAATTACACCAAATTTGTGAACTACTTCTGCAGGGTCTTTGACATTCCAGCCACAGCAGTATCTGCAGCAAAACGGCTTATGACCATACGACAGGGAGCATGCACCATAGCCGATTATGCCATTGAGTTTCATACTTTGGCTGCAGAGGTGGGCTGGAACAATGAGGCACTCGTAGGAGCATTCTCTCAAGGGCTGTGTGACTCCATTAAGGATGAGATGGCAGCCCGTGACCTGCCGACAGAGCTGAACGAATTTATTTCCTTTATGATATTGATCGATACCAGGTTGAGAGAGAGTCCTTCATTTAAGAATCTGGGGCATAAGGTCACAACAGGTTTGGTGCTTAGTTTTTCTCTCTCACCCTATCCTCCCTCACCTCCCATTCCTCCTGGGTCAGAATCTGTCAAGAGTGAACCTATGCATTTGGGCTTCACTCGCCTGTCCAGAGAGGAGAGCGAGTTCCGAAGCAGAGAGGGCCTCTGTTTATATTGTGGCAAGGCTGGCCACTTGCTGAGTTCCTGTCCTACCCATCCGGGAAACACTCGCACCTAGGGTTAGGTCTATGGCAGACTGTAGCTGGTGTTTCACAGTCCCCTAACTCAAGAGAGACCCATCCTTGAGATAGTAGTGTCCTGGTACACATCCTCATTTACGGCTCCGGCCTTGGTGGATTCTGGAGCTGCTGGATATTTCATGGATGCTGACTTTGCGGTCACGCACGATATTCCTCTGCTGCCTCGCACCTCTCCTCTGGCTATTGAAGCTATTGACAGTAGACCTCTGCAGCCGTCACA
This sequence comes from Rhinophrynus dorsalis, assembly GCA_037306005.1. NCBI lineage: Eukaryota > Metazoa > Chordata > Amphibia > Anura > Rhinophrynidae > Rhinophrynus > Rhinophrynus dorsalis. The sequence continues at coordinate 75,655,918 of CM074725.1, forward strand.
CATGACTCATGAGACTTGTTCACTAGTCCTTAGGGTAGGGGAGTAGTCCAAAGGGTAGGGGCGCTCCATGTGGATACCCTACAGTTCCAGATTATAAAGTCTCCTCACTTTGCAGTCATTATGGGGTTTCCTTGGCTTCAGACTCACAATCCCAGGATAGATTGGCAGACTTGCAACATTGTGTCCTGGTCACCCTTTTTGTGCTGAGACTTGTCTACAGCAGCCTACCAGAATTTTAGGTACCTCTCCACCACTACCTGCTATGTACCAATCTTTCAAAGAGGTATTCAACAAGACTGAGGCTAGTACATTGCCGGCACATAGGGCCTTAGACCGTACTATTGATTTGATTCCGGGAGCCATACCTTCTAGGGGTCAGGTGTACCCTCTGTCTGTGGAGGAGAATCATGTCATGGAGGAGTACGTGTCTGATGCCCTGTCCAGTGGGATCATTCACAAGTCCTCCTCGCCGGCCGGTGCAGGTTTCTTTTTCGTGAAAAAGAAGGATGGGGAGATCTTGCATCGACTACAGAGGGCTAAACAAACTGATGGTTAAGAACACTTATCCCATGCCATTAATCACGGAACTGTCTGACCAAATTAAGGGTTCAACAATATTCACTAAACTGGATCTAAGGGCTGCGTATAATCTGGTCAGAATTAAAGAGGGGCACGAGTGGAAATCAACATTTAACACTCGTAGATGTCATTTTGGATATTTGGTGATGCCATTTAGCTTATGCAATGCTCCGGCATTATTCCAAGAATTTATCGATGATGTATTAAGAGATCTACTCCAGAAGTGTGTAGTGGTATATTTGGACGACATCCTTATTCACTCTCTGACCTTGGAAGCATATCAGGCTGATCTGACTTGGGTTCTACAATTACTAAAAGAAAACAAATTATTCTGTAAGTGCGAGTTCCACAAGTCCCAGGTGACATTTCTGGGATACGTGATCTCCTCTGTCGGACTGGCCATGAATCCACTCAAGTTATCAGCAGTTCTGCAGTGGCCCCGTCCAGTGGGTTTGAGGGCCATCCAGAGGTTTTTGGGGTTCACGATTTACTATAGAAAATTCATAAAGAATTTTTCCTCTGTGGTTAAACCACTCACCGATATGACACACAAGGGGGCAGATACATCTAACTGGTCCCCCAGCACTATCTGGGCATTTGAGGAATTGAAGGTTGTGTTTGCCAGGGCTCCTATTTTGTCTCATCCCAACCCCACCGTGCCTTTTACTTTGGAGGTTGATGCGTCTGAGTCTCATAAACCCCTTTTTCCGTGCTGGTATTTTTCCAAAAAATTGTCTAGGGCACAGAGTCCGTACTATATTGGGGATCGAGAGCTTCTGGCTATTATCCTCACACTTAAGGAATGGCGCTACCTGTTGGAGGGGACAAGTTCCCCAATACTAATCCTCACTGACCACAAAAACCTGACGTATCTGTCTGAGGCCAAGAGGTTGTCGCCCAGACAGGCTAGATGGGCATTATTCCTTTCCAGGTTCAACTATGTAGTTTCGTAATTGCCTGGTACCAAGAATGTCAGAGCCGACGCTCTCTCTAGACAATTTGGATCAGATCCTGAGGTGGATAGCCCACCAGTTCCCATAATTCCTTCCGATCATATTCTGGTGACTATTCGCACTAACATCACCTCCCCGTTGTGGGGGGGGGGGAGATTCTGTCTTCCCAAGCTACCGCTCCAGCGGACAAATCCAATGGTAGATGTTTTGTTTCCGAAGCACTCCGTCCCATATTGCTAGAGACATATCACTCCTCAAAGGCAGCAGGGTATATCGGCCGGGATCAACTGATTTGGTCCATTTCTCGCTTATTCTGGTGGCCCAGTCTCAGAGCTGACTGCTCTGCCTTCATTGCAGCATGTGCTACATGTGCTCGTAGTAAGACTCCCAGGCACCTTCCTGTGGGATTACTCCAGCCAGTCCCTAATGGTGAGCGTCCTTGGTCACACCTATCCATAGACTTCATGGTAGAATTACCTGCATCTAAGGGTCACACGGTCATACTGATGATTGTCGACAGATTCTTTAAGATGGCTCACTTTGTGCCACTGAAAGGGCTTCCCTCCTCCAAAGAGTTGGCCATGATATTCACCAGCGAGGTGTTTAGGCTCCACGGAGTACCCAAGGTACTGGTCTCAGATCAAGGGAGCCAGTTTATTTCCCGATTCTGGAAGGCCTTCTGTGGGCAAATGGGCATACGATTGTCATTCTCCTCCGCCTACCACCTCCAATCTATTGGTGCCGCTGAGAGAGCCAACCAAGGCTTGGAACAGTTTCTACGCTGTTTCATTTTGGACCACCAAGACAACTGGGCGGATTTGTTACAGTGGGCGGAGTTTGCCAGGAATTGTGCCAGAAGCTCTTCTTCTCAGAACTCGCCTTTCCTGATCAATTACGGGTTCCAGCCCGTCTACTACCTATCTTGAAGCACAAGATATTCCGGCTCTGGATGAGCATCTTAGGCAGCTCCACTCCACTTGGGTACAAGTTAAAAGATCCCTGCAGAGGTCCGCTCAGCGCTACAAGAAGCATGCTGACTGTCGGCGGGGGCCGACTCCGGTGTTTCAAGAGGGGGAGAGAGTGTGGCTGTCTTCCTGTAATCTCAATCTCTGGGTACCTTGCAATAAACTGGCTCCTCTTTTCATAGGCCGCTACCGGGTTCTTTGTAAGGTTAACCCTGTCTCTTACACTGTAGAACTCCCTGCAGGTATGCGCATTCATAAAGTATTTCATGTTTCCCTGCTCAAACCCTTGACTTGTAATCGCTATACCCCTGTACCGGTCCGGCCTGGTCCTCGACTTATATGAAGTCCAGTCCACTTAGGACTCCCGCAGAGTCAGAAGTCGCCTTCAGTATTTTGTGCATTGGAAGGGGTATGGTCCCAAAGAGCGCTCCTGGGTTCCGAGTAGTAATGTTCATACTCCTGCGTTGCTCTGCAGGTTCCATGCTCACTTTACACTTAAGCCTGGTCCTCTTCTGCGGGGAGGGGGTCGTTAAAGGGGGGTACTATCACAGTCTCCCTTTGAGGCCTAAGCGATCCTATGCTCTTACCTCTGTATGGCCGCCGGCCGGCATGGCCTCCGACCACTTCCTCATTGCTTAAGTCATGGTATAGGCACTGGCACGGACGCCTGTTTATGGACCTATTCTGTTGGACCTAATTGGGTCTCGCTTCCTTCTGCTGCTTTATAAACCTCATTGAGGGTAGGACTTGTTGCCCTTTCATGGTGTATCTGTGCATTTCTTCAGTGTCACTCTGTAGCCTATGTACAATACTGCCTTCATATACTTACCGGTGTTGTGGCTGGCTACGTTCCACACTCTTTCCTCCTCCCTTTGCCTACCTAGTAAACTGGTTCCGTGACTCTTTCGGAGTATTATTTACTCTCTGTTTCGCTCCTCCTACCACTCTGTTGTAGAGTCACTACTTTGAGACATCTGTCTGCCTGTCTTGTGTCTGGGAGTTTAGCTGTCGCTCCAGTGATCAGGTTTCCTGGCGTTCCAGGTTTCCATTTGCTAGGTATAGAACCAAGCCTGGTTCTGCTCCCATCTATCTCTCTAGGCTACTGAGAACCGGTTACAGTTCAGTTTCAATCCTTGGGAAGTGGACTTGGCACTGTCCTCACGCCTGTTCCTACTAAGGTTGGGGAAGTGCTTACCCTTGCTTATCTTAATAAACTGGTTAAACTTCACTGTATCTGTTTCGTGTGTATTATTTACTCTGATGTCTGAGACACCTAGCTAAAGCAGTTCAACCAAATTGGCTTTCCAATGTCGGTTTCTTCGCAGGTTACAGTGAGAAACCTGCATACCTCTTATGTGTGGGTCCTGCACCACCGCCACCATATGTTGCCATGTCACATCCTGCTTCCAGCCATTACATAAAAGGTTTAATTCCCACAGATCCAGTGTTAACAACAAAAAGTTAGAGACACCTGTGGGAGAACATTTTTTTGCCAAAATGGACACAGTGTCAGGGACATTAAATTGACTGTACTAATGGTACTGTTTCACACTCAGAGAGAGAGAAAAATATGGGAGGTAAAATTAATGATCCAATTTAAAGCTTTGAATTATGGTTTGAATAAAGACAGATAATTCCTGACACATTATCACATTGTGGATTAACTTTTACAACAGTCCCCCTGGGATTGTAAATACCTTGGACCCCTAAGAGGAAGACTGCAATTTACAGCACTCTCCTCTACCATTGACTGATCAAAGAGCCAGAGTCTGGACTGAGCTTCCTTATCTGATTTCCATTCTAAACAATGCAATGTATATAGGAGGTCTTGAAAGCTTGCATCCTAAATCTGTTTATTTAGCCAATAAAGGTATCAACGACTATATTTGCCTCCTGTATTTCTACGAATAACATGGTACCAACTCTCATTTGCTTCTACTCTGGCACCCAGTATCTAGCCAGAGGAGTAAAGCACCCATTAAAGCAGAGTAAATAGGATATATACTCAGACAAGCAGATATTGGCAATGAGGTAGATATAAATAGACAGATACATATATGCGTTTGAGTGCCAGAGGGGTAAGCAACGCATTGCTCTGCAATGCATTGTGTACCTCTCTGGCACTAAAAGGGATATAGGCACAACTAGATAGGTATACACAGGAAGAAGTAGACATACATGCAAGAAGATATAGATAGACTGGTATACAGAGGAAGAGAGATATACCTCAGTAGCACATTTCATAGAATGGACTATGGAGACAGAGCAGGGTGGACAGGGCTAAGGTGACAGTGGACATGCAGCAGCACAGTGGCACCAGCGCTGGCACTCCATGTGTGGGATGGGGTTTATGGGGTAGAGGTAATTCTGTATATTACATTATTATGCTGTATTATGTATGATATTAGGTATTATGTACGTTATTATTACACCTATGATAGCATTGCATTGAAAGGGTTAAGGCTTCACTCTAATCATACGTACCATAGCATCACTTGCAGGGTGTGATAATGTGTTTCATTGAAAGGGTTAAGGCTTTAGTCCTGTGTGTGAGATCGGCAATGGGAAGGGAAGGTAAAGTGTTGCATTAAAAGGGGTAAGACTTGAAATTGGCACTCGGGCAAGTTGTAAAGAGGGAAGGCATATAACTGCTCCACTGTTCTATGTCATATTGCAGCAGCAGTGGTTGGCCATATGTTTGCATTCAGTGGCTTGTTTGAAATGAATGGATGAATGGTAGTGTGGGGAAGTTGTGAAAGATAAGGAAGGTGACATGGTGATATTTGTAAGCATTTAATGATTGACAGTGTTTATGGTTTCAGTGGCCTGTTTGTTGGGTAAGAATCTGTTTTTCTTTTGAACCTCCCATCATTCATCTCAAGAGCCTTGCTTTTTACTCATTGATTGTACTTTGAGCACTTTCAGGATGGCGAAACATGGGGAACCCTTAACCCTTTAAGTGCCAGAGCAATGCATTGCATACCCTTCTGGCACTCAAAGGGTTAAATTGAGGGAGGACTTTGAGAACAAAGAGGGAGATGCCTTTATTGTTGTGTGGTGAACATAGGCACATGTGAAGGTGCAAAGGGTGCTTGCGTTGTGCAAGAGGAGATAAGAGGGTCAAACTCCTTGTAGAGATTTTGACATGAGTGGCCAGGGGCCCTTTCCAGGCACATCCTGTCAAAATCATGCCCTCCTTATTGTCACCACAGGGTGTGTGTGTGTATGGTGGAGATAGAGAATTTTGGCAACTTGTTTGCCTTCTGCCTTCTCCTTTTATTAATATATATATTAGTACATTTTAGCTATGGCTCCGACTTCAAGATGGAATCAAAGAAAAATTGCACCAATAAGATTTAATTTGTGAATTATTTTACAAATTTCAGTGTAAAATTAATTGGTGTATGCTATTGTGTGGTATTATTTTGTATATAAACTGTCACATTTTAGTCTGGTCCTGCTAGTTTATATTGTTATACTGTTGCAAATTTTTTTATTCAGTATAATTTAGAAACAGAGGTGGCACTCATGGGATAGACCAGTAGCAATATCATCTGAATTAATGATGGAAACCTGTTAACCACAACAGACTATATGAATATGGACACCAAAGAGTGGAAACCCTATTTATTTATTTATAGATATATCAATCATTCCCTTAACCAATGATCTCCCACAGTGTCCCGGTGCTGTCACTAATACATCATTTATTTATTTAGTAAAATCAAATCGGTAGTAGAACTACAGTGAATGAATAAAGATTGCTGAGTTTGCCAAGTGGTGTGTGCCTGCTTATTATATTCTAGCTTTGAAATGGGTATGTTTTTATTCAATCTAACGCAAAAAAAATATACTTAATGTTCATAACGATAGTGCCTATCTGGAAGAAAAAAGTTTATTTCCTCTCAAATGTCACTTAATAAAGAGTTAGTAACTCTGATAGGTATATAATGTTAAGGATGGTAAATGAAAATGAAATTCACCCACTCCACGTTCCACTCACTCGTCCACCAACACTCTTCATACAATGGATAACGTCAAACGTTCAGTAACTCTTAGCTGTCCCAATATCGCAGCCTCTCTTTAAAGGGATAGTAATACTTCGTTTTATCTTTATTTTATTTTGTAGGCATTAAAAAAAACATTAAGAACGATGTAAGTCTTATCTCTCAAACCTTTATGGTTTGAGAGATATTCACAAGCAAAGTTTCCCCTCACTGACCAAAACAGTCAAGTGTGCCATCTAGCTGTCAGATTTGGAATGTGGTCCGCTGACCGGCCGTGGCTCTACAGCACAGCCGAGATTGCGAGATATAAGAAGAACTACTTTATTCGAATAGTCTACAAAGTGTGCCTGATTTCAAAGCACACTTTTTAGACCCTTCCAATGAAATAGTTCTTTTTATATCTTGCGATCTCAACTCTGCTGAAGAGCCAGCAGTTGATCTGCGGACTGGATTCCAAATCTGACAGCTAGATGGCAGACTTGACCGTTTTGGTCAGTGAGGGGAAACTTTGTTTGTGAATATCTCTCAAACCATAAAGGTTTGAGAGATAAGTCTTACATTGTTCGTAATGTTTTTTTAATGCCTACAAAATGAAATAAAGATAAAACTAAGTATTTCTATCCCTTTAAGATCCTCTGTCTCATTTGCAAGTATATCTGCACCTATTTTTCAGATATACGTTTTTTATTCAACGTTGTGTTTTGCTGAGCATTTCCCAATACCTACAGTTATATTTTATACATAACATACCAACACATTCCAGAGTGCTGCACATCATATTAGAGGAAATTTTAATCAGAATGGCATACAGATTCTAACAGCGAGGAATGTGCTTTATTATTGAACACTTACAAATATCTCACTTTAATCCTTTAAGGACTAGAGGGGTGGGCAACACATTGCAAAGAAATACATTGTCCAGCCTTCTGGTCATTAAATAGTTTATTTTACAGGATGAATAACCAGTTGACTAAATATAACTCTACTGTGGAAGCTTATCACTTTGCTAAAAGGTCAATCTATATTCCTCATTTAACAATTAAAATTGCTTTGTGGTTTCATATTATAGATTACTAACAACTTTAACATATAAATGAAGATAATGCTGACACCTTATAAAGAGTTACATGTCTAAGCAGTCACGTGTAGTGTCATGCTGACAATTTGTTCTGCTGAAATTAACATGACTCATGTCCTCTGAAAATGCTTTCCTCACTAACGGCCGTATGTTCAAAAGAAAAGTGGAGGAGTTCTGGGGTAAACCATTTATGCTATATAGGAGAACTAAATATTGCCTTTGATTTAAAGTGATAGTAGTGTTTCAGAATAAAACTAGCTCCGAGTAATCTTCATAGTTTTTGGGCTGTGGAGAGTGTTATTTCAGTACTGTCAAAGTCGTAGTTCAAGAGTAATTGAATGATAAAGTATCCCCTCTCACCCCTTTTACTGATGGAACACTGCTCCCCTCAGAGCAACAAGACTGTCAAGCTGGCTTGCAGAGAGGGACAATCTTCAATTAGCATAAGGAAAAACATGAAAAACCTGTCAAGGAGGGCAGGGTTTTCATTGTTCTCACAGTAAGAAGATTGTCCCTTGCTGTAAGCTGTCTGGTCTTTAGACCAGATTCCACATCTGAGGGGAAGCAGCTTACACTAGGTAAAAGGGGTGGTTGGAGGATGCTTTATCATTCAATTACTCTTGAATTACAACTCTGACAATATTGAAATAACACTCTCCATGACCCAAATTCTATGAAGATTAATTGTAGCTGCTTTTATTTTGAAACATTACTATTCCTTTAAATTGATTGATTATAACCTCTTGGATGCTAGAGTGGTCTCTTGGAGACCTCTCTAGCATTCAATGTTTTTTTGGGGGGAATTTTAGTTATCTCCTATAGTCCAAATGGTTAGCCCTAGAACCCCTCCACTTTCCTTTTGAACATACGGCCCAAAGGCATGGAGGGCTCTTGTGTGTCTGCTTTAAACTCTTTCACACATAGCTGGGGAAATGTATGAATATAATTCCACACTAAAAAGGCCTATGTACTAAGCTGTTTAAGTCTTAAAGCAGACTTGTCACTTTATAACAAATATGTGATTTTTAACCCCTTAACGACCCTTGACGGCCATAGTACGTCAAGGGTCGATTTGACTGAACGACCGATGACGTACTATGACCGCCATCGAATTCCGGGCTCCCCCCGCGGCTGCACGCCATTCGGGGAGTCCGGAATGCAACGGAGCAATAAAAAAAAATTGCTCCGTGGTCATTCAGTCGTGTCCGCGCTCCGATTCCCCGGTCGTTAGGGGGTTAAAGACCCTTTAAAATCATCTATATTTTTGTTAGCGATTTTTAATTTCAAACAATAGCTTATAAGACATTTTTCATTTCTTTTCTGGCAGTTTGTACAAATGAGCTAGGACTTTGTGAAAGAAAATGGCATTTGTGATGTAGAGCAATACGGTTCTGCAAAAAATGTTCTACAAATTTTTTTCCAAGAGGGGGGGGGGGGCGAAGCCACAGTATGCCCCCTAGAACAATCCGTCCAGCCCCTATGTTTATTCCGGGGGGGGGGGAGGTGGCAATGTGGGGGAGGGCCTGCCAGATTTGAACTACCTGACAAATATAAAGCTAAATATTTCCTAAATGATTGTTTTGCATAAACAAATTACAAAAACATAGGTTTTTGTTGCAAAGTCTCAATTACACTTTAACACTGGCAGAGTTGTGTGTGCCAATATGCACTAAAATCAGCATATCTAACAATAGGTGTAGTTTCAGGATTTTTTTTAACGCTAACATATAAGTATAGAGAATGTGCTGCATATATGGATTCTTACATTCACTCCACTGTAGCTTAGTTGTGGTTACAATTTCTTTCTTCTCTTGCTTAACTTATTTAGGCTGATGTGCTAATATAGCAATTAAGTAACACATATTAATATATAATCTTGATAATTCAAATCTGCACAAATGTACCATAAGATATATACATGTGCATAAAACACAGCACAATCATAGACGCAGGGCTCAAAATTTCCACTCGCCACTAGCCAATGGCGAGTGAAAATTAAACCCTGGCGAGTAGAAATTCAGCCCTGGTGGTTATGTTTTGGCTTGCAGTGGCGAGTAACTTTTCAGGTCTGGCTAGTAGCAAAGGACTTAAAATTATAAACCCTGATAGACGTATGTTTTGACCTTGAAACCTGCTGTACCTCACTGATGAGGCCCACATAGGCTGAAATACGTCTGTGGTTGTGTAGCTTCTCTTATGCAGAGAGAATTTAGCTGACATTTCACAGCTGGACTGCCTGTGGGTGGGACCAGGCTGATATGGTTATGAAAAGTTTCGCTCTGCGATAGCAAATGGGAGCAAAAAATATAACTTGCGAAGCACTATGTCTTAAAATGAAACACTTTATTTTGTTTGTTCTTGTTGGGTTCTCATCACATTCAGAATACTTTATTCCCTGATGAAGTGTTTTACATGAAACGCGGTGGAAGAAATGCTATAGTAAGGATACCATTTTCACTTATGAACGGAAGTATACATTACCAGTTATTATTCTCTGGATGTTCATTTAATTTGCTGGTGCAAATTTACATTTACACTTCCACTTGACCAGCATTAGAGTGACCATTATCCACTATATCGAAGGTTGGAGCAGCTCAGTATTGAATACTGAATATCAGCAGTCAGTACAAGAGCAACAACATTACAAGACTGAAGTCCTGCCCACTGATATTGAAAGCTAATTATACATCTCTGACCCTTCATTTCTTTACGTTTCCACTTGATCAGTCACTCAAGACGGTAGTCATTAGACATGTGCGAATTCATTCGGAGACATTCAGATTTCGTCGAAAATGGGGTCATTCGGAGACATTCGGCCAATCCGAAACTCAAGGGTCATTCGGAAAAAATGATCCGACTCCGAACAGCCCAGGTCCGAAATTCGTCAAAACTTTCAGAAGTTTCGGCAATCGACACATTTCCAAAAGTTTTGACTACTTTTGACCAGGACATTTTGTACTTCCTGTGCGTGCTCAATTACTTTCCCTCCATAATTTTCCCTCCATGTCTCTAGTCCAATTACATTCTCCGTTTCATGCACTACTTCCCTCTTTTGTCTGTATTCGAATAGCCTTCTTCGTTTCATGATGGGGGTTGGACTAATGACACAGTCACACAGACAGACTGCCTGCATTTCCTCATTGGGTTGTTCGAGCTCAGAGAGAGAAGAGATTAGAGAGTGTACAGTTGTTGTGTAGGCAGGCAGGTAGCATTAGGCTAGGCATAGGTAGGCAGCCAGCATTAGTTCCAGTTATTGCCACTGCAAGAACAAGTAATATTTGTTCCTGTACAAAATATAAAAAAATATTAGGTATTTGTTCGAATACAGGGCCGGCCCTTACATGGGTCCCAGTGGGTCCATGGACCCAGGCGGCACTTTGACAGGGGCGGCAATTTGCCGTCCCATAGCATGTTTATTTTGTGCTCTTCCGCCATTTCTGTGTTGCAGGGTGTCCCATCAGTGTGACTGTCAGCAGCCGGGCAGCCCTATGCTCACTCAGTGGTGATGCCTGCTGGCTGCTTCAGTGACGTGAATTATGTGATAGTGAAACATTAAGCCTATTTTGTATTGTTTATCGCCCACCTAAAGTCAAGACTTGAGTAAATAGGTCTACCATCCCAGATTTGCTAGAGAGGTTTTACAAATACAGGAGGGTGCCCCCTGTACAAAATGAGTCTAAACATTTGGGATCCCTAGTATGAGTGCACAACAGTGCATGATGTGTCCTGAACAGGATTGCTGTGAGGTTTCTCCACCCAGAAGGTGCTGGCCGGGCTGAGCTTCAACATTGCGACAAGTGACCAACTAAGAGCACCGTGCCGTGCAGCCATAGCATCACCCCCTCCTACTCTCCGGGTCCCGCTGACTGGCAATAACAGGTGAGTCACTAAGAGATCTGAAGCCTTTCTGGAAGTCCTTTCACTTGGAAAGGGGCTAGGTATTACTTGGGGGAGTTGCCTCGTGTGTAAATAATTTCTAGGTGGGAGATGAATGTGCATCACTTATGTGTTTCCTAACAGTAGTTAGAATACAACTCCCATCATCCCCTGATTATGACATTGGGAAATGCCCAGCAATTACCGTAGAGCCCTGTATTGCACACTCACGGAAAACGGTGATATTGCTATACTAAGACAATGCTGTGGACCCCTCTTCAGTATAGATGTCAAGCATTTTTTTTTATTTCTCTTCTGTGTTGCAGTTTGTTCACAACAGAATGTCTCAATTTTTCTTTTTAACCCTTTGAATGCCAGAGTGGTATGCAACGTATTGCTTTGCAATGCATTGCGTACCACTGGCACTCAAAGGGTTAACACATTACATCTAATACATTACAATCATTGATGTTTATTCTTGATGTAGTATGAAACTCTACAATGTATATACACATAGAGTTATCTGATATGAGGGGAAATCAGGATAGGAAAACGAGAGAGAGGATTTTGGGTACTAAAGAGGGACAGTAGGGTAGGAGGCTGGTACCAGAAAATGAAACCTTAATCTTTACCCATGTACTAACATAGAATGTGACATGTAGTTTGTCCATATTCGAGTCGACCACTTATGTTGAGTAGGATGTGACAGGCATGGGTTTTCGATGTCGAGCATATGCTAAATTGAATGACAGGCATGAGGTTTCGATGTTCGAACATATGCTAGATTGAAGGACAGGCATGGGGTTTCGATGTTCGAACATGATAAATTGAATGACAGGCATGGGGTTTCGATGTTCGAACATGCTAAATTGAATGACAGGCATGGGTTTTCGATGTTCGACGTTTGCATTGTGACTGGCATCCCGTGCTAGAGTAGAGGCATGCACAGACTTTCAATGTATGACAATGTCCGTTTTTGGGATGGATCTTTTTCTAAATGTACACCCTGTCTGCAAATAATGATAGCAGCGTGCACGGAGGCGCACTGCTATAATTTAACCCATGTTAAATTCGGCCAAATAATTCGGAATGGATCAGAATTTCGTCCGAATCGAATAGGCCCGGTCCGAAATTAGGATCATCCGAATTAGAAAAAAAAAATTCGCCCGAATTCGAATTTTACCGAAAATTTTGCCCGTGCACAAGTCTAGCAGTCATACATCAATGGAGGAGTCAAGCCTTTAATATAGGCACTATATCTACTGATGGGAGGACAATGGAATTCAAAAAGTCAGAGTTCTGCCCACTAATATTTGTATGCCGACTGACATCATCAAGCACTGCAGGTCACTTTCCCTTTTTCTTTACACTTACAAGGCATTACTTCTTTTTTTTTTTTTTTTTTTTAATTTCATTTATTGAGAATATCAAAAGGTCAGAACAGCAAATAAGTAACAGAATGTAGACAATATATGCTATAAAAGAGAAAAACAAAATGACAATACATTCTGTTCTGCCATGAAATGTAAATCAGTAAGTACATACAATACTGAACTAAAACCAGAAGGCTTCCCTTAAAAGTAATGGAGAGACAAGCAGAAGGGAAAAGAAAAAGAAGAAGAAAAGATATACAGAAAAAAGAAAATTAGATAAGATATAGTCTAGGGCTCTAAAACGCGGCCCACCCCCCGGCCACCGCCACCACACCGACCCCACACCGTCCCGCCACTGTCTCCCCCATTCCACTCCACACCCACACACTCAACGAGCAAACTCACTCCTAAAACTCACACAGTATACACACTCGTATATCACACTTCACACTACACCAGAGTAGGTAGACTGATCCCAATGAGACCAGATTTCACGGAACGCAGAACTACGGTTCAATCTAAAAGCATGAAGTTGTTCCATATCTCTGTATCTGTTTACCCTGGAGGACCAAGACGCCAAAGGGAGAAGATGAGGTGACCTCCAACACATGGAGATCTCTAACCTAGCTGCTGAGAGTATAAAATGAATTAATGGAAAAGCCAAGGGTGGAAACTGCGGATTGTAAGAAAAAAGACAGAGAAGCGGATCCACAGGTACAGGGAACCCACATATCACCTCCATTGCCCCAAGTATCTCCGACCAGTACTCCCGGACCAGTCGACATGTCCACCACATATGTGCCATTGAGCCAACAGATTCCTCACATCTCCAACATACAAGGCATTACTTCTTATTCAGTCTGACAAATGCAAGGGTATTTAACATCAGAGACATCATTTTATATTTATTAAGTTACAGCGTAACCATTTACACCTCTTTGGACAGTTAAATCCATCATCGTTTTTTACTGCTTTATTGTCATTAAATGTGAAACATTATTGTCTTTCAGTTTCATGTTTATATTTTAATAAATCATTGTATCATTTGTATTTCTATTACCAACTCATCACATTTATTTTGCAGGGTTATATTGTTTACATTACATTTTATTCACTCTGCTTTCATCCAATTAGTGCTCTCCTATACTATAGTATACTTGGCCAGATAGGATAGTAGCTTGCTTTCATCATTCCCATGTATTTTTATATTGTAATTGTGGTGTCATAGAGCGCCATTTCCATGCATACTTGTATCTAATCCTTGAAAAATAACTGAGGCTTGGGATATTCCAGCAGGGTGCAACAAATGACATCTGTTCTTTAAAGGGATAGTAATACTTAAAATGTAAAAAAAAATATGTTGTAGGGTTTATCCCCCTGAGTAAAACAAGAGTACTCCCACTGCTGAAAGATGTTTCATTCAAAAGTTATTAATTTTCAAAATTGCATTTTTTAGGTGCAATATCACAGTGGCCTGAAATTGTAGAGTGGCGCTGTTGCTACACCATCCTATGGAGATTTATGGTCCTGAGACCAGAGCTGTCCATAGGATCGTGTAGCAACAGCGCCACTCTACAATTTCAGGCCACTGTGATATTGCACCTAAAAAATTCAACTTTGAAAATTAATAACTTTTGAATGAAACATCTTTCAGCAGTGGGAGTACTCTTGTTTTACTCAGGTGGATAAACCCTACAACATATTTTTTTTTACATTTTAGGTATTACTATCCCTTTAAAGCCTCTCTTTTCAACAAAAGAAAAGGGCAGCATGTCAACTCCCAACATTTTGGAAAGTTTACTGTTCCACGTGCTTAATTTTGCATTATTTTTATGCAGGATACAACGTCTTTCTAAAACTTAGTAAGTGCAGGGTGGCAGTACATAGTGGAAAAACTAGGTAACTTCATTGATTTATCTCCATTACGTGGAGGTGGTGGGCACTCTTTGACTCTTGTCATCTCCAAAAACAAACTCAGAGTCCTAATCATCTGCAGCAGGAGTAGAAAATCTTGGCACCCTCTCTGAAATTTCAACATCACTTCTATTATGTATCTCAGAGCACCAGGAATATTTAGGAGTACTTTTACTGCTGCTAGTTGTGGCACCTCTGACCTATTGATTGTGTGTCTCCCAGTCACATGTGTGGTTGTGGTTCAGGTGGGATCTCATTGAGGACATGCCTAGGAGTGATCCTGTTTTCTCCCTGCTTACATGCTTCTTATACAGACAGCAGATAGCAGCATGTTTAGCTTTTGGATCATAAGTAAAGTATCTCCATACTGTGGACTTCATAGACTGTGGGGTTGCTGAGAGGCTGCTACTACTACTGGGGCTAGATGTTGAAGAAATTGTACTACTACTACTAGGAGTCACAGGTGCTACACTTCCAACAGCAGCAGAGACACTCATTATAGCTAAAGCTGTGGAGGCTGATAACCTGTGTTGTTGCTGGTTACACAACACTAGTTTGTGTGACTGAGTGGGACTTGGAAGTGGTGATGATGTTGATGATGCCTGACATGATGACTGTGGGATTTGTGGCATGTTCCTGCTTGTCCAGGATCAGACTTTCCAGTTGTTTTCTTAAAGTTTATTGACAGTCACAGTGCTCCTTATCAGTGGTGGAAGATTGACCCTTTATTTTTAGATAACTTTCTGGCAATATCAGCATCTTTCTCACGCTCAACTTCATCTATATCTGAAGAAGAAGAGAATGCTGGAAGGATATATTCTAGATCTGCATCATCATCATCAGTAATTAGGTCATCCTCAGCATTGCTTCCTCACTACTTTTAGATTCTTCTAGGCTTTCAGATGTCTCAAACAATTTCTTTTTTACTTTTCCCCTTTCAGTGATTTTTACAACTTTCACAGTCACTGCTACTATCAGGACAGGTGTTTTTTGTGCTTGTTTATATCACTGTCAGATGCAGCAGTTGGTTGAGCTGCTACACCTTCTTGCACTATGCCATCAATACTGGAATGTAACTCATTGTTGTCTTCAGTGTTTTTGATGGCTTATTGATAGTATTGGTGCTGGTGACGGTGGAATTTTTGGAGGGACTTTGACAAACTGCAGGAGAGGGTTCACCATCATTTATTGCACATAGCTCAGCAACCACAACTGTAGTCATTTTTGGACTAACACATCCCTGCACTGCTCCTAATCCTTTAAGCCTGCCCTTACCCCTTGTGAGTTTGTTGGACATTACTCAAATACTATTTGTGTTTTTACTGTAAAGTACACAATAGACCTGATTTATTATTTAATTAACTGCCCCCCCTATCCCTATTACTGTAAAAAAAACAAAAAAAAAACCACACTTCCTGTTCAACTGCTTCTTTCCCCAGACTCTCCTAGGACAGAGAAGGAAGAAATGTGGATCATGGCTGTCTGTGTCTTCCCATGCATTAACACAGAATTTTAGGATATTTAGGATAATTCTCCTCTAATCCCTTCTCACACCCCCAGACTCCCCTGACACAGAGATAATGTAACATTTTTTTAAGACACTCAGACCAGTTAGTAGAATAAAGACAGTTTTATTAAATAAAAAGTAAGGTGAATGATCGCCCTCTACAGGCAACACAAAATAGTAGCAAAATATGGACAGATATGCCCCCACAGGCCCAGTATACAGAACCAGAGTATCACATATACTGTCTCAGGACAGGCACACAGTAGTGAAACACATCAAGGGTTAAATGCAATAATCAGTCAGTCTCTGTTGTGGTGTTTTGCACGCCCAAGGTAGTGATAAAGCAGCTGTACGTGTAGATGGTAAAACACAGAGAGTACTAGAGACTGGGAAGCTGCTAGGCAATACGTGACCAGAGGTAGAATCAGCAGAAAAGTTGCACAGAATAGCCCCCACGGGCGTAACAATGGTAATAGCTTGCACTGCAAGAGCTGGCTAGTAGCCCCCACGGGCGTAATAACGGAGACCAACATACAGGGATAGTTTGAGCCAATGCCCCCACGGGCGTATACCGGAGACAAACTGCAAGAGCTTGAGCCAGTAGCCCCCACTGGTGTAACAACGGAGACCACACTACGATGCAAACAGTGACGCCAATAGCCTCCCAGTGGAGACCACCCTTTGCTGTAATAGCTTGAGCCAATAGCCCCTACGGGCATAAATCGGAGAACAACCGTATGAGTACGAACCACTAACGCCTTACCGGGCGCGTTAACGAACGCGACTACTCTGCGGTTGACAGCATGAGCCGCCGACCAACCCAGACATATATGCGGCCGACTCAGCAGAAGTATTGCGATATAGCTTAGGCTCTGTACCGGTGTTAAAAGGCTCAGCTAAGGAGGCGGCAGCACAGCTAGGGTTAATATGCAGCTTTAAGGATCGAAGGCTCAGTATAGAGGAATAGCTCTGCAAATACAAGGAGGCTCAGTAACGGAAGCACAGCTCTGCAAGTGAGCACGGAGACTCAGCACTGAGGACTAGGCACTGCAAGGGTTAAGGAGGTCACATATCAGTCCGGTAGGCAGTGCAGCGGAAGTCAGAATGTTGCCACAGCGACAACAGGAGCAGGTGGCAGGAACAAGCAGGTCACTGGAGCAGGCCAGTTCGGGTCACGGAGCGGGAAGTCAGCCAGGCCGGGTCGGATCACGGAGGTGGTACTCAGACGAGCCGGGTCAATCACGAGCAGGAACGTCAGCCAAGCCGGGTCAGATCATGGAGGTGGTTCTCAGACAAGCCGGGTCAATCACGAGCAGGAACACAGGAGCGTAGTCAGAACAGGCCAAATCGGTACACAGGAATCTGGAACACAGGAACACAACAACAGCAACACTGGCTCAGAAACACCACGAAAGGGCACCTGACAGGTGTCACGGCCAGGCATAAAAAGGTCACCAGGGGCGGGCCAAACCAAGTCAGCAAATCAGAGCACACCACAAGCGAGAGTGACAGAGGAGGATCACAGGCACTGTGATAGATAACAGCCAGATCAGGAAGGAACTTGGATCACAGCTGCCTGTTGTGTCTACTTGGTCACATTAAATTTTAGGGTATTTAGGATAAACTTCCTTTGCTTCTTTCTCACACCTTCAGTCTCCTCTAGTACAGCGATAACAGCGAGATCAGAAAGGAACTTGGAACACAGCTGCCTGTGTCTACTTGGTCACACAACATTTTGGGTTATTTGGGATAAACCGCCTTTACTCCATTCCACTACTTGCATATTTCCATAGGATAAAGATAACAGCAAGATCTGGAAGAAAATTGGATCACAGCACCCTGTGTATACTCGGTCACACAAAATATGGGGTATTTCGGGTAAACCTCCTTTGCTCCCTTCTCACACCCTCTGTCTCCACAGGACAGAGATAACAGATCAGGAAGAAACTTGGATCACTGCTGCCTGTGCTTCCCAGTCACACAGAAGTTTGTGGTATTTGGGGAAATTCTCCTTTTCTCCCTTCTCAAACCCCCAGAATCCCCTAAGACAGAGATAACAGCCAAATCAGGAAGGAACTTGGATCACAGCTGCCTGTGTCTTTCTAGTCAGTCATGCCGAATTTTGGGATATTTGGGGTCAACCTCCATTCTCCCTTCCTGTCCCCCAGAGTTCCCCCAGACTCCTCTAATACACAGAACAGATTTCCTGAATACAAGACTCCCTAAACTAAGCTTCAACGCAACTTTATTAGCTTGTCTTCTCTAGCTCAAAAATGTGCTTGTTACCAGTTGCTCTGCTTCCTGTTGCCCGTCTTGCAGCCTGCTCTTACCTCCCCGTTCTCTCAAAGAGGCACGCTGAACCTCTGGGTTTTTAGCCAGCTCGTTATCCTCCGTGCCTATATCAAGCAGCTGCTCTGTCTCTCAGGCGCACTTTCCCAGTGTTCCTAAGCACCTGCTGGTGTGGTTCTTAAGCTGCCCAGCCTTCTAGATTCAGTATTCACCATGTATAACCCTGGCTGTCCATTCTTGACTTCCCTTAGTCTTGATTCTTGTCCAGCTTGATTTCCTGTGTATGACCCTTAGCCTGCCAGTGACTACTCCTATTGACTGCTGATCCATTCTGATTTCCTGTGTATGACCTTTGGCCTTCCTGTGACTACTCTACTGCCAGCTCACTCACTTTAATGAACTGTGCATTTACCTTTTTGGCTATCCTTTGCCTACTTAGATCAGTTTCTGTTTTTATATCAGCTTGATATCCCTGGAGAGTTTATGCTATTATTAGTGTTGAGCGAGCATGCTCGGCCGATGCTCGGATCGGCTCGAGCATCGCTCTGCTCGGCACATGGCGGTACTCGTATGTGCTCGCCCGCCATGTTCGGGTGTCCTCCCCGCACGTTTTGCGGCTGCTGCGCAGCCAATAAACGTGCAGGGAGGCTCTGACATCAGTGTAATGCCAGCAGCCATGTTGGCTGCTGGCATTACACTGATTGGCTGGCCAGAACCCGTGGTCGGGTGCTGTATAGCACCTGACCAGCGAGTTCGGCTCAGTCTTAGCCAGGGAGAGATGAGGATAGGAAGGGAAAGTCAGTGTAGGGAGAAAAAAAGCGATTGTGAAAAAAAAAGAACCAAAAGTCCTTTTTAGGACTACTGTGTGTGGGGGCAGCAGGTTATTTTGTGTGGGGGGAAAAAAAAAAAAAAAAAAAAAACATATATTCTGTTTAGTGTGCAAAGTTGCAGATTAGAGCACATTCTGTTTAGTGTGCAAAGTTGCAGATTAGAGCACATTCTGTTTAGTGTGCAAAGTTGCAGATTAGAGCACATTCTGTTTAGTGTGCAAAGTTGCAGATTAGAGCACATTCTGTTAAGTCTTCAAACTAAAATATCAAAGTCACATATTCCATTCAGTGTGCGTCGCCGCAGTTTAGCAGCACATTCTGTGTACTGTGCAGAGTTGCAGAATAGGAAGAAATACTGTTAAGTCTTCAAACTAAAATATCAAAGTCACATATTCCATTCAGTGTGCTTCGCCGCAGTTTAGCAGCACATTCTGTGTACTGTGCAGAGTTGCAGAATAGGAAGAAATACTGTTAAGTCTTCAAACTAAAATATCAAAGTCACATATTCCATTCAGTGTGCTTCGCCGCAGTTTAGCAGCACATTCTGTGTACTGTGCAGAGTTGCAGAATAGGAAGAAATACTGTTAAGTCTTCAAACTAAAATATCAAAGTCACATATTCCATTCAGTGTGCGTCACCGCAGTTTAGCAGCCTATTCTGTGTACTCTGCACAGTTGCAGAATAGGAAGAAATACTGTTAAGTTTTCAAACTCAAATATTAAAGTCACATATTCCATTCAGTGTGCGTCACCGCAGTTTAGCAGCCTATTCTGTGTACTCTGCACAGTTGCAGAATAGGAAGAAATACTGTTAAGTTTTCAAACTCAAATATTAAAGTCACATATTCCATTCAGTGTGTGTCACCGCAGTTTAGCAGCCTATTCTGTGTACTCTGCACAGTTGCAGAATAGGAAGAAATGCTGTTAAGTTTTCAAACTCAAATATTAAAGTCACATATTCCATTCAGTGTGTGTCACCGCAGTTTAGCAGCCTATTCTGTGTACTCTGCACAGTTGCAGAATAGGAAGAAATACTGTTAAGTTTTCAAACTCAAATATTAAAGTCACATATTACATTCAGTGTGTGTCACCGCAGTTTAGCAGCCTATTCTGTGTACTCTGCACAGTTGCAGAATAGGAAGAAATACTGTTAAGTTTTCAAACTCAAATATTAAAGTCACATATTCCATTCAGTGTGTGTCACCGCAGTTTAGCAGCCTATTCTGTGTACTCTGCACAGTTGCAGAATAGGAAGAAATACTGTTAAGTTTTCAAACTCAAATATTAAAGTCACATATTCCATTCAGTGTGCGTCACCGCAGTTTAGCAGCCTATTCTGTGTACTCTGCACAGTTGCAGAATAGGAAGAAATACTGTTAAGTTTTCAAACTCAAATATTAAAGTCACATATTCCATTCAGTGTGCGTCACCGCAGTTTAGCAGCCTATTCTGTGTACTCTGCACAGTTGCAGAATAGGAAGAAATACTGTTAAGTTTTCAAACTCAAATATTAAAGTCACATATTCCATTCAGTGTGTGTCACCGCAGTTTAGCAGCCTATTCTGTGTACTCTGCACAGTTGCAGAATAGGAAGAAATACTGTTAAGTTTTCAAACTCAAATATTAAAGTCACATATTACATTCAGTGTGTGTCACCGCAATTTAGCAGCCTATTCTGTGTACTCTGCACAGTTGCAGAATAGGAAGAAATACTGTTAAGTTTTCAAACTCAAATATTAAAGTCACATATTACATTCAGTGTGTGTCACCGCAGTTTAGCAGCCTATTCTGTGTACTCTGCACAGTTGCAGAATAGGAAGAAATACTGTTAAGTTTTCAAACTCAAATATTAAAGTCACATATTCCATTCAGTGTGTGTCACCGCAGTTTAGCAGCCTATTCTGTGTACTCTGCACAGTTGCAGAATAGGAAGAAATACTGTTAAGTTTTCAAACTCAAATATTAAAGTCACATATTCCATTCAGTGTGTGTCACCGCAGTTTAGCAGCCTATTCTGTGTACTCTGCACAGTTGCAGAATAGGAAGAAATACTGTTAAGTTTTCAAACTCAAATATTAAAGTCACATATTCCATTCAGTGTGTGTCACCGCAGTTTAGCAGCCTATTCTGTGTACTCTGCACAGTTGCAGAATAGGAAGAAATACTGTTAAGTTTTCAAACTCAAATATTAAAGTCACATATTCCATTCAGTGTGTGTCACCGCAGTTTAGCAGCCTATTCTGTGTACTCTGCACAGTTGCAGAATAGGAAGAAATACTGTTAAGTTTTCAAACTCAAATATTAAAGTCACATATTCCATTCAGTGTGTGTCACTGCAGTTTAGCAGCCTATTCTGTGTACTCTGCACAGTTGCAGAATAGGAAGAAATACTGTTAAGTTTTCAAACTCAAATATTAAAGTCACATATTCCATTCAGTGTGTGTCACCGCAGTTTAGCAGCCTATTCTGTGTACTCTGCACAGTTGCAGAATAGGAAGAAATACTGTTAAGTTTTCAAACTCAAATATTAAAGTCACATATTCCATTCAGTGTGTGTCACCGCAGTTTAGCAGCCTATTCTGTGTACTCTGCACAGTTGCAGAATAGGAAGAAATACTGTTAAGTTTTCAAACTCAAATATTAAAGTCACATATTCCATTCAGTGTGTGTCACCGCAGTTTAGCAGCCTATTCTGTGTACTCTGCACAGTTGCAGAATAGGAAGAAATACTGTTAAGTTTTCAAACTCAAATATTAAAGTCACATATTCCATTCAGTGTGTGTCACCGCAGTTTAGCAGCCTATTCTGTGTACTCTGCACAGTTGCAGAATAGGAAGAAATACTGTTAAGTTTTCAAACTCAAATATTAAAGTCACATATTCCATTCAGTGTGTGTCACCGCAGTTTAGCAGCCTATTCTGTGTACTCTGCACAGTTGCAGAATAGGAAGAAATACTGTTAAGTTTTCAAACTCAAATATTAAAGTCACATATTCCATTCAGTGTGTGTCACCGCAGTTTAGCAGCCTATTCTGTGTACTCTGCACAGTTGCAGAATAGGAAGAAATACTGTTAAGTTTTCAAACTCAAATATTAAAGTCACATATTCCATTCAGTGTGTGTCACCGCAGTTTAGCAGCCTATTCTGTGTACTCTGCACAGTTGCAGAATAGGAAGAAATACTGTTAAGTTTTCAAACTCAAATATTAAAGTCACATATTCCATTCAGTGTGTGTCACCGCAGTTTAGCAGCCTATTCTGTGTACTCTGCACAGTTGCAGAATAGGAAGAAATACTGTTAAGTTTTCAAACTCAAATATTAAAGTCACATATTCCATTCAGTGTGCGTCACCGCAGTTTAGCAACCTATTCTGTGTACTCTGCACAGTTGCAGAATAGGAAGAAATACTGTTAAGTTTTCAAACTCAAATATTAAAGTCACATATTCCATTCAGTGTGCGTCACCGCAGTTTAGCAGCCTATTCTGTGTACTCTGCACAGTTGCAGAATAGGAAGAAATACTGTTAAGTTTTCAAACTCAAATATTAAAGTCACATATTCCATTCAGTGTGTGTCACCGCAGTTTAGCAGCCTATTCTGTGTACTCTGCACAGTTGCAGAATAGGAAGAAATACTGTTAAGTTTTCAAACTCAAATATTAAAGTCACATATTCCATTCAGTGTGTGTCACCGCAGTTTAGCAGCCTATTCTGTGTACTCTGCACAGTTGCAGAATAGGAAGAAATACTGTTAAGTTTTCAAACTCAAATATTAAAGTCACATATTCCATTCTGTGTTCGTCACCGCAGTTTAGCAGCCTATTCTGTGTACTCTGCACAGTTGCAGAATAGGAAGAAATACTGTTAAGTTTTCAAACTCAAATATTAAAGGCACATATTCCGTGTAAGATGAAGAAGGCGGGTAAAAAGGGACGGGGAAGTGGACGTGATCCTGATAGTTCAGGGCGCGGGTCAGGACGCGGAGAAACTGTGCCTGGTGCCAGAGCACAAGAAAGAAAGATATCCACCATACCTAGCTTCATGTCTCATTTCACAGGGCGTCGCAGGACATCACTCTCGAGGTCCGACCACTGCGAACAGGTGGTCGGTTGGATGTCAGCTGATACTGCTTCCAGTCGGTTAAGCACCACCCTGTCTTCCACCAAGTCCTCTCTCAGTAGCCAAGAGTCTGGTCAACATAATCCTCACTCTGATCATCCTTCCTCCCACCATACACGGTCTGGTCAAAGAAGTGATCCCACACTGGGATATAGTGAGGAGCTCGTCTCATCACCAATCCTTCATTTGACCCTCTCTCCAAGCACGCTTGCAGAGGAACATGACATCTTGTGCCCTGATTCACAACCTCTAGAGGGTACCCAATCACAAGAAGATGACAGATGTGAACGGCATTTAAGGTCAAAGGAAGTAGTGGATGATGATGATGATGATGAGACACAGTTGCCATTAAATCAACCAATATTACCGTCTCAAGACCTTGTTGAGGAGAATGTTATACAGTTGTCAATGACTGAGTATGTGGTGGGATCAAGACATGAGGAGGATGATCAGAGTGAGGAAGTGGAGGAGGACTTGGTGGACGATGAGGTGACTGACCCCACCTGGGAAGGTGTAGAGCCGAGCGGTGACAGCAGTCCTGAGGGTGAGCCATCTGCAGCACCGCAACAGGCTGGAAGAGGCAGTGGTGTGGCTACAGAAAGAAGGCGGACCGCACCAAACCGGCCCGCAAATGTTCCACGGAGCACCCCCTTGCGTAAATCTACCTTGCCAAAGGGTAGGTGTTCCGCGGTATGGCGTTTTTTTAAGGAAAGTGCGGACGACAAAAGAATTGTAGTTTGCAACCTGTGCCACACCAGAATGAGCCGAGGCATGAACACTAGAAACCTCACCACCACCAGCATGATCCGACACATGGCATCCAAGCACCGTAGTAAGTGGGAGGAACGCCTGGATCGCCCATCTGTGTCTGCAGGCCACACCACTGCCTCCTCTTCCCCTGTTTTCGGTGCCGGCCAATCGCCTGTCGAAGGCGCAGGCCCGCATACCTCCCGCCCTGCACCTGTACCATCTGAAGCACCATCAGCGACCACATCCACTTCCCTGTCCCAGCGCAGCGTCCAAATATCGTTACCCCAGGCATTTGAGCGCAAGCGAAAATACCCAGCCACCCACCCACAGGCCATAGCACTAACCTCACACCTTTCCAAATTACTGGCCATCGAAATGCTGCCATTTAGGCTTGTGGACACTGAGTCCTTCCGCAGCCTGATGGCAGCAGCTGTCCCTCGGTACGCGGTCCCCAGCCGCCACTACTTTTCCCGGTGTGCCATCCCCGCATTACACCACCATGTGTCCCGTAACATCACCCGTGCCCTGACCAACGCAGTTACTGGGAAGGTCCACTTAACGACTGACACATGGACAAGTGCTTGTGGCCAGGGACGCTACATTTCCCTGACGGCACACTGGGTGAATGTCGTGGAGGCTGGGAGCGACTCGGACCCTGGGATGGCACGGGTGCTACCCACGCCGAGGATTGCGGGCCCTACCTCCATCAGGGTTTCCGCCAGCACCTACGTTATTGGCTCCTCCTCCTCCGTTTCCACCTCCGAATTCTCTACACGCAGCGCCACTCCCCCATCAGCCAGTAGCTGGAAGCAGTGTAGCACTGCAGTGGGGAAGCGTCAACAGGCCGTGCTGAAGCTGATCTGCCTTGGGGACAAACAGCACACGGCCTCAGAGCTGTTGCAGGGGATTAGTCACCAGACCGAGCAGTGGCTCTCGCCACTCAACCTGCAACCAGGCATGGTTGTGTGTGATAATGGGCGTAACTTGGTGGCGGCTTTGGAGCTCGGCAAGCTCACACACGTACCATGCCTAGCGCATGTATTTAATTTAGTGGTTCAGCGATTTCTAAAAACCTACCCCAATGTGCATGATCTCTTGACCAAGGTGCGCCGCGTGTGTGCACATTTCCGTAAGTCATCTACAGCTTCGGCCGGCCTGTTGAAGCTGCAGCAGCGCTTACAATTGCCAGCTCACCGGCTGCTGTGTGACGTGAGCATGCGCTGGAACTCCACCTTCCACATGTTGGCCCGGCTTTGTGAGCAGCAGAGGGCAGTAGTGGAGTACCAGCTGTTACACGGTCGTCGCCTCTCCGTTCAACTTCCTGTAATCAGAAGTGAGGAGTGGGAATGGATGTCAGACCTCTGCGAGGTTTTACGCAATTTTGAGGAATCGACACAGATGGTGAGCGGCGATAACGCTATTATCAGTGTAACCATCCCACTTCTGTGTCTACTGAAACGCTCGCTGCTCACAATTAAAACCGACGCTTTGCATGTGGAAGAGGTGGAAATAGGGGAGGAAGAGCTTACACAAGGTGATAGCCAGAGCACCCTCACTTCGTCTTCTCAGCGACAATTGGAGGAGGCGGAGGAGGAGGAGGAGGAGGAGGAGGAAGACACGGTTGCCTCCGCTACAGAGGGTAGCCATGGAACTTTAGTTCCATCTCTTCAGCGTGGGTGGGCAGAAGAGGAGGAAGAGGATGAGGAGATTGAGAGTCATCCTCCTGGTGAGGACAGCGAAATCTTGACTGTTGGTACTCTGGCACACATGGCTGACTTTATGTTAGGCTGCCTTTCCCGTGACCCACGCGTTGTACGCATTTTAGACAACACGGATTACTGGGTGTTCACCCTTCTGGACCCCCGCTACAAAGAGAATTTCTCATCTCTCATTCCTCCGGTGGAGAGGACAAGCAAAATGGTGCAATACCAGAAGGTTCTTGTTGAAAAATTGCTCCAAAATTTTCCATCTGACAACGCTGGCGGCAGAGTACGTGCTACCTTGGCCAACCGAGAAGGGGAGAAAAGGGGAGCACACAGCAGTTCCGACAAAGGCAGGGCAACACTCTCCAAGGCGTGGGACACCTTCATGACACCCCGCCAGCACCCTCACCCTGATGCGCAGCCTAGTGTCACAAGGAGGGAAAAGTTTTGGAAGATGGTGAAGGAGTACGTAGCAGACCGTGTCAGCGTCCTCAATGATCCCTCTGTGCCTTACAACTACTGGGTGTCCAAGCTGGACACGTGGTATGAACTGGCACTCTACGCCTTGGAGGTGCTGGCCTGCCCTGCCGCCAGCGTTCTGTCTGAGCGGGTATTTAGTGCTGCTGGTGGCATCATAACAGATAAGCGTATCCGCCTTTCCACCGACAATGCTGATAGGTTGACACTTATAAAAATGAACAAGGCCTGGATTTCCCCTGACTTCTCCACTCCACTGGAGGAAAGCCCCGGGGGAACATAAACTCACTTTACATATATTATTTACAATGATGGGAATACTCTGTATTCCCATTCACCCCTTCCACCCAAAAAACGGGTATATGGTTGACTCTTAATCTTCTCATCCTCCTCCTCCTCTTCCATATGCCCTGTGCTATAATTTTTATATAGGGCCAGCTCACCAGCGGGCCCTGTGATATAATTTTTATATAGGGCCAGCTCACCAGCGGGCCCTGTTTGACAATTTTTATATAGGTCAGCTCACCAGCGGGCCTTCTCATATAATGTTTTATTGGGTCAGCTCTCTAGCGGGCCCTCTCATATAATGTTTTATAGCGTCAGCTCACTAGCGGGCCTTCGCATATAATGTTTTATAGCGTCAGCTCACTAGCGGGCCTTCGCATATAATGTTTAGGATGGTCAGCTCTGCAGCAGACCCTCACCCATAATGTTTTAGATGGTCAGCTCAGCGCACGTTTCCCTCTTAATCATGGCCTCAGTTCAATAAAATCAAGGAAATTTTTGGGAGAATTTGCCTCTGCGCACGTTTCCCTCTTAATCATGGCCTCACTTCAGAAAATCAAGGAAATTTTTGGGATAATTTGCCTCTGCGCACGTTTCCCTCTTAATCATGGCCTCACTTCAGAAAATCAAGGAAATTTTTGGGATAATTTGCCTCTGCGCACGTTTCCCTCTTAATCATGGCCTCACTTCAGAAAATCAAGGAAATTTTGGGGATAATTTGCCTCTGCGCACGTTTCCCTCTTAATCATGGCCTCACTTCAGAAAATCAAGGAAATTTTTGGGAGAATTTGCCTCTGCGCACGTTTCCCTCTTAATCATGGCCTCACTTCAGAAAATCAAGGAAATTTTTGGGAGAATTTGCAGATGATATACAAGTAAATATACAGCAAATATTGTTTGGTAACAATTTTTCGCCTAAAAATATAAAGAAACACAGAATTTTCTGTGATGTGAGCGCTCCAATACAAAAGATCCCTGAATCAAGTGATATAAAACAAATATATGCAGACAGTAGATAGAAAACTATATAAAAAATTAACAGATGAAAAAGTATCTATTGAGAATATGGTCAAAAGTACATATAATTATGGCTCATAAAAAGACTAATAGAAATAATGTGGCAAAGCGATGTAAGTAAAAAGTACCAGACTTTGTAGACAGTTCCAAGCAAAAATGCAGATGAGATGACGAAGATGAATTGTTGTTAGTAATGAAATGAAGATATAATGAAATGAAATGAAGTCACGATGAAATGATAATGGGTGATGAACTGTCTTGGAAAATGCTGCAGGATGAGGTGTAAAGTGGCCTTGTCCACTGTAGAGAAGCAATTGGTCTGGAAGAACCTCAAAAACAGCGCATGAGACAAAGACAGACAAGGAAAAAAATCTAAGTGTAGTATTTATTACAATTAAAATATATAAGAACAAATGATTGCACTTACAAGAGCCCTACTTGGGCTTATAGCGTATAGCAGGTCCTGTCCCGTGTAGCCATCGAACTGTGTCCACTCGAAACACCCGCCTCCCAGATGTACTTTCACCAGTCGGCTCAAGAATGGAAAGTTGTATAATTCCAATGATTAAGCCTTATGGACGAAGAAGAAGGTCATTTCTTATAAAGATGAAAAGATGTTAAGCGTTTTGTAGATGGTGATAGTCACACCTCGTGCAGAGGTAGATTCGTTCCTTCAGCGTCGTGAATCCACTGATGATGGGGGCGGGGCGGGGAAACTCACAGGGGGCGTGGATAGGGCCTGCTGTTGAGTAAGTGTCAAGTAGCTCAAACGTTTTCGCAGGCTTACTGTCTGCTTTTTCCAGAGCGTATAGAGAGAGGCGGGGAAAATACTCGCCCCTATAAATAGTTTTTTCGGGGTCAGAGGGTACATATAATAACAACCAAATAACATTGAATAAAAATACAGTAGTTATGCATAGAAACATTAAAACCATTATATCAGTAAAATTAATGTATATAAAAAATGGTGCTACTGAAAAAAATGAATAAAAATAGAATTAGAAACAGTGGTGTTTGTCTGTTAAATATACTTATTAAAAATATTGGTCCCAGAGTGAAAATTGAACCATGATAGAAAAATTATATTGTGATACACTGAATTTGAGAAACAGTCTAAAAATGCCAAAATCTTATTCTGATAGAAAATACAAGATAAAAATTATGGAAGTGATATAAGAAATATATTGTACCATAGAGTTTTAACGAACGATATATTGTCACCGTTCAATGCCGCTTGTTTGTGGGACCTAAAATCACCAATAGTGAAATAAAAAAATTATAATGAGCCATAATTATATGTACTTTTGACCATATTCTCAATAGATACTTTTTCATCTGTTAATTTTTTATATAGTTTTCTATCTACTGTCTGCATATATTTGTTTTATATCACTTGATTCAGGGATCTTTTGTATTGGAGCGCTCACATCACAGAAAATTCTGTGTTTCTTTATATTTATAGGTATTCTCCTTGTATTTTTCTGTTATTTGTTAGTAGCAGCACCAAGACAATAGTCATGTCTGAATCAGTTTCTTATCAGAATATTAGAAACAATAGAAATAGATCTTTAGACTTTTTACTAGCAGATCATACTCAGTCCATTCCAGTTTCTGATCCACTTCAATTAATGAGAGATCTAGAAAGAGCTTTAATAAAAGAAACCAAAGATTGGTTCGATTTAATTGCCCTAGAAAATTACAAGAAACATAAAATTATACCTAGAGGACTAAGAATTTATAAAGCTCCTTCTTTTGAAATTGATGAAATTGAGTATCAGACAGAATGGGACACAATACTGGAAAATAGTTCCTTGCAGCTCATAGAATTACTTATCAAATATAGAGATAATAGACTAACCAAGACTAAAAAAGAAATTGAAGATCTAGAAATCAAAATTACCAATTCTAATCTTACCAATGAACATTTAAAATTACAAAACCATATCAATAAAAACCTTAGCACATTGGAAAAAAATATCACGCATACGAAACAAAAAAAGTTCCTAAGAGACAAACAAGATTATGAAAATAGATCCAAAATTACAAACCATCATGGCTTTACATATCCTAAAACAACATATCCCAGGAACCATTACAACAAAACATACTCTCAACATACTAGGAACAACTACCACAATTTTCATTCAACAAATAATAACAATACTCAAAATCAGTATAACATATCAACACACAATCGATTTCAAGCATTATCTACATACCGTGAAGGAGCTATTCCTAAGAATCCCAAATATCAGCATTTTTTAGGGAGAGGTCATCAGTCATCATTGCAAAGGAAAACCCACCAACCGCAATCAATAAGAAATATATCCAACACACCACAGAATACAACCAGTCAGAACACTACAATTCCAGCAAACACGAATCAACCAATAACACAACATCCAGCCCATGCGAAGCACCAAATCCAAACAATGGCAATAATACATCAACCTACACATATCAACACGACAACAGAACAACTTCATTCCCCAATACACACACAGGAAATAATTACCCTCCTGTCACCAATCAAAACAGCAACGAAACAACAAAAAAGACATTTATCTATAGAAGAGGCTGTAGAGGAGGGACTAACAAAAATCACCAAACTAGAATTGGAAAAACACTAACTAACCATCCGTCTATTTTTAATTTGAGTACTTATAGTCTATCCACATCTGAAATTTCAGTCCTAAACAAAGGGCTGTCTTTTGCCCCTGCTAAACCTATTGACAAGTTCAATACATACATAGATATTAACAAATATGTTAGATCTATGACATTAAAGAGATTCTTTGCATTGAATCCAAGGGAATCAAAATTTAAAGAAATTAAATCTACTATGCAGGATAAATACAACACACGATCTTTAGATATGCTCCATAACGAATCCACATTATCAGACACGTACACTCCCATACACAGCAACAAAACTGCCAAATCTACTTTTTATCCTACACAGAGTCAGTCTGAACAAATGAAAGTCTTTCATCAATTAGTCTTAAGAGATCTAAATGCAATGACTATTACCATTCCTAAAAGATTTAGAAACCTAAACAAAGACGAATCACTAGCCCTAAAACAGTTACAACAAAATGACAATATTATCATCAGACAAGCTGACAAAGGAGGAGGAATTTGCATACAAAATAAAACAGATTATCTAGAAGAAGCTTATAGATTACTAAAAGATACATCCACCTATATATTACTAAAACAGGACCCAACCCAGGAATATTCACAGAAACTTAATAACCTTTTAGAATCTGCTATGAAACAAAACATTCTTCTTACATCAGAATATCAGTTCATTTACAATCCTAATCCCACCATTCCCATTTTTTATCATCTTCCTAAACTACACAAATCCACAACCTCACCACCTGGAAGACCGATTGTATCAGGCATTAATTCCCTCACATACTCATTGTCCCAATACATAGACGAATTCTTGCAACCCCTAGTATTCACACTACCTTCTTATTTGAAAGATACTATACATGTCCTCAACAGTCTAAAAAACATTAAATGGAAAACCAATTACCTATGGGTAACATGTGATGTGTCAAGTCTATACACATGCATTCCACACCAACAAGGTATAACAGCCATTCAATCCATTCTTACCATACATAATACAATACCTTCCACACAAGTTCAATTTCTTATTCAGTGTATACATTTTATTTTACACCATAATTATTTTCTCTTTGAAAAACAATTCTTTTTACAAACATCCGGAGTAGCCATGGGATCAGCATTCGCACCATCATATGCCAACCTATACATGGGTAAATGGGAAGAGACATATATCCAAAGTAATAATCCCTTCTCAAAACACGTTATCTACTATAAGCGCTATATAGATGACATACTTTTGATATGGGAAGGCACTGAAGCACAATGTAATGAATTTATCAAATATATAAATTCTAATTCAATGAACTTAAAGTTCACCAGTAATATCCAAGAACAGCAAATAGAATTTTTGGATGTTGAACTTTTTGTTGATTCTGATCTACAGATACAATCTCGTAACCACCGCAAAAAGGTGGATGGAAACAATTATCTACATGCCCTAAGCGGTCACAATAAAAAATGGATAGAAAATATACCCTATGGCCAATTCCAAAGAATTAAACGCAATTGTTCACAAATGGAAGATTATGAAAAAGAGTCCAAAATATTAACAAAAAAATTTACAGAAAAAAGATACAATCATAAAATTATAGAAGAAGCAAAAGAGAAAACTTCTAAACTAAGTAGAGCTGATCTCATCAATTATAAATCCAAAACTCAGAAATATGATAATTTTGCACCAACATTCACTACTACTTTTAATAGTCAATCTAAACAAATCCATAACATTCTAAAAAAACACTGGCATATATTAATGGAAGACACTGTCCTTAAACCTATCATAGGTAATCAACCAAAAATTGTATATCGAAGAAATAGAAATTTAGCCAGTTATATAGCACCTAGTGATATCCATCTTAAAAATAATAAAAAACTTCCAGGTAATACTTTTATCACTAGAAAAGGAATGTTCAAATGTGGTAGATTAAATTGTAAATGCTGTTTTCATCTACCAGCAGCAAAGAATACATCTTTTTCCTCCACTGTCACAAAGAAAAAATATAATATTAAGGAATATATGACTTGTACTAGCACATATATAGTTTATTTGATTACTTGCTCTTGTGGTTTGCAATATGTAGGAAGAACAAAAAGAAAATTAAAAATCAGATTGGCAGAACACCTCTATAACATTCAGAGAGGATTGGAGACTCACACATTGTCCAATCATTGCAAAAATCAACACAACTGTGAACACACTAATCTCACCATTATAGGAATAGAACAGGTCAATACAGGCCATAGAGGAGGAGATAGATTACTGAAACTAAGACAACGAGAATCCTTTTGGATATACGAACTAGGCACACTACATCCTAAGGGTCTCAATGTGGAATTTGACTTTGCATCATTTTTATAATCGTAGTACACCTTCCTGAAAATAACCAGCTAGTTTGACTATTACACTTCCTCCCCACCTTACCACACACACTATCACTCTATCCTCACTCAACACACATTTTCATTCACTCACACAGGTTTCACTCATTCATTATTTCCACTACTTATTCTACAGTCCATAGTGCCTCACACATCACACTCCGTCTACCCCACAACATATTCTCACTATCACCTTCCTCTGGCCCCACCCATAGGTCGCTTCATACCACCAACTGCACATGCATTTCACAAATTCAAGCTTCTTGCAGAAGCGGTGAGTTCTTTATCCTCTCTGGATGTTCTGATTCTAAATAAATTACATTTATCTTTTAATTTATTTCCAATAACCTATTTGGTTCTATTAACTTCTTCCTTCAACACTTCGGCCAGATAATCAAATACACATATAATAGGAGTTAAATTTATGGGAATTTCTCAACCAAAACTCCCTTTTTTTGACTATTGGTATTTTCTCAACAGAATTGTAAAATATATGTCACAATTCAGTGTCGCCGTTCCACCGCATACATCACTCTTATAGCCAATTTATCGAGTAGACTCCCAAACCAACACACACGCTTTTTATTTATGCAGATCTTCCCTTTCTTTTCTCCATCTCCGCACTCTTCCTTTTTCTTCCAATTCACAATACACTCCGTCGATACTTATGCTACATTACACATTGTCATTATATCAACTAATCTCCCACTAACAACATTGTTTCATATCCCACTACTATCCTGGTTTTAATTCTGCAGAATTCTTGGCATCAACATCGGGGTTCTGCAGAATCATGGTACTTAAACCAAAAGCTATTATGTTGCACCATCAGACATTATGTTTATGATTACATTAGACTTAAATCATAAGCTACTATGTTGCACTATCAGATATTATGTTTATAATTTTGTTCCCTCCAATACATTCATATTCCCATCACTTTCAATTGATCCGTTACAATTTATTCACACATACATCTCTTTATCATCACAGATCTTTCACCCCCCCCCCCCCCCTTTTCAATCTTCATTGTAATTTTTTTATTTCACTATTGGTGATTTTAGGTCCCACAAACAAGCGGCATTGAACGGTGACAATATATCGTTCGTTAAAACTCTATGGTACAATATATTTCTTATATCACTTCCATAATTTTTATCTTGTATTTTCTATCAGAATAAGATTTTGGCATTTTTAGACTGTTTCTCAAATTCAGTGTATCACAATATAATTTTTCTATCATGGTTCAATTTTCACTCTGGGACCAATATTTTTAATAAGTATATTTAACAGACAAACACCACTGTTTCTAATTCTATTTTTATTCATTTTTTTCAGTAGCACCATTTTTTATATACATTAATTTTACTGATATAATGGTTTTAATGTTTCTATGCATAACTACTGTATTTTTATTCAATGTTATTTGGTTGTTATTATATGTACCCTCTGACCCCGAAAAAACTATTTATAGGGGCGAGTATTTTCCCCGCCTCTCTCTATACGCTCTGGAAAAAGCAGACAGTAAGCCTGCGAAAACGTTTGAGCTACTTGACACTTACTCAACAACAGGCCCTATCCACGCCCCCTGTGAGTTTCCCCGCCCCGCCCCCATCATCAGTGGATTCACGACGCTGAAGGAACGAATCTACCTCTGCACGAGGTGTGACTATCACCATCTACAAAACGCTTAACATCTTTTCATCTTTATAAGAAATGACCTTCTTCTTCGTCCATAAGGCTTAATCATTGGAATTATACAACTTTCCATTCTTGAGCCGACTGGTGAAAGTACATCTGGGAGGCGGGTGTTTCGAGTGGACACAGTTCGATGGCTACACGGGACAGGACCTGCTATACGCTATAAGCCCAAGTAGGGCTCTTGTAAGTGCAATCATTTGTTCTTATATATTTTAATTGTAATAAATACTACACTTAGATTTTTTTCCTTGTCTGTCTTTGTCTCATGCGCTGTTTTTGAGGTTCTTCCAGACCAATTTTTCGCCTAAAGTCGTTTTTATTTTCCTTTTTGTGTGTTTTATGGTCAGTCTGTAAAAATGGCGTACTACGGGCGAAAGATCGTTCCCAGCAGCGATGTTGGAGTCCAAGATGCATCCAGACATCCTCCCTATACTGTCCCTGAACCATTTCTGTGGTGTTTCCATCCTTTTCTGCCCTTTTCCTATGGACCAGGCACCCTCCCCTCATCAGAGCAGGGGGTGCCTGGTGTAATGCTCGAGTCCTCCCATTGACTTCAATGGGGCTCGGGTGCTCGGCCGAGCACTCGAGCCTCCGGGGGCGCTCGGTCAGAGCACCCGAACACCCGAGCATTGGGGTGCTCGCTCATCACTAGCTATTATCCATAGCTCCCTTATGCTATTCTAGATCCCTACTCCGCGTACCCTAGCCTTCACTCCCCCTTTGCAGGAGAGTAGGTGCTGTCTGTGTATTCTCATCCTGGGCTCACTTCTAGATTCTCTGAGGTTTGTCATCCGGGCTTGCAGCTGGCACCTTTAGTTTAGGTCTATACAGGAAGCTCACAAACCTGAGTTCCGCTCCCAAGCGCCACACCCTAGCGCTCCCTCTCCTGCAGGTCCCTGCCGTTGCCAGTGCTGCTTTCTCTTCCTCTCACAAACACAGAATGACATGCTACGGGAACCTGACACAACTTTTATACTATGCCTGTAGTAAAAGAGAAACTTGCCACCTGGTGGTGAGATAGTCAGTCTTCCCATTGATTTCAATCTAAGCGAAATAAGAGAAAAAAAACTGAAATTTTCATGAAACATTTCCTGCTCTGTGAAAAGTGCAATTTTTTGCCTGTTTCTCTTTTTGAGGCAAAAATTTTCACCTATCCCTAGTAACATAGTTGATGAAGCAGAAAATACACATGCATTCATTAAGGTCAGCCTGTGCCATATTCCCCTTGTTCCAGAGGAAGGCAAAAATAACAAACAAACAAACCCTACTGCGCATGACTGCAGCGTTCGCAGCCAACTGTACTGTGCATGACAGCTTCTGACAAACATACATTTAGTGAATTATTATATAGGATATAATGTTTATAAATAACAGAATGACTGGGTCAGTTTAAGGCAGTTCAACTATTAAAAGGGGACAGGATTGAAAAGATCTCCTATACCAGCAGACTGCCTATGGAGAAGGAAAATACAGGCACACTAAACTGCATAAATTAAGGATTATCAAAAAAGAAATTAAATATATTAACTCCCTGAATAATAGAAACATTTCTAACTGATAGCTTCACAATAAGTTGGAGACATCCATACCTCCCAACATTTCAGATGGCCAAAGAGGGACACTTATATTTTAGATGGTGCTGTTGAGGGTGTGGCTGGTAGGTGGGGCATTACCGAGAATTTCTAGGTTCTTTCATGACCTATTGACACTAGTGATGATCGAGCACCCCAATGCTCGGGTGTTCGGGTGCTCTGACCGAGCGCCCCCGGAGGCTCGAGTGCTCGGCCGAGCACCCGAGCCCCATTGAAGTCAATGGGAGGACTCGAGCATTACACCAGGCACCCCCTGCTCTGATGAGGGGAGGGTGCCTGGTCCATAGGAAAAGGGCAGAAAATGATGGAAACACCACAGAAATGGTTCAGGGAAAGCATAGGGAGGATGTCTGGATGCATCTTGGACTCCAACGTCGCTGCTGGGAACGATGTTTCGCCCGTAGTACGCCATTTTTACAGACTGACCGTAAAACACACAAAAAGGAAGATAAAAACGATTTTAGGCGAAAAATTGTTACCAAACAGTATTTGCTGTATATTTACTTGTATATCATCTGCAAAATCTGCAAAAAATTTCATCGATTTTTCGGAACTGGGGCCATGATTAAGAGGGAAACGTGCGCAGCGTAAAGCAGGTGTTCAACGTGGTTATGGCCCGGGTAAGGTACAGCATTCAGGAACGGAGGCCGCAGCTACCACAGGTTTTACAACATGTCCGTTTGCCCTTGTTAAGTCCAAAATTTATAGTCGGAACAGTGGGGTCTGATCCATTCAGTAAAAGTGACGAAGTGACTTAGTGGATGAAGCCAATAACTACCTTCTGCTCTGTCGAACACCCCAGCCCTATTTAATTCAATGGGAGGACCCGAGGCACTCCGATACAACCTGTATATCACAAAATGGGAGCCTCATTCACATTGTGGTACAATAGTTCAGGTAGTGGTCCAACACTCATAAAGCCTATGCACTAAGTGAAAGGGCTGCCAAAAATTAGACTGCAATGTCACTCCAATACACCCTTTATTACACATAAAGGAGGGCATCATACACACCCTTGAAAAATTAGGATTAATGGCCTGCTGGTGACCCTCTAAAACATTAGGGGCGAGGGCATGCCGCTAAGCTGACCATCTAAAACATTAGGAATGAGGGTCTGCTGCTGAGCCGATCATCTAAAACATTATGGGTGAGGGTCTGCTGCGGAGCTGACCATCCTAAACATTATATGCGAAGGCCCGCTAGTGAGCTGACGCTATAAAACATTATATGAGAGGGCCCGCTAGAGAGCTGACCCAATAAAACATTATATGAGAGGGCCCGCTAGAGAGCTGACCCAATAAAACATTATATGAGAGGGCCCGCTAGAGAGCTGACCCAATAAAACATTATATGAGAAGGCCCGCTGGTGAGCTGACCTATACAAAAATTGTCAAACAGGGCCCGCTGGTGAGCTGGCCCTATATAAAAATTATATCACAGGGCCCGCTGGTGAGCTGGCCCTATATAAAAATTGTATCACAGGGCCCGCTGGTGAGCTGGCCCTATATAAAAATTATATCACAGGGCATATGGAAGAGGAGGAGGAGGATGAGAAGATTAAGAGTCAACCATATACCCGTTTTTTGGGTGGAAGGGGTGAATGGGAATACAGAGTATTCCCATCATTGTAAATAACATATCTAAAGTGACTTTATGTTCACCCGGGGCTTTCCTCCAGTGGAGTGGAGAAGTCAGGGGAAATCCAGGCCTTGTTCATTTTTATAAGTGTCAACCTATCAGCATTTTCGGTGGAAAGGCGGATACGCTTATCTGTTATGATGCCACCAGCAGCACTAAATACCCGCTCAGACAGAACGCTGGCGGCAGGGCAGGCCAGCACCTCCAAGGCGTAGAGTGCCAGTTCATACCACGTGTCCAGCTTGGACACCCAGTAGTTGTAAGGCACAGAGGGATCATTGAGGACGCTGACACGGTCTGCTACGTACTCCTTCACCATCTTCCAAAACTTTTCCCTCCTTGTGACACTAGGCTGCGCATCAGGGTGAGGGTGCTGGCGGGGTGTCATGAAGGTGTCCCACGCCTTGGAGAGTGTTGCCCTGCCTTTGTCGGAACTGCTGTGTGCTCCCCTTTTCTCCCCTTCTCGGTTGGCCAAGGTAGCACGTACTCTGCCGCCAGCGTTGTCAGATGGAAAATTTTGGAGCAATTTTTCGACAAGAACCTTCTGGTATTGCACCATTTTGCTTGTCCTCTCCACCGGAGGAATGAGAGATGAGAAATTCTCTTTGTAGCGGGGGTCCAGAAGGGTGAACACCCAGTAATCCGTGTTGTCTAAAATGCGTATAACGCGTGGGTCACGGGAAAGGCAGCCTAACATAAAGTCAGCCATGTGTGCCAGAGTACCAACAGGCAAGATTTCGCTGTCCTCACCAGGAGGATGACTCTCAATCTCCTCATCCTCTTCCTCCTCTTCTGCCCACCCACGCTGAAGAGATGGAACTAAAGTTCCATGGCTACCCTCTGTAGCGGAGGCAACCGTGTCTTCCTCCTCCTCCTCCTCCTCCTCCGCCTCCTCCAATTGTCGCTGAGAAGACGAAGTGAGGGTGCTCTGGCTATCACCTTGTGTAAGCTCTTCCTCCCCCATTTCCACCTCTTCCACATGCAAAGCGTCGGTTTTAATTGTGAGCAGCGAGCGTTTCAGTAGACACAGAAGTGGGATGGTTACACTGATAATAGCGTTATCGCCGCTCACCATCTGTGTCGATTCCTCAAAATTGCGTAAAACCTCACAGAGGTCTGACATCCATTCCCACTCCTCACTTCTGATTAGAGGAAGTTGAACGGAGAGGCGACGACCGTGTAACAGCTGGTACTCCACTACTGCCCTCTGCTGCTCACAAAGCCGGGCCAACATGTGGAAGGTGGAGTTCCAGCGCGTGCTCACGTCACACAGCAGCCGGTGAGCTGGCAATTGTAAGCGCTGCTGCAGCTTCAACAGGCCGGCTGAAGCTGTTGATGACTTACGGAAATGTGCACACACGCGGCGCACCTTGGTCAAGAGATGATGCAAATTGGGGTAGGTTTTTAGAAATCGCTGAACCACTAAATTAAATACATGCGCTAGGCATGGTACGTGTGTGAGCTTGCCGAGCTCCAAAGCCGCCACCAAGTTACGCCCATTATCACACACAACCATGCCTGGTTGCAGGTTGAGTGGCGAGAGCCACTGCTCGGTCTGGTGACTAATCCCCTGCAACAGCTCTGAGGCCGTGTGCTGTTTGTCCCCAAGGCAGATCAGCTTCAGCACGGCCTGTTGACGCTTCCCCACTGCAGTGCTACACTGCTTCCAGCTACCGGCTGATGGGTGAGTGGCGATGCGCGCAGAGAATTCGGAGGTGGAAACGGAGAAGGAGGAGGAGGAGCCAATAACGTAGGTGCTGGCGGAAACCCTGATGGAGGTAGGGCCCGCAATCCTCGGCGTGGGTAGCACCTGTGCCATCCCAGGGTCCGAGTCGCTCCCAGCCTCCACGACATTCACCCAGTGTGCCGTCAGGGAAATGTAGCGTCCCTGGCCACAAGCACTTGTCCATGTGTCAGTCGTTAAGTGGACCTTCCCAGTAACTGCGTTGGTCAGGGCACGGGTGATGTTACGGGACACATGGTGGTGTAAGGCGGGGACGGCACACCGGGAAAAGTAGTGGCGGCTGGGGACTGCGTACCGAGGGACATCTGCTGCCATCAGGCTGCGGAAGGACTCAGTCTCCACAAGCCTAAATGGCAGCATTTCGATGGCCAGTAATTTGGAAAGGTGTGAGGTTAGTGCTATGGCCTGTGGGTGGGTGGCTGGGTATTTTCGCTTGCGCTCAAATGCCTGGGGTAACGACATTTGGACGCTGCGCTGGGACAGGGAAGTGGATGTGGTCGCTGATGGTGCTTCAGATGGTACAGGTGCAGGGCGGGAGGTATGCGGGCCTGCGCCTTCGACAGGCGATTGGCCGGCACCGAAAACAGGGGAAGAGGAGGCAGTGGTGTGGCCTGCAGACACAGATTGGCGATCCGGGCGTTCCTCCCACTTATTACGGTGCTTGGATGCAATGTGTCGGATCATGCTGGTGGTGGTGAGGTTGCTAGTGTTCATGCCTCGGCTCATTCTGGTGTGGCACAGGTTGCAAACTACAATTCTTTTGTCGTCCACACTTTCCTTAAAAAAACGCCATACCGCGGAACACCTAGCCCTTGGCAAGGGAGATTTACGCAAGGGGGTGCTCCGTGGAACATTTGCGGGCCGGTTTGGTGCGGTCCGCCTTCTTTCTTTAGCCACACCACTGCCTCTTCCAGCCTGTTGCGGTGCTGCAGATGGCTCACCCTCAGGACTGCTGTCATCGCTCGGCTCTCCACCTTCCCAGGTGGGGTCAGTCACCTCATCGTCCACCAAGTCCTCCTCCACTTCCTCACTCTGATCATCCTCCTCATTTCTTGATCCCACCACATACTCAGTCATTGACAACTGTGTATCATCCTCCTCATCAAGGTCTTGAGACAGTAATAGTGGTTGATTTGATGGCAACTGTGTCTCATCATCATCATCATCCACTTCCTTTGACCTTAAATGCCGTTCCCCTCTGTCATCTTCTTGTGATTGGGTACCCTCTAGAGGTTGTGAATCAGGGCACAAGATCTCATGTTCCTCTGCAAGCGTGCTTGGAGAGAGGTTCAAATGGAGGATTGGTGATGAGACGAGCTCCTCACTATATCCCAGTGTGGGATCACTTCTTTGGCCAGACCCTCTATGGTGGGAGGAAGGATGATCAGGGTGAGGATTGTGTTGACCAGACTCTTGGCTACTGAGAGTGGACTTGGTGGAAGACAGGGTGGTGCTTAACAGACTGGAAGCAGTATCAGCTGAAATCCAACCGACCACCTGTTCGCAGTGGTCTGACCTCGAGAGTGATGTCCTGCGACGCCCTGTAAACTGAGACATGAAGCTAGGTATGGTGGATGTCTTTCCTTCTTGTGCTCTAGCACCAGGCACAGTTTCTACGCGTCCTGACCCGCGCCCTGAACTATCAGGATCACGTCCACTTCCCCGTCCCTTTTTACCCGCCTTCTTCATATTACACGGAATATGTGCTGCTAATCTGCGGCTAGGCACAGTGAACGGAATATGTGACGTTTATTTTTTAAACTTTGCACACTAAACAGAATGTGCTGCTAATCTGCAACTTTGCACACTAAACAGAATGTGCTGCTAATCTGCGGCTAGGCACAGTGAACGGAATATGTGACGTTTATTTTTTAAACTTTGCACACTAAGCAGAATGTGCTGCTAATCTGCAATTTTGCACACTAAACAGAATGTGCTGCTAATCTGCGGCTAGGCACAGTGAACGGAATATGTGACGTTTATTTTTTAAACTTTGCACACTAAACAGAATGTGCTGCTAATCTGCAACTTTGCACACTAAACAGAATGTGCTGCTAATCTGCGGCTAGGCACAGTGAACGGAATATGTGACGTTTAT
This sequence comes from Rhinophrynus dorsalis, assembly GCA_037306005.1. Taxonomy (NCBI): domain Eukaryota; kingdom Metazoa; phylum Chordata; class Amphibia; order Anura; family Rhinophrynidae; genus Rhinophrynus; species Rhinophrynus dorsalis. Next base: position 75,697,429 of record CM074725.1, read on the forward strand.
TTTTTAAACTTTGCACACTAAACAGAATGTGCTGCTAATCTGCGGCTAGGCACAGTGAACGGAATATGTGACGTTTATTTTTTAAACTTTGCACACTAAACAGAATGTGCTGCTAATCTGCAACTTTGCACACTAAACAGAATGTGCTGCTAATCTGCGGCTAGGCACAGTGAACGGAATATGTGACGTTTATTTTTAAACTTTGCACACTAAACAGAATGTGATGCTAATCTGCAACTTTGCACACTAAACAGAATGTGCTGCTAATCTGCGGCTAGGCACAGTGAACGGAATATGTGACGTTTATTTTTTAAACTTTGCACACTAAACAGAATGTGCTGCTAATCTGCAACTTTGCACACTAAACAGAATGTGCTGCTAATCTGCGGCTAGGCACAGTGAACGGAATATGTGACGTTTATTTTTTAAACTTTGCACACTAAACAGAATGTGCTGCTAATCTGCAACTTTGCACACTAAACAGAATGTGCTGCTAATCTGCGGCTAGGCACAGTGAACGGAATATGTGACGTTTATTTTTTAAACTTTGCACACTAAACAGAATGTGCTGCTAATCTGCGGCTAGGCACAGTGAACGGAATATGTGACGTTTATTTTTTAAACGTTGCACACTAAACAGAATGTGCTGCTAATCTGCAACTTTGCACACTAAACAGAATGTGCTGCTAATCTGCGGCTAGGCACAGTGAACGGAATATGTGACGTTTATTTTTAAACTTTGCACACTAAACAGAATGTGCTGCTAATCTGCAATTTTGCACACTAAACAGAATGTGCTGCTAATCTGCGGCTAGGCACAGTGAATGGAATATGTGACGTTTATTTTTTTAAACTTTGCACACTAAACAGAATGTGCTGCTAATCTGCAACTTTGCACACTAAACAGAATGTGCTGCTAATCTGCGGCTAGGCACAGTGAACGGAATATGTGACGTTTATTTTTTAAACTTTGCACACTAAACAGAATGTGCTGCTAATCTGCAACTTTGCACACTAAACAGAATGTGCTGCTAATCTGCGGCTAGGCACAGTGAACGGAATATGTGACGTTTATTTTTTAAACTTTGCACACTAAACAGAATGTGCTGCTAATCTGCAACTTTGCACACTAAACAGAATGTGCTGCTAATCTGCGGCTAGGCACAGTGAACGGAATATGTGACGTTTATTTTTTAAACTTTGCACACTAAACAGAATGTGCTGCTAATCTGCAACTTTGCACACTAAACAGAATGTGCTGCTAATCTGCGGCTAGGCACAGTGAACGGAAGATGTGACGTTTATTTTTTAAACTTTGCACACTAAACAGAATGTGCTGCTAATCTGCAACTTTGCACACTAAACAGAATGTGCTGCTAACCTGCGGCTAGGCACAGTGAACGGAATATGTGACGTTTATTTTTTAAATTTGTGCCCCCCCAAACAAAATATAACTGCTGCCCCCACACACAACAGTCCTAAAAAGGACTTTTGGGTCTTTAAAGAGTTCAAAAACACTTTTCTTCTCCCTACACTGACTTTCCCTTCCTGTCCTCATCTCTCCCTGGCTAAGACTGAGCCGAACTCGCTGGTCAGGTGCTATACAGCACCCGATCACGGGTTCTGGCCAGCCAATCAGTGTAATGCCAGCAGCCAACATGGCTGCTGGCATTACACTGATGTCAGAGCCTCCCTGCACGTTTATTGGCTGCGCAGCAGCCGCGAAACGTGCGGGGAGGAGACCCGAACATGGCGGGCGAGCACATGCGGTACTCGTACGAGTACCGCCATGTGCCGAGCAGAGCGATGCTCGAGCCGAACCGAGCTTCGGCCGAGCATGCTCGCTCATCACTAATTGACACCTCTTTGTGTACCTAAATAAATGATTTAGAGGAGGACTAAAGTATTTTATTTCCACATATTCTGAAGTTTGAACAAACATTAATGTGAGTTGTATTGCTGTGGAGCAATGTGATATACTTATTTACACACCACAAAGCCAGACCTCCTAAAAAGCGGGACACCAGAGTGGGAAAGAAGGACAGAGGGATTTGGGTCTCAAAGAGGGACTGTCCCTCCTAAAGAGGGGCACTTGGGTGATATAGACATCTCTAGCATCCAACAGGTTAAAAGAGAAACAACCAAAAAATCATTCTACATATCTGCTTGCTGCAACAGACTCAGAGGCTGATTTTATAAGAATAAGTGGAGTAATTCTGGGGCAAACCGACTGTACCACAGGACACAGTCATTTCCATTGATTTAACCACTTAAGGACCAGAGGGGTTCACAACTCACTGCTTTGCATAGAGTTGCACTCTCCTTTGATCGTTATTGGATTCATTTTGATGTGTAGTACACTGAATGTGTTGGAGACCTCTATCATTTCAAGGGTTTAACCCCTTATCGACCGGCCGATCAGCGTGGTGTGGTCAGTTAAGGACCACGGAGCATTTTTTTTTCTTGTTTTCTGCTTCCGGACTCCCCAAAAGGCGTGCAGCCGCGGGGGGAGCCCGGAATTCCATGACAGTCACAGTACATCATGGGTCGTTCAGTCAGATTTACCCATGACGTACTATGACCGTCAAGGGTCGTTAAGGGGTTAAAACAATGGTAATTCTTATGTTTTCACCATGGTGCAGTTGGTTTGCCCCAGAATTGGTTCAGTTCTTCCTATTAAACCTTTGAGTGTCGGAGGAGTGTGCAATGTATTGCTTCACAATGCATTGTGTATCCCTCTGGCATTCAAAGGGTTAAATCAGCCCCTTAGAAGCACATTCTGTGACATTTTTTTCATGATAGTTCTTCAAATGGAAGACTGGATTGGCAGATTTCCTACTTATGGCTTTGCTATTGTAATTGTTATTACAAGCTGCACAATAGCCTGTCTTCTGCTGTGGATTAGTTACTCTTACCTCCCACAGCATTAAGTACATAATCAGACCAAATAAACAGTATGTGTACTGACAAAGTGGATCTGATCTAGGGCAAATCAGCTACACCACAGGGGAGGAAAAGATCCTCAAATTCCCATTGATTTAAAGGGATAGTAATGTTTCATTATAAAAGAAGCTCCAATTAATCTCCATAGTATTTAGGCCATGGAGAGTGTTATTTCAATACTGTCAGAGTTGTAGTTTAAGAGTAATTGAATGATAAAGTATCCCCCTCCTTCCCCTTTTACTGATATAACACTGCTCACCTCAGAGCGGCTAGACTGAGAGGGACAATCTTCAATTAGCATAAGGGAAAAAACCTGTCAATAGGGGCAGGACTTTCATTGTTCTCACAGTAAGAAGATTGTCCCTTGCTGTGACCTGTCTGGACTGTGGACCAGATTCCACATCTGAGGGAGGTTACACTAGGTAAAAGGGACAGGAGGGGGAAACTTTATCATTCAATTACTCTTGAACTTCAACTCTGACAGTATAGAAATAACACTCTCTATGGCTCAAATACTATGAAGATTAATTGGAGCTGCTGTTTTTACTATCTCTTTAAAGGGGGCTTTTAAACCCTTGAATGCTAAAGATGTCTCTAGCTGTGCATTTCGAAGGAATGTGTTGGAGATCTCTCTAGCACTTATGGGGTTAAAAGTCCCATCTGAATCGATGTTAATTTTGATTTGTCCGTTATGGTGCAGTTGGTTTGCCCTGTGACTGATCCACTTTGCTTTTATAATTAAGGCCCTACATATTCTAAATGGAGACATAATGAGGATTATTTGCAAATTAATATTTATGTTAAAATAAGCAATAGAGCCTACGTTTGTACTGCTCTCCAGCCTACTGCTTTTGTACTAAACTTTTGTATGAAAAATTGCCCACTTTGCACAAGGAATGGGCAGTGAGTGCACATGTGATTCAGGAGGATCAGTTCCTCTACCCCTTGTTATATGTGATGTACTCACAAAGTACAGAAGAAATCAGCTCTAAATTTGTACTCTTCCTAATGCATACAATAGGCAGTAGGGCTTGCACGTGTTAATCACTTGCTGTAGCTGAGACGTGTGTTCTGATATGTACTTAAGGTACATAAGAACAAATACAGGTACTGGATTTTCAAGCTGATGTACTAGAACAGCAGTTGAGCTATGTTGCTGAATCCACATATTTACCTCAGTGCTTTCTTAAACCTTTGAGTGCCAGAGGGGTACGCAAAGCATTGCTTCTGGCAGTCAAAGGGTTAAAGTATTCTTAAAGCGAAACTAACACTAGTCCTGAATCTCATGTTGAGGGGGTAGTCTCTTAGGACAGTTAACAACAAAGATGATGAGAAATTTGAGGAGACTTGTAGTGGTCTGAATCTGGTAATTTACATTTCTGCTATTTCTGAAATGTTTTCGGAACATTAATGAGGTAAAAGTTGCATTGCCTCTTTTGCTAACCAGAATGAAGGAAAAGACGAGGGTTACAGGACAGAATAAAGGTAAATGGATAGCTTTCTAATGGTTAATTGACAAGCTTATTTTTGACCATCATTTGGACCCACAATTTCAGAGATAGTCCTTTAAAGACATCTGTGGGAGATGAATTAAGCATGATAAAGAGGTGATAAAGAGTAGATGACTTCTCTGGTGCTATCACTTCTCCAAGTCCTATGTTATTCTATGGAGCCAATGCACTAAGATTTCTTCACCTTTGGAGGTCTTAGTGCATAGGCTTCATAGAATATCATAGAACTAGAGAATGATAGCACTGGAGACATAAGCTCCTTTTTATTACCTCTTTACCACACCTTAGTGCATAACACCCCAGACCTATAAACTGCCAGTCTAATGTTGGCTGGGGACCACAGTTTAGTATAGTAGACAAAGAAAGGTTTTGGGTTAAGGAAGCCTCAATTTGTAACCATCTGTAGGTGGCAAGTGATAGTTACCACATTGATAATTGGCAAAACACTGCAGCATGGTTTTAGAATAATTGAATGGTTGGAAATGAGGGACCCCCTGCAAGACTGGACCTTTAGAGAATATTTGTTAGAGGCGAGGTATTTTGTTCACCCCAAATAACCTTTTTTATCAGCTGTTATAGTATATATAAAACATTTTTGGTTTTGGAGGGAGAATTGAATGAATTATATATATATATATATATATATATATATATATATATATATATATATTTATATATATATATATATGGAAGAATTACCATTTTGCTAGCAGTTATTTTCCCAATTTAGGATAACTCAAAGCCTTTCTTGGAGTTGAGGGATGTAGAGGTTAATTTTATAAGGGGATCATAGTTAAATGAAAAAAATGGCTTCTGGGTCATCTGGAATTTTGATTACTAGATATTTTAAATGGAAATGTCAACAAAAGTATAACAAACAAGAAGAAAAAGAAGCTAAGGTAAGAGGTGGGATTCAGTAACAAAGCAGATCTATCAATTTAAAATTGAAAATGAGAAAATTATTGCAAAAGAGAACAAGAACAATCCTAAACAATTCTACAAGTATATTAATAACAAAAGATTAATGCTGATATTGGTCCTCCTAAAGCTGAGACAGGTGAATTGATTAGTGCGGATAAGGCTGTGGCTGACACCCTAAATACATTCTTTGCTTCTGTATATACAAAGGAAGCAACAATGACAGGCTATGGGCAAATAGACAAAGCCACAGAATTTCCTCCATCATATACATGCCTTACTGAGGACAAAGTCCAAAAGAGACTGGGAAATGTTATGGTGACTAAAGCACCTGATGGCATACACCCTCAGATAATTAAGGAAATTAGTTCAATAATTGCAAGACCATTATACTTAATATTTATTGATTTACTTTCATCAGGCATAGTGTCCTGTGAATGGAGGAAAAATGATGTAGTTCCATTTTTCAAAAAGGGGGCAAGATCCAAACCTGGAAATTAGAGACCTGTGAGATTGACTTCCATAGTGGTAAGATATTAGATGGGGTACTAACTAACAGTATTCACAACTATGGGAAGACCAACAATATTATTAGTAGGAGTCAGCATGGTTTTATGAAGAATAGATCATGTCAGTCTAATTTACTTGCATTTTAGGAAATGGTAAGTAGTAATTAGGACAACGGAATTGTTATTGATGTAGTATACTTGGATTTTGCAAAGGACTTTGATACAGTTCCTCACAACAGGTTACTTCATAAATTAAAAGGTTTTGATTTGGGAGGTGATATCTGTACATGGATTGAGTACTGGTTAAATGATAGATGGCAAAGAGTTGTTGTAAATGGAACCTTTTCAAGTTGGTATAAAATTGTAAGTGGGGTGCCACAGTGTTCACTCCTGGACCTAATGCTTTTATTAATGATCTAGAAGTGGGAATTGAAAGTAGTGTCTCAATCTTTGCTGAGGACATTAAGCTGTGCAAGGAACTTTAGATAAGCTGAGTGAATGGGCAGAAAAGTGGCAGATGACATTTAATGTAGATAAATTTAAGGTTATGCATTTGGGCTGTAGAAACAAACATGCTGCATATACACTAAATTGGAAACAATTTGGGGAATCCTCATTAGAGAAAGATTTAGTACTGATAGACTAAAGACTTCGCAGCAGTGTGCAGAGTCACTCAGCTGCTGCAAAAGGAAATAGGGTACTATCCTGCATAGAAGAGTCATATAAGCTCTGGATGCTATTATAATTCTACTTTTATACAAATCCTTGGTTAGGCCTCATCTAGAATATGGAGTACAGTTTTGGGCACCAGTTCATATACCGTAAAATCTCAGGTATAATACGCACCTGTGTATAATACGCAGATGTATATTGTACCCAAGATTTTAGGGGTAAACAATAGTGCCTATGTATAATACGCACCCTTGTTTTCCCCCTTACTACAAAAAAAATTAAAGCTGCCAGCTACCCTCCTCCGTCCCCCGGCGCAATCCGACATTAAAATAAGACTTACTTGGTGATATAGATCAAGCCATTCAAGTGCTACATGTGAAAAAGCTCCCTCTCATCTTCCTTGCGTGCAGCATTCTTGCATTTGCCGCCCGCTTCCTTCAATGGACTACCAAGACCTTCCTCCTGCGGTATTGTCCTGTGAGGACCTTGAGATCCTCACAGGGCATTACCATTGGCTGGAGGTGGAAGGTCCTGAAAACCCATTAAAGGAAGTGGGCGGCAAATGCAAGAATGCCGCCCGCAAGGAAGATGAGAGGGAGCTTTTTCACATGTAGCACTTGAATGACTACATTAATGTCGGATTGCGCTGGGGGATGGAGGAGGGTAGCTGGCAGCTCTAATATATATATATATTTTTTATTCGACAAAAATCTCTCTGGTATAATACGCACCCCCCACTTCACATAAGGTGAAGAGGGGTAAAATTGTGCGTATTATACCCGAGATTTTATGGTTAATATATTATTGAACTGATAAAGGGATTGGAGGATCTGAGTTATAAAGAGAGACTAGCCAAACTGGGTTTGTTTACATTAAAGAAGAGACGTCTAAGGGGTGATATGATTACCATCTACAAATATATTCAAGGTCAATACAAATAACTATCCAGTGAATTATTTACACAAAGAGCTAAGATAAGAATGAGAGAACACCTATTAAGACTCGAGGAAAGGTGCTTTCAACTAAAACAAAGGCAGGAATTTCTTTATGATAAGGGTGGTAAAGTTATGGAATTCTTTGCCCCAGGATGTTGTGCTTGCAGATACTGTAACTGTTTTCAAAAAAGTAATGGATACCTATCTAGCACAGAATAATGTTAAGAATTATGACAGATTGCTTCAATGCAGAAAGGTTGTTGATTCAGGGAACGATCTGCCATTTGGAGTCAGGAAGGATTTTTTTACCCACTTGAGGTTTAATTGGAAATGGCTTCAATTGTTTTTTTTTGCCTTCCTCTGGATCAACATATGTGAGTTGGCATGGGATGGACTTGATGGACCCATGTCTTTCTTCAACCTCATCAACTATGTTACTATATCACCATAATCGTAAAAACTGCAGATTTTCTGTAAAAAACAAACTAAATTTGCCTTAAGATGAAAGGTCCACTTTAAATCTTCAGACTTAGATATGTTTACCTTGTACAGGGAGACAGTGCTGAAATTTTGGAGAATATAATGCAAGTTAGGGAGAGATGGGGTTATGCAAAGGTAAGAACAACCACATCATGTTTGTATACCACTAACATTGGAAGGTTCTCTAAAGGATTCAGTCATTGGTTCTATGGCCAAATCAAATATTAGGTGTGACAGCAGGCAGCCTTGTTTAATCTCATTAAAAATCCAGAATAATAGGGAATGAAACCCACTGACTAATATATAAGTAGGAACATTTGAGTATAAGTTTGACTCTGAAATTCCCTAGGTACTGCAACAAAAGCTTTTTTTGGCATCAAGGGCAAGGGCAAGTATTGGTAGATTTGACATGTGGCATTAGACATGTGCTTGTCGACTGTACAAAATTCTTCTGTTTAGGAGTTAAATTGTCCAATTAACCTATTCAATTATATATATTATGAAAAGTATATTCATAAATAAAAGGCAGTCACATATAAGCATAAATTAAGAACAATCATCGCTCCCATGGCAGCAGACTTAGCTGAAAGCCTAGGGTTCCACTGATCAACCCCAAATATCTTCTGTCAGCTGTTAGAAAATGCCTTGAGCTAGATACAATCCAGACGTATGTGGCTCTCAGACAGGAATCTTTCTAAATGGCATGTGAATTCTATTGTAAACCTGTTCCTAGCAATCTATAGGGACTGTGGGTCATGTGCATTATAGTCCAAGAAAACTTGATGCTGAAATTTGCCTACAACTGCCTTAGACAGCTGTTCCAACCTCAGCACCATAACAACCACTATTAAAGTTCAGCACCAGTCCCTCTCCAAAAGTAATCACCTCATCATAATTCTCCAGAGTGGAGATGGTCAGAGCATTAAGAAAGGGTGAGAGTAAGGGGGAGGGGTCTGTTTTTTTGATTGTGTGAGCCTGTGGTTTAGGACATTATTCGGGTGCTGCTTTGTAGCACTGTTCTGTTAATGGTGAGTAATGAATAAAGCCCCTGGTGAGCATCTTTCCTCTCTGCATTGTGCAAGTATAATGTTCCAACTGGAGAATTTCTCATATACAGATCTGATATCCAACAGAATCACATCCTGTCTACTCATGGAAATGATTCAGGTAGAGATCAGGTGTGTGTGAGAAACTGTATGGGCAGTGTATTATGCATGCGCCATGTCATGAGGGAAAGAGGGCACTAGGGGTTTTCTGCATTAACCACTGCATACAGAAAATAATGTGTTAAAGCTTGTTGACCAGTCTGACTATTAAGGGGCCCTTTGACACAAGGGCCCCTGTGCATTAAAGGGGCTGCTGGAACCTCTGCTACACCACTGCACTAAGAAACTTTCAGAAGATGTTGGTATGAGAATGTTGGTATGAGAATGGGTGAGAAGGCAACTTGGAATAAACCAAACCTCTGCCCTTCATTACTTCAGATTTATGACCCTTATCATCCAATCAGGTCTACTGAAGCCCATTGTTTAATGTGAGGAAGTGTGATCAAGAGCCGGACTTGAATATAAACCACTATACAGAGGAACCATAGACATAATTCAAAGAGTAAATAGATATAGGTGACTGTTGTATGAAGGAGGACATATAACTACTTCAGTTAATTAACAGCCACTTATTTCTAGGTTATAGATCCCTATGTTATTTACAAGCAACTAAAAACATAGAAACATAGAATCTAGTCTGACCATTTTTCTTACTGTAAAAACCTCAAACCTTATTTGATCCTTGGTCTTGTCTTATGCTCAGGACAGCCTTATGTATATCCCATGCATGCTTAAATTCCGTCACTGTACTAACATCTACCACTTCTGCTGATAGTCTATTCCACTAATCTACTACCCTCTCAGTGTAGTAAAACTGTTCTACATTACATCTAAACCTCTGTTCCTCTACTTTTAGACTATGGCCTCTTGTCCTAACATTTTTATGTACTTCCCTCCTGCACTTTGTTGAATCCCTTCATGTATTTGAATGTTTATATCATATTCCCTCTCTGTCTCCACTCCTCCATGCTACTAAAGTTAGAGTAAAGCCTTGATCACATTACTACAACTTAACAAATAAGCTTATTGGATAGTAATTATTAGTGTTAACTCTTCAATCCTAACCACTATAGTTTCACTTCTATTTTCTTGTTAAAGAGATCACGTGTTCCTCCAATTTTAATATTGGGAAGTCCCCATACACACATCATTTACCCATTTCCATGATCTTATAATTTCATATTCTGTATATTTTTGGGGGTGCATGGTGAAGAAAGTGTTACTCTAAACCCAAGTGAAACTCTCATTGATCTGAATTAGATTTAAATTAGGAATTGCCATGTTATAGTTATATTCTATACTTGTGAGAACCCACTCACACAATTTCTGTTCTGCAATTACCGGCAGTTCTGACTGCTCTCGTGGGAACACCCCAGTGGCCTATATGAACTGGCTTAAGACACACTTCAGTATGAGAGTGACGTGTGTATACTAGCTTTCCTTAGCCTTGATTCCCAAGCGTGGCAACTGCTCTGAATGACCACTGCTTCTGTGCATCTCCAGTTTTGCCTTGCCCATTACACAATAACACAATAAACAGTTAGAGACTGAAAAAAGACATGCATACATCAAGCACTCAAACACAATGTATGACATCCCAGCTTCTGCTCTCAGTGAATATTGTTTTTGACCACTTGCTGTCACCCAACTTTGCAGCCTAATTGCTTTCTCCACTCCTAAGCATTGGTCACTATAATTGTTAACTGTCTGCTTTTAAGCTCTTTATCCAATCTAATGGTCACATATGCCTGCTGGGAGTTGCACTCTCATTTACTGTATTCAACTGTGTATAGATTGACTTTGCTCTCTATCTACATTCAAGTTGTCTGTATATAGTACTATTAATCTAGTTCATCTGTGTTCAGTGCAGCATATTTTTCAAGTTTTGCCTGTACCTGCCTCCTATCCATATCTGGTCACAGTCAGTTTCCTGTTCTGTTGTGTAAGCAGTGGCACTAAATACTACTCAAGCTCCAGATTTATGCCTACTTCCCCTTTTCCCAGTTCATATGTAGCCTGGATGAACAGGAAAGATATCCTTTAGGAATGTCCCTACATTCCTATACTGCCCACCACTCCCCTTGGTACATATAGCACAAAGAGGCCAATCTGATATATAAAGGACTTTGTACATAGGCTCTAAATAGGAAGTTGGGCCCCATTAGCCCTTAGAAATAGTTATTTGCATTGGATATAGTTTCTGTATCTCTTTTGTAAATTTTGCCATTGTGTTTTTAGTTTTGCATAAGATACAATATTTTCTTCTATTTTTCTATAATTAAACTTGAATGACCTCTTTGCATTGTCTGACACATCTGTCTTGTAGCACATCCTGGTAATTGGGCAATGACTATAGTAGCTCAAAACTGAAACCCATGCAAAAACATTTACAACTACTTGTTTATTAGTGCAGTAATATTACATTCCCCTATCTTCCACAGTAAACAGATAAAATATTAGTGTCTCCCAGACATCACTCTTGAGGGGATGCCGTGAACAACACAGTCCCACACACGCACGCATACAATCACAAATAGTTAATTCATGAGTTCTGTGTGTAATGCCTCTGACATGAATGACATTGATGCAGTGCTGCTGTGTTACATCTGTCACCCATGGTGAAAGGTAACATGCAGGAAAATGATCCCTTTCACCTGGGAGACAACTGCATCATATGGTTGCACTGAAGTCTAGCTGCTGCAACTATAATGCTTTCTTCTAGGAACACAGTAAAGTTGCAGGAAGGAAGAAATGTATAGCAGCCAATGAGGATTCCAGCAGACCTTTCATAGCAGCAATGTTGGAGGTTGTGATGCTCATCACATCTGCCAATAAATGGCTGTCCCAAGTGGGTGCCAGCGAGTATTATTTTATTATTATATCTTTCTGTTGCAGAGATGTTGGGGGCGGGCCAACTCCTTACACGCCCCTGGTCTATGTCCAGGAATGGCTGTAGGGAGGAGACATGACTACCTCCTCCTTACTGCCGCCCCTGGGTGTGTGTAGAGATGCAGGTTTTCTCATATATATATATATATATATATATATATATATATACAAAAAAGAAGAAAATGAAATAAAATTTAAATATTTATATAAAAATGTATTTATATGTGTAAGTCAACATTGTATCCACTGAAGGACTGTTACACAAGATATTAGAATATTACAGACAAGAAGCTATATCTATTTCAGAGTTCATTCCTCCCTCATTCATGGTCTTGAGGGTATATGTCCAAAATGCATAGTTGGGGAAGTGTCATGGTCAAATAAAGCATTCATAATTATACCTTTTAGCGCCAGAGAGGTATATAACACCTCTCTGGCACACAAAGAGGTAATATATATTAAAATTTATTGTGCAGTGGAGCTGTTGCTATACCATCCTAAGAAAGTTTATGGTCAACTGACCAGAGCTGTCCATAGGATGTGGAGCAACAGCACCACTGTACAATTTCAGGACATTGGTATACTGCACCTAAAAAAATTCAAGGTTGAGCTGTAAACTTTTGAGTAAAACACCTCTCAGCAGAGGGAGTTCCTTTGTTTTACTCTGGAGAATAAACCTTATAATATATATTGTTTACATTTTTATTGTTACGATCCATTTAATTAATTAAATGTCCATTAAATCATCTCCCTCCACCTTCTTAGGCTGCTAGTCAGTTTCCACCAGAGGGATGGAATTCATTGATAAAGAAGCATTACCATGCAAGCCCTTTCAAGATGGAAGCTCTCACTAAGGGGTGGACTTGAAAACGTGATAGGTTCTCTTTAAAAATAAAGAAAAGGTGTATTTTAGAAAAAAAATAAAAACATAATGAAAATGTTTGATAATTAATAAGCAAAACTGTTTTTAAAGTCATAGGTCTGCCCTAAACACCATAACTGCCAAAACACATGAACAACACTAGGTGAATTTTATTCTGAGTATTTCATAACTACCACAATATTTACTTGTGTACAATCATGGGAAGAAGGACTTTTTCTGTTGAGTAAAATAAGGGTAATAAATATTGCATTCAAATGTTATTAAAGCTCAAACTAATTTTTGAATTTCTATTAGGAAAACCAATTTTCAGTAGTGACATCACTCAAAGTCTGAGCTCTCCACAAAGTGAATTGGACAGGATTTTTGTCTGATTCTGTTCAACAAAGGCTAAATATAGACCTTTCTCCTAAATCTGTCCAAGCACATGTAAATCTCAGTAATTAATGTGTTTTTTTTTGTTTGTTTTTACTTATCACGATTTCCTTCTGTTGAAATAAAACAGTCTTACTTGAACAATAAAGATCAGTGGAAATAAATTCCCTGAAGAAGAACATTTCAGTGCCAAGGTACAAATGTTATGTGCAGGTTATGTTATTACTTTTCTACTGCATACAGTAAGTTCAGCAGGTGAAGAAAAAACTAAACTAAACCACAATTAAAAAATGTTTGTGTTTGATGCCTGAAAAAATGTATGGCAGACATGCAAAGGACCACCATGCCTTTCTTGAGAAAACTATTTTCAAAAGACATGAATCACGCACAGTTTTGCAGACAAATAGAAATGTCAGCAGTACATATGAATGCTTAGGCATGCCAGTGTATTTAGTCATAATTTTATGTAAGGGTTTTTTAATTCTATAAGACAAACGCAAAAAACAATTATAGCTTGAAAATGAGGAACATATACTGCCTGTCTAGAAACGTGACAGTCTGTCTCAGGAGAGTTCAAATTAAGGCCTAGGTTTCATTTCAGCCACATTGGTAGATATTTTCTTCTGACAAATCTACACATTGACCAAGGCCAGGAACCAGATTCCCTTTTTTTCCAAATAAAAAACTTGGCTTTGGAATCATTATGGAATTTTGGAAAGTTCTCCAAAATAATACCAAAACAAGGCCTTAAAAATCTCAAGGGGAGCAAGCAGACAACAGTCATTCCCTTGGTACTGTACAAACCAAAAGAGAAAAGGGCACAGATCTCTTATAAGAGCCAAAACTGTATATTTAGTTAGAACCCAATAGTCCCCACATATATTTGTTCGCCAGGGGCTCAATACTATTACTCTTGCAAAAATAAGCGTTACAGTAAAACAAGCAACATGTATTTTGCAAACATGTGCTTTACCTTTTTTTCTATTACAGAACCATGGTAAAACAAATTTTGACGTACTAACAAAAATGGCACTGTCTGCTTTTATCCAACTACGCCTTAAAATACCACCTAAAAAACATGCTAAATGTCAAAGTTCAAGGAAATAGGCATACGTTTGATGACAGAAAGATCAAGTTAAGCGTTAGATGTGTTCCCTCATTGGAAAAGTCATCTCTGCTTTATTACATCTTTATCACTACTTAGTGCATCTCCCCAAACGTCTACCAAAGGTATAAGTGGGGAAGGATTGCTGATTAGCTGTGGTGGTGGTGGTGGTGTTCATATGAGATTTCAAATACATATGATAATGCTCTAAATAGCATAATCCCAACATAAAAGAGATAAAAGAAGCTCAAGTGATTACACCCTTTCCCTTAAAGGTCTAAATCAAAATATTTAACAATATCAGGGCTTATAATTTTAAGTCCTTTGCTGCTAGCCAGACCTGAAAAGTTACTCGCCACTGCAAGCCAAAACATACCCACCAGGGCTGAATTTCTACTCGCCAGGGCTAAATTTTCACTCGCCATTGGCTAGTGGTGAGTGGAAATTTTGAGCCCTGACAATATAATAACTTAAGTGGGAACCATCTACTTGGCCACTTAAAAACATTTACTAATAGAACATAATAAAATATGATATATAAAAAAAATAAATATATATTAAACAAATACAAATAATTTTGTGGGACCCAACATAAATACTGAATCCTATATAACAGTAACTCATAACCTTCATACATTACTTATACTATACTAAATCACTAAATAATTTCTGGAACCTACAGGTACCCAAAAGATGGTTTCTAGACATCCATGAAGAGAGACACTGAACAGAGCCTTGATGATCAGATGTTCAGACACATAATTATAAGTCACGCTGAACAATACCAATTAATTTCAAATCCAAAAGAAAAATATTGATCTGAGATAACAACTAATAAAACTGTAAAAAGCATTCTTAAAAAACAGTTAAAAATATGCCACATCCTCAGAGAATATGCTCCTTAATTTCTCAGTATCGATGCATAGCCAGTAAGCAACCAGACTTGCTTCAATGATTCCCGCTAAATCTTGCGTTAGGGTAAAATTGGCTACCGACCGACAGACAAAAAAAAAAAAGTCTAAGTTGGTAATCAGTTGCCCTGCCAACTGAAATGAAAGCTGGGCCACAGAAACTGACTTGTGGCCAGACATCTGTCACATGTTTTAAGTTCCCAATACTCAAGCTAAATAGCGTAATGAGAACATCAAAGGATAAGAGCTAACAATCGGTTCTTGACAAGCTGTTGCTTTAAAATGCCTTGCGGACCCCTATGGCAGTCAGTTGTTTTGACAAAAATGTAATGTTTCATGTTTTTTTCTATTTACAGGACAATATTTGAAACAAGGAGGAGAAGAAGACAGAAGATGGAGAAATTGATGAAGAAGGAAGATAGAAGATTGAAAAAGAAAATGGACAGTAGCTGACCAAGGTGCTGAAGACTTCACTGGACATCAGGATTAATAGTAAGTGTTTATTGTCAGGGGTTGTTTTTTATCTTAGTTGGATTAACCGTGTGAGTGCCAGTTGGTTAAGCATACCCCACTGACACTCATAGGGTTACTACTAAATTTCACAAATTTTGTGATTGCTTTGGGTGTATTGATATGGGGCTTAGGGCCCCATATCAATACATCCACTGGTGACTTGTGGCACGATGCAAGAAACGTTCGCATTGGATAAAGGCATTTTTGTGCGCAGATAGATTTTGCGCATGTTCTAATCCAGGTGGCTAAATACGGAATGCTTTTTGAATTGAGCATAAAAAAATTCCACTTTACGACAACAGTACACAGACGTATAAATTAATTCACAAGCAGTTCTTGTATTAGGCGCATTCGTTATTCCACTCACACAGATTTGATAATCTTAGCCACGCCCACAAAAAAATATACGCAGCCGCTAATCTTGAATTTTCATGTGCAATTCAACAAAATCATGCGCAAACCTATTCCCTAGTGTTTTTCACACGGGAAATAGCGATTGTGCACGTTTCCTGCATCGCGCCATTAGTTTCTTTTTTAAGCATTTTTCAGGTTCAATTCCTATGTCAACACTTTTGAAATGTGTTAAGGGATTCTGTGTCCAGAAAAACTGTGTGCAGATTTCCTCCCGTTAAAGTAGGTCCCTTAAAGTATTTTAAGGCTAACACATGGAATTGAATGGCATACTTCAACATTTTGTCATGTGTTTTAATGGGCGCAAACTTTTTTTTAGACGGTATTTCTTCATAGCAAAGGTAATTGGATTGCTTACCGTACTTGAAGAAATGCCGTTGGCTTTTTTAAAATTTTTGTCGTTGGAAGTAAGTCTTAACTTATTACCTTGTGTATAATGAATAAAATCTAAAAAAAATCAATATATTGGAACTAAAAGTGAGAGTATGTTTTAAATTTAAAAACTTAGAGCTTAAATAGAGGAAAATGGACTCTAATGTTCCAGTGTTCCCTTTCCAAATAAAAAAATCATATGGAAGCACACACTCACACACATTATATATATATATATATATGCGCTGCATACCCATCTGGCACTCAAAGGGGTAATGGTCTTATTTTATTAATGGTGTCTTTACATTCAGAAATTTAATTGATTATTATGTCACAATATACACGGGCTCTTCTACTATATATATTACATTTTGTGGGAAGTGTTTTAGTAGCATAAATCATTATTTTGTTGATAGGAGGGATCAGGGCTTATAATTTTAAGTCCTTTGCTATTAGCCAGACCTGAAAAGTTACTTACCACTGCAAGACATAACATACCCACCAGGGCTGAATTTCTACTCGCCAGGGCTAAATTTTCACTCTCCATTGGTTAGTGGCGAGTGGAAATTTTGAGCCCTGGCAGGGATCAAGAAAGAGGAATGTTTAGTTGTTTTTATGCATGTAATAGTCGTGACTGTGATTTATACACTTCCCAAATTGCCCTAAATAAGGCTAGAGATATATTTATTTTAAGTACTAGCCTACACAATGATATGCCAAGAAACTTATTGCAAAAGAAATGAAAAATATAAACATAAACAATATGGCTCAGCTCAACAGCAGCATATTTACACAAATTAATAAAATTAAATAAATTAATAAAATAAATACATTAATAAATGCCCTAGAACTAACTAAACAACTGACTCACCCTCACTGCCCTAATACTAACTCACACATTTGACTGACCCTCACATCCCTAACACTAACACACACTGCAAACTTCGGTAATCACAATTTATTTTCAGTGACCGTTCTCTACAACACTGCAACAGCTCTTCATCTCTCTACTCACAAAACCCATGCTGAGATTAGGGAAATTCTTAGCTTTTTGTAGGATAGGGTGGTGGGAAATTAAGGGGTGATGTGGTGAGAAATTTCTGCCTTCAGCAATCAATAGGATACGGAGGAAGAAAATTTTAGGTTACAAGAAATTCCTGCCTCCAAAAACCAATTGGGTAAAAATCTGTGGGCAAGTGTGAAAAGTGGAAATTTGCAATACAGATGAATTTCCCACTAGTGAGAAAACAGAAGTTTTCACCCATCCCTAATTTTGATACTGCTTTTTCTTCTCATCAAATCAATAGTATTTGTCAACAGGGTTTGCACAGTAATTATCCAAATGTGTTGAAGCCATTTTTACCAATGTGACATTTTTTCCACGCAACTAATTCATGGCATGGTTCAAAAATA
Source organism: Rhinophrynus dorsalis (assembly GCA_037306005.1). NCBI lineage: Eukaryota > Metazoa > Chordata > Amphibia > Anura > Rhinophrynidae > Rhinophrynus > Rhinophrynus dorsalis. Next base: position 75,715,372 of record CM074725.1, read on the forward strand.
CAAGGAAGATTTCTGCAAATTCCAGAATCCATAAAAATACATGTATAAATCTAATTGCTTTTCTTAATTAACTAATGTAATATGTTAGGAAAGAAAAATGAAGCATTTTATGGCATTAGGCAGATTAAAATGTAATTTAAAAGCATGGTTTAGACCCTTCTTAACATGACTGAATATAAATTGTCACATCCAATCCAAAACGCATTTTATGGGGGGAAAAAGAAATACAGGGCATATAACTGTAACAACAACTCAGTATTCCTCATACACATTTACATTTTTTGTTGTTTTTAACAAAACAAAAATGAGCAGAGCTCCTGTATGAAATATTTTAAAGTAAGACAACAGGATATTTGTAGGAATGCATCAGTGTAGCTGGTGACATCAGCAGATGCACGTAAGGCAGTGGCGTAACAATAGGGGTCACACATACGACCGGACCTGTCACTCCAGGGTCCCAGCTGCCCCCTGCGACCCCCTCGCCACGTGCCCGCAGCAACTCAGGCTTTGTAACAGAAGATCTCCCGGCGCTCTAATAATGCAGAGCGCTAGGAGATGACATCATCTCCCAGTGCTCTGCATTAGTGAGAACCGCTCAGGAGCGGGTAGGAGATAGAGGTAGGAGATGGACACGGGGCAATGTGAAGATTTTGAGGGAGGCAATGTGGAGGTGGGGGGGCAACGTTGAGATGTGGGGCAATGTGGTTGGTGGGGGCCCATGGCAATATCTGCACCAGGGCCCGGTGGCTTCTAGTTACACCACTGACGTAAGGGTATGCACTACAGCATATGATCTCTGCAGTGCATACTAGCAAACACACTCTGCCAAATATAGACTTTAATGCCAAGAAACCCTGTACATTTGACCCATACATTAGAAATTGACATCGACTGTGACCAAGCTGTCTACACAGAGTTATTATGTGGTGTAGATCTTGACACACTTTAACCCCTGTTTAATGTGTTGTGCACCCCTCTGCTCTTCACAGGGTTAAATGAATGCCCCAGAATGCCCAAAGAGTGCTGTGGTAGACTACTATATAATAAATAAGTTGTGAAGGTCCATACTGGGTTCTTAAAGGGATAGTAATACTTAATATGTAAAAATATATATATTGTAGTGTTTATCCCCCTGAGTAAAACAAGGTACTACTATTGCTGAAAGGTGTTTTATTCAGAAGTTATATGACAGCTGAAAAATGTGATTTTTTTACGTGCAGTATCACAGTGGCCTGAAATTGTACAGTGGAACTGCTGCTACACCATCATATGAAGGTGTATGGTCAACTGATCAGAGCTGTCCAAGGATGGTGTAGCAACAGTGCCACTGTACAATTTCAGGCCACTGTGATACTGCACCTAAAAAAATAAAAGTTTGAGCTGCAATAACTTTTGAAAAAAACACCTTTCAGCAATGGACTTACCCTTGTTTTACTCAGGGGGATAAACCCTACAATATATATATTTTTTTACATTTTAAGTATTACTATCCCTTTAAGGGTTTGTTATAAGTATAGGTTTATTAACATGCATGGAGAGATAATGATCAGTCACTACTAGCTAGATCACCTGTTCTGAGACTTGAGGCTTGGTACAGCAGGTCATCATGAAACAAAGTATAGTAAATATCAGGTAAGATAAAATATGTGGGGTAAATGATTATCTAAACTATGTTCTGTAATATACCATACAATGTCTCTGTGGAAAAATACAACAATCCCTGTCCCAGAAGTTACACATTTCTAATATCTGCCCTTTGGCCCACATCCTTATGCCACTACAAAAATTATGCTTATCCCTGATTTTTCCTATCCTGTAGGCATGTTGTTACATTATAACTAGCAATCTTAGCAAGGTCTTTCTTCAAAGTCGTATCTAAAAGCCTAAGATTCTTTCTTTAATGTCTTAACCTTTGTGTGTCTAAAGCTAATTCCCCTTCAAATGCCATCAGCCCCCTGGGATCCTGGTTTCCACAACGCCTTCCTGCCCTTCCCTTGGCACAAGCAGCATTAACCTTTTGAGTGCCAGAAAGGTATTCAACACATTGCATTGCAATGTGTTGGATACCTCTCTGGCACTCAAAGGATTAAGTGGAGACTTTTTTGGCATACGAAGTTTAGTAAATTTGTTATGCAGGCATAGCGACTTAACAGCAATTCCAACACATGATTTACAGTGGAATCACATCTGTACCTTTTCCCCAATGAGGAGGAAACTAAAAAGTCCTGGAGCATTTCTAGAGAAAGCTAACTGAATCAGATAGGATACAAAAAAATTCAAACTGATTCAAATTTGGCCTTCTGTCTCTTGAATGCAGGGCCGGCGCCACCTATAGGCGAGGTAGGCGCCGGCCTAGGGTGCACATGTACTGGGGGCGTGGGCAGGCAGCGGAGAAGAGCTGCGCCCGCTGCCCGCACGCACCATATCGGAAACGCAACACAGTTAGATCTGTGTCGCTATTACACTCCCTCATCGCTGTCAACTCTTTAGTAATGCAGAGCGCGCTGGGAGTCATGATCTCTCGGCGCGCTTTGCATTACTGAAGAGAAGACTGCGCGGGAGCTCCAGGTATGTGACGGGGGGCAAGTTGGAGCTGATGGGTGGCAAAGTGGAGCTGGTGGGGGGCATCTCTTACAGGCATCTCCAGACCAGGGGCAGACTGGCACAGGGGGTGCAGAGAGAGGACAATCATGAAAAGAGGTAGGGTATAAGTAGGTGGGGTATAAAGGGGTGGGACACAATGGGCGGCAAAATTAGGTTTTGCCTAGGGTGGCAAAAATCCTTGCACCAGCCCTGCTTGAATGCTAGGGGCAGACACCTCTCAAGCATTCAAGAGGTTAAAAGCCCAATTTAAATCCATGGGAACTTAGGGAATTTTATCTGTGCCCCGTGATGCAGTTGGTTTGCTTCAGAATTTTCTCTTCTTAGCACAAGAGCCTTGCAGAGTTCCACTCTCAGAACTCAGGAAAATAAGTTTGTCTTCTTGTTTAACCTCTTGAGTGCCAGAGGGGTAGCCAACTCCTTGCTTTTACTCAAAGGGTTAAAGAGAAACTAAAAATGGAAAACAAATATTCATATTATGCTATTTGTGTAGCATACAATAGTTTAACCCCTTAAGGACCCTTGACGTACCAGGACTGTCACGGTCCTTGAACTACTCAAGGACCGATGACGGTCATGGTACGTCACGTACTTTTTACTTACAGCGCTCTACCTGGAGCGCTGTAAGTAAAAATAGGGCCTGAAATAGACCGCTCCAAGATCGGAGAGATCTCTTTCAAGCCCCATAGTGACGTGCCGATACATGTGACAGGTCACGTGTACCGGCGCGTCAAAGTGCCCCTATGCGGTCATTATGGGACGGAAATGTCCCATGACCGCCGGTCCTTAAGGGGTTAAAAAAGCATTAAACAAATGTATGGGAAAAAAGTGTTATAGTGCTTTTCCATCAGAGGCAAAAAAGCAAAACACAAAGAAACTTAATGGGGGACCAGGTAACCTATCACATTTCTAAAGTAGTGTATAGGTTAGTGATATGGTGACAGTATTATTAACCCTTAATTGTAATGTATTATAATATATAAGTAGTATTTAGGTGCTGCAAACTATTAATGTTTTTTAGTTTCATTTTTGAACCCTAGGTAGGGGATTATTGATTGTCATAGCAGCCTTTTTCGATATTGGGGACACTCCATTTTACATCTGCGTTGTTTATGTAAGAATTTTCGTCCCATGCTATTCTTTTTTTCTGTAATAAATATATTAGTGGACGGTATCTCACTGATACCTGCAACTGCATGATTAACCATTGTAATGATGAGTCACATTAGAGTTTAGTGGAGGAGGACTAAGCAGTGAGACCAACTGTTTCATCAGACAGTGGCAGTGAGACTCTGTTGCGAACTATAAATCCCCCTAAGAAGAAAAGAAAAATGAACTATTTCAGTCTTCATAAAATCTTGAGGAATAGGAAAGTAATGGGGAGGAAACAAATGATGCGGCTGCTTTGTTAATTATTAATGATGTTGATTTAGAATATGTCTTTCCACTGTCCTCCCTTTCTTAAAGGGATAGTAATGTTTCATAATAAAATCAGCTCTAATTAATCATCATAGTATTTGGACTTTGGTGAGCGTTATTTCAATTCTGTCAGAGTTATAGTTCAAGAGTAATTCAATGACAAAGTGTCCCCCTCCCGCCCCTTTTACTGATGTATCACTGTTCAGCCAGATCAGAAGGGAGGTGCCCAGGTATACTGTAGAGAGGGACAATCTTCAATTAAGATAAGGGAAAAACCTGAAAAACTTGTCAAGGGGGGCAGGGCTTTCATTGTTCTCATAGGAAGAAGATTGTCCCCTTCTGTTATCTGTCTGGTCTATGGACTGCATTCCACATCTGAGAAGAGATGGTTTACACTAGGTAAAAGGGGCGGGAGGGGAAACTTTGCTTGTGAATATCTCTTAAACCATAAAGGTTTAAGAGATAAGTCTTATATCCTTCTTCATGTTTTTTAATGCCTACAAAAAAAATAAAGATAAAACGAAGTATTACTATCCCTTTAAGATACAGTTGAAGTAGAGATCAGTGATGATATGGCCAGAAATGTTAACTGCACAGAAACAGCTTAATCTGTCTACCATAGAAAAAGAACAATAGTACGTTTTAGAAACTCTTTGATAGGCCAACTGGAAAATCTGACTCTGGACAAGTAAACATGCCTAAAAGTACACAGTAGTCATCTCGGTCATCATGATCAGCATTACTGCTTTCAAGTCATATCTCTACCCCTACTAACATTTGTGGAGGAAGCAACAGCTCAGGTCATCAACATCAATATCTATAGCTATGAGTGCTTCTGCTGCTGTTTGTAGTACAGAACCATGACACCTACTGCTAAAACTGTTGCATCATCTACCCCTGTAATAGTAGAATTAGTGGTCCCTCAGGAACCCCTCAGTCTATTAAATCTACAGTATGGAGATACTTAACTCACAATCCAAAAGTGAAACATGTAGCTATCCTTTGTCTCTATAAAAAATTTGAGCAAGGGGAAAGCATGGTCGCATATATACACATCATCATAGATATCCCACTTAAATCATGATCACAGGTCTGATTGAAAGACAAGCCTGCAGCACTTCAGATGTGCAACAAGTAGCAGTAGAGAAATATGGGGTCAAAACTGCTGGAAAGTATAGTGAAAAGAAGTCAGCATCAGCTTATACCCTCAGTGGCATCAGCAACAAAAACAAAATCCCAACATTTAATAGAAAACATGATCATTACAGAAAGAAACTAAAGTGTGTCTGAAATAGCAGTCTAATATTCATGGTGTTGCGGCACTGCCAGATATCTATGGGACATGCTGTTAGAAAAATAGGTGGGTAACCAATGAATTCTGTCTTTTTCAGAAGTGACCCCACTACATCTTAGATTCACTAGGCCATGATGACCCACTTGGGTACTGGCAAACAAAACAGTGTATTTGTGGCCTGCACTCATATGTATTGATGTGAGAACCATTAGTTGTCCACCATCAAGAATGCAGTGATAGAGGATTTTCACTGCAGCTGGTTATATTGTTAATGATGGTAGGACATGTATATCAAGCTGCAGTGTAGGTAGACATACATTTTTAAAAATGAACCAGCTGCTAATACATATGAGTAAAAAAAGAAATGGAAAAAACCCACAAGACAGAGATGCATACGATATATGAAGTAATAGCAGTTCTGAGGAGGAGCGATTTGCACAGTTTGCAAATCCTCTGCGACAGTTAGGACTAATGCTATGAATGTTCATAAATTACTGACAGTTAATAATGGACAGTTATACTGGAATTATACATACTATAAAAACCTTAGGTATAATATGTACTTTTTTAACCCCTTTTCACCTTACCATAATATTGCATACAATTTATCTATCATTCCTAATGAGATATTAGTAGCAGCCCTGCCGTGGCCCCAAGCACTAGGTGACAATGACACAGCTTTTGATGTTAACAATCTGAGCTGGTGGGTCATTGCCTTGTAGCTTTTTTCTGGGACCTTGTTGTGACACATTGTTGCTGCTGTCCTGTCAAAGGTCCAAATTCAATAACAGATTGTCGTGTTGTACGTATCTTATGTCTAATTCTGTTATTAGTTATACAATATTATTTTATGGTTTCTTAAAATTTTTCTAATCATAATTTAACAGGTTAAGAATTGCAGTGTCTCTTTTATAATTATGTACCATAATATTTCAGGTAATAAGATGCACATTTTTTTTCTTTTACCATTTTTCACCTTATGTAAAGTGGAGGGTATGTATTATACACAAGAAATAAAAAACTCAGAACCGTTAGTGCCTGTTGTTTTATATCTGAGTTTTCCTTATAGCAAATTTGACTTTGTTGTGCAAATTGAAACTATGGTAGTGCCCTGTCAGGACCTTTTTTAGGTCCTGATAAGGAGACACAGATAAAGCAAAAGAAGTGGCAAAAGAAAGCATGCTGCCCAGTGGACAGACCTCTCGGCTGCCTTCAGAGTGGGTCATTTGATGGAGGTGGATAGAGACGGGGAAAGGTTGGAGGCTGGCACAGAGACTGTTCTTAAAGGGATAGTAATACTTTAATATTACTAATCCCCATAGTGTAGGTATTTAAAAAATAATTGAATTGCCCCCAGGTCCATCTCTCAAACCTTTATGGTTTGAGAGTAAACCGTAACCAAAATTCCCCCCTCCCTCCCCCTTCCCTGAAGTCAGCATTGTACTGACTGCAGGGGAAGTCTGTCATATGACAGTCAGGTGGCTCTGCAGCTGAGCCGAGATCACGTTAGTAAAAAATAATCATTTCACTGAAACAGTCTTCTACGTGTGCTTGGTTTGCAAGCACACGTAAAAGACCGTTTCAGTGAAATCATTTTTTTTTACTAACATGATCTCGGCTCTGCTGCAGAGCCGCCTGATGAAAAATAAATCCGGATATCCCTGCAGTCAGTACAACGCTGACTTCAGGGAAGGGGGAGGGAGGGGGGAACTTTGGTTACGGATTTCTTTCAAACGAACCTGGGGGCAATTCAATTATTTTTTAAATAGCTACACTATGGTTATTAGTAATATTAAAAGTATTACTATCCCTTTAACTCATCTGCATCTTTTTTTAGCACTCAAGGTACAAATCAATGTTGCTATAAATAAAACACAAATGTAAAACAACAGGTACTAATAAATATTAGATTTATTCCACTCCAGATGACACACATGAAGCATCATGGAAACAGTTTTTGTTTTTTCATTGGAAGAATCAGTATACATTTAGCATATTGGGGGGGATCAGATACTTGCATGTCAATTTCATTTGTGGGTACAAGGAGGGAATCGGGGAGAAATTATGGGCGTGTGTTATACACAACTTTATTTTTTCCGAAAAAACTTAGGTATAATTTACACCTGAATATTATATACAGGTGTATTTTATAACTGAGATTTTATAAGCTTACACATGAATGATTTGATAAATCTATCACTGTCCCCGTGATCATTTCTGTCACTCTCAACTGTGCTGCTCCCGGATTGGTTGAGCTGTGTTGGCCCACCCCTGGTTATCCGTTTTAATCCGGCCACTGGCACCTGTCAGGTGCCCTTTCGTGGTGTTTCCTAGCCAGCGTTGCTGTTGCTGTATTCTGTATCCTGATCCACCGTGTACCGACTAGGCTTGCCTGACAACGATCCTGTGTTCCTGTTCTGTGATTGACCCGGCCTGGCAGACTTCCTGCTTGTTCCTGATCCGGCTTGTCTGCGAATCTCCTACAGCATCTGACCCGGCCTGGCTGACGACCCTTCTCCGTTACCGACCCGGCTTGTCTGCAAATCTCCTGTGTATCCTGACCCGGCCTGGCTGGCTACCGAGCACTCTTGCCCTGTTCCTGCGATACTGACGGACGACTCCGTTGTCGCCTCGGTGACATTCTGATACTGCATAGTGTGACTGAGCCTCCGCTTGTCAGTTGCTGAGCCATTGCTGAGTCTTCCATTATCTGCCTTTCGTGTGCTGAGTCCAGACCTTACTGTGCTGAGTCAATTCCTGCACTTGAGACACTGGTGTTGTTCATCCGATTACTGCTACTCTTCCACCTATTGCCTAAGCCTGTCCGCTGTCTCTGTGAGCCGGCCACTTGCGGGCCTTAGTAGTCGGCGGTTCTCCGTGACTGAGCAGCGGGTCCGTTACGCCCGTTGGCTGTTGGCAAGCAGTACCCAGTAGTCTCCGGTTACGCCCGCGCTAGGGCCATCGGCACAAGTAATCAATATTCTGGTGGTCTCCGGTTACGCCCGTGGGGGCTATTGACTCGAGCAATCACGATACTGTAGTCTCCGGTTACGCCCGTGTGGGCTATTGACTCAAGCAATCACGATACTGTAGTCTCCGGTTACGCCCGTGGGGGCTATTGGCTTAAGCAACTGTGATATTAGTAGTCTCCGGTTACCCCCGTGGGGGCTATTGGCTCACGCAATCACTGTACTAGTCGTCTCCGGTCACGCCCGTGGGGGCTATCTCCTTATCATTTGCAGTTTCCGTTCAGTCAGAACTTTATGCTACAGTTCCACACAGTGAATGGACTTGGGTGCTACCTTACAGCACACATAGCTATATGCAGCACCAAGGGCGTGCCTAACACCACATTTGAGACTGATAACCAGTACTATTAACCTCTTGTGACCTGTTTTGTGCTTCCATACTTTGTGTAGTATTACCTGTTGCACCAGGTATCTCTGCCTTATTTCTGTTATTACCAGTACCGCCCCAGTGGCGACCTTGTTATTCATTTACTTAATAAAACTCTATTTATTTTATCTACCACTGTCTGAGTGTCTGAAAACCGTAACAAAATCACACCAGTCATTTTCAGCTTTCATGCTGCTGTTGTGGAATGAGGGTCAATAATACTTTGTAAAGCAATGTGTATTTTGTGAAATGCTAGAGACATTCTGTAACGGAAACCCAAGACGCCAGGTTGTCTTGGGCCGTCGTGCCGGGTTTCTCACTCCAAATGGATATCCTGGCTGGTGGTCTTGTAAAGCTGTCTGGAACACTGGAATGCAGTGCTCCTGAATGGGGGTTAAAGGGGACCCTTT